>CM077034.1:209810598-210456895 GCA_039090855.1 Macrothele yani | reverse complement strand
CACCTTCTTAAGTTTCTCCGCTAATAGCAGTTAATATATCATCATACGTTTGATGAGACAAATAGTTATTTCTTTCTGAACCACAGTCTCATACTTTTCAAAAGACCTTTCAGAAAGTCATCGAACTACAAGATACTTCCTACAAGCAAAAAAATTACCCTTATTTGCATTTTCAGAGTATTCAGTTTCTTCTGTGACCTCTGAGTGGATATCCGAGTCTTGCAAATATAGTTTCAGAGTGGCCACTACAGATATAGCACATTTCCTCCAATAGCCCTTCTCTTTTTCAATCTGAGTCACCAATTTATTATCAACTCTCCAGGATAATTTACTCCTTCTAAGCATATTGACCATGGTTAAGCTAAGTAAGACTTCGAGATTTCTGCGCGATTTTTAAAACTTTTTCTATACGGGACCAATCAGAAAATCCAACAACAAGAACTGTATGTGATTTTTATGGTCGGGAAAAGTTTACCTATTGTGAGATATTTATGAACAAACAGACTTAGGAGTTTCAGAAAAAATTAACCAGTTTTTTTTTTCTTTTGTTCCATTTGTCCGTCATCTATACGTTTCCCAGAATCAGGAAATGCTTTTCAAATGCGTTTTCTCAGATTGTTTTATTTTCTCCTTCATTTTTTGGTTTGTTTTTAATAAAGTAATCTATCATATCAGAGGTGTATTTAGAAGGCCATGATGCCATATTAGTTGGATAGAAATCGAATTCGTTGAACAGGTAGGCATACTTTCTTGCCTTTTGATTTGTTGGTTCATGGTCTTGGTTGATTATTTGGTTCGGCTCTTGAGGGCTGATAATTAGAATGATTCAGTGGAAAATGGGATGGTTTCTCTCATGAATCTAAGTAGCTGGAGTCAAGATTTGAATTTATTAAACTAGCCTTACCATCAAGTTGTTGTTCAAACTTGAATGGTGTGGGTCAAGTGTAGGCCCCAGTTGCACATTTTCGTTTCAAGCAAATGCATCCGCAGGCTTTTGTTC
Organism: Macrothele yani; assembly: GCA_039090855.1. Classification (NCBI taxonomy): domain Eukaryota; kingdom Metazoa; phylum Arthropoda; class Arachnida; order Araneae; family Macrothelidae; genus Macrothele; species Macrothele yani. The sequence continues at coordinate 210,455,895 of CM077034.1, read as the reverse complement.
AATCTGCTCATCAGCGGTATGACTCCGCACATGCTTCTGTAACAATACTAATAAACCATCCTTTTGCTTTTGAAGACGTTCGTATTTTTCTTCTTTTCTTCTTCCACTCTTTTCATAACCCGACTCATAACTTCGTTTCACTCACTTCATTTTCAGGAGAATCAGTCATATAAACTATATGTCAACGTAACAGAAACAACAGCTGTAACAATGCTGATTTTAAGAGTACTATTAGGTGCTAATAATCACAATATTAAGTAAGTAACACTGTATATTACCACAACGTGCAGATCGAATGGCAACTTAGAAATACAAATTGCAGAGATTGCAGACGATATTTTAGGTTATGTTGCGACGTTAACATTGGTCAGTGTCGCTACCATGCACAAATGAAATTACTCTGCAGTTAGCAAAATTTTACCCCCTTGTCATGCAGGATAGCCACATTTACATTTCTTAAGTAAAGAACAGACGACAAGCATTATATAAAGTTTGAACCACAACTGCTTTTTCTACGAAACCGCAGAATATTATATTCATCAGCATAACTCCCCCCCCCCCCATTTTTTCCTTTTCTTTCTTTTTCTCCTTGCTTTACGTTTCTTATCATAGCGAATCGGGGGCCCTTTTCTGCGACAGTTACTTGCGCGACCCCATAAATCCGCCCCTACAGACAGGTGTTGTTTCATAGGACCGCGGTTGGCCTAGTGGCCAACGTTCGTGATCGCTACGGAATTGACCTCAAGTTCGCTCCCAGCAGGTACGAACGCTCGATTCATTAAATATCCGCCGTTCGTCGGATGGGCACGTTGTCAGCACGGACCCCGGGTGCTGGCCCCCGGTAATAAATAAGGCGTCTTTCCTCCTCCTTTCGACTTCGTTTCCGTGTCACTTTCCCATAGGGCCCTCTAGCCCAAATCTCCTAGCTCTCCGATTTCTGAGGTTTGTTTAAGATCTTGGGGTCAGACACTCCTTTCCTAAAAATCCTATACATATGATCATGAATTTTGTATAAAAAAGTGAAAATCGTATAACCAAGGTTTCTCACTGTGTTTTGTTTGCAAATCTCTTGATGACAAGAATTGATCTTATTTTAAAAACAAAAGTGTTGCGTGTTCCTTTAAAGTGGTGCAGCAACTGTTACAAGAAGTCAAAACTTCTGAAGCAACTCTGTTGTCACATGCAACTGAGACATACTATTTCTCCAAGCCCGCAAAACTATGAGACAATATATAATGATATGACATTTTTACCACTGGTAAAAACTAACAATATTAAATGATACTAGAAAGGATGGATATGCTATACATTGAAAGAGAAAATGAAAAAAAAAAATGAAAGGAAAATAAAACAATGACAGTCTTGATGACAATGAACAGCATATTAAAGCATACAAATTCAAATTTTGAATTACTTTTCTTTTTACTTTCTTGTAAAAGATGAGAGTCCCAATTTGCCTTGCATATTTTCAACAGGAAACTGTCCTAAACAATGGGATTTTAAAATTCTATGCTGATATGTCCGATAAAAAGGAAAAACCAAAAGAAGTTTCAGAGCACCTTTAGAGTTTAAACAGATGTTTCCATGCATGATAGTAACAAAGATACTGGCTTTTATTTCGTAGATTTTGAGTTGAAGTGACTTCTGACATCCCTTTACGAAATTTTTTATGGTGCTTTAATAATGTAAAATGTTCTTGACTTGGCTATTTTGACAACAGAACAGGTAGAAAAGTGACACAACTCACATCTCTCTGCCATCTGATGTGGGTGATTTCGCTGATTGTCATGATCTCACATAATTGTAGTGGATTAAATATTACTTACATTATTAAGAAAGTGTCACTGATTTCTTTTGCCAAGAAGCATTATAACATAGTGCACAATTATACACTAAACAGCAACCATCTTTAACAGGGAGGTGAAAGAGGGGACCAGATACTTCACTCTGCTGGTATAAATCAGAATAAGTTGTCGTATAATCAGAATAAGTTGTGGTATAAATATGTAAATCAGAATAAGTTGTTAAGTATAAATCAGAATAAGTTGTGGTATAAATCAGAATAAGGTATAAATCAGAATAACTTCCATACAGTAAGCAAGTTTAAAATTACCAGATATAGTTACAAACGTAAGTACATTTTTTGGGATCACATAGCCAACATTTTTGTGGGAAGGGAGAATATTTTAAGCACAAACCTCATTGTGTCTATCTGCTTTTTCAATTTTTTCCTGTAGTATATTGTTTTTTTTTAGTGTCCAGTTTCACAAAGTATAAAGGTACACATACTGTATGACACCAAACAAGAACCTTTAAACATTATCGACTATATGCTATTTTTGAAAACTTGACATCATATGACTTACAACCAGTCAAAGGGGTGTGATTTTCCCGATTGTGGTAAAATGGATTAAGGGAAATTATTAACTTGGAGTTGAGGTTCTTTTGTACCAAGATTCTACATATGCTGTTTAACAGTAAAAAAGACGAACATTTATATTCCGGTGTTCAAAACTGTGTTATCGTGACCATTCCTGTTTAATGTTTTGTTTACATCTTTTTTCTTTTCGTTCGAAGTTAGTGGTTTTGTTTTTTTCAAGTGTGTGCGATTTGAAATCACTTAATTCATATTGTGCTTCGTTTGTCTTAAAACATCGACTTTCTTTTGCGTGAGTTTTTACAACAACACTGCAAATATGCTCTCCTCAATGGAAAAAATCTGCTGAGGTAGTAGTTTTCTCCAGAAGGAAGCAGCAAAGAAGAAAGGCGGAGCAAGAAAGGGCCCGTCGGGAAAGTATGTATACTGTGCAAAAGAAAAATGCGATCGAAAACGACACGCCGCGGTGGCCGCAGTGGTCTAAGCGATGGCCTCTGATCATTCATTGAACAAGGTCCGGGTTCAGATCCCGGTGAGGCATGGATGTTGTGTGTTTGTTTTTTTACAGCACTGGCTCTCTCCCTTCCTAATTAGGGACAGGCGACTGTATAGCCATTGAGTTGCTCACGGTGGTCGTTAAACACTCCAATCAAAGAAAAAAAAACGACACCGAATTGCAAACATGACGTCAAAACAAATTGCACAACGTTGCGAACGACATCAGATTGCAAATATGACGTCAGAACCAATTGCGCACAAGGTCGCGGACGACATCAGATTGCAGACATGTCACAATCGCAAACATTACGCCATGAGACGTGATGTTACAATCCGCCGACAAAATCCACGAACTAGAAACCAAAGCTGGTGCTTGAGCCGCAGTTAACGTTGTAAAGAACGAAATGTAGACTCTGATAACTGTATTTCCAGTGGAGCAGTATTTAGCGAATTTGTCATGCGAAACATTTTGCGGCAAGAACAGCCATCTGACAAACTTTTTATGCAATCTCTGTCATAAAGGCAAAGTAAAATTAGATGCTATGCACGATCAGCCCCTGTTATTCAGCAGTTAACGAAAGAGCAGCATCAACATTCCGAAAAAATTTCATGGCGGACAACTTTGAAGATCAATAAATAGCGCTTTGACGTGGCAGCGTCCATGGGAGCCAGTTAAAATTGCTCCGCCTCCTGGATATGGTCCCTGTTGTTTCCGAATTAACGGACAAATTTGCCATCGAGCAGGAGCTTTGCACCCAGAAAATGGGGTAACCAGAGAAAGTTTGCTCAACTGTATATATTGGACCCGGAAGAGGCTGGTGATCAAAGTTAATGAGGATTAGGAAAAACAGCATAGCAGTGCAATCCAAGTCTGATGCAAGAAGTTACGCACTTTTCATGTCTCAAAATAATCCTTTTGCTGACGCACGCAAAATGCTTTATGAAGTTAAACAAGAAAGTATTAATGATGCAGCTCACCTGTATTATGCGTTGAGCCGGCAAAACTAGTTTACGGAAAAAAGAACAGGGTTACATTGATACAGGGTTCTACAGTCAGTGTATACGAAAAATGTTGTGTTGCCAGGTAAGTGTTGACGAAATAGGGTCTAAAGGTTTTACAAAACACATAACAGACAACCCGTCGTATCAAATTCATAACCGATTGCTTGGGAAATTTTCAGAAAGCTGTGAGCCAATGTTGCCATCTATTGATGTGGAACTCAAAAACTCTAAATAAATGTCAATAATTTCTGTACAATTTAATTCTTTATTTTCCCCGTTATTATGGACGAGCTTTCATCTAGTAGACTACTAAGGCAATAATAGAACCAATGTATGTGTCTAAGGCATGGGTACAGCGTAATAAGACAATAATAAACCAACTTTTGGTGTCAAAGTTAAACCAACTTTTGTGTCTAATAAGGCAATAATGAACCAACTTATGTGTCTGAGCAAGTAAGGTATAGTGAGGCAATAATAAACCAACTTATGGTTCATTACAAAATAATGAACCAACTTATGTGTATAAGTGTACAGGTGCAAATAATAAACCAACTTATGTGTCTATGGCATGAGGTTATAGTATAATAAGGTAATAATAAGCAACGTCCAGTGCTGATACCAGCGTGCCTATTCTGTGCGTTTTCAACGGTAAAACGAGGTTAGTATGGGCCACACAGAGTGGTCTGAGGCTACGCATCCACCATTTCCAGCAGGATTCAGTGAACAGTGTATTGTTAAGCTGTTACTCCCGTCACTACGCAGCAAAAACAGACTTGCCGGGCTCGCTGCCCAATTGTCAAAAAATCTATCCCCCCTCCCATGATTTATTCATCACTGGCAGTGGGTGCCACAAGCGGACCTTAAGCGGCCCAACAAGCATGTGCATTGATTGGTGACTAGCCTAATGTGGTCCGCCAATTTCCCATTAGTAGCCGTAAAAAAAAAAGAAAAAAAAAAAAAAAAGGAAACTGGATATTCACAGTTTCCGAAACGCACAACTTTTTCTATTAAAATTCGTAGTTGTATGACGTCACGGAGGTGGAAAAATTTCCTCGGCAAGTCCCAGAAAACTCCTGGCTGGTATCGAATCAACGACACATCTTGCTTACGAAGCGGACGGCCTTAACCACTACACTAGTTTGCCACGTGCGAGAGTTTGCTGGAAAGTAAGCCGCTTTCTCTGCGCGATCTTAAACGGAGGGCTCTTTTTTTAAATTTTACAGTTTGGCGAGTTAGTTTTCATAAATGCCCACATATAATTCATAAATTTTATTTTTTTCAAAGATAACGAGTTTTTTTTTCTTTACCTTGAGGGAACTCTCGCTTACTTTCAACAGTGAGTGCACCAACTTAAAGACGTTTTCCAAAGTTTAAAAGTGCTGTCCTTGTTGACCTTTTTTTTTATTGGAGATTTCTTTTTGTTTTTGTGTTTTTCTAAAAAACTATTTATTGGACTTGCTTGACAGAAACATTGGCATGCATATTGATCTTGGTGAACAGATATATACAGTATAGACATTCTGGCATGTTTAAACGACAGAAATGTCCATAGGTAAACAAGGAACTCAGCGAATAAACCTCCGAAAGATAAACACAAACATGCCTTACCCAGGATTCCAATTTAGGCACACCTCCGTTGGGCGAATGATCAGAAGCCCTCGCTTAGGCCACTACATGCCACAAGGGCGGCTCTTTGTGGTCTTGAAAGGCGATTGTTTAATTAATTTTATTTACCCGATTCATGACACATTCTGTTACATTTTTAACGTTGTATCTTCCTTTGCACAGTCCGAAACTACATTTGTTTCTAAAGAGAAATTATATTTTATTTTACTTCCGGTTTATTTTCAGCAGCAAATTCTCTCTCAGTTTTGTATTCAAACAAAGGTTAAACACATTATATTAACATAAAGTTTTTTATTTGTTTTGTTTTTTTCCAATACTTGCTTATGCATTTCGTAATGAAAATACATATTTCGTACGCTTATATTTCTTATTTTTTCCAACATAACGATTTGTCAATCGTCTTTCCGGGACTGAAGTCCGAAATTTCTTGTTATTCATGGGAATGGAGTGGTTATGTTTCATGGCTGTTTATATTCTCGATTCTTCGTGTGTTTGTGCGGGAATTTTTCTACGAAATCAGTTTCTATAAATAGATAAGAGTAATTGACTATTTTCTTGCAGTTCATTAATTATTATTTATATAATTTTCCTCCGACTGTAATCTTCACGACTGCAGCATTTCATTAGGAAATTAATTCGTCTCTCTATATATGACTTCTTTTTTTTTTTTTTTACCATCCACTAAAAATAACACGACGGCAATGGCGTCATCTTCAACTGACGAGAAAAACAGCACGTGTTGCTTCTGCTTCTGCGCTCTCTCCGTGCTTCCACCTCGTGTTGGAGTTTCTTCGGTTGCCAGGAACGGGTCACGAGTAACGCTTGCTGAAGACCCATAATTCACTGCGATGCTGCCAGGCCATCAATGGCAGCCAACTGAATAGCGGTGCCACAAAATGACCGCTAACGAAATGTGAATGGCATACTCTCAGCCATCAGTGAACCATCACTTCCAGGTGGTGGCACAACGGTTTCCCAACACTTGTGGTTTTGCTAGGAAGCATTCAAATCCCAACAGGTTGCACCTACAGAACCTCTTCTGCTGTCTCGTGCACCATACGGGATAGTCTCCGCTCATCTATAGTACAAATTAGCACTGGTCCAGCCCACATCCTGCCGTCGATTCGTAGCTCCCCTCCCTCCAGCACTTTTTAAGAGTACTAACTATGCCTGTATGCCTGACCATTAGTAGCTTACAAGTCTTGCTGTCTCTGAACTTCTCTTGACCTAGCATCGCCTGGACATTACAATTTGGCCTTTACCAAACTCACTTCGCGTTGCCTTTCCCATCTGAAGAACAATAATAACAGTAATTAACAGGGCTCAGTATCACGTGTTATTTATACCGTTTCATGATCTACGCATGCGTCACGTCATTTTTCTGGTGTTGCTTTGATTTCCATAAAAAATCCGCTTAGGTCTAATTGTTTAGGATCTTATACACCGATGAGTCTTTACATTATGAACCACCTATCTAATAAGCTATAGGACCACATTTAGCTCGCAAAACAACGACCACTCGGCGAGAGCAACGATTCGATGAAGAGTGGCGAGAGGTATCCTGGGGTATCTGGTACCATAATGTCAACAGCAGGACCTCCAGTTACCCGTAAACACTTCGGGGTGTGGTGATTTAGGGCGAACCCCGATTTTAAAAGTCGAACCACAAATGTTCGATTGGGTTCAAGAATCAGGTGAATTTAGAGATTGACAAGAAGAAGTCACGCAGTAAGTTCCTCGAACTACTCCCTTCCACCGATTCTGACAGTGTGGCATTGCACGCATTATCCTGTAATAATGGCCATCACCCAGCTGGGAACAAAAATTGCAATGAATGGGTGACCTTGGAGCGCAGCGATGATTCAGAAACTTTACAGCTGTCAGGGATTGTTGCTATTAAGTGATATTGGGGCCTAAAATATCCCAAGAAAACATCGCCCACAGCATAAACACCTTCGCCGCTGGCCTGTTTGCGGTCAGCAGTGCATCTAAGTGTCATATCCTCCGTTGGTAATCGGAGTATCGACGGTCGGCTGTCCTACACGCGATGCATAAGGGAATCTTGATTCGTCAGACTGCGCCGCTTTCTTCCAATTATCTCCACGGTCCAATCTCGATGATCTTGGGCCTATTTGATGCGTTGTTGGCGATGACGTGCAGTGAGCATGCCGGTGACCCGGCTGCGGGTCTTTAGCTAATCACGACCATGCAGTAAGAAGGCTGCACGGTGAACTGTGTGCTGTGACGCATTGCACCCTGAGTTACCATTATTTGTAGCTGTAGGTAATTTGCCTGCTCTGTGTCCCTGCTGTCGATGTGAACTATGAGCGACAGTCTCTGCTCCCCTCCCTAGCGCCCACTGAGCTGCGGAAGACACACGACAGGGCGATGGTTCAGTAGTTTGGCCATTACTTTTTACCCCACTTTTTGACATACGTACTCACTATAAGCAGCACCTGAACAACCCACAAGCTCCGCTGTTTCCGAAATCAGTAGTTTCTGAGGTTCCGTGCCATCACAATTTATCCTTTATCCAACTCCGATAAATCGGCAACTTTTCCTATTCTTGACTCCGAACACTCCTACTAACTTGAAAGCTTCGATTCTTGGGTTTTGTATATAGGCCCGCTCTGTGAGAATTCGCACCTGCAGCCACTGTTTGCGTCTCCAGGCGCTCATTTCTCTAGTCTAGGTGTGGTCTTAAAGTAATGGTCTCATTTCTGTATATTTATCATCATCATCACCATTGTCAGATGTTATCAATCTCACTGCTTGATGAAGGTCTTCCCAAGTTTTTTCCACAATGTTCTGCCTTGTGCCAGTTTTTCCTCCATGCCAGTCCCGTATGCTTTCGAATTCCATACATATATCTTACATATGGTTTTCTTCTTCTGGATCTATTCCTGTCCTTTTCTTGGAACCCAGTCTAAAAAGTTCGGTTGCTTTATTGATGGTCCGTTCTTCTGGCAATACGTGCGTAGCCACATTGCCATTTCAGGGATTTTACTCTGACATAATGTCTTCCACTCTTGTCATTTTGTTACATGAGTTTCTCTTCTTATCTCTTTTGCTCACATATAACATGTATCTCCACGCTTCTTTCATAGTTGTTTTGAAGTCTTTGTATATGTCTTTTTTTAGATCCACGTCTCTGCTCCGTACGCGTAAGCACTGGAAGGATGATTTATTAAACACTTTTCTTTTAAGAATATAATGGCATAATGCTCTTGAAAATTCCACATGCTTCTTCCAACAGCTTTATTCAACCTAGGTTTTATATGTCGCGACTAATTTCTTCATCAATGCGACCTTACGCATTATATCGGCTGTCAAAGAGTAAATGCTGAAGGTATCGGTTATCTCTAGCTGTTCCCCATCAATTCATAACTGCATTTGTTCAAAGAAAAAGCATTGCGCATCAGTTTTGTTTTCGAAGAAGTTCCTTTTTAATCCCAATTCTGCAGCCGCGGTTGCGCAGTGGTCTAATCGATGGCTTCTGATCATTCGTCCGAGATGGGTCCGGATTCGGAATCCAGTGATGCATGCGATGCTGTGTTTGTCTTACGGCACTGGCTCTCTCCCTTCATGTATAGTCAGTGGCTCTCAATTAAAGGGACGGGCGACTGCTTATAGCCTATTGAGTTGCTCACGGTGGTCGATTAAACACTCCAATAAAAAAACAAACAAGAAAAAATCCCAATTGCTTCATTTTTGTGAGCAAGTTCCTGGCTCATACTCTGTAGCTCTGGGAGAGGCAGTTGCGAAAATGATTACGATCATCAGGAAAAACAAGGGGTGAGATAAATCTATCAATCTATACACTTAATTTTTTTTAATAATTGTGCCTTTCTGATAGGATGTCTGTTGTTAAAAACAGTGCGTGCTTATATCATCATTTGGTCGCCTGTGGGCACCAGCATCTCTGCAACTATTAGTTCAATTTTAAAAAAATGCTCCCTGCATTGTAAAGGTTGAACTGTGAGAATCTTGGACCCTTGCTGCCCGGTTTCTGCTTACGAAACACCGCTAAAAGGGGGTAACTAGAGATAACTTCGTATTCAAAATATATATTATTCCATATCATCATCATTGTCAACCATTATCAATCCACTGCTGGACGAAGGTCTCCCCAAGTTTCCCTCCACAACGGTCTGTCTTGTGCCAGTCTTCTCCATGTCACTCCCGCATACATTCGAATTTCATCCACCCATCTCTCATGTGGTCTTCTTCTGCGACTTTTCCCGTCCCTTGGAATCCAATCTAAAATTTCTTGGCTGTCCATCAATGGTCTGTCCTTCTGGCAGTATGTCCAGCCCATTGCCATTTCCGGAATTTAACTCTGATCATGATGTCTTCCCACTCTTGTCATTTTTCGGATCCACGAGGTTCCTCTTCTTATCTCTCCTGGTTGCTACATCAAGCATGGACCTTCTCCATGCTGCTTTGCAGATTGTCTGCAGCAACACCTTTGTATGTCTCTTTTAGCTAAGGTCCACGTCTCTGCACCATACGTAAGCACTGGGAAGGATGCATTGATCAAACACTTTTCTTTTGAGACATAATAGCATATTGCTCTTGAAAATTATGTTGTTTCTTCCAAAAAGCTCTCCAGGCAAGTTTTGTACGCCGATTAATTTCACTTTTCATCAATGTGACCCTCACTTGATATCTGCTGTCCAAGATAAACGTACGTGTCTGTTTATCTCATAGCTTTTCTCCATCAATCGATAAATCTTCATTTTTTGTAAAAGCATTGAACATAACTTTTGTCTTCTGAAAAGTTCGTTTCTTTATTCCCACTTCACTTTACTCTTGTCAGAAAGATTTTCCTGGATCATACTCTTCGCAGCTCTGATGAGGTAGTTGCAAAAATGTGACTACGTCATCAGCAAAACGAAGGTGGGTTAGATAATCTCCATTAATCTTTAACCCTATTGTTTTCCTAGTTCAGTGATTGAAAGACATTTTTCCAATGTGGGATTAAAAGAGTTTCGGAGATATGGTTTCACCTTGTCTCACTTTCCCCTTTCCAAATTTTTATGTGTGTTGTATTTTCAAACAGCCGAATCTTTCGCACTGGCATTTCATAGATGTTATTAATAATATTAATGTATGCATCTTCAATACCACAGGATTTCAGAGCCATTACTGTAACTGCTGATGGAATTTCCTTCTAAATATCTGATTGGAAATCTTTTTTCTTCCTTTTATATGTCATTTAAAATCAAAGACTGTTTTGCGTACAGTTTGTGTTTCAGTAATTTTTTGCGATAGATGGCGTAAAGTGAAACTACGTCTTCCTCGATATAGCTGCTTCTAAAAGTCTATTTGAAAGATTATTTCTGTAACAGAGAGAGCTACTGGTGTAGAAACGTCCTCAGAAAATGTTTAATTTTTGGGAAAGACTGTTCATCCACCAAGGATGGCGTAAATTTTCATTTCTTTTTCTGGTATTTTTGCAGAAAAAATATGCAAGCTTCTCGAAACTCGATTAAAAATGTTCTTGCGCGGACCGATATCGTATACCACGGAAAGTTTTTGAGAATACCTTCTGCTTAAAATACGTGCACAATCTTTTCGCCGGAGTGGCATACATCAGAAACTTATTTTTGTCATTATCTCTGCTTCGTAAATATTCCGATGGTTGAGAAAACTGTTTTTTCATCTGAGTGTCCCTTCTGGTGCAAAATCTTTTTGCATATCGTTTGAAAAACTAACGCACGGGCATACCATTAGAGGGCGTACGTTTGCTCATATCCCTTTTGCAGCTTAATATCTGGGAGACCAAACACCCAACTGAAAAAATTTAAAATTGTTTTTCTTTCAGATATGACTATATCGCAAATACGAATTCCAAGAAGTCTACACGTATATTGCAAATTCCAAAGAAATCTACACATACAAAAAAAACATACATAAAATGTAAAAAATTTTATACCTTATTGGCTTTAATTCATTAACGCACCATGGATTTCAATAAATGGGGTTGGTGTGTAAAAGTATTGAGGATGCTAGTAAGATAATACTGTGCTGGAGAAAATCTCCTACTCCCAATATTAGGAGTGGTAAAAAAGTTCTCGCCGTACTACAAGCGTGTTTCTAATTACCTGAGGAATCTTTACAGCGTTACCCTGAAAACGGGTTGGTCCCAATTGCGGACAGAGGGGAGAAACAGTTGTCAATTGCGGACACATCCGGTTATGTCCGCAATGAGGAAAAGGGGAAGAGTTTTAGTGAGGAGATTAGGTAAACACTCCCTTTGGCGAAAAATCCAAGAACTGGGATTAGTGAATGAATATAACAATAACCAGAAGATAAGGCGTAAACACACCTCCGAATGCGTGCTTCATATTGGCTCTATCTTTCTGTGAAAAATAAAGACGATGGTTGATATGCATTCAAGAATCCAGTCCCATTAATGAAAACCTTCAGAAATTTTATGATTATTTCCCTAATTGGCTGGAAATTCCGGTAACAACTGTAGAAATATGGAATTGCAACAACAAAGAACAAAAGGACAAATAATGTCGTCGAAGGCTGGAACCATCCGGTTAAATGCAGCCATCAAAAAATCCCTCATCCTAAAGTCGCAGAAAGTTCATAACGTGCTTGAAAGATAAAGCGAGGAATCACCGACTTCCTGTACGACAGAGAGTGACTAAATATCGAGGACAAGAACAAACACAAACAACAACAATCAAATTGTAAGTGAGCGGATCAGCAAAACTACGGCAGAGTTTTTTACAAAACTGCGAATACCCTACGTTGTTTGAAGAATCTATCGTTCATTCAGAAGTTGGGAATAATGAAGAAGAAATCAACAGCTACCTTCAGTTTCGTAATTTTTATTTTGAAACTGATATACAGTATGTTTTTTACTTTTTGTTTTGAATTAAAGAAGGTTGAGAAATAAAATAAAACCGATTAATAAAAAAATATTAACTTTTCCAAAAATTGGGGTTGAAAAGTTATAGCTGCACTGCAAGCTCATTCTCAAAGGTGGACTAGCCCCGGCTGTATATTGTATACATTTATGTTTATATACTCTATGGTTTTCTGTTAACGACCCACAGTATCGTACAGAAAGCAAAAAAAAAAAAACATACTTTGTTTACATAGGCTGATGAGAAGATATTTAAATAGAATTAAATAAATCGCAAATTTGTCTACATACCACTTTTCCAATAGTTGAATGACTACAAATAAAATTCCGGTCAGGGATTAGGAATTTCCCTAATCCCTCAATAAGTCCTTTCCTCTTTTCCCAGTTGCGGACAGAAAGAGGATCTGTCCGCAATTGGCACTGTTTTTCCCTTTGTCCGTAACTGGGACGTCCGCCATTGGGAAGACATCCCTGAAAACGTATGGTGCAAACCATTCCCCTGCCATTTGGGTTCAGCCCCTTTAGATTATTTGGATTAGCACATAGTAAAGAAAAAAAAGAAACTACCTAACCGTTTGTGTGCGTGGAAGACAGTTTAAGGTGCCTTGATTTTCTTTTTTTTTTTTTTCACATAGCGTTAATCACCCATCGCCTCGGAAAAAAGCACACCTTTTTATGGGAACAATTATTCATAATTTGCTGTTGCTAAAATTAGTTAGCAAATATTTTGTTGTATTAGAAGCACTAGCATCACGTTAACTACACTAAGGCTTAACCGCATACATGGAAAATCGGCATCCAGAAGACTGAAATAAAACTGAATGCCAGCTTCCAAAATATAATGATGCGTTGCAGTGCAAACATCTCTACTCTGTGGCATCGGGTTTTTATTGCGGAAGTAGTCTGAGTTGTCAGTGCTTTAAAAATTGTCCCTTCAGCGAGGACTGTTTTTATTACACATACAATCACGTATGCTTAATGCACTACCCAAAAGTAGCCACTAATATAATAGGCCTGATTCTGAAATAGGGCTTCACGTGAAAGCAAACGTACTTACACTTTTAATTTTAATTCAACCATTTGTCGAAGCACTTTCATTTTCTGTTCTCTTCCAAAGCGTTTAATTACTAAATTTTGGCATTGGATTAAATCACTAATTCGATTGCCATGTAAAAAAAATGTTTTACGAAAATCACCATTTGCCCTGAAAGACCAAGTTTCTACATTCATCAAAGGGATGATCAAAGAAACTGAAAGTTGGAAAATATATTTTTTAATCACGAACATATACAATGTAAGAGATGGAAAACCATGGGCGGAGAATCTGTTCCTGATTAAACTTTTATCTCATGGCCTGATGAAAATTTTCGAAAAAATATATTTCTACGTAAAATATCACGTTTATTGTCCCTGCCTAAGGCTTAAATTTTATCTGTCCTTATCTAAATCTTAATTTCACGTAAAAATAATCCGAAACAATATTATTTAAAAATGCACATTTGAATAAATCTCGTCTAACTTGGATCCGAGCGGTTTTTGCTAAATTCCTAAAAAATTGCAGATTGATGACAATAATGTCTCAGATATATCTTAATAAAAACCTTTACGTTAATAACGAAGGTGTAGAACAACAGCTTTGACATTTTGCATACCCGTATGGATATTTTAATAAAACACTAATGCACATTACTTCACCTTAGAGAAATAAACAAGTGAATACCATTATTGATGAACTTGAAGATGATGACTTCGAATACATGCATCTACAACGTTAAATTAACCAGAAAAGAATGGATGAAATTAAGTGTAAGAACTGCACACAGACTGTTTTCAAATTTTTAAAAAAAATCAAATTTATATTCTTTGGTGAACGGCAAATGATTTTTGAACGGGTATTTAAAAAAATGAAAATTATTAAAAACACTACACCAGTAGTCCTATTTATTGGCGTATGAATATATGAATAAGCGTTTCCAAGCTGTCGCACATGAACCAGATTCCTGTTTTAAAAACGATAGACGGAACGGCAATTTGAATAATGGAACGCCTCAACAATATGAACGCTGTGACTTGGCCTGACGTTAAATAGATACAATGTAATGTTCATTTAAAGAAACGAGGTGTAACGTTGATTGCGCCGGCGGTATCTTGGTAGGAAGAAAGGGTTATTCGAAAAATTGACTACAAATTCGTGGCGATTCCAGTAAGACGCATTCATTGCAAGTATAACTGTTGGTAATGATCGAGTTTTCTCGAGTGGCTGGAGATTTAGGAGTTGCTAGCTAATTTCTTTATATCATCCCACATGGGAGTAGCTGACATGAATTTAACTTCTCTAGATATGCCCGTGGTTACTTTACCAACAACTATTGCCTTTTTATGTTACGTCTCTTTTATGCTCGTTGACTCTGATATTAAACGAACCCTAGGACATTCCACTGTAGCATCGTTTAGAGTCGTCTGAATAATGTAGGAGCATCACACAACTTGACACGCTGGAAAGAGGGGGTTGTCAGTATTTCTCTTTAGCATACTATGGGTACTTGCTAAAAACACTTTACGATTATTTATTATGCAGGATCTCATGGATTCGCTACTCCTTTTAAGAAGATAATAAGAAGGTGTTCTAGCTACACAGAAAAAACAATCAAAGTTGAAAGCAATATGTTTTGGCATTTTAACATTGTCCAAATGTCAAATGTTGTAGAAACGTTTTACAAAGCGTAGTACTTAACATTACAGGCATTGGTTGATGTATTTCACACAGAAATGTAAAACACTTCTGTGCCTGATAGGTTTTCTTTGCTTTTTCGATGAAATTCCGTTAACTGTTGCTTCGTGTTCAAACTTTTATCCGTAATTCTGCAGTTCAGACCTCCCGCAACATTTTTTTAATAATGAAATGAAAAAAACGGTATGAAAAACCTTTAACTTTAAAGTGCGGTTTAAATAGGCAGTTAGAACTTCCTTCTGTTAATTCCTTCAATCTTTTTCCGCATTTTTGCAGTTGTTGAAAAAAATTATGATTAATAATGTCATCTAAGTGCAGTGAAGTGTTTTGCAGAATGCGTCTAAGCCCATTTTTTAGGTAAACTTGATTCTTAAAAGTCTCTAGCGTTTGTCTCTGGGAATTATCTCTGATTGAATCCGCTATCTGGTCGAAGAGCCAAAAAAAAAGGAAAATATACCAAGAGCTGTACGAGAATCAGCACCACATAATTCAGAAGGTACACATATGGCTCATAATGAGGAAACGAAACAAATGAAAGAACATTTAAGTTTGTAGATTAAGGAGTTCGTGTGTGTTCGCCTCTGGATGTGTGCCTGAGCACTGTCAGTGTTAGCGAATTGATGAGTGAGTGCAAATTGATACACAAAACGAATGGTATAACGGCCATACAACAAAGACTTAAAATAAAATCACATAGAATAAGGAAATATAGGTACAGCAAAGTATATGTTATTATTTCTCAAAGTATCTTCCCTCGGTTGATATGCAACGGTTCCATCGTTCAGTCCCCTTTTCAAAGCATGTGGTGAAGTTATTTTTTGGAAGTTGCTTTAGTGACCCCTGTACAGCTTGAATAACGTCAGCATCAGAGTCGTCTGTTGCGTAACGGATCTTCTCCTTCGTTGTTGGAAACAAACAGAAACCGCACGGGGCAAGCTGAGGATTGTAAATAGGCTGTGGCATGATTTCAATACTGCATTTCGTAAGAAACTGCATTATCGCACAGCATTTTTTAAGAAACTGTGTGTTATCGCACAACTAAACTTCATTTCTTAACTCGGCAACACTCACCTTCATAGTTGTAAGGCGAAATGCAGACGTACTTTGAACAACTATGCAATAACAAAACCAGAATCATTTGCCACGTCTAATTGTTGCCGCAGATACTTCATTAATTCAGTTACTTGCCAGTTATGACCAGCGCGTATTTACAGAAACAACTGAAGGTAACCGGCGGTCCGTGTGAAGTCACGAACCGGCATAAATGACACCTGACAGTATTCTGTTAAGCAGTGAATGTCTTATAATGGGAAATTCAGCGGACGTAACAGAATCTAACAAAGGCCAGCCTTTTCGTTAAACAAATGCCATTGTTTCACGGAAAGGTTTGTAGTGTGCTCATAGTCAGCCGCGGTTAATGCCTTCAAAAAGTGGTCCGAGGAGGAAAAACCAACGAGTAGAAGGGAGTATGGGGACAAACCAGGGCTCACCGATGCCAGACGTGAGACAACGGTATCCGTAATGAGCCTACAGTTATGAAATTATGGAGCTACTCGCTAGTAAAAATGTAATTTGAGGTTTAAAAACATTTCCAAAATGAGTGCTTCAATTTTAAACTTTATGCTTATTATTCCCTTGAAACCATGTGATTAAGCAAGCATGTGATAATACGAAAAGTAATTCTAAACAATTAAAAGGAGAAAAACGGACACAAGGGTCTGAAAAATTAGGTGTACTTTTTATTTCCTCAAAAATTTCGTATATGTCACAGAATCTTTACTAATTATTTCAAACAAAATGTACTCTACGAACATTCGTAATTCTTTGTTAAACCAATGCTATTGTATTATGGACTACAAATACAAGTAAAAAACGTATATTAAAATGTCAGTAATTAAAAATTTCGAAATACAGTTTAAAAGCATCGTGACAATTTTTGGGTCTGAAAAAGTAATTGAAATAAAAAATGTAATGATCATTTAAAGAACCAGCAAATAAGGAATTTCGATAAGCAGTGTGAAAACTTGGTTACAAGAGCTCAGGGTCTAAATAATCTATGAAAGCTAAAAACGTAGTGAACAGATCAAATTCCAGAAAATTAAAATCTTTAGAAACAAAAGTGAAATACCTTTAAATGGGAACGTGAAAGATCAGCAGCGAAAACTTCAAGGATAACTTATAGGAACGACGTTACGTCCACTATGCTCAATTGTAGACAGTGTTTACGCCCGATGAATTTTGACACTAAGAATCCATTGTGTCACTTTCAGGGACAGAATGTTCCAACTGTATTCCTTTCAATCCACAACACTTAACTCTGCTTTGCCTTTGTCTTGAGAAAGTCCTTGATCTCGGGATTCAAGGTAATAAGTACTAGTAGTTACCATTTCTGCGTTTGTACCTGGAAAGATTTTTTTGATTGAACGTTATTGTATCATTGCGTAGAGTTGATTTTCTTGGTTTTTACCTTTTTTCCGAACATTTCTTTCAGCAGTTAGCCATAGCCAAGACAAAGTGAGTTCCACATAGCAGCTGACGTTACCACACATTGCTTTGTATTTTTTTAAAATTAAAACTGCTTTGGCATGTCGAAATTTCTTTTCAGTCGGATTGCAAAGAAGGTTAATATTGTCGAAAATAGGAGTATAATTATTTTTTAGGCATTACTGCATCAAGCCCTTCACCTTTATTTAGTTGCTTTTCTCATTCCTAGGTATGTAGGGTTTTTATGTATGTTCCGCGTAACTTCACGCTGTAGTACTTTTAACTGAAAGTAGTTGTTTGTTAACGGAGATCTAGTAGGAACCGGAAACAAAGATTATACAGAAATTCGCAATAAATAAACATAACAATGATGACCATAAGGAATATCGTATAAACGGTGACTTTAGAAACAAGTAGAGAAAGATGAAGCTTTGCATTTCAATAGTTCATGCTATTATAGACAATGCAAAATCTAGGTCAATATTCCTAATTCGCGCTTGATATATTTCATTTGAGAAGCAAAAAAGTATGAATGATGTCACTTTATTGAATCGATGATTCAATATGGTAACTTGGATTCAATGACTTCATTAGTTGGAGAAACAAAAATCAGAAAATAACACCCCACGATATCTTTGAAGTATAATTACTACTTTAATCAATCTGGAACCACATGCAGTAGTGTAATGCAATCATCATTTCTACCATGTTTAAGTGTTTATAGTAAAAGAATATGGATTTAAAAAATTGAAACAAAACTTTTAATGCAATATTTCTTAAAAATGCAGTGCCTTTGATATATTTTATCCAAATGTACATTCGAAATGTCGTATTCCTGGATTGTGCATTTGTGTTATGCTTGATATTTTGATGAAAAGCTCAATTTTAATGTATGTTCCGCGTAACTAAACATTTATCACACCATGGTATGAATTTAATAGAAACATAATTGTTGTTAGAATTTACAGGTTCGTTTTTACAAAATCTAATAAATATATATTTGACAACTGTTCTGAAAGACGCTCACAACCTCGGAATCTGAAATGATGTAAAGAAACTGCATTTATGACTACGTATTACTGATATTGTCCCCTGAAATTAATTTAATAGAGAGTGATGATCTCGTGAAGACAGGAAAAGTCATGCAGGTACTCCACTAACGAACATATAATAAATACCATAAGTTAGCATATAATTTAATTGTGATTATGTAATATTGTTAAGAAATGTAACAGGTGAGAAATATGTACTAAGGAAAGCAAATTCTGTATACCTATTGGCATTAAATGACAGAAAATGTTGCAGACTTGCTAACTATCACCAAGCGATAGTTTCGCTTCTTACGAGCGGAACCAGATGGATCTGTTGAAAGTTACACAGTTTTAATCCAACTGAAAGCAAATCAGTACGACCATGTGGATCTGGTTACATCTTCCATTTGAAAATGGAAATATTTATTCGCATTCCAATATTACTTTTCAAACAAGGACTAGTTAAAGCCGAGTCGCTAATTTGGAGATATAAGGATTGTTAGCATTTGCTTAAACAAATTCACTAATTATGTAAATGCTGTTTAAAAGAAAATACTGTGTGTCATTTATTTTATACAGTAGATAAAACTGTTAGGTCATTAAATCAATTGAGATGATATGTCTAATGGTAAGAACATAATCAACAACTATTCATTGATATGCCACGGATTTAGAGATAACGTGTTAATAAAAACAGTTCCGCCAGCTCTGTTACTAATGACGGCGGCAAGAAGCCGTAGTGCACGCTCTACAACCCAGCAAAAACAGTCTTGCTGGCCCAGCACTATGTTACCGCTGCCGAAATGTCAATAAAATGTCCGGGCCGCCAACAGAAGGACCAGCAGTTCGGGCCAACAGCTGGCCAACAGTTGGCACCCCATCAGTTGTCATATGCCACAACAGGGCCATCAGTTGTCCATCACAGGCAGTAGCTTCCACAAGTGGCCCTTCAGTGGCCCTGCAAGCACGTGCCAGAAATGATGGATAGCCTAATGTTTTTCCGCTAGTGTGCCGTTAGTGGCAGCCGGCAACCACGTGACCTAACTGGTAGCTTGCCGAATCTTGTCTGCCAATTTCTCAGTAGTAGCCATAATAATAAAAAAAAAGAAAAAGCGTGGATAACCGCAGATTCCCAAAGCTACAATTTTTTTTCTACCCTTACGAAGCTTGTGAATTAACGCACTGCGCTGGGGAAATTTTCTCGACAGACCGGAAAAACACCCGTTTGCATCTGAACCAGGGCCGTTGGCGTGGTAGCTGAGCTCCCTACCGACCGGACTAATTTGCCACGCTCGAGCATATGCTTAAAGCTGTCTGTTTGGTATACAATGTGTAATGGAATGCTTTCCCCTTTCATTTTACAATATTGCGAGGTATTTTTCATAAAAGTCAGTTTCATATAATTGATAAATTAGTTTTTTCAACGTAACGATAATTTTTTTACCTTAAAGGAACTTTTCAAAGAGAGTACATAATTAGAGTCGCTTTCAAAAGTTTTGTACTGCCGTTGCCGTCTTAAAAAGAGATCGTTAAATAAATATATATTTACCCGGGTTAATAGCACATTCTGTTACATCTTTAACGTCGTGTCTTTCTTTTTTGTTGTCCGAAACTACATTTGTTTTAAAGAGTAAAGATATTTTATTTTACTTCTCGTTATTTTTAGAAGCGAATTCCTCCCAGTCTTGTATATTTAACAAATGGATGAGTACACCACATAGCGTTGCTTTTTTTATTCTTTCAAATAATTAATAAATTTTGTACGCGTATAATTAATTTTTCTTCTTTCAAATAATTAATAATAGTCTTGTGTATTCAACCCATGGATGAGTACACCAAATAGCGTTGCTTTTTTTTCTTTCAAATAATTAATAAATTTTGTACGCGTGTAATTCTTTTTTTTTTTTCAACAAGCGTTGTTTTAATGGTTTTCCAGGATATTTGTTTTAAGCAGTTTAAAATGTTTTCTTGTTATTCATCCACTCCATTCCATAAATTGTTATTCATGGGAATGGAGTGGGTGTATTTCATGGCTGTAAACTGGTATTTCACGGCTTAATCTGATATCTTCGTCGACGTAAAATTTCATTAGGAAATTAATTCGCCTCCCCACATATGGATTTTTTCTTAACATCCACTAAAGTAACACGATGGCGATAGCGTCGTCTTCAACTAACTGGCACCATAAGAGACACAGCAAGTGTTGCGTCTGCGCATGCGCAGTCCCGTTGCTTCCACCTGCTGTTGGGGTTGCATTGGTTGCCAGCAACGGGCCACTAGTGGCATTTGGTTGGAGGCGACAATTCACGGCGATGCTGCAGGGCCATCAACGGCTCGCCAACTGATGGCGCTGCCACCAATGGACCACTAATGGGCCGTGAGCGGCAGATTTCAGCCAGAAGTGACCCATCACTGCCAGCTGGTGGCCAGCAGTTTCCCAGCACTTGTGTTTTTGCTGGGAAGCTTGCGAAGATATCCTGCAGGTGTCACCGATCATTTCTTCTCCAAAGCCGTCAATAATTCGCTCATGTTCGTAGCCGACTGAACATCTGCCCGTTCAGCCTGTTTGATGGTATCTCGAAAATGTTCAAAATAAAACCCGAACTCTAGGAGCCTGACTTGATCCGTTTGACCACGAAACCTTCCGTCGGCAACTCTGGATACATTAGAGCCGGCTGTTCTGGAATCATGAGGGCAATACCTGCTGAAAGTTTACATCTGGCGATCTACCGACACAATGCTGTTCCGGGCCAATTGATCTATTCTTGGTGTTCGTGTCATGCGCTACACAAACGGTTAAAGGTATAAAGAGAACAACAAAATAAATTTTATTTTTTGTCCTAATGTGCTGTCTGATTTCATTTATCCGTTTTGGTTTGCAGTGTTTGAATCTCTTGGTTTCGAATTAGATTTGTGTGTTGAAATTATTATAATAACGCTTAGATAATAAGGACACACAATACAAGTTTTCATACGATGTTTATACATGTTATACTTAATTACAATTTCTGTTTTCCACCTCACGAACACTAAGATTTGGGTGCCCATGTGTCTCAGCTATTGAAAAGGAGAATGTATTGGTGTTCAGATACAACTATAATGAGGAGATTAAAGATGTATATTTTTATACTGTTAACTTTTCTGTCGGATCTGTTTGCATGTTAGCAGACTAGGGATATGTGGCAGTTACTACCTCTGCTTCAACATGTAGAGTAGGTAGATGAATATCTAATAAATCACAAATTTAAACAGTGTTTCCATCAATTATATTAAAAAAGGTCAACCTACAGTTTGTGTTCCCTGATATTCTATGTAAGTTGACACTAAAAGTTCATATGCCTTCATAATCGACCTTCAATTTCACTGATTTGGGCAACGACATTACGACTGATACGTTACAACATTAAGCACAATATCAGTAAATAATATACATTGATGAATAAATGTTGGAAGTACCTGGAACTTAGAGCGAACCTATAATGAGCATTACGAACTTTGTTATCATTCAGGGAATGCTTTTACCGACTACAATCTATGTCAAGCTGTTCGAGGCAGTTAGGTATACGGTGTGCATAAAGAGTTTCTGTGGTTTCGCTTGGTAACTAATGTAAAATAATTGGGAACAACTCATTTAGGCGATGACATTTGCAAATTGGGCTTATCACAGAAGTTCTTGCTTGAACATTATAAATATCTATAGTTGCGCTTGAAAGTAATAGTGTATGTACATATGTGTCTCTAAATTCTTCACATAAATAATTTTTAAACTTTTTCATAGCAAGCTCTAATGACAATAGTAGATGATAAATGATACATAGACTGGCGGAAAGTGAAAAAACAACACCAAGAAGGAGACGTCTGATACCAAAGAAATGTATACAGCATAATAACATAATGCAGAGGATAACGTGATCAAAACATTATGGCCAAATACAGCTGTATTTGCTGGTAAACTGAAAAATAACATTTCCATGTAACATGGTTAATACGAGGTTGAACCGAGATGAACTGGGTCACAATGTGCAATTCTTTCATGGAGTCTGTCGTACATGTGTTGGATGGAAGTTTGGGGTATTGAGTTCCAAGCATCCTCAACCTACACGCGTAATCGGGGATGTTCGTGGCTGTCCGTGGAGACAGGATACGTCGTTGTCCCATAAAATCCCACACTTGCTCAATGGCAGACAAATCCGGTGAACGTGCAGTCCATGGAAGTTGTGTCACACCCTGAAGTGCATGTTGCGTTTCACGTGCGGTGTGTGGGCGTGCGTTATCTTGCAGGAAAACGCCACGATGCACCGACCTTACAAATAGCACAACAACGGGCTGAATGATGTTGTTGATGTAGGAGGTGCTGTTTAACGTACCCGGTGCAAACACCAGTTGTGTACGGGAGTGATAGCTGATCGCTCCCCACATCAGGAGAGCAGGTGTAGGCCCTGCGTGTCGCTGGTGGATGCAAGAAAGGTGGAGGCGCTCCCTGTGCGTCTGCGAACACGCATACGGCCATCGGAGGCTCCCGACCAGAATCTGCTTTCATCGCTGAACACGACAGATCGCCATTGCGTTATCCAGGGCAGACGTTGGCGACACCACTGCAGCCGTTCCTGACGGTGGGATGGAGTCAGAGGTACACATGCCAGAGGCACACGTACACGTAGTCCTGCATCCACTAGACGGTTGCGGATTGTTCGCACAATCACCTCAGGTTCAACGACAGCTCGGATTTGCGTCGCAATGGATGTTCTGCTTGACAACTCCTCTCTTCTTATGCGTCGATCGGTCCGCTCATCAGTCCGTCTGTGACTCACGATTCCACTTCTTCTCGTATGGGAATGTTCCTCCGACCATCTACGTCACCATCGTACCACCATCGATACTTCCCGTCCAATTCGCTCCTGAATACGACGATACGACCACCCGGCCTCGGGGAGTCCGACTAGACGACCTCGCTTAAAGTCCAATAACTGCTGAAATTGTACACGTCTTCCATCATCAGGCATTGCAGCTTCTTCAGGGTCTTCGCACGTGTTCGTACGCCGACGACTGATTACCCTCACTTCACCGTACTCCTTAAATACCACCGACGATAATTTGCATATTATGCCGTGCTGTGGCTTAAGCGTTCAACAGTTGGTCCCGAAATTAACATCACACCTACGTAAACTCGACCCCATTAACATATGTAAATTTCATGATCGTCCGCCAATTCCTTCTAGGTGTTCTTTTTTCACTTTCCGCCAGTGTATTTACTACATATATTCTATATCATATAAAATAAATGTCAGTGCAATAAATTCAGTTTTCATCAATTAGACTTACTATAATTCAATGTAGCGACTTAACAGAAACGTATAAAGAATTTTTCTGTAAGCATGAACACTTTTCATTAGGGTAGTATGATATTATTATATAAATTAAGGAATATTACATCGATCATGGTCTGTGACGTTTTGTTTCGATTCAAACTAATACTGTCATGGCATACCAGTAAATAAGTGACCCTTCATGATTACAAGTACTAAATTTATTCCTGACATAACTATATTGGACGCATAATATAACGGATATTTAGGACTGAGGGAATAAAATTTTAATGTAAAAATTTTGGCCCATTGTAGTACTTCAAATAAAATGAAACAAATTCATGGGGACTTTGATATACTCCTAATAGCTCTGTCGTTCCTAAAAACATTAGAAATTCGAAAATCAGATACTGGAATTTTATATTAGTCTGAGGTAGTACTAGATCTTTGGGTATTATTTATTAATCAAACAAAATTTAAATTGAATATATTTTCCTAAAATTCAAATATATTTACTTTTTGTAGTAACTAATGGATTAAATTGGAGACAAGAGAATAATACACTATCTACCAACAAGTGATTGGACACCCGTGATAGCAAAGGAAAACGAAGTTTATTCACCTTCAATAGTTGGTGGAGCCTCCACGAGCGGCAATTACGGCTGCGACCCTCCGGGGCACACTCTCAACCAGGCGTTGTACGACGGATAGCGGTATGTTCTTCCACTCGGCTTGGAGAAGACAAGTCAGTTCCTTTACCGATTTCAGACGGTGGTGGCACCCCTTAAGTCGACGCTCCAACTGGTCCCAGAGGTGCTCGATAGGGTTAAGGTTCGGGCTCTGCGCAGGCCAGTCCATTCAATTAACCCCATTGTCACCATACCAAGCCATTATGGACCTCGCAACATGACAGGTGGCATTGTCATCCTGAAAGTAACATGGGTCCACCCCGTAAAACTGCCACAACGTAGAAAGCGCATGGTCATCCAAAATAGTGCAGTAGGTCTCGGCGTTGAATCTGCCAGGAATTGCGACCAAGGGTCCCGTGCCATACCAGGAGAAACACCCCATAGCATAATTCCACTGCCGCCGAACTTTACAGTTGGCACAATGCATTCCGGCAGGAGGCGTTCTTCAGGCAGACGCCAAACCCAGACCCTGCCATCCGAACGGTAGAGGGTGAACCTTGATTCGTCGCTCCAGAGAACCTGTTTCCACTGTTCAACGGTCCACTGCCGACGTTCTTTGCACCACGTTAGCCGAGCAGCGCTATTGGACTTACTGGATAAAAGGTTTGTGGGCGGCAGCACGTCCATGATAACCGTGCAGATGGATTTCCCTACGGATGGTATTCATCGAAAGAACACTCCCGGATGCCTGTTGAAACTCCTCGCGGATGTGGACCATCGAATTTGTGCGGTTCTTCCGAATTTATCTGGCCAACACCCGTCGGTCTCTAACTCCCAGATTTTTGGGTCTGCCGGGTAGGAGCCCATTCCAACAGTCACCTCTCATCTTCCACTTGCCCATCACGTGGGCCACTGCCGATTTTGGGTACTTCAACTCGCTGGATATGTCACGTATGGATCGACAGTTTCTGTGATACCCGACGATTACAACTTTCTCTAAATCAGAGAGCTCCGAACTGCGTGGCATCTTGCATGCAACTGGTTGCGTTGTTGTATCTTACACGATATTTAACGGCGGAGGCAGTGACGTGCATCAGGGCCGCAGATGTCGTCGATTGCAGAGGTGTCCAATTACTTGATGGTGGATAGTGTATATTTGGAAAAGATAAATAAAAAAGATGATAAATTAAACATATTTATAAGGAAATGTAGATTAACAGACAAATAAGATGTGCGAATAATGATGAGTGGAAATGCCCTTGAATAAGAGTGAATGTCCAGTACGGTTTTAAGAGTGCTTTGGAGACATGAAGAATGCTTACGGGACTCAGGAAACAAGTTTATCACAGGTCAAAACTTCAATTGTTAGAGATGAAAGAATGCAAAAAACATTTTGGAACCCAACTAACTGAAGAATGGGAGGAATTTATATTTGGAGCTCCTGGTTTAAAAGTGTATCGCAAATAATTGGCTAGGGCAAGTGAATGAAGGTAAAAATGGTTAAACCCTGGGACCTGGTGCAATTAATCTTGAATTGCTAAAATATGGTGGTGTGAGAGTTGTCACACTCCTTAATAAATTATACAAAAGAAGCCTCGAGGGTGATGAAGTACACCCAGGAGATGAAAGTGGGTTATTTGGCATCTATTTTCAAGAAAGGAAACAGAAATGTATTATGTTAAATGCAGAGGTATATGTGTAACAAACCCATTTACAAAAACTTTTGGAAGAATACTTCGAAGAATTATTGAAAAACAGTATGAAGCAATTGAGAAGCAGAGCGGATTTACGGCTGGTAGATCATGTATAGGTCATGTATTTACGATGAGTCAGATCATTGACTTCGAAAAGGCTTACAACAGTGTTCCTCGAAAACTTCTTTGGAAGGCTTTGAGAATGGCAAATATTGGTGAAGAAACAATCAGTTTTGTTGAAGATTTATTTAGTGGCAATAAATGCATTATCAAGTGTGGACAACAACTGTAACAGGTTTTTGTATGTAGTAAAAGTCTCTTAGAGGGATGCTGTATGTCACCTAGTGTACATTATTTAAGATCTATGTTGAGGTTTGTCTCAGAGAATGATCAGCGTAGTGCAGAAATTTGTGATTACGAATTTAGAATTCTTTCGTGTACCATTTGATGTTTGTGGATAATCAAGTAATGTTGGCTAAAAATAAGAATGACGTAGCTTATATATTCCGTTAACGGTAAATGTGTACTTTAGCGTCCTAAATTATTTCACCGGAAAATTAAAAAAAAATGCTAACCGTGTTAACAATTTTTTAAGCATGCAAAGTAATGGGGAAAGGTGCAAAAATATAGTATTTTTACAGAACAGGAGAGAATTTTACGGAAGTATTTACCTGGAAGTACCATGGTTTGTAAGATTACGTGCGGTAGGCCTATGGTTTGTAAGAGTACGACCGAGTGGCGACGTACTTAGTCATCCAAGCGTCCTGTTAAAATACGCTGAAGGAAAGAGGTCAGCATTAAGCAGCATGGTATTTTTTTGTAAAGTGTAACTAGAAAATTGCCAAAAATTGTTCTGTCTGTGAACAGTGTCCTAAACATGAATTCATTCATGTAGGAGCCGAAAAGTCCTATTCGGGTCCTGAACTGGCGTCGTAGTAAGCGCATCCACAAGTTTTGCACATTATGTATCTGAATATTAGGATCCTATGAATTAATAAAATGTTCGCTATGGATAAATATTTAATGAGCGTAAATTCCATTTCTCAAGTTGTGTAGCATTCCTGCCATACTGCGATTTCTGCATTGAAGAAACTCCTTTATTATAAAACAATATCCGTTTCAGGAAGACGGAATTGGAGCTACGTTCTACGGAATAACAGCAGAACTACAAACTAAGTGGTTGGAGAAATCACCTACCCCTGTGCTCCTTCGAAACCCTAACCAAAACTTGGGGTTCCACCGGAAACAAAATTTCTTACTTAAAACTTCTGTCGTACATGAAAACATTTACATTCCGTAATTTTTTTCCTTTCGGAGACATTGTGAAACTAATAATAACGATATTCCACACATTTCTTTCTCAAAAATTAAGAAAACAATTTTGAACTATTTTCGTCTAGCGAAGGATTACAGCACGCATCACACTTTTTCGAACAATGCACCCCACTCCTATTGTATTCTTCCACACAGTCACTACGAACTCCTGCTGCCTTTCGACGCACGGAAGTTTGACGTCGTTGCCGTTGGCATCGCTTGAGCCTCCCGCACCAACTACTGCACACCATCATACTCTCAGGTAAATACTTCAGTAAAATTATTTCCCGTTCTCTTGAATTTCTGTATTTATGCATCTTTCTCAATTATTTCGCATATCTCATTATTTCAAATTGTAGGTCGCACTTACATATCTCATTTATTTCAAATTGTAGGTCGCACTTACTTCACACAGTAATATTTTTCTGACGAAATAATTTTGTACTCTAAAGTACACATTTACCAAAAGATTATACAGCAGGCAGCATCCCTTGAACACCTCACCGCAGCCTACTGATCGGGCACACGTCGATTTTTAGTTGTGGGGAATGAAGGCGTTCTCCGCTTTGAGTGTTGCTTTCGTCGGGAATGCTGCTTTAGGAAATTATCAGAGATTGTAGGTCAAACTATGTTGAACAATAGCATTTGAGATAGCATCACCAGATTATTTAAACGTATGTATTTTTATCGACTATCACTGCGTTTGCTCCATCTGGCGGTGACAGTTTGAACTAAAAATGTATCGATATGTTGGTAACGCAGCTGAAAGGTTTTTATTGGCGAAATGGAATTTATCTTCTAGATATCGTTTCCAGTGCAATCGGTACTGCATTCAAGGCATTTGTTCTCTTCTTACATATAGGGTCTCGAAAGTTAAACTGGACTATGAGTCACGCGGTACTTACTTAAATCCCACAGCAAGAATGTGCGGAGCTTGAAGTTTTACATTCTGTATTATCTCGGGTAAAATTTTTCAGGGCATATAGTATTATTGTTCAGCAAATTATGAAAAAAACGAGACACAGAATTGACAGCTTGCTGAGATTGAAGAAAAAGTTTAGCATAGCAATCGTTGTGATTTTAAAAGGAAGTATTCGCAGCGGTATTGATTCTATGAAGGCTAAAAAAATTCTAATCTAATCGAAGAATATAATGGAGAGCCAAACAATTAACTATTCTATTACACCAGTTTTTCAATTAATGTGGAGATCGATTATTCCTTCTACAATCGCTAGGTGACAAAAATTTTAACTGTGTTTAATTTTATAGATATAAAATATATTCTGAGTGAGACATATTACTTTTTAATTTGATTTGGTGTTTCTAAAACTTTTTTCTGGTGGTCAACTCGAACAAAGTATACAAAACAATTATCCTATAAAACGTGAGCCATGGCTATCACCAGCCTAGAGAAATTAGCGCGCTTGGAGACTGAACGGTGGCACAGGTGAAGTTCACACAACACTAGTACATATGCAACCCGAACACCAGCTTTCGGTTAGTAGAATGTTCGGAGTCAGAATTGGTAAAAGCTGACGATTTATCGGAGTTTGATAAAGCACAAATTGTGATGGCTCGACGGCTCTGAACTACGATCGTGGAAACGGCGCGACCTATGGTTGTCCACGTGCCGCTGTAGTGAGTACGTATCAAAAGTAGATCACAGATGGCTAAACGACGAACTGTCACCCAGTTGTGTTTCTTCCGCAATTTATTGATGCGATGCCACAAGGGAGAGGGCACTATCGGGTATCGTTCAGAACGACCACAGGGTTACCGTGCGACAAATCACCAATACCTACAACCGTCGTGATCAGGGAAATGTGTGGCAGCACACAGTTCAACGCAGTCTTCTTCGCATGAGCTTGCGTAGCCGAAGACCCAGAAGTGTCCCTATGCTCACTGCAGGTCATCGACATCAACGTATGAAATAGGCACAACATAATCGGGATTTAACCGTGCATTATTGGAAACAGCCAGAATCGTCAAGAAGTGGTTCGAGGAACATGCTGGTGACTTTCTGTTAATACCATTGCCTCCAAATTCATCTGGCATGAACCCATGCGAGTAATTATTTTTTGACTTGAAAAAGCGTGTTCGCTCTAAATTACCACCCGCCTGAAATGCACGGAAACAGTTATCTATTGAAATGTAGGAATAAGTCGGACTATTTGATAGAAAATGAAGTGATTTTTTATGATTATGTTCAACGTATGCGATGATATAATGTGTTAAGAAACGTTCATTTTCAGTCATTGTCTGTGTGGGTTTAACGACTAGCAAGAGCAACTCGGTGGATTATAAGCAGTCTCTCGTCTCTAATGTATGATCACTAGTGTAAGGAAAATGAGAGTGGCAGTGTCCGGGGACAACATTTTTTCATTCATCCTTCACATTTGGGAAGTGTCGTTCGCAAACGATTCATTCGAAAAGAATGAATCAACAAACTGTGTCGTTGGCAAAAGAATCTTTTCCGAAAAGAATCAATTCTGCAAAACAGCCGATGCCCTGAATAAATCACGAAGAATTATTTCTTACTGGACATTACAGTTCCACCGCGGTGTCTTGGTGAAGTTCATGTTATTGTCAGGAGATCTTACCCTTTCTAGAAGTGTAGAAATTCAAAACATTATGTGAACATTTCAAAATCTACTTATGAGAACACAGGATGAAAGTTTTCCGTAAAAATTAAATTCAAACTGCAAAATAAATATCGTTCCGCAACACCAGAAACAATTAAAAGACGAAAATATCTGACCCAGTATAGTTGCCCTAGACACAAATCGTTCTCTGAACCGGAAGAATCAAACAACTGAAATGAATGAATCGGTCCAAACGAATCATTTTAATGAATAAAATCGATTATTTCAAAAGAATCAGTTTGCCTCTATAGCAGACTTCCCAGATTCTTTCAAAAGAATCAGTTTGCCTCTACAGCAGGCTTCCCAGATTCTTTCAAAAAATCAGTTTGCCTCTACAGCAGGCGTTCCAGATTCTTTCAAAAGAATCAGTTTGCCTCTACACCAGGCTTCCCAAATTTTTCTGATACAAATCGCCTGAGAAAATTACAAAAAAAACCACAAAGATCGTAAACAAAAGATTGTCAGATTAACTTGACACGAAATGTCCTGGTTTATATTTAGTAAAGGAATTAGAAACTAGTTTAATGAATAACCTTCACTTGTATCAAAAGGAGAAACTTCACATTTCTCATTTATATTCTTAGGTGACAGAGCCAACTGGAACACTCATAACAAAAATACCAAATTTTGTCATTATGCAACTTACGGTGTATAGCTAGAACAAAAAAATAATTTATGTTTGATTTACTGAAGATAATAATTTCTTTGGATTTACATGCTACGAAAATTACGTTAAGGAGCAATATAACATTTCTTTTTTTGATTTGCTTATTTCCGTAATTGGATACGAATATCCTAATGTACTCTCGCCAGTTCCAGCCATATATCATGCAGGTAGAAACTGAGAGGAGGCTCTGTTCCCTACTCCTCCTATACTAAGAAAGTGAAGTCAAGTTTATATGCTTCTACTGTGAAAATAATACCGTCCAGCTTTTGCGAGAAAAGCCTCGAGATGCAAAAGTACACGATTTTTACGTAGGAAAGTATTAATCGACCTTGTTTAGTTTTAAAGATATTAAACATTTGTTGACCGTGTGTTAATTATTAATTCTCATCCAATTACGTAAATACATTATTCCCAAAACTTTCGCTTAGACACGTCAGCACAACCAACGTTAACAGTCTGATTTTGAAATTTTACCTCAAATTCAAAGCACAAAACCATAAGCTATAGCATATAAATAAAAGCAAATTAGACAGTACTTATTCACAAAAATTGTAAATATTACATATTCCTCTAAAACTTTATAACTTGAACCTAGTAAACATAAAACAAAATAACACTAACAAGTGGAATGTAATACCAGGTATTTTCCTTTAGTTTTAATTGCCGGTGAGAGAAATATGGGCTTCTGAAATCACAAATTTTGAATATTTTCCCAGAGAAGACACGACAAAGGGGATAGTCAACGCCCATATTTATTCTTGAACTTATTTGGACCGTTGAAGCCAATCTGTGTGCATATATATTTCCGCAAGCATGCTGAAGGATATCAAAACAGGCTGTCTTCCGGCATCCGCGCTCAGAACCCTCCTGTTATTTCCATCGACAATTCTGTACAGAAAGCAAAAAGCCACTATCTCCACCTCAGGTAAAATTTTCAAATTGGCAAATCTCAGATAAATCATTGCCTAAATTGAAGTTACAATTGTTCCGTACCGCATCTGAATAAAAAGGCTACTTGAAATGAAGACCAGGAGTTTTGTTTAAAACGAAATAGGCCTGACTGATAATAAAAAGTTCTCATCTGGAAAACCACCTCTACAATACCTTTGCGGAATCAGCTTATCTTAAAAGCAACGAATTGGAGATGAAACAGTCTTCAAAGGTGAAAAACAGAGTTATATGGAACTTCTTAAGAAAAGAAAGATGTTATATTATATTTATATATCATCATCATCATCATCATTGTCAACCATTATCAATCCACTGCTGGACGAAGGTCTCCCCAAGTTTCCTCCACAACGGTCTGTCTTGTGCCAGTCTAAACCATGTCACCCCTGCATACTTTCGAATTTCATCCACCCATCTCCCATGTGGTCTTCTTCTAGGTCTTTTCCTGTCCCTTGGAATCCAATCGAAAATTTCGGCTGTCCATCGATGATCTGTCCTTCTGGCAGTATGTCCAGCCCATTGCCATTTCAGGGATTTAACTCTGATCATGATGTCTTCCACTCTTGTCATTTTTCGGATCCACGAGTTCCTCTTCTTATCTCTCCTGGTTACACCAAGTATGCACCTCTCCATGCTGCTTTGAGTTGTCTGCAGCCTTTGTATGTCTCTTTTAGTTAAGGTCCACGTCTCTGCACCATAAGTAAGCACTGGAAGGATGCATTGATCAAACACTTTTCTTTTAAGACATAATAGCATATTGCTCTTGAAAATTATGCTGTTTCTTCCAAAAGCTCTCCAGGCAAGTTTTGTACGCCGATTAATTTCTTCATCAATGTGACCCTCACTTGATATCTGCTGTCCAAGATAAACGTGCGTGTCTGTTATCTCCAGCTTTTCTCCATCAATCGATAAATTTTCATTTCTAGTAAAAGCATTGAACATCACTTTTGTCTTCTGAAAGTTCATTTTTAATCCCATTTCTTTACTCTTGTCAGCAAGTTCCTGGATCTTAATCTGCAGCTCTGATGGGGTGGTTGCAAAAATGACTACGTCATCAGCAAAACGAAGGTAGGTTACATAATCTCCATTAATCTTTATCCCCTTGTTTTCCCAGCACAGCGACTGAAAAACACCCTCCAATGTGGCATTAAAGAGCTTCGGAGATATGGTGTCACCTTGTCTCACTCCCTTTCTAATTTTTACGTGTGTTGTATTTTCAAACAGCCTAATCTTTGCACTTGCATTTTCATAGATGTTATTAATAATATTAATGTATGCATCTTCAATACCGCATATTTTCAGAGCCATTGTAACTGCTGATGGTTTCACCGAATCAAAGGCTTTTTCATAATCGATAAAAGCCATGCACAATGGAAGTTCATATTCCCTCGCTCTTTCAATTAGTTCTCTCAGCACGTGGATATGATCTATTGTGCTGTAGCCACTCCTGAATCCAGCTTGTTCTCTCGGTTGTGCCATGTCCAGTGTTACCTTCAAGCGGTGTGAAAGAACATTAGTGAAGATTTTATAAACTACTGATAGGAGGCTGATAGGTCTGTAGTTTCCGAGATCCTCAATGTCACCTTTTTTATGTAGCAGGATCATTATAGCGGTGTTCCAATCCTCAGGAATCTTTCCTTCATTAAGGCATCGAGTGAAAATTTGGGCGTGTACTGTTTCGATTTCTCCACTTGCTTCTTGTATGATGTCTACAGTAATTCCATCTTATCCTGGAGCTTTTCCTTGCTTCATGTTCTTGATTGCATGTGCAACTTCTGCTGGAAGGACTGGAGGAACTCTGGTACTGGTATCTTTCATGATGTCTGGAGTGCATGTATCATCCCTTTCATATAATTTGGAGTAGAAATCTTTCACTCTTGTCAAAATTTCGCCTCTATTTCCTTTTTACAGAACCATCTTCTTTTCTCAGTGCCATAACTTATTTTCTTCCCTTACTGAGATGTCCCTTTGCTATCTTTAGGCTTTGGTTGTTTTCAATTGCTTTCCTCACTGGTTCACAGTTGAATTTCCTTACGTCGTCAGTGATACTTTTTCTTACTGTCTTGCATAGCTCTATATATTCCACTTTGGAAGTCACATCTTCTTTAGTTGTCCTCATCTCTCTTCTTTTTTGCATCAACATTTTGGTTTTTCCTGATAATTTGTTCACATGCAACTTGTTCTTAGACCCAGCTAATTTTGTTGCTGTTTCCATAAGAGCTTTGGCTACTTTTCTGTTAACTTCAGAGATGTCCACTTCTTCTGATGTTAGGCCTTCTAAAGCAGAGAACCTGTTCTTCAGTTCTAACTTGAAGGTATTATGGTGTTTTTTAAGGTTGGTTATGTCAATAGATTTTGTTTGTCTTATGAGCTTGCCACGTTCAAGTTTAGTGTTGAGGTGCATCTTACATCTCACCAATCTATGGTCACTACCTGTGTTGAACTTGTTTAGCACACTGCAGTCTTTTATGACGAATTTTTTGTTACACATAATAAAATCAATTTCACTTGTCGTCCCATTTGGATGTCTCCATGTCCATTTCCTGTGTGGCTTTTTCTTGAAGAAGGAGTTCAAGATGAAAAACCCTTCTGCCTCTGCAAACTCAACGAGAGTATTTCCACGCTGGTTTCTGTTGCCATGACCGAATTTACCTACTGAAGTTTCATTCTGTTGCCGTTGCCCTATTTTTGCATTGAAATCTCCCGTAATTATTTTCAAGTGCTGCTTACCTTTATTATTTGGATGACAAATTTCTTCATAAAATTCTTCAATTTCTTCTTCAGGATGACTTGTGGTGGTTCAGGATCTTGTGAGGTTCAGGATCTTGTTGAGTTGACATGGAGTGGCTCACCTTTGGTATTTCATTATTGCCTATTTTCGCCTGAACACGATGAACGCGACCTACCTTCCAACTGAGCATTAGGTTTCATGTTTTCACATGAAACAGTCTGTAAAAATGGAATTTTCTTTCAGAAAGCTAATATACTCAATTCATTCTTTTTCTAGTATCAACTGATTAATTTTGTATAGACACTTTTCAAGTTAGATAATAAAATGTCCGTTAACTTCGTTTTTTTTAATGTAACTTTTATGGATGATTTTGTATCAGAACAGCAGTTATAAAGACGAAAACTGAAATACATAGAAAAAATGAGATAAACTACCATATCAGTTAATATTTAGTTGGGTAACATTTAGCGGTAATTACGGCCTTACAACGCCTTCCCATGGCGTGAACCAAGTGTTTTAGTTCTGCAGATGTTATAATGTGAAACCAAAATTGAATTATTGCTTTTATTAATTGGGTTTTATTGCTCGATTGCTTCTGACTAACAAGTTTCTTTAGTCGACTCCATAGATTTTCAATGGGGTTAAGGTCTGGGATATTCCCAGGCCATTCCAGTAGTGTAATATGATTACCTTGAATCCACTATTTGCACACAGCAGCAAAATGACATGGAGCCGAATCCTGTTGAAATATATTGTAAATTCTTCATCATCTTGGAAAAGATCACGTGCGGAAGGCTTCAGTTTGGGCTGAACCATTTCATTAATGTATTTGTTGCGATTTATATTTCCATTAACCACGCAAATTCTGCCCACACCTTTTGATGTCATACAACCCCAGATCATAGCACTAACTGGGCGTTTCACGGTGCATGTATTGCAATCAGGATGCAAATCATCTCCGACTCTTCTCCTTACGTATTTTATGCCATCACTACCAAACAGAGAGATTTTAGTCTCATCACTCCAAATAATACTGTCCCATCGTTCCGCTGTCCAGTAACATGGGTTTTAGCCCAATTCAATCTTTTCAACCTTTTTTTGAGAGATAAAAATGTGATTTTTCGTTGAATTCTAGCTTTTAGACAAAATTCCTGCAGTCTGCGCCTAACAACCCTTGCACTCAACTTCACATTTCAATGCGCCATTTCATTTTGTATACACCCAGATGATTTTCTTCTGTCACCTAGGTACAAGCTCTCAATTCTTCTGTGATTACTTGCTGTTGTGCACCTTTTCCCGACTTTACCAGTCTGGTTTTGTTGTGTCTGATTCTCCTTATATATCTTCAAATATTTAGAAATGCCACCTTTGTTTAGGTTTCAACCAATGTTTCTTCCAATTTCTTCAAAACTGAAGCCTTGTTCACACAATAGTGCTATTTTACATCGCTTTCTGGGTGACCAGTCAAAACTTTGTGTGATTTCTTTAATTTTATTGCGGTTTGCAAGCTCACTAAATGAAAGAACACACACACACAAAATAAAATCAACCAACGTGATAGCAACCACATAACACACTGACAAATGTACTCCTCTGAGCTCCAATACATGACATCAATAGCTGAATCCAACTTTCACCTGATTGGCTCATAACCAAAACAAGATGACACCTCATTGGCTCTCTAAACACTCATGCTCATTGGCTACATTCAAATGAAGGAATCTAATTCATATCAACCTGAGCAAGTTGTGCTTTCTTTTTCTGGTTATTTGGCTATAACTTTTCAAAGAACGCAGATAATTGAACAAACTTTGTTGCATTACACTCTTAATGAAATTATGTATCCATTGGTATATGAATTTAATGATATTACTCTAAAACGAAGTGGTGTTATGAGCCATCAAACAACAACTGGAGTAGTGGATGAGTTCTGCGACGCAGAATGCTGTCAGAAGTTTGAAAGTCATGGCCGTTTTTTTGGGCAAGGAGTTTATAAGTTTTTCAAGTTAAAGCATAGCTGGGGGTGTAAAAGTAAATTGCGTTTTCCCCGAGATCTGTAGTTTTAAAATTCCGATTTCACAAACTATTTCCGCAACGGAAACAACTCCTGATCAGAAATGGCTATCATATAATTTCTAACTTTTGGTAAGAATGGTTTGACCCCCAAGAAGCGAAATATTTATTCTTTCTTCTGAGGCATTTTGCCTCCAGATCTGAGCATCCGAAAGCTGGATAGAAAAACTTCTTCGTGGACCGATACCGCTAACGCCGATAAACATTTTCGGCATATTTTTTCCTAAACTAATGCATGGCTCCTCTCTCAGTGGCCGTAGATGTATATATTTTTGTCAATATCTGCATTTCTTGGATTTCTATTCAAAAACTTTTTTGTTTTGCTAAATAGCAATTCCAGTGTGAAATGTTTCGCATATAATTTTAAAATTTTAAAATGATTAATGGATTTTCCGCTAGGACGTGTGTTTGTAAATTGCTTTCCCCCCCCTATATTTCTGATTTTTTGTTGTATCTGCTAAAGCTCCTGATTCTAAAGATTTCGCATATAGTGTATAATTTCTAGTAGAGAATGGTGTGACCAGCTGGGGCACAAGATCTTATTTCTTCTTGTGATGTATTAGCAGCCAAATCCGAGGATTTGTAAACTGGTTGAAAAAAATTCTTTCTTAGACATATCCGACTCACCTCGGGAAAACTTTTGAAAATACCGTCTCTTAAAAGAAGGCATTGTTTTTCCCGCAGGGGATGTAGATGCATAATATATTTTTCTTGATATATCAGCTCATAAACATCCGATTTGATAAACAATATAACTGTGGTAGAGCGTTTTCCCTGTGAAGTGTTACACGTATTATTTCAATTCTTTCTCAACGTACAAGACGGCCACCAGAAGGCGTTTGTTCACGTTTCCGTTTACAGCAATATCTGTGGTTGATTGAAAAACCTTTTGGGGTCAGACACTACAAAATATGTAAATTCTGCGTGTGTATTTTCTTCCCCCAAAAAAGCGACCTTTTTCCACTACGCGGTGCAAATATTTAATCTGTTTTTCGTAATATCTGCGCTTCTACATGCGTAGTTTAACATTTCTCTCAACGCTGGATGCTACTTACCTTGTAGAACGATTTAGGATAGTATACGTGGAGTTTTATAGGTAGCAGTCCTGTCGATATGGGGTGATTTTGTGCTTCAGCTTGGAGTTATATCGGCGCTCCTAAAAACACTATTAAGGATTTTTTCTTCTCTGTAGGCCATTCGCTACAGTAGAGGGCGTGGAACATTATCCTCTTCAAACAATCGAAATATTTTCCTCTAGGTTGCAAAGATTGAAATTCTTGTTTTTGCTGTCTGCTTCCGAGAAACGTAAATGAAAAGTCCTTTTTCTTAAGAATATTTCTATGAAAAATATATTTTCCCCTATTTTCAAGTTTTCCATTATGCAAAATTCTTCTGCTAGAAGGCGTTGAATTACTTCGTGTTTCGGCCAGTTTCTCCGTTTAACAGCTTGAATATAAAATCTGTCTTTGTCATCTTTCTTGTGCTACGAGAAAGTTTTTGTGCTGTATTTGTTAGTTTTCGCAACATTATTTTCATCCTCTGGTTGAAGTAAGTAACTTTTCTATTTCTGGCTGATTTGTGGATTGTAGGAGCCGGTTGATCGTCTTTATAACCGGTTTCATCGTTTTTGAATAGATTTAATAAATTTATTTCGCGTCAGATCAGATTCGAAAGGTGACACATTACAACCGAAAACGTCATGTTATTATTCTTGTTTTTTTTTCCTTTCTATATATTTTTGTAATCAACGTTTCGCGCTAGAAATCAGATTGCGAAAAACCTAAGGATTATTAAGCTAAAATGCCATAAATGTTAAAGGACTATTCAGTCATTTCTTTAGCATTTATAAAAACAATTATCAGCTGTGTTTCATTAAGTTTGCCTTGTTTTAATATAGAGGATCCAAAACTCGGAAGCTGCAGTACTATACTTCCAGGCATTCCATGTAATACAGTTAAGAGAGTGGAATCAAGTACTGAATAAATCAGATAAAGGAAGATTCCTTTAACCAAAAAAGAAATTCCACATTACATAATTCCAAATTTGGGACAGATAGAGTATTTAATACTATTTTTTCCGAGATTTTTACTGAACATTTTGTTAAAGTAACCTGCAATACATAAGATACTGTATAATTTCCCTGGTAAAAGGTATTTGATTTTATTTCATAGAGTAAAACTAAATTTAAAGTTCAAAGATTTGCGAAATATCAGGGAGAAGTATTTAACAGTAACACATTCCTGTATCATACTTTAATAAATTTCAAAGTCAGAGCATAGAACCTTTAATTGCATATCACAAAGGTAATAATACTTGTCCATTTTATGTAGTTCTTTAATAAGTAATTTTGGCAATGTACTATTCGGTTACGTGTTACATAATAACTACAAAAATTATACTAATCTCCCTAATGAACGTTTTTACGCGAGGTAATTAACAGTGACCAAATGATGATTTACATGGATGCTGTCCAAAGACATTGAAAAAGTAGATGTCCAGTTTTCTACAAATGTTTCTACAAAGTATTCAAGAAACAAATACATAGAATAAATCACAAAAGTAAAACGCAAAACGGCAAAACATCGCTTTCTTGAAGACATAAGACCCAAAGTCACACAAACCGATACAATTTTTTCAGGTTTCATTCTGTCTTCAACGATTACGGTTTTATTCCTGAACCAATATTAATATACGAAGACTATTTAACCCACCAACGGCTTTGCAAATAACTGCGGAAAATTACGATACCAAGCGTAGTACGTGAAAAAAAAAGCGAAAAGATCTACATAATCCATCAAAAATTGGATTCTAGTCTTTTGCTTTTAGCTAATATTTATGAAACGCCGGTCTGCTCATGATCTTAAAATTTTTGTAAGAACGAATACAAATGTGCTATTACTGGCAATTCTAGTGGTTCTCGAACAAAGTTTTCTCAACTTTTTTTTTTTTTCATTTTTTGAGCCCAATTATGCTTTTAGTTGCATAAAAGTTTGAGAGATCACCAAACTTGCCTTTTCTCTGTTGTATAGAACTGAAATTATGTTTAGGTATTATAGTTTCGGTTATATTACACTGAAATCTTCAGATAAGGTGTGTTGGTCTGTTTTCAGTCGACAAATTTTTATACCTTATCTTGCACAAATAATTTATAATACCGAAATTATTATCTGAGAATTGTGTGTTGGTCGGTATTCAACAGAAAATTTTGTTACCTGCCCTTGTACAAATCTATTTCAAGCAAGACTCAGACCGCTCTTCCAAATGGGCCTGGTTCAAATTTTGGCGAGGCATGGATGTTATATTTGTTGTACGGCAGCAATTCTCCACCATGCATGGAACCAGTGACCATAAATTAGGAACGGTCGACCACTTGTCCCCTACTGAGTATCTCGCGGTGTTCGCTAATTCTTTCAAACCATAAAAAAACGTTTCCACAAAGAGAGCTTGTTCTGCTAGGCGGATAACCCAAAAGTTGAAACAACGGAATACTCATGTATGGACATTTTATCTTAAGTGTTTTAAATTAGAATAACAAATCATTTGTCACATCACAGTTAAATTGTAGAGAGTTTTTGATAGAAAAGCTTGAACAGCTGTAGGGGTAAAAGGTTAGTATGAGTTTGAAAAACGAAACAACAAAGGAAATAAATGCTATTATAATTTGCTGATGTTTTGGTCTTTAATTCAAAAGTGTTACTAAGAATGAATTCAATTTCCTCTCCACTGTTTGCCTTCTGTGAACAACACAGCTATTGAAACATGATACAGCATAAATATTTTGTAAAATTTAGACTTATGTAATATAATTTTATAAATCATGTTTCTCTCTGTCGATCTGTTTCAGACCATTTTTTAGTAGTTTATGCATTTTCTTTTTCACTGAGGTTGACAATCACGTGGTAAGAGCACTAAGCGAGGGAATATCCTTTTGTTAACATGTTGGGAAATGGACATTTTTAACGAATAGCTTTCTAAAAAAATAAGTAAGTTTGTATAAAACAGCTGTGTCAGTATGGCGCTATTCTTACATTCCAAATGGTATGTTACATTTGCAAGATCTAGTCTACTGAAAGAACGTCGTTTAACACTTGTACCCGTAAAGTTTTTAATATTTGGCAAGCAGAAGTGGTTAATATATATACAATACGTGGAGACAATGTAAATGGACGATGTCATCACTCTTTCCATTTTTTAAACAACGCATAGCGACTGAAAAATTGTATTCCGGCACTGCTGGGATCGAACCCCAGAACACTCGATAACTAGTCGAGTGCGTTCGAATTTACGCTACAGCGCCAACAATTCTCAGCGCCATGCGTGGTTTATCAGTCAGCATCTGACTACACGAATACGTATTGATGGTCTCAGCAACTGAGATGTCGTCATCTGGTGGCATTTAACGCAACAGCTATTTTAATTGTAGCTGATAAATTCAAAGGGCGATAGAAATGGTTAATATATATGAAATACGTGGAGACAATGTAAATGGACGATGTCATCAGTCTTTCCACGTTATTTTTTAAACAACGCATAGCGACTGAAAAATTGTATTCCGGCATTGCTGGGATCGAACCCCAGAACTCTCGATAACTAGTCGAGTGCGTTCGAATTTACGCTACAGCGCCAACAATTCTCAGCGCCATCCGTGGTTTATCAGTCAGCATCTGACTACATGAATACGTATTGATGGTCTCACCAACTGAGATGTCGTCATCTGGTGGCATTTAACGCAACAGCTATTTTAATTGTTGCTGATAAATTCAAAGGTCGATAGAAATGGTTAATATATATCAAATACGTGGAGACAATGTAAATGGACGATGTCATCACTCTTTCCACGTTATTTTTTAAACAACGCATAGCGACTGAAAAATTGTATTCCGGCACTGCTGGTATCGAACCCCAGAACTCTCGATAACTAGTCGAGTGCGATCCAATTTACTCTACAGCGCCAACAATTCTCAGCGCCATGCGTGGTTTATCAGTCAGCATCTGACTACACGAATACGTATTGATGGTCTCAGCAACGGAGATGTCGTCATCTGGGTGCATTTAACGCAACAGCTATTTTAATTGTAGCTGATAAATTCAAAGGGCGATAGAAATTGTTAATATATATGAAATACGTGGAGACAATGTAAATGGACGATGTCATCTCTCTTTCCATTTTTTAAACAACGCATAGCGACTGAAAAATTGTATTCCGGCACTGCTGGGATCGAACCCCAGAACACTCGATAACTAGTCGAGTGCGTTCGAATTTACGCTACAGCGCCAACAATTCTCAGCGCCATGCGTGGTTTATCAGTCAGCATCTGACTACACGAATACGTATTGATGGTCTCAGCAACTGAGATGTCGTCATCTGGTGGCATTTAACGCAACAGCTATTTTAATTGTTGCTGATAAATTCAAAGGGCGATAGAAATGGTTAATATATATCAAATACGTTTAGATAATGTAAAAGGACGATGTCATCGCTCTTTCCACGCTATTTTTTAAACAACGCATAGCGACTGAAAAATTGTATTCCGGCACTGCTGGGATCGAACCCCAGAACTCTCGATAACTAGTCGAGTGCGTTCGAATTTACGCTACAGCGCCAACAATTCTCAGCGCCATGCGTGGTTTATCAGTCAGCATCTGACTACACGAATACGTATTGATGGTCTCAGCAACTGAGATGTCGTCATCTGTTGGCATTTAACGCAACAGCTATTTTAATTGTAGTTGATAAATTCAAAGGGCGATAGAAATGGTTATTATATATCAAATACGTGGAGACAATGTAAATGGACGATGTCATCACTCTTTCCACGTTATTTTTTAAACAACGCATAGCGACTGAAAAATTGTATTCCGGCACTGCTGGAATCGAACCCCAGAACTCTCGATAACTAGTCGAGTGCGTTCGAATTTACGCTACAGCGCCAACAAAAAGCAGAAGTGATTTTACCAACCACCATATACCGTAATATGTGAATGAATAAAAGGTGAAGTACATAAAGTAAGTGTGGTTTTAGGTGATTAATCTAAAGAGGGATATTCTGATATCGAAGATTTTATCAGGCTGGAAGAAATCAGAGGATAAATCGTTTGTCAAAACATAAAATAAGGAAAAAAAGTAGAACATATCTACGGATCGAGGAAATTTCAGTTTTTAGTAGTTCTTTTAACTAGATATTTGAAGTTTTGTTTCAGGACTAATGGTTGAGTATTACTGTGGAGGTCGATCAACATCCTTATTGCGACGATATCTTTTCAGTCAGAATGTATGGTTACTATATTGAAAGAAGATACTGTTTAAATATACCATTATAGACACATACAACACTTATTTCATTTTTAGTTTATGTTTTATATATTCTTGTTGATTTAAAAAACCTGCTTTTGTGGAAATATTAAACTGGAAATTTATGTAGTTAATAGGTACGTACTGATCATACGAACTTCTAGTTCTGCAGTCATGGATACTATAATGGTTAATATATATGCAATACGTAGAGATAATGTAAATGGACGATGTCATCACTCTTTCCACGTTATTTTTCAAACAACGCATAGCGACTGAAAAAAAACGCTATGCGTAGCGACTGAAAAAGTCGCTATGCGTTGTTTAAAAAATAACGTGGAAAGAGTGATGACATCGTCCATTTACATGGATACTATTCTGAAGAATATTGCAAAATATGTTTGATAAGCATCATGTCACAGAAATTACCTACTACCTGTAACTGTGGAAATTATATTTCACTGAAACTTTCAAAGACTTTGTTTATGTGTGTGTGTGTGTGTGTTTGTGCGTTCGTGTGTTCCCGAGAGAGCGAGAGTATAAATATGAGAAATACTCAAATTATTTTTCCAGTGGCGGAAATCATGCACTGCAAGATTCTGAGATATGATTGATTTCGTTACAGCTCATAGCAGTGTTTACAGTGCTATGAGCTGAATTCGCAGTCATACAAAAACGAAAATCTCATACGAGCAATCAGAGGCTGCGGTTACTTCTTAGCGAGTCCCAATCCCTCAAGTGAGAACATTCATTCTGAAAGATTTTAAATCTCTTCGTCATGATTATTCTCCATAAAAAATGAAACGCCGTTATCAACCATAGAAAAGATATGAAGAGTTATCGCAGTTTTCGCAGGCGCTTTGCAATTTTAAATGCTAATTGACTATTCATGGAAATCTAAATATTGAGTGTCATCGCTCTGTCCACGTTATTTTATAAATAACGAATAGCAACTGAAAAATTGTTCTACCTACACCGCTAGGATCGAACACCAGATCTGTGGATAACTAGCCGAGTGCGTTCGATTTACGCTACGGTGCCAACAATTCACCGCGCTATTCAGGGTTTATCAGTCGGGATCTGACTACACAAATCCATATTGATGGTCTCAGCAACTGATGTGTCGCCATTTAGTGGCATTCAACAAAGCAAGCTGTTTAATTACAGCTGATAAATCCAAAGAGCGATAAAATTGTGAATATATTTCAAATACGTGGAGATAATGTAAATATACGATGTCATCGCTCTGTCCACGTTATTTTATAAACAACGAATAGCAACTGAATTCGTTGTTTATAAAATAACGTGCACAGAGCGATGACATCGAATATTTACATTATCTCCACGTATTTGAAAAATATCCACCATAACTATTCATAGTTTACATGCAAATCTTTATCCGAAAAATTCTAAATCTCTGAATGAGAAACGGAGGATATATTAAAATATGATGTTAATCACATGAAAGTTCAACTGACTTACAACTACGTACCGCAAAACTATTTGCTTCATCTTTATATGTTGGAGGACAAATACCTTATGAACAG
The DNA here is from genome assembly GCA_039090855.1 of Macrothele yani. NCBI lineage: Eukaryota > Metazoa > Arthropoda > Arachnida > Araneae > Macrothelidae > Macrothele > Macrothele yani. Next base: position 210,411,420 of record CM077034.1, on the reverse strand, counting down.
TAAAATTTAGGTGATGTAAGAAATTTCATGGTTCTTAAGAAAATGTAATATTTCAACCAACCGCAAATATCTCCGTAACTCAACATTTATATTTATTATAAATGCAAGGTTTTTCTCTTAATATATGATTATATTTATTTAAGTTATTGACTGTAATTATACGCAAAAAACTTTCCGTGCATATGCATAGTTCGAATAAACCAGCACATTATGTTTTCACTTAACTGCTTTTTAGATACAATTTGAAAGCAATTTCTTGCAAAAAACTGTCTTAAACTTCGCAGAGTAAATGCCTCAGAAAAGTAGATATGCTTTGCGTTTGGATATAGTAGCTTTGTCTGTCGCTCAAGATATTTCTATATATCATAATGATAACGTTTCAAATTTTTATTTGCGTACTAGTACAGGGAAATTTCGTGTTCTACCCACATCCAACCACAGGCGATTCCTTAAACACTTTGTAAAATAAAATATTTGTCTGTCATAACCTACCTGGAAAAGTAAGACATTTATCTTAGTCCGTGCATATTAAGCAAAAAGATATCGTGATCTTTGGTACATATGATATTTGCTATTTCAAGTGCGCAACAGATTAAGGAGTTTTATTATTTGTGCTTATGAATAAAAAATGATAAAGGCGAGAATTAAAATTGCAGGCGCGTTTCTTCTGGTTAGTTGTAAATCTTTTGTTTGAAACATAGTTTTATATGATTTTCTAAATTTTATATACGTATATACACGTACTGTGTTAGTCAGAAATGTTTTCAAACTGAGCTTTCCTTCTCGGCAAGTGTGGTTAGTGGAAGGCATTGGAAGGCGAGCGTATGTAAGCGGAGAAAAAAAAATCACATAAAAAAAATCTGCAATTTGAAATATAACTGAATACCGAAAGGAATATCATTCTAAAACCCAAAATGAGGTGGTAATTAGCACATTGCACAACTACTTGGGCATTTTTTCCTGGGAAGCAATTTAAGGGAAAAAAATTGAAGTTCTCTCGAAACCTGACATGTATTCTTACGCTCCGCCCAAACCAATTGCATGTATTCTTATCGGTAAAGAGAACGGCAGGACCGGCAGACCCCTAGTTGCCTCTGGACCGTTCCTGTGCTGGTCAAGGACTACTGGATCCTGGCAAAATAGCTCTCTCAATGCCTTCACAATCAATTCGTGATATAGTTCTGTCTAACCCTGCTGAGTCCGCTATTGGACGGTGCAGGTAATGGTAATCATCTAGCTTACCAATTACATGAGACAAACTGTTAACACATTATGATTTACTTATAAATTAACTCAGGTTCTTCAGCATGCTGTGAAGTCCACAGAGTAACTTTCAGATTGCCACTCCTAGAGAAGCACAAATATATTTAAGAAATTACGGCGTCTTCGCATGTCCAACTTTTTCAGATGTGAAATGCATTCTGCGGGCATCGTTGTCTTAAGAATTTTAAAACAATGTTTGCTTTCAAATGTTGAAGCTGATGCGAAACATTTAGTAAAAGTGCGCGTGAAGATACTGACCTTCCTTGAATGAAATATACGTCGGTCTCAGAAGAATAAAATTATTTATGCACCCGCTGACACATGTATCGGTTGATTTGGCAATCTTATATTCTTTGTTTTGAGCGACTTATTTCGTCACAGTTTACATCAATATTATCACATAAATTTGGAACCCAAACAAAGTAGAAAGTTCTTATATTGACTAATATACACTATCTACCAACAAGTAATTAGACACCTGTGATAGCAAAGGAAAACGAAGTTTAATCACCTTCAATAGTTGGTGGAGGAACACGATCGGCGATTACAGCTACGACCCTCCCGGGCATACTCTCAAATTGGGGTTGTACTACAGCCAGCGGTATTTTCTTCCCCTCGGCATGGAGAAGACAGGTCAGTTCCTTCACCGATTTCGGACGGAGGAGGCACCCCTTAAGTCGACACTCTAACTCGTCCCACAGGTGCTCGATAGGGTTAAGATCCGGGCTCTGCGCAGGCCAGTCCACTTTATTAACCCCATTGTCACCACACCAAGCCATAGTGGACCTCGCAACATGACAGGTGGCATTGTCATCCTGGAGGTAACATGGATCCACCCAGTAAAACTACCACAACGTAGGAAGCGCATGGTCATCCAAAATTGTGCAGAAGGTCTCGGCGTTGAGTCTACCAGGAATTGCGACCAACTGTCCCGTGCCATATCAGAAGAAAAAAAACCCATAACATAATTCCACCGCCGCCGAAATTCACAGTTGGCACAATAAATTCCGGCAGGAGGCGTTCTCCATGCAGACGCCAAACCCAGACCCTGCCATCCGAACGGTAGAGGGTGAACTTTGATTTAATGCTCCAGAGAACCTGTTTCCACTGTTCAACGGTCCACAGTCGACGTTCTTTGCACCACATTAGCCGACAGCGCTATTGAACTTGGTGATCAAAGGCTTGTGGGCGGCAGCACGTCCATGATAACCTAGCAGATCGGCTTCCTTACGGATGGTATTCATCGAAAGAATACTCCCGGATGACTGTTAAACCAAACACAAAATGAGGAAAATCATTGTAAAAAATCCCATTTTTCACAAAAGAATCTAGAACACGTTTCAAACATCCTAATACAGTATAACACCCTAATTTCTCGATCTCTTTCCTTTTATTTTGACATCAGCAAGCAAAAAAGACACCTATTAAAAAACCCACTTTTGCAAAAGCAAAGAGAAAGTTTGAGTGGAAGGTAGTGTTTGAATGGGCAGGTGTGTGAAACTTTTTAAATGCCAAAAAATGTTTTTAAGCTAATTTGTATTTACTATTTTTTTTTATTTTTTATTTATAATTTTTTTTTTTGTATTCATACTTATTAAAACATCAGATCCTGTTGCGGTGCGAACAAAAAGTGCTAAAGAAATTGGAACACAGCTAGAATATAAGAACAGTAAAATAAATTAAGTATATTAAAGAGAGGTTTGTGATTTGTTATACAAACCTCAGTTTAACACCGTTGTTTTGTGGTTACATACATCTGAGTAAAATTCTCCTAAAGAATTTGATGATGAAAACCACGAAACAGAAGAAAAGTTTGTAATATGGTAACGTACCGTAACGTGATTTTTCGTGCTTTCTGTTGCCCAATTTCCGATGGATTGATACCGTAATGGAAATGAAAGCCACTTCGTGGCGACTGTAACCAGCATTCAGCGTTATCTGCCATCGGAAATCTATCTTTGTGCTATACAATAAAATTTGCCGTATGTGTGTTAGTTTACACATGGGATCTTTTTTGTATACCGAATAGAAGTTTTCTCTACAATAATAATTACTCCGTTTTGCTTATGTAAGCTACAAGGGTATCATGAAACACATAAAAATAGCTTCCAATGCCTTCCAGTAAAAAGCGTTAAATTGATGTGAAACGGATTATAGATACAAGGGTATCATGAAACACATAGAAATATCTACCAATGCCTTCCGGTAAAAAGCGTTAAATTGATGTGAAACGGATTAAATTTTATAAGAAATCATTTTAATAAAATAAAAAAAATCCAAGAATCTATTTATGAGATACGATCTGATTAGAAAAATGCACAAAAAAAGTCCATCACGAACCGTGAAATGTGACATACAAATATCTTTTGGCTAGGCGTGCAAATGATTAGAAGTTGGAAGCAATAAACATATAGCGTCGAATCAAGGACCGAGGAAATTGCTTATCCCTGGGCAAAGAAAATGAGGTTCTCTCACTTGCATTCACCATAGTGAGCAGTCTTGCGGGTGCGTTCACATCAGTATGCGATGTCAGTTCGTCGATTTCGCTAAGACAACATTACCAGCAGCACAAGGTGTTCGAGAAGGGACACATTGTGGGTTTAAAACAAGCCGATTGGTAATGCTGACTTATTGGCGGGCTTCTGTGCCGAATCGATTCCACAGAAAGACAATGCTGACGGCAGATTTTTCAAGAAAAACTAACATACCCGCCATGAATGCAACGACCGGCAGATCAAAACACGTAATAGTACAAGCTATCCTATGTCACCAAAGACATCACTGTATACCATTATTACCATATAGCATTCTTTACGGATCATGAAATTTCGAGACGCACCTTTGGGTAATGTCTAGAAGCGGCGAGAGTACATGCTTTCTACCATTTGCGACGGCCGTGACTGACCAGCGATCATGCGTACTGCCATCAAGAGAAGTGTTGTGTCCCAGAAAGGTGAACTACGACCGAACTCTTCCATATATTGTTTAGTGACTGAAATAGATTTGCTTAAGAATATATCACCAACACATATGTGGCTGGAGGAGGTCGGGACAGCGCTCCCCACAGACCTTTATTGTGAAGGGACGGACGCACATCCTACCAATTGTTGCACTCTGAAATCTTATCCAATGACTGAACCCTAGTAATGCTATGTAGAATTTTTACAGCACTTTAGCTCATTGAGATGCTGCCACCAGTCGTGTTTCTTGTGCTTTATCTTTTCCTAGGCGCCATTTACCAGCACGATAGTCCCAAGTTTCACATGGTACACATTTGCTAGGAACCTCGGCCCTGTGGTTTGGAACACACGAAATACCAAATACATCTCCAAATTTCTCCCCATCTGTCATATGTCAGAAACGTGGAAGCACATGCGCTACAGCCATGACGGAATGTCGACGAAATATCTCAATTAAAAGAACAGGGTAAGATACTTCTTTTTGATCCAATGCTATGCCGGACATCGATATTTATCGTCACTAGTAGTTGCTGTACTGTATATTAATAGTATAAATTCATGAAGCAATTGCTCTGCGATAAAGAGCGCTGTTGCTGTGAAGCTGTGAAATTCCAATCGTGTCTTTTACTTGAAACTCTAGATTAACATGAACACTTCAGGAATGATCGACGCTGGTTTCAGATGATTTGAATTTCTTGCTACAGTGTGTATTTAAAAAGAATAACATTCAAAATATAGAGTCATTTGCTGAAACATAAAACTATCTATCAGTTAATAGTCAGAGATATTTTAGAAAATGACACCACAGATGAAAACTTACATTCCTAAGAACACAAAAAAGAACAAAATCACTACTTTGTGAAGCGACCTTTGTTTTCTATAACGGGCAGAATACAATGTGGCATACTCTCTTTTAGGGATTTGCAGTAGTCACTTGAAATCTTGGCAGCACACGTAGTTTATCGCGTCAATCAAAGCTTGGGAATTTCATGGCAGTTTTTCTGCTAACTTGTCTTTTCAAATGGCCCACAAATTTTTGATGGTCACTATTACAGGTTCAGACAAGCACAGTTATGATATTCGTATGCAGGTAGTATTTTACTGCCTTTGATTTGTGGCATGGAGCACCATCATGCAAAAAGATTGAGCATCTGTGCACTTGCATACGAGTCAACAGCTTTTGACGAAACATTTTCGCATAAAGAGGACCAATGATGGTAGTACCTGTCGGCAAAGAGGATAATGAGGCAGTTCCGAATGCTGACATAGAACCCTAAATCATCTGACTATGTCTCACGGTGCTAACGTTGTATTTTCCATCAAACCTTTTGCCTTTCGGTGGTCGAACATGTGCTTTGCGAGATTCAGATTGACGCAGAGCTGATTCATCGGCCAAAATAACTTGGTTCCAATTTTCAGAAGTCAGCGATTGATGATCGCATATTGGAGACTCTTATCTTTATGTGGAGGTTTAAAAAGCTTTAATCCATAATGGTTGCTAACACGTCGAGAATTAGTGCTGATACTAATATCAGACCATTTTAATGTAGACAGGCCTGATTTTCTTCCACGATTTCCTCTGAGCTCTGAGAAGACATAGTTAATTTCTTTATAGATTTGTCATCATGTGGGGTTGTTTTTCTTGGTCATTCACTTCGCTTTCGATCGCTAAATTCATCTGTATCTCAATACTTCATGATCGTGTCATGAATAGCAGTCTTGCTCACATTCCCCTTTCTGCTTATGTCTCTTTAAGAGTATCTTTCATCATATAAATCCCCATTTGTGCCTTCTGAGTAACATTACCGACGCTATTTTGCCCAATTTTTCGTTATTGAGAAAATACGTGTAAAACCTCTCAGCATGAAAACCAGAAGAAAGCTGACGCTTGAATGCTTCCCCCAAGTCCATTACAGGCTGCCGCTGTAGAGTGATGCAGCACCGACAGGAAGTGGCACTAGCTGACGCAATCGGCTGAAATCTCCTAATAATAACAGGTGGTATTAAACTTTTGCAAAGGCTGTAATATTCGTTACTATAAAAAAATACAACACTCTTAGTACTTAATTTTGTTTTAAGGGAAAGCTTTTCCCATTCAGTAAGGATGGAGATAACAAGAGTGGAAAATTTTAACTTACCTCAATTTCAAATGAATCTAATTTTTAAATAAAAGTTTCGTAACGGAGCAATGTTTAGCATGATTTTTGTAAAAAATGATCGTGCTTATGTTACTTAATTGCCCGTCTGTTCACATCACTGCTCTTCAAATATTTGTTCGGTTTCAAAAATTCCTTTTACATTTGTAACCTTGAGGTGTGATAATGATGATATGTGCATTCCGGTTTTCTCCCAATGCACAACTTCACGCTATATGCGGTAAAAACAGAGGATATAGAATTCAAAAGCATTTTATTCCATATATTTGCTTCTAAATATCCGCTTGAACAATTACCTTTCGATGCTATTTATTGCCAAAACTATTTTGAATACAGTCACTATTTCCAGTTAGACATACGTTTTAAGCTAAGAGACGTAAAAATAAATGGCGGTTTCTCCAGGTTCTCTGATTCTGCGAAGGATACAGCTCCTGATGGGAAATGTTTTACCTAAAATTTCTAATTTTCAGAAAAAATGGTTTGACCAGAAGGAGGCGTAAGATTTATATTTTTTCTGAGGTACTTACAGCAAAATCTGAGCACCTTACAGCTCGATTCAAAAAACAGTTTTGCGGGCAGACACCGCTAACGTCGATAAACCTTTTCGGCATATCTTCTTCTTACAGTATAAGGTGGTTTCTCAGCAGTGATATTTACATAAACAGTATATCATGTTTTTCTGAATATCACTGCTTCAACGTGTCTGATTTAAGAAAAACTCCGTTTATGTTGGTTAGCAATTCCGGTGTGAAATGTTTCTCATATAGTTCAAAAAATTCAAGTACTTTATTGACTTTCCACTAGGGGTTAGCGTAAATTGCGTTTTCCCCCATATATCTGCTTTTAAAACACTGATTAGAAAAAATATTTCTGTATCTGATGCAGCTCGTGATGGTAATGTTTTGCATATAATTTCTAATTTGTGGTGAAGAATCGTATGGTCACTATGGAGAGTAAGAATTTATTTTTTCTTCTAATGTATTTGCTACAAAATCTGAACATCTGGAAACTCGATTGAAATAATTCTTTCAGGTAACGATACAACTCACCTTGATAAACCTTTTGAAAATACTTCCTTTTCAGAGCAATGTATTGTTTTTCCGCCAAGGACGTAGAGGCATACCTTATTTTTAATGATATCGCAGCTACTAAGGGTCCGGATTGAAATATTCTTTCATTATTGGAGTTGTTCCGCTTCGAAATGTTTCTCATATAATATAAATGTCTTTTAAGGGACAAGTCTACCACCTGAAGGCGTTTGTTGACGTTTCCTTTTACAGCAATACCTGTGGGACTAGCATCGCGACTGAATTTTTTTGGGGGTCAGATACTACTGTGCAAAGACTGCATATGCATTTCTTCCCAAAATAATGCATAATTTCACCGCTAAGTGGGGCAATTATTTAACATGTTATTGTCAATATCTCCCATTCTACATGTGCAGATAAAAATTCTTTCAACACAGGACGCTATTTACCTTTTAGAATAATTTAGGTAAATTTTCGAGGAGTTTTATATTTCGCAGTTCTGTCAGTAGGTAGTATTTTTGTACTTCAGCTTGCTGATGTATCGGCACTTCTAAGAACAGCAATCTGAATTTTTTCTTTACTCTATGTCATTCGCTACAATAAAGAAGTGGAGCATTATTCTCTTCAAAAAATCAAAATGTTTCCCGCTAGCGGAGCTAAATTCGAGAACTTTTTTTCGCTACCTCTGCTTCCGGGAGAGGTATCTGAGAAATTATTTTTTCATACGCATAATTGTTTCCTTGGACAATATCTTTCGCCTATTTTCAGCTTTTCCATTATGCAAAATTCTTCTACTAGAAAACGTTGAGTTATGTCAAGTTTCCAGCTATGTTTCTTCTTTAACTGCTTTATTTGAAGATCAGTTTGTCTCTGATACCATCCATGTGCTATGAGGAACTTTTTGTGGGCAATTTGTTAAGTTTCGTAACATGCCTTTTATCCGATGGTGGATGTAAGTAGCTGTTTCTAATTGTTGATATTTTATCGGTTGTAGAAAATGGATGATTATTTTCCTAGCCGGTTCCAGCCATTTTAAACAGCTTTAAAAAATTTAATTCGCGTCAGAACGGATTCAAATGATGTGCTCATTACAACCTAAAATTCAGTGTCATCTTTTTCGTTTTTTTGCTTGTTTTCCCCGAGGTAGTGTTTATTCAGTGATTTCCTTTAGCATTTATGAAAATTATATCAACTCTTTGTTATTATTTTTTCTTTGTTTACATTTGGGAATTCAAAAGTCGGAAGCCCAAGAACCACGCTTCCAGGCATTCGTCGAACTCGAAAGTTTTGCGCACCCAGCATGTAATAGAGTTAAGAGAATTCATTAACATATGGGAACCTTCCCTTCAAGACAATTTTAAGCTTTTCATGAGTTCTCAGCCAACCAAAACGATATTTTTTAATTATAATATTTTTCCCGGTTTTGTACTGCACATTTTGCTTATGCAATTACTCGTTCAATTGAAAGATGTAATTCCATTCGTAAAATATTTGATATTTATCTCATACAGTAAAAATAAATTTCAAGTTAAAACGTTTTGTGATATATTAAGGGAAACTGTTTGAGAGTAACGCATTCCTGCACTTTACTATAACAAAATTCATTGTCAGAGCATTAAATCTTTCATTGACAATTTTTCAATAATTTTATTATAAAGAATTTTCTTATAAACTTTATATTGCTCTTTAATAAGTAATTTTCGCAATGCCCTGTTGGACTACGTGTCACATTATAACTACAAACGTTATGTTGTTTTACCGAATGAACATTTTAAACACAAGGTGATTAAAAGTGTCCAAAATATGACTTATATTGTGTACTCTTATGACATTGAAAGTGAAAATGTCCACTTTTCTACAAACGTTTCTGCCAAGTATTCAACAAAATAATATATAGAATAAATCTCAAATTACAACGCAACACGACCATATATCGCTTACTTAATGTCATAAAAAGCAAAGTCATACAAACCGATAAAATTTATTCGGTTTTTATCCTGACTTCAAAGGTTTTTCGGTTTTATCCTGAACCAATATTAAATTACGAAAAATATTTTAAAAAATATTTGACTGAAGAAATTATGATACCACGCATAGTACCTAAAATAGAACGAAAATCCTGCATAATCCAAACAAAATTGGCCAGTCTACTGTTTTATAGAATATTTACAAAACGTCGAAATCTCCTGATAATCTTAAAATTGTTGCAGAAACGTATAGAATAACACTAAAACAGGTAATTGTAGTGATCATTGTACACGGTTTGTTTGTATTTTTTGTTTTTTCAACCCAATTATGCTTTCAGCAACAAAATATTCAGAGAGACCACCAAACCGTTTTCCCTCTGTCTTATAAAATTGAAATTGTTATTGGATATTACAATTTCGTTTTATAACACTGAAATAATTTTTATATATACTGCGTGTTCCTCTATTTTCAATAGAAAAAATTTAATACTTTCTATCGCATAAGTTATATTTATAATACCAAAATTATTATCTGATAATTGCGTGTTCGTAATTTCTCAACAGGACAATTTTGAATACCTGCTTTTGTATAAATCCTCGCTTCCGAAAGGTTTGCTGATTATTCTGGTAAAAGGGAATACTCCCTGTGGAGAACACACCGCATACTCTGTTTAATCCCTATTGCCTAGTTTTTCCTCCAGGTCTCATACAGGAGTAGTATCTTATAAGAGAATGTCAGGTAATAAAGGCATGTCATTTTTCTTCATTTTACAAGCATTAAGCATTTATTCAAAATAGGTCCATATATTTATCTGTAAAAACACTTAGATTGCATTCACAGATATCGTTTTGATTGGTAAATATATAGTGCTGTGGGAGTTTCAAGTCCGGATGCTGTAATTTAATTGCATTTATTATTTCTATTGTTGCAATAATTAAGAATAGTTTTTACATTTTCCGAATGGTGACTGCAACGTATTTAATGCACTTCTGTTTGATTCCTCTTTTAGAAATGAGATTCCCCTTTTAGAATCAAAATATACATATTATACTTTGATTCATGGAAAATATGTTTGAGCTTAAGGGCGTGGACATATTTAAAGAACTAGATTGACGAAGGTCTTTTTTTGGAAAAGAAATATTCAACATATAGCTGATTTATTAAGGACATTTATACTTTTTTATATATTTTACATCATTTGATAACCTCATTATCAAAAGCGTTTCTGTAGTAACGGGAAGAACTGATTAAACGGTCTATCTAGATCTACAATGAGCGTTGTGACATATTATATCTGAGTGGCTATAATCTAGGTAAGCAAAATACAGAAAATATGCCGCAGTCGTTATTAATTTATGAAAACTGCTTTATACAAAATTAAATAATTTATACTTTACCTTTCTATTATTACAGCGTCTCTCCTGATTAATGAACCGTGCACGCAACTTCATTTTGACTTTGAATTTCTCAGCACGTTTATTAATTTAATTTGCCTTACCACCCTAGACTTCAAACTCGCATTTAAAAATGTGATATCAAACGCATCCCTAAGCGCTTCAAATCATGTTATGACCTAGTGTTACCGCGGAATTTTCTATATCACCGTAACATTTAAATTTCATCCGTATAATTTTGATCATTTATTTATTTATTTTTTTTTGCTCTAAAGCGGTAGGAAATAAATATTTAAATTGCCGAAATAGAATATCAATGATAATAAATTACTTTCCGGTGAAGCTGAGCCAGGCTACCCGAAAGTTTAGGTTGATAATTAGATCAGTCCTAATTGCACTCAAGCCAAACGAAAAGGGGAAAATTATTTTTTTTTCTCACGGAAACCTGATGAAAATCCCAGATGGGAAGGAAGAGAAAGGAAGACATTCACAGTTTTTTTCTCACGAAACTCAAAGAAACTGAAGAGAATAGCAGGAGCGCAATAAATCCTTTTGGGGGCGTCACCCCTTTTCTGAGGCAACTGTTGCAAGCGTCTCTGCATTGTCCAGAGTAACGACCAAATTTGAGATAAGTCACGTCGCCGGAAATACCTACGTCACAATCTTCGCTTCTAAGTAGCTAGGCGAGGTCAATTAACCGAAAAGGTGCGAAGACAAGTTGACAGCTGAAAGAAGACATAATGTTTGGGAAAGTGACCCGAACTGAATGGATAGCCAGCGAATCGCATAGCAGAGCTATCTGTGAGGCCCAATGACATAACCCGACGCAATTCGGACGGCCTAGCCGTCACGCCCCAAGATGGACACCGGACACGGGAAAAAGAGAATTATAAACGGAATGAAGACTGAGAGGAGAGACGACTACAGACAGATTAAAAAATAACTTAACAGAGGGAACAGTACAGAATTGCAGTCTGAGCAGAAGAGGGGTCTCAGCGGTTTCGGAGGAGGGATGTTTCCAAGATAGAGAAATGAAGTAGTAAATATTTTAGAGTATAGTCGATGTAGATTCACCGCCAACTAAAATGGAGAGCTGACTCTACGACCAGCCGGCAACCCAGATTTGCGATCGGGGCTTCTCAAGGAAAAGAGGGTATGATGACATTTGTCTTACACATTTCTGATTCGTGCCTCATAGCTTTGCATGGTGCTATGCAGGACTAGTTACCCGAAAGTCTCTCACATAGTGCATTAACAATTTTTTTCCTCTGGCGTACCGCGCCGAGTTTAAACCAGTAACTAAAGTTTAAAGTCAGTTATATAATATTAAGTGCATTATATCCGTTTGAAATGAAAACTAAATTGTTTAGCTAAAGCAAGCAACCTCACCGGTACATTGTACCTAGCTTTAAGACCATATTTTAAAAAGAAATAAACAGTTAAATTTTTTATTCACGTGTCACTCAGATCATTTCTCCAAATCTCATTAGAGTTAAATTTGTGATTTCATTATTTTTATTCATGCAACTTTTTATTTCAACTTCTTTGCGGCATATGAATGAGCATGGAAACCCCATGCTGATTCATATGAAACACAACGCGATGCATTTGTCGACCCTGAGCTTGGAGACCCTTAGTTAGGGAATCCAAATTCATTGTTGACACCACTAGGCGAAATTTAGAAAGTGAATTGATTAGTATGGAATTTGACCTTTTTAACTTTTACCCACTACGGCGAATAAGACGTAGTAGTGGTTCGCTGACAACCGACAGGGAGCGGTAATACTAGATCGAAATAAAATAAAACATTTATGTAATATTTGCAAAACTTATTTTTCACAGATAACACTGCAAAAAGAAGTGACGCGAAAAAAACAATTCAAAGAACCTTGCAAGAGGATAGGGAGTTTAAAGGGAACTTTATGATGAAAAAAATATACTGAGTTAGAATATTCATTTGCACTGTGTGCTTACATTATTGTTGTATTTGAATTTTACAAAATCCTCGAGTCACAATGCTCATTGGAATTTGAAAGATGTATATTTCTTGAAATAAGTAATAATAATTCTATTCTGCTACTAATAGTTTCAGAATAAAATTTCTTTGTTTCATACATTTATATAATGCCGTATTCACTTGCTTCACATTAATGTTCTCATGTCCAGCAAGCGGTTTATTTATCTATTTGTTTAATTCGGAGAAAATTGAGTCTATGTTTTTTCTTCGGCTTTAATAATAATTTTCGGAGATCGTCTCGAGTGCAAAATGTTTCTCATATAATTTCAATTTTTTCTTAACGAACAGATATGCTGTTTACGTTTGAGTGCCACCCTTATCATTTGTCGATCCACATAAAAGCTCTGTACCCCCGAAGGCAACAAAAGAATTTTATTTAATGAAATAGGAAATTTTATAAATTGATTTCTGACTCTGGCAACCTCTGAAGCCTCTTTTAATCGGAGCAGGCCTATTCATATTAACACAATTTTTGTGCTCATAACTCGAACGGAAACTTAACGCCACTTTATGAAACTTTGATGTGAAATGACAATGTTATCTTTCGTGCGGGTGTACTTGGCGGCGGCGACCTTTGACATGGAAGCGGCTCCTTTGCGGTGCGTCTGCATACCATACACTTTGACACGGAAGCAACTCCTTTGCGGTACGTCGGCACGCGCTTTGTGCCGGGCGGCAGTATTTTCATAAAGAACGAATCTAAATAAAATAGACAAATTTTATCGTCACATCGTCAGTAGTTGTTGCGATCTCGTACGGAGCTTTTATTAATTTGTTTTGTTATTGTCAAGGCTTATAACGGTTTTTTTTGCATCGATATGAATCCTAAAAAGCGTAACGTTGATAGTGAAAACAGGAAGTTTTTGACTGAGTGGACTAAACAATATTGTTTTACGCTGCCTGATAGGCCTGGAGCTGTTCCAGTTTGCCTCATATGCAACAAAAGTGTCGCTCTTGTTAAAAGTGCCAATTTAAAGCGACACTACGAAACAACTCATCAGCAGTTCCATAAAATTTTTCCTCTGGGTAGTGAAGCTCGTCAAGAAAAACTCCAGGCATATCTAGCTTCTTACAAAAAAAGCACGGCCTTACTAGTTCGCTCTATGAGCGAGAAAGAAAAATCTGCAGAAGCAGCGCTGCGTGTGTGTTGGACGCATAATAAGCACCAGAAGCCATTTTCAGACTCTGAGATAGTACAAAATGTATGTTGGAAGTGGCCGCCGCACTTGTTGAAGATAAAAAGGATGTTGTTGCCGCAATTCAAAGTATTCCACTGTCGGCAAGAAGCAATACAAGAGGAACCGAAATTTTGGCTGCTGACAATAAAAGTAGTTTGCTCGAACTTCTGCAGAAAACGCTTTGCTAAGCAACAGCACTTGATGAATCATGTGACATTGTTGATGAAGAACAAATGTCTATTTTCGTGCGATGTTTGGATATTGAAAGTAAAATATTTAGGGAAGTATTGCTAGCAATATTGCCGTTTAAAGGCAAGACTCGGGGAGACGATTTATTCAAGACTTTTGATGACTTCATGACAAAATCAAACATTAGTTATGATAAAATGGTGTCTCTTTCAACTGACGGGGCCCCAGCGATGATCGGCAAAGAGAAGGGTCTAATAAGAGAATCAAGGCAAAGAATATTGGGCAACTATCTTATCAGTGCATAGTTGACCAGGCAGCCCTTTGTGGAAAACTTAGTGCCACTGTGAAAAAAGTAATGGACAGCTTGATCAAGTTGATTAATTTTATGAGGTCTCGTTCTTCTCTTCAGCACAGACAGTTCAATCTATCTAACTGTGATTCGGCGCATTCTGACTTACTGCAGTACAAGAATGTTCATTGGCAAGAATGTTAAAGGTCAAGTGATTAAACGTTTTTGGCAAATAAAAGAAGTAACCTCCTTCTTAGACAACTTGGATACACATGAAGCAAGGAAGCATTTGGAGTTCCTAGCAAACAAACGCAATATGCTAGCTGTGACTTTCCTGAAAGACTTTCTGAAACATTTAAATGCGCTCATTACCGAGCTACAGGGTAATGGGAAATTAATATGTTAGCTGATACAAAGTGTGTCTTCTTTCCGTCGCAAGCTGGATATCTTTGAAAAAGACATTGCAAGTCAAGAATTTATTCACTTTCCAACAATTTTTGAATATAAAAATAATTCTGAAATTGACATTGCAGTACTTTCAAATTTTATGCCAGATCTTAGGAAGCAATTTGCAGCAAGATTCCAAGACTTCGCAGAGATAGAGAAGTCGTCGCGATTCTTAAAATCACCTTTTGAAGTTTCCCCAGCGGCTGAATGGACTGATGTGGCTGGGTAGGTGTTCTGCCTTTCAAAGCCTTTACTTCAAATGGAGATAATCGACTTGCATAAAGACATTCGCTTGCAAACGTATAAAACTGCATCCGCAGAAGAATTGTGGAGTAAACATGACCCAGAAAAATATGGAAATTGCAAAAAACTAGCCATTTACCTGGCTACCACGTTTGGCTCCACATATGTTTGTGAAACTTCATTTTCAAAAATGAATTTTTGAAGAACCAATATGGCTCAAGATTAACGGCCGCCCACCTTGAAGACACTCTTCGCATAAGCTGCTCCACGCGTGAACCTAACTTTAAAAAACTGGCTCTAAACAGCAAATGTAATTTCGCCCACTGATTTTTGAATACAAATATGCCTATGTTATGTATTTCATATTATTTTGTGAGTGAAATTAAAATAAAAAATTAGTAAGGAATATAAGTTTTTTCTGGACTTTGATAAAAGTTTTCAAAAGTATCCTAACACCACCTAAAATTACTTGCCGACCCCTGACCTAGAAGAACACCTGAGGTGTGCATTCGAGGAATTCGGTAGTTCACACTACTGTGGCTGAGTGGAAGGTTTTGTGTACTGTTTGCAGTTGGTACTGCGTTCCAAAAGGACGTATTCAAATTTTTATCATTTTTTTCATTGCATTCCATTTGCTAAAATAAATATGGAAAGCCTTTCTCTTTAACTAATGCATAACTTTCCGACCAGAGGGCGTAAGAGTGAAAATATTTATCTCCCAAATTCCCTTCTCTTAGACGTATTTGTAAAGTTTTGTTTCGTAAAGGTAGTTTTTCCCACGAAAAAGATTTTTCTCTTATTTTCAACTTTTCAACTATGCAAAATTCTTCCTGTAGAAGACATAGAGCAATATCATGTTTCTGTTTTCTATATTTCTTCTTTTAACTGTTTCATTTGAAAATCCCTTTACCTCTGTTACCTTCCTTCTCCTATGGGAACCTTTTTATTCACCTTGTTCTTATTTTCGTAATTGCTTTTCTGCCTATGTTGAAAGTAAGTATTTAATTTCATTACTGGATATTTTATCGATTGTGGGAAGCTGGTTGTGTGTCTTTTTCATTAAACCGATTCCACTAACTTTGAATAAATTTCATATATTTTATTCGCGTCGGAAATAATTTGAAAAACGCCCGTACTACAAACGAAAGTTCAGTGCCATCTTTCTGTTTTTTTTTATTTGGGGTGTATCGACCACCTTGTGTAATTCAGTGGGTTATAAACACTATCCCGTTAATAATTTAAAGACAGTGTTTCCAGGAAAATGACAGAATCAATGCCGTAGGAAAAACACAACATCCATGCCCCACCAGATTTCAAACAAGGATTTATCTCGAACGAATGGTCCGAAACCAGCGCTCGAATTATTGCGTCACAGGATGAAACCATTAGCTATGCAGATGTGTTCACTTCTAGTAGTGTCAGAAGTACGCCACGAACTTTATTCTGCATATGAGGCAGATCTCTATTGCCAAACACAGTTAAAATACATTGCATAAGTTAACTGCGCCTTAATACCGATATCTTTATAGGTCTCCCCTAAAGTCGAGAATGTTTTAGAACACGGCACGACGTGCAGTATGTATAGATGCAGTGTTGGACAATGGGGTAAGCATACTTCAATCATCTTGAACTTGCCTGAATTTATATTCTTCCGTTAATCCAAATTTTAAAATTACCAGAGGATTTGCAAGTACTGCGACAATATTTTTTCACTGGAATCACTACAGAATACGCACTAAAAATACGGATGCACACTAACCTATACGCATTTTTATATGCTACAAAGACCAATCACATACGAACAGTATTATTTCCTGTCCTGAGCAAAGGAAACTGTTGCCGACGTAAGGAACATATTACCAGAATTACTGTCACAACAAATAGAATTAAGATTAGTATATATACATACATACATACACTGACGGACAATGAAATTTGCTCACCAAGAAGGAAGCACCGGATTGAACTGAAATTTTATGGACGTAACGATTCAGATGGATGATACACATGATGGCAAAAACAGAACTGAAAGGACAATTACAGGTGAATCTGCGGCACGCAGTCCAGTCATCTTGAATGACACATCGCCCCGCCTCGTGCGGCGATATATGCTGTAATACGGTCCGGCATGGCAATGACCAACACGTGTGGCAGACTGGCCCACACGTGTTTTACGCTGTGCTCCAAATCCCTGATAGTGCGACACGGCGCAGCCGGAGATTCACCTTGTGCCACACATGCATGATATGGGACATGTCAGGGGAGCGAGCAGGCCATGGAAGTCTCTGGACATGACATAGGTAGTTCTTGGCAAAACGAGCAGTGTGAGGGCAGGTATAACCTGCTGGTATAGCGTATCCGGAAGCCCGGCCAGAAACGGGAGCACATGGGGCAGTAGGATCTCATCCATAAACCGCTGGCCTGTTAATGTTCCACGTTCTACTCCTAGAAGTGATCGGCTATTGTAGGCAATGGCTTCCCAGACCATACAGTGCTTACTTTGGAGGAGGCGAGGATGTGGCGCTTCGTAGCGAGGTTGGGTTTGTGCCTTTCACCCGGGGACCACCACACCCATACACGATTATCTTCTGTTTTAAAAAAATGTCGCCCGTCTGTTGGGTTCCACGTCGCTCTGGCTGGCAACAGAGCAAACAAAGTCGTTGCTGTTCCGGCGTTAAATGGCAGCACACGTAAATAGCGCTGGGGTCGCAGATTCACTTCCTCGACGCGTCGGGAAACGGTTCGTGGTCATACAGGAGCCGCTACATCTGCCTGTATAGTGGATCGGGTCCACAAGGTTTCCGTTCGTGTATGGTGCACGATACGTCGATCCTCTCTACCGGTGGTTCACCTGATACATCCGGAGCCACTCCGCCGTGTAGCAGTGCCGTCACGTGTCCAATGCTTTAAACACATTCGGACGGTATGGTCAGAAAGACTCACATGGTGGGCTATACGGGGCGTCGACCACCCCGCGGCTTTCATCCCGATGATAAGGCCTCTCTCAAAGTCCGTAATTTGCGTAAACCTACGTCTCTGGCGTCTATGCGTCATTATTTTCACTTTGTACTCTTGCTTGTGTCGGCCGGTGCTTTTTCCTTTCATTAAGCATCGACTGCACGCCGGTTAATAAGGCTGCCGGTGTGTACTTGCAGTGCCACCTTATTGTGTTTAGTCATACGTAATGGCATCAAACGTGGGTCATTTGAATATCAGTACGAACTCTAGCTATTTGTAAGATTTCGCGGTTGCAGCATATTTTCTTCTAGATTTGCAAATTTCATTGTCCGTGAGTGTATTTCAAATTAATTAGTGAGAACTAAAATATTGTTTGTCGCAAGTATGCCGGTAGTGGCGTTAGAGTGACTTCCCTTTTTGCAACTTAATCTCCGCTTTTAAAATTGCCCCTGGAAAAATTACCTGAGTGCTTTGCGTTGTTTTCAACGATAAAAGTGTTAAACGATATATATTTTTGTATATTCGCAAAAACGTGTTTCGAGTGGCACATCTGAAGTTAAAATAAGAATGAGCTTGTAAAATATAATGTTGTTCTTTGCCGTGCCGCCGAAACAGCACCTAACCGAGGATACGGGGACACAACAAGACTATAGAATCCACATAATAAATATAAAAAAAATTCCAGCTTGTTAAGTGCGACCTATGGATATGGTATGTAGATGAACCCTTTGTTCTCCCAAAACTTGAAATTAACGTATCTTCGGAAATTTATATAAACGCAAGAATGAACTATGACTGATTCAGATAACATTTTAAGCTATGGTTAAGAAGTACACTTCTTGTCACAGTTTTTCGTATTGCATTTAATTGTTTCTCCGGTGGATCATTTTTCTTTTGGTAGTGTCCCTCGAACATTTTTCTAACACTGCTTTATAGCCTTTTTCTCAGGAGTATCAACATTTCCTCCTATATCAGTTGGAATAATGGCAATTCCACGTCCGGACTCTAATTCTTTTACTGAATTAAATTTTTCCTTGTTCAGATTGGATTAAAACGGTAGTATCGGTTGTTAAACGTGAAACTGTTAACATTTACAGAATTGAAAACCAAGTGTCAGTAAATATTTTGAAAAACTAATATATTTATATTTTTAAAGAAAAGTGCGATGTGCCTGATAACAAGTTACTGTTCAGGAACTCCTTTCAGTGTTCGTTGACTAGCCTCTGGGAACGGCAATAGAAATGTCGTAGGAAGATCCTCATTGGTAGGAATAAAACGCAAGCAACCAATTGGCGTGCGTGATGTGTATCACTAGTGCCAGGTAAGTATGAAATGATTAGCAAACTTTCCATATTTAATTTAATTTTTCGAATTTTTTACTGAAAGCCATTGTATCAAATTACCGGGTAAATGCGTAAATTAGCGTCCTAAATTATTTCGCCGGAAAAATGTTAGTACTTGGAAAAAGTGCGACGTACAGATTCAGAATATGGATATTAATGGCAAGTGGTACAGAAATTTCATATTTTAAATATGTTTTGAAGACTTTAATGGGAATTTGGACCTGTAAGTTTGATGCTGTGAAGTGACGCTGCGGTTGACCTAATGCATCGCTACTGCGATGATGTCAACTGTGCTCCGTTAAAAGGAAAGTTCGTTGCTGAACCGAAATGACGGGCGGAAGAGTACGAGAGAAAGCGGTTACTTTTTGGCAGAAGAGCAATAAATTTTGTAGTGTACTCTACAAAAAATAGGTCCAAATTATGCACACTTTATTGGTATCTCATACGTTGTTGGCAGGAAAACTCAGAAAAAAGATCTTTTATTAGCAAATGATACGTATCAGTGACATAGAAATTGACCTGCCACCAAAGTATCAACACGAGAACTAAAAGTACAGTGGTACAGAAAATCAGCTACGAATGGAAGCCGTTCAAAGTAGAACCGAAGTTATGCTTCCCCAGTTTTCTGCACAACATAGAAAGGAATATTTGCACTTTCTATTTGGAATTAGGGAATGATGTGTAAAAGAACGAAACATTTCTGAACATGTGCTTCAAAAACAATGACAAAACATGAGCGAACTATATTCTGTAACGTATGAGTACATGGTGCTTCGCTCTCCTGGCAAGAACATATGCAGCTGCACTTGTAGTCATCCGCGCGTGAATTACTCGCCGCAGGTATCTTTCTTTCAACGGATTAAAGCTTCACATCGTCGTGGTAACGATGCGTTCAGCCTACCGCAGCGTCTCTTCAAAAAATCACACTTACAGGTAAATATTATGATAAAAATCGTTAAAAGGCATTTAAAACATGAAATGGCTACACCATTTGCCATTAATTTTCATATTCTAAATCTATACGGCACCCTTTTTCCAGGTATTTTTCCGGCGAAATAGTTTAGGACGCTAATCTACAATTCCTTTCTATGTTGTGCAGAAAACTGGGGAAGCATAACTTCGGTTCTACTTTGAACGGCTTGCATTCGTAGCTGATTTGCTGTACCACTGTACTTTTGGTTCTCGTGTTGATACTTTGTTCGCAGGTCAATTTCTCTCTCACTGATACGTATCGTTTGCTAATCAAAGATCTTATTTTCCGGGATTTCCTGCCAACAACGTATGGGATACCAATAAAGTGTGCATAATTTGGACCTATTTTTTGTAGTGTACACTACAAAATTTATTGCTCTTCTGCCAAAAAGTAACCGCTTTCTCTCGTACTCCTCCGCCCGTCATTTCGGTTCAGCAACAAACCTTCCTTTTAACGGAGCACAGTTGACATCATCGCAGTAGAGATGCATTAGGCCAACCGCAGCGTCTCTTCACAGCATCGAACTTACAGGCCAATATTCCGATTAAAATTTTCAAAACACATTTAAAATATGAAATTTCTGTACCATTTGCCTTTTATATCCATACTCTGAATCCGTACGTCGCACTTTTTCCAGGTACTAACATTTTTCTCGCGAAATAATTTGGAACGATAATCTACACATTTACCCGGTAATTTGATACAATGGCTTTCAGTAAAAAATTCGAAAAATTATATAAAATTTAGAAAGTTTTCTAAATATTTCATACTTCCCTAGCACTAGTGATACACATCACGCACGCCAATTGGTTCCTTGCGTTTTATTCCTACCAATGAGGATCTTCCTACGACATTTCTATTGCCGTTCCCAGACGCTAGTTGTTCGTTGTTGTATGTCTTTCACAGTGCTGCAGGATCAAATCTCAATTTCCTTTGGTATAGAAATTTCATGAAATCTACGTTGTATTAAACATACTAATTAATTTATTTTTATTAAATAATACTAGGATTTGTCTTGATTCAAATAACATCTGTAAAACAAACTATTGTAATCCATTGGCTCTATTTTTCTTTCTTTGAGTTCTGCAGTAGAGATATCTTTTCCCGGCCTCCGACAGAAGACCATAAATTCAGAATCTCGTCTTTTCATATTGAAAAATTGTACTAGTGGTACTGCGGCCGATGGAATTATTTTATAAAAAGGAATAATTGTTTGTCTGGCATTTCATTTTGTTTTGTGGAAATGGAAATACAGTTGGATAATTTTTTTTGGCTGTTGTGTCACCTCTCTAAAACTTAGCATAGCTTTGCTTATTATTATATTGTGTATATTACAATGTGGCAAATGTTGCTATGAATTTCAAAATGTGGCTTATTGTGTTTCTCAATAAATACTTTCGAATCTTTATCGTACTGGGACCAACAGAATGAGTTTATAAAAAGCAAAAATTGTTTGTGTGGTATTTCGTTTTAGTTTTGTGAAAATGATAAAATAGTTATGATTATTTCTTTATAAGTACAACGGCCGTTCCATAATAGTTAAAAGTAAAATCGCACAAAATGAATTAATATAGGTACACAAAATATATATATCATTATTTCTTAAAATATCTTCCGTTGGATGAAATGCAACGGCCACATCGATCGGTACGGTTTTCAAACCATCTGGCGCAGACATTTCGTGGAAGCTGCTTTAGCGACCCCTGTACAGCTTGAATAACGATAGCATCTGGGTTGAATGTTTCTTCACGGAACTTCTCTTTCATTGTTGAAAACAACCAGATATCGGACGGAGAGAGCTCAGGAGTGTAGGCCGGCTGTGGAAGGATTTTAGTACTACATTTCGTGAAAAACTGTTGAACGCTGCCTGCCAAATGTGGGCAGGCATTATTATGGTCTACTTGTCCAACAGTTATGGTCGCTTAATCGAAATGTGCTGTCGCAGACTCTACATGACTGAAATGTAATACTCAGCACTGAGAGTAAATTCAGGAGGAACGGCATACTGTTTGAATACACCTTTATGATCAAAGAAAATTATTATCAAAACTTTCCCAGATGATTTGGTTTGGAGGACGTTTACGGAGGAAGCGATACTGTGCATTTCCGTCCAGACGCTTGTGGAGCGCTTCGTGAGGGTGTCGGAAGAGTAGACCCATGTTTCATCGGCAGTTATAACTGTGTTTAGTAAGTTTGGATCCTTTGCAATTATTTGTTTCCACTCACGAAATGCCTAAACTCTGGGTAACAACTGCTTTCTCGTCAGGTGATCAGCTACCCTACGGAATGCACACGTTTAAAAATATTAGTTGACGCCACTATGTCTTCACATGTCATTCGTCCATATTCTTGCAGCATTGCCCAAACAGTGTTAACAGTAAACTCCGTAACAACAGTTTCAGGTGGTCCAGGCATAGGGGCGAGTGTTGCCGACAAACGTCCTTTTTTGATATCATAGCGCAATCTAAAAATCGTTGACTCACCGAAACATTCATCTTTGTAAGCGTTTTTCATTAAATCGCCTCTTTATGGAGCCGTTTTACCCAAACCACAGCAAAATTTTATCGAACACCGAATTTCACAACTTAACTCCGAATCACTTACCTCCGTAACTATTTGTCGAATGCAGACGTACCACAAACAACTGCACGATAACAAAACCAGAATTGTCTGGTATGGCTAATAACTGTTGCTATAGATAGCTATTTAATTCAGTTAGTTCTCTGCGTGGTGATTTTTCTCTTTCACAATGATGCCAACTCAAAAAAAACATTACTCTCAGTTATTGTGCAAGGCATTTGTAGTTCGCGAAATATAAACTCAGCATACAGAAGACCCGCTTCTCTGACGTACAAGACAGCAGGTGCCTGATCTAAATTTATTTCCATGATGTCTAGCGCAATCGGCAAAGCAAATAAACCGGAAACAGGAATCTTGGAGGCTCAACCTGAAAGGACTAAAATAAAACTCTCATACGTTGCACTCACAGCAGCACTGATTGTCCCGACTCATAACATGGCGTCACACGCAACGTTATGAGCCGAGGCAAGCAATATACGCAGTGGTCTTCCTCTGAGGCTTTCCTTTTTTGACACTGCGGACAGTGCTGCACGTCACGAATAAAAGTCAAATGCTGACTACAAAACAAGACGTTTAACTGGAAATTTTTGCTGCCTTCTATTTCTTTTTCACGTGAAGTCTGATACTCGTATAGTGAAGCATATGCAAAATGGTGACGCCGATGCCATTTTATATGCTTCAAAATGTTTTGAGGGCTAATAAATCACAATAATATAAAGAGATGACTGTATTTGTGGTCTGTAACAAACTCAAAGAATTTCGTTGTGAATGAGGGCATAAAATTCCATGGGCGATTATGTTTCTTGTAACCTAAAAACTATCAAATATTCAGAAAAACCAGTTATTTGAAAAAAAATATGGCTGCGTTTTTCTCTACGTATCTTTCGTAAAGCTGTTCGAAATACCCGTGATGCAGGGTGACCTAAATTTTATCAAGAGCTAAATATTTTTTTAAATGCTATCAATTTTTTTCCGCACTGTTAAAAATGATTTCAGTGGATTGTATTGTTTTCAAACGCTACCTCTGCAATCATACTTAGTCACATAGACTGAAGTATAATTTTTATTCATATATATGCAGTGCTGCATAATATATGAAAAAAAATAAGGACTTTATTTACAATAAAAAAATTTAAAAGATAGGCGCGAGATCTTTCGCTGTCAGTGTGACCGCATCATCAGGCGTGGACAAGACTCGAGCTGGGACTACAGATTTTATATAACAAATACTCTCATGCATTTTTGCAAATATATTCCTGATCGTTGAAAATTCGGAAACTTCGGAAGAGCCTCCAACTTCTGCTTGGTCGTGATCTGAAATCAAAGTTCCCAGGGTGAAGAAACAATTGATGGGAGATCTTCGTTGCAACAGTTTACCCCTATTTAACGATAAATAAGTTTTCCGTCATGATCAAAGCGGGTCGAGACCCTACCGAGCCAAAAATAGGAGCATTGTTCCAATCTGGAATTTAAGAGCCTGAACGAACTGTCTTTACTAGAGCAGAATGGGAGTTGAAAGTTCTCAATGAGTATTTGTGTTCAGCAATGCGCACACCCAAATTACCCAGGCCAGAACCCACATAACAAAGGTTCGGCGTTTCTTCGAGGGTAGTCCGAAACGGAAACTTGTACACTCCATGTCGACTCATTAGAGGAGTGGGGTCTCTATCTCTCCTAATTAGCGAGAATACGTTACGGGATCGAACCACAAGTCCCAAGTCAGATATTGTACAAACTTGTTCAAGATATTTGGCAATCGCTGGAATATAATCCAATGATCCGACATAACGACATGAGGAAGATTCCACCTTGAGTGCTGAATATGTTCCTCGAAGTTGTTTATTAAGCAGGGCATTGATAATTGAAGTCTGATAAGAGCAGCGGGCTGCCTAGTGGGCAACGTTGATGACTGCCGTGGAAAGGACCTCTGGTTCGATCCAAGGCAGGTACGAACGCTCGATCCACTAAATATCCGCCGTGCGTCGGATGGGCGCGTTAAGCCGTCAGACCCCGGATACTGACCCCCGGTAGTAAATAAGGGCGTACTTCTACCTCGATTCCGTGTGACTTTCCTAAAAGGCAATCTAGTCCAAATCTACTAGCCTCCTATTTCTGAGGGTAGTTTAAGACCTGGAGTCAGACACTCCCTTCCTAAAATCCGCTACATATGTTCTGATCTGATCTACTAGAGCATTGAATGGGCACGTTAAGCCTTCTGCCCCCGGTAGTAAATAAGGGCGTAGTTCTACCTCGCTTCCGTGTGACTTTCCTAAAAGGCAATCTAGTCCAAATCTTTTAGCCTCCTATTTCTGAGGGTAGTTTAAGACCTGGGGTCGGACACTCCCTTCCTGAAATCCGCTACATATGTTCTGATCTGATCTACTAGAGCATTGAATCGGCACGTTAAGCCTTCTGACCCCCGGTAGTAAATAAGGGCGTACTTCTACCTCGCTTCCGTGTGACTTTCCTAAAAGGCAATCTAGTCCAAATCTACTAGCCTCCTATTTCTGAGGGTAGTTTAAGACCTGGAGTCAGACACTCCCTTCCTAAAATCCGCTACATATGTTCTGATCTGATCTACTAGAGCATTGAATCGGCACGTTAAGCCTTCTGACCCCCGGTAGTAAATAAGGGCGTACTTCTACCTCGCTTCCGTGTGACTTTCCTAAAAGGCAATCTAGTCCAAATCTACTAGCCTCCTATTTCTGAGGGTAGTTTAAGACCTGGGGTCGGACACTCCCTTCCTGGAATCTGCTACATATGTTCTGATCTGATCTACTAGAGCATTGAATCGGCACGTTAAGCATTCTGCCCCCGGTAGTAAATAAGGGCGTCTTCTACCTCGCTTCCGTGTGACTTTCCTAAAAGGCAATCTAGTCCAAATCTACTAGCCTCCTATTTCTGAGGGTAGTTTAAGACCTGAGTCAGACACTCCCTTCCTAAAATCCGCTACATATGTTCTGATCTGATCTACTAGAGCATTGAATCGGCACGTTAAGCCTTCTGACCCCCGGTAGTAAATAAGGGCGTACTTCTACCTCGCTTCCGTGTGACTTTCCTAAAAGGCAATCTAGTCCAAATCTACTAGCCTCCTATTTCTGAGGGTAGTTTAAGACCTGGGGTCGGACACTCCCTTCCTGGAATCTGCTACATATGTTCTGATCTGATCTACTAGAGCATTGAATCGGCACGTTAAGCATTCTGCCCCCCGGTAGTAAATAAGGGCGTCTTCTACCTCGCTTCCGTGTGACTTTCCTAAAAGGCAATCTAGTCCAAATCTACTAGCCTCCTATTTCTGAGGGTAGTTTAAGACCTGGAGTCAGACACTCCCTTCCTAAAATCCGCTACATATGTTCTGATCTGATCTACTAGAGCATTGAATCGGCACGTTAAGCCTTCTGACCCCCGGTAGTAAATAAGGGCGTACTTCTACCTCGCTTCCGTGTGACTTTCCTAAAAGTCAATCTAGTCCAAATCTACTAGCCTCCTATTTCTGAGGGTAGTTTAAGACCTGGGGTCGGACACTCCCTTCCTGAAATCCGCTACATATGTTCTGATCTGATCTACTAGAGCATTGAATCGGCACGTTAAGCATTCTGCCCCCCGGTAGTAAATAAGGGCGTCTTCTACCTCGCTTCCGTGTGACTTTCCTAAAAGGCAATCTAGTCCAAATCTACTAGCCTCCTATTTCTGAGGGTAGTTTAAGACCTGGGGTCGGACACTCCCTTCCTGAAATCCGCTACATATGTTCTGATCTGATCTACTAGAGCATTGAATCGGCACGTTAAGCCTTCTGACCCCCGGTAGTAAATAAGGGCGTACTTCAACCTCGCTTCCGTGTGACTTTCCTAAAAGGCAATCTAGTCCAAATCTACTAGCCTCCTATTTCTGAGGGTAGTTTAAGACCTGGAGTCAGACACTCCCTTCCTAAAATCCGCTACATATGTTCTGATCTGATCTACTAGAGCATTGAATCGGCACGTTAAGCCTTCTGACCCCCGGTAGTAAATAAGGGCGTCTTCTACCTCGCTTCCGTGTGACTTTCCTAAAAGGCAATCTAGTCCAAATCTACTAGCCTCCTATTTCTGAGGGTAGTTTAAGACCTGGGGTCGGACACTCCCTTCCTGAAATCCGCTACATATGTTCTGATCTGATCTACTAGAGCATTGAATCGGCACGTTAAGCATTCTGCCCCCGGTAGTAAATAAGG
Source organism: Macrothele yani (assembly GCA_039090855.1). Classification (NCBI taxonomy): domain Eukaryota; kingdom Metazoa; phylum Arthropoda; class Arachnida; order Araneae; family Macrothelidae; genus Macrothele; species Macrothele yani. Next base: position 210,384,224 of record CM077034.1, on the reverse strand, counting down.
GCGTCTTCTACCTCGCTTCCGTGTGACTTTCCTAAAAGGTAATCTAGTCCAAATCTACTAGCCTCCTATTTCTGAGGGTAGTTTAAGACCTGGAGTCAGACACTCCCTTCCTAAAATCCGCTACATATGTTCTGATCTGATCTACTAGAGCATTGAATCGGCACGTTAAGCCTTCTGACCCCCGGTAGTAAATAAGGGCGTAGTTCTACCTCGCTTCCGTGTGACTTTCCTAAAAGGTAATCTAGTCCAAATCTACTAGCCTCCTATTTCTGAGGGTAGTTTAAGACCTGGGGTCGGACACTCCCTTCCTGGAATCTGCTACATATGTTCTGATCTGATCTACTAGAGCATTGAATCGGCACGTTAAGCATTCTGCCCCCGGTAGTAAATAAGGGCGTCTTCTACCTCGCTTCCGTGTGACTTTCCTAAAAGGCAATCTAGTCCAAATCTACTAGCCTCCTATTTCTGAGGGTAGTTTAAGACCTGGGGTCGGACACTCCCTTCCTGAAATCCGCTACATATGTTCTGATCTGATCTACTAGAGCATTGAATCGGCACGTTAAGCATTCTGCCCCCCGGTAGTAAATAAGGGCGTCTTCTACCTCGCTTCCGTGTGACTTTCCTAAAAGGTAATCTAGTCCAAATCTACTAGCCTCCTATTTCTGAGGGTAGTTTAAGACCTGGAGTCAGACACTCCCTTCCTAAAATCCGCTACATATGTTCTGATCTGATCTACTAGAGCATTGAATCGGCACGTTAAGCCTTCTGACCCCCGGCAGTAAATAAGGGCGTAGTTCTACCTCGCTTCCGTGTGACTTTCCTAAAAGGCAATCTAGTCCAAATCTTTTAGCCTCCTATTTCTGAGGGTAGTTTAAGACCTGGGGTCGGACACTCCCTTCCTGAAATCCGCTACATATGTTCTGATCTGATCTACTAGAGCATTGAATCGGCACGTTAAGCCTTCTGACCCCCGGTAGTAAATAAGGGCGTACTTCTACCTCGCTTCCGTGTGACTTTCCTAAAAGGCAATCTAGTCCAAATCTACTAGCCTCCTATTTCTGAGGGTAGTTTAAGACCTGGAGTCAGACACTCCCTTCCTAAAATCCGCTACATATGTTCTGATCTGATCTACTAGAGCATTGAATCGGCACGTTAAGCCTTCTGACCCCCGGTAGTAAATAAGGGCGTAGTTCTACCTCGCTTCCGTGTGACTTTCCTAAAAGGTAATCTAGTCCAAATCTACTAGCCTCCTATTTCTGAGGGTAGTTTAAGACCTGGGGTCGGACACTCCCTTCCTGAAATCCGCTACATATGTTCTGATCTGATCTACTAGAGCATTGAATCGGCACGTTAAGCCTTCTGACCCCCGGTAGTAAATAAGGGCGTCTTCTACCTCGCTTCCGTGTGACTTTCCTAAAAGGCAATCTAGTCCAAATCTAGTAGCCTCCTATTTCTGAGGGTAGTTTAAGACCTGGGGTCGGACACTCCCTTCCTGAAATCCGCTACATATGTTCTGATCTGATCTACTAGAGCATTGAATCGGCACGTTAAGCCTTCTGACCCCCGGTAGTAAATAAGGGCGTACTTCTACCTCGCTTCCGTGTGACTTTCCTAAAAGGCAATCTAGTCCAAATCTACTAGCCTCCTATTTCTGAGGGTAGTTTAAGACCTGGAGTCAGACACTCCCTTCCTAAAATCCGCTACATATGTTCTGATCTGATCTACTAGAGCATTGAATCGGCACGTTAAGCCTTCTGACCCCCGGTAGTAAATAAGGGCGTAGTTCTACCTCGCTTCCGTGTGACTTTCCTAAAAGGTAATCTAGTCCAAATCTACTAGCCTCCTATTTCTGAGGGTAGTTTAAGACCTGGGGTCGGACACTCCCTTCCTGAAATCCGCTACATATGTTCTGATCTGATCTACTAGAGCATTGAATCGGCACGTTAAGCCTTCTGACCCCCGGTAGTAAATAAGGGCGTACTTCTACCTCGCTTCCGTGTGACTTTCCTAAAAGGCAATCTAGTCCAAATCTACTAGCCTCCTATTTCTGAGGGTAGTTTAAGACCTGGAGTCAGACACTCCCTTCCTAAAATCCGCTACATATGTTCTGATCTGATCTACTAGAGCATTGAATCGGCACGTTAAGCATTCTGACCCCCGGTAGTAAATAAGGGCGTAGTTCTACCTCGCTTCCGTGTGACTTTCCTAAAAGGTAATCTAGTCCAAATCTACTAGCCTCCTATTTCTGAGGGTAGTTTAAGACCTGGGGTCGGACACTCCCTTCCTGAAATCCGCTACATATGTTCTGATCTGATCTACTAGAGCATTGAATCGGCACGTTAAGCCTTCTGACCCCCGGTAGTAAATAAGGGCGTACTTCAACCTCGCTTCCGTGTGACTTTCCTAAAAGGCAATCTAGTCCAAATCTACTAGCCTCCTATTTCTGAGGGTAGTTTAAGACCTGGAGTCAGACACTCCCTTCCTAAAATCCGCTACATATGTTCTGATCTGATCTACTAGAGCATTGAATCGGCACGTTAAGCCTTCTGACCCCCGGTAGTAAATAAGGGCGTCTTCTACCTCGCTTCCGTGTGACTTTCCTAAAAGGCAATCTAGTCCAAATCTACTAGCCTCCTATTTCTGAGGGTAGTTTAAGACCTGGGGTCGGACACTCCCTTCCTGAAATCCGCTACACTGCAAATCCTCAGAACACATTAGGAACACATTAATACCTTATTTTACAACGCAATGTGTGCCAGATTAAGAACACTTTAATGTGTTCTAATTTAGAACATATTTGGAACACATTTTAAGAACATATTTTGAGAACACATTAATGTGTTCCTAAAGTGTTCTTGCTGAGAACAACATATTATGAAATGTGTTCCCGATGTGTTCTTGTGCAGAACACATTGAGAGTAAGTTTTAGAACACATTTTGTTCGAGTTTAAGAACACATTTAATGTGTTCCCAATGTGTTCTTGCTGAGAACACATTACCAAATGTGTTCCTAATGTATTCCCAACGTGTTCTTATTTAGAACATATTCTCAAATGCGTTCTTAAATGTGTTCCCAAAGTGTTCCAATTAGAACACAATGGGAGTAAAATGTAGAACGCATTCTGTGCCAGATTAAGATCACATTTCATGTGTTCTTAAATGTGTTCCCAAAGTGTTCCAATTAGAACACAATGGGAGTAAAATGTAGAACGCATTCTGTGCCAGATTAAGATCACATTTCATGTGTTCTTAATGTGTTCAAATTTAGAACACATTAGGAGTAAATTTTAGAACACATTCTGTTCCAGTTTAAGAACACATTAATGTGTTCTTATTTGGAGAACACATTGAGAACATATCAGGAGCACATTCAGAATTGATTGGGAACCTATGCGAAACATGTTAGGAGCCCATTACCAACATATCGGAAACACAAAACATATTTTGAACGCATTCTGGGTAACTCGTGGACAAAATGCATTGTTGTGAAATGCAGGTCTTCCATACCAGCAAGCTTTCAAGTATGTTCTGTGATGGATTAGAAATGTGTTCAGATGTGTTTTCCTTTGCGGGAACGTAATGAAAATGTTGAAATTTGAAACAGCTACTGTGACACACCTCTTAAAGATGAGTAACATTCATCTGAGGCAGTTCATTGTTCAAGCTAAATTTACCGTTCTGCGATCAGTATTGTACAATGGGATAAAATATGTTTTGGATGTTTGTGTTTTTGAACCATGTCTATACATATGAAATTTATCCCATAAAGTAATAACATATTGCTCTAATAGGAGCAAAAAATAAATGTTCATATTAATATAACACAAACAGTCCACCAGCAAAAGAATTGACTGACAATTTTGTTTTTAATTTTTTATGCATTTAATTGAGCCAACAATCTTTTGGCTTTTTGGCCTAGTGAATAGTACTTATGGCCAAGAGTGTAAAATGCCAGTGTGGCCATTGCCTGCAGATATTTTTTTGGATAATTCAGTTCATAGGTATAATACACTGCCAGTAGCACAGTTAAAAGTGACAGTGTGTCCTTTTGAGCAACAGCTATAAAGCTTCCTTGGAATACAACTGCAACATCTTTTATTCCTCTGAGCTGTATTTACACTATCGCATGGGGTGGAGCATGTTTATCAACACTCTGTATTTGTTTGAGAAATTCTGCAGCATCCTGAAATGAAAAATACAAAAACAAATAAGCTACATATGCCAATCTGAGCAGTGATTTCATATATTTGAAATTATGGACAACAAAACCAAATTTGGCATTTCTAATATAAAATTCAGGACAAACATGCTATAAAAATAGCACAAAATTAATTTCAATGTGCATTTGCAGCATTAAAAGTAAATCACTTGTTTAATAGAAAACTGATCTCTTCCCATAGTTTGCCTTCCCAGAAGAATATTTAAGAAAACATACATATTTTATGTGAAACCTAACATTGCTATTCACTTGTGTTATCTTTCCTCCTTTAAAATATGTGCCCTTTTAAGAAAAGCAAAAGTTATTACCTTACAGTACCAGCTCATACAGTCTATACGTGCTAGCGTAATGTACTGTTCATCACTTTTTCTCATTGCCACAATTGTATACAATGAGTTTTACGGGAACACTGTAAGAGGCTATATAATATATATACTAGCTTATTTGGATGTCATAAAATATTATGTTAAAATATATCACATTGTTTCTAGTATCTATCAAAATATTCTTAGTTATAATCACTGTAAAAATGTGATTCTGGTATAATGTGAAATATGAGCACTGCCCATTCTTAAAGCTAGGCTGCAACATAATAAATATAAACTTTTCTTTTTAGGAAAAACTTCTATATCATGACTGCCCAGCATGTAAAATGTTCAACTAAACAATATGTACCCAATAAAGTGTTAACAAAACCATCAGAGATTTTCATGCTATAATTTTGAAAATTGTTTTACCTGAATTTTGGGTATGGGGCAAGACTAATATTCAGTATAACCCAAGTTTTCTTTTATTGTGCGTGTGTTTCGTATTAATTGTGTGATCTTTAAGACTATATGCAATGTAAAAATATCATTACATCAACAGTGCAGACACCATGCAGTTCTAAAGTCCTTTGTTTCATATAAAAGTTGCTCTCAATGGCAGCATTGTGGATACACTAAGCCAGAGCAGTGTATCAACAAAAACAACTTAAAAAAAAAAGTAATATATTGTAGAGATCATTAAGTGACAGCACCCCTGCTGTCCCTTAAAATTTTAAAGAATAATTTTTTTCTCCCACACCCCAGAAAAATGTATTGAGACATGTTGAAGTAGATATTGCAATGCTTGAATAACTTTTTATATGGAACAAATACCTATCAAAACACTCTTAACGTACCAAAATTTTAGATAATGCTCTTCATTAAGTGACAGCTCTATCAACAGAAATGTGAAAATCACACGAAAGCATATATGTGGTTATACTGTTGTGGCAAGAGACTCATATCCAATATGCATCAGTCACTTACAACACTGCCTAATGGACAAAATTTGTCAGTTTCTAGGTCCACAGTAAAAGCCTATAATGCAGATCTGGAAAACAGAGAATAGCTATGCTTGTGGCATAACTTCTCCCTGAAGAATTAAAATATTCATTGAAGCAGTTTTTGGGGAAAGGTGACAAGCCTTGCAAAATATACATGCTACAGAACATTTATCGAAACTTGTTGTTATGAAGCCAAATGTGTCAGTATGTAGGATTCCAGGAAAACTACAATATCGTGTAAAAATTGCAACACAATGAAGGACTGATGTTGGCTTTATACTCACAGGATGTGTACAACAGGCTGGGACATGCAAATGATTAAAATGTCAGTGAAAATGTGCATGCAGTTTCAGATCAGTGCCCTCTGAACTGTCCGGTCTTGGGTATAAAGAGTTGGCTCAAATGAGATCTTGCAATCAGTGAAGAACTGACATTGAGTACAAATGGTGTTTCTTGTGTCTCACTATGTGCCCCATCTCTGCAGAAGGTCACATTATAAATACCTGATGGCCTTTGAGTAAGGAAGGATTGTTGGGATGAGAGAAGCTGAATTTTCCTACCACAAAATAGCCACTAGTGCTGGGGAAAATGCCAGTACAGTGATGCAAACGTGGCATCAGTGGACAGATAAGGCTCAGACACACAGAAATTCAGGAAATGGACTGCAATATTGCTTGCTCGACTACACAAAATGACAGACACCTTTACCACATGACAGTGACCAATTGCACACTGACATGCATTGTATTAGCGCAGCAGTGGAGAACTGTCAGAGGTCATGGTTTGTCCTTCAACACAATTAGATGTCATCTGCTTAAGAGAGGACTGGTCACTAGCAGCCCATTCCTTTGACCCTCAATCAGAGATACCTGAAGTTGCAAAGGGGTCTCAAACAGACATTGGCATGCTAATTGGCAACAGGTCATGTTTTCTGACGAGTCACGATTTAACTTGATGCACCATGGTGGTACCATATATGTTTGAAGATATCATGGTGAATGGCACCCTGCAGCATCGTACCAGCCCAACCCCAAGCGTCATGGTTTGGGGCACCATTGGTTTTAATTCATGATCTCATCTGACCCGAATTGAGAGAACCTTCAACAGCCTGTGACGCATCAGGGATGTTTCAGAGGCAAAGCTGTATCATGGTGAGCCAGTCTTAGCATATATAATATATGTAGAATACTCTTGCAAGAATATCAGTTATTCACTGCTGAAGATGTAATTTTGAAAAAAATAGTTCTTCAGCATACCATAGCTTCCATTCAGTAATTGTGTACATTCTGCAAGTGAATCATCTGCATTTACTGGTCTCCATCACTAGCATTTGCAATAGTACTCATCTGAACACCAGTAAGATTGATTGGGATGGCTTGTAGAAGATAAGAATGAAAAGAGTCAGCTTTTGGAAACAAAACTGTACACTGTTGGTGTAATAACTTGAGCAAAAACACAAATCATGCTACATACATGTGTTTAATGCAAAAATTATTAGGTTACTATCTCTTTATGATATTATTGAGTGTTTTGTTCTTGTAACTAAATTTAGGGTACATATGACTATTTACCTATTCATTCACCATGCATGAGTAGAGTAATAAGTTAGTAGAGCACCATGCACACAAATTATCATTCCACTTTTGCAGCTATTGCAAAATCATTTTTCCTAAATGTGGTAGATTCCTCACTTGACTACTCAAAATTTTTTAAATTATTTCTATCTTTCCAATGCACCAATAAAAATGTTAATCAGCAGTTCTTGGATTTTATGTACTTTTGTAGTAAGTGCAATTTTGGGATAGCCTATGATTTTGAGGTAAAAATGGTCCACTATGTATTTGATTTTATTTTTTTAATACTTTCGCTTCAAATGGAAGTTTTATTGAACTCACTGGGTGATTCATCATCAGCCTGATCTAAATCTAACCTAATCCACATAAAAGTGTTTCATGTAGATTTGGCAGACGACAAACAACTAAGTGAGTTCAAAAGTACTTCCATGTATAATTTCATTGTTACATAACAAACAGTAGTTGATTTAAAAGCATTTTATCAAATTCAATTGAAATAAGACTTTTGTCTTTTTATTAGCCACTGCTTTAAAAGACTTCAATAGAATTTGAAATAAAAGGCTTTTTAATCAGCTACACTGTTTATTATGCAACAATCAGATTAAAGTATTGATCAAATTTTAAAAGGATCAAATTATAAAAAGGTATTTTCTTAAATAGTTTTAAATTACTTAAATTCCCTTGAAGAAAGTATTTCTTTCTGCATTTCTATACACTTATATCACATGAATGCCAGAAGGAATATTATAATTTCACTTAGAACAAATTGCAATTACACTTTAAAATACCTGAGATACTAAACTTATAGAACTGCTAAAGTTATTTGCAAAATAAGAATACATTTTCATTTAATTCAAAAGAGAGTAGTCAGATGATGATCTTGCTATGCATATATTCTACAGTCCCATAGTGACACTGCATGATTTTTTACATTACATAAACCCAATTATTTTCTTACCTCCACAAATTCAATAATTGGGCAGGACTTCTCTCCTTTCGTCTGGAAAATCCCACATTGATTTTCAAACCACAGCCATGAACCCAGAAATTGGTCTTCATACTAAGAAAGGAAACAAATAATATTCAGAAATATTCTACAAAAATCAATGAAATTAAAATGATTGTTCAACAAATTAATATGTTGATAAAATAGAAAATAATACAGTGCAGTGCAGACATAATTCACCAGTGATATTTTTGCATTGGGGGTGGGCTGGGGGACAAAATAGTGGCTTAGATTCCTGTACTTTACATCAAAGAAATTTTGACTAAACATTAAAATCTTTACAACACCTGTCTCTGGGAATCCTCAAGTAATATATATACTGCCAAAGTTCTATTCTAATATGCTTTTTAGAACTGGTTCTATTTTTCTTCCATGTCATTTTAAGTTAACAGAAAATTTCTCAATGCATGCTAGAAAAGCATGGGGCTTCTAAGATAAAGAAACTATTAGTACCTAATATATTTTGGAGGGGAGGGGGAATATGTATATGTGTGTGTGTGTGTGTGTGTGTGTGTGTGTGTGTAAAGAAACCTTGTTGATACACAATAGAGAATAATGCACTTACCACAAAAAAAGCACCACATTCAATTTTAACTTTCTTACTGTTAATCCCACAAAACCTGTCATTTAGTGTTAGATGACTGATGGCAGGATATTAATATCCTGGAAATACTTTAATTTGATTGAAGAATATACACAACAAACAGTAAGAAAATCGATGTTGCACATGTTCCCTTTTTAGTGGTAAGTGCATTATTTTCCAATGCGTATATTTAGTTTGTATAATTATCAGAGCTATTCATCTATACTGTAACACCTGTTCATGCTTTCAAATATTTAGTGCATGTCCGACAGTTAGTGTGAGTTGTTGTTTTTTACAGATCTTGGTAAACAGACAAATATTAGTTCATATGATAATTTAAGTTCCTCACATTATATTAAATATGGGAAAATTGTTATTACACACTAAGTACTGCTACCACAAAACTATTATATGCAGTGGTGTACATATGGCCTCTGCCCAGCCTGTGGCATCCACTGAGGTTCAGGGGGCCTCCCCAAGCATACAGAATACTCTAAGTCTTTCTGTATAACAATTACGGGGCACCTCAGATTATCAAGTTAACCCCCCCCCCCCCCCCAACTGATTGTCCATGCTATTGATTGCATGAGTGTTCACCTTTCTAAAGCACATTTTTTTCCTCTTGTACAGTGAATCACATCTTATTTTTAACTGTTTTTGTAGGTTCAAAGTGGTCAGATGCACATGTCTACATGATACTTCCCTTTCAACACTTGTTTCAGGCACATGGGCCAGATCCCGTTTTTGAGCCATTACCAAATATGCATTATTGAAACCACAAGTGACTTGTGCATAGTAGCCTAAATACTTTTTCATCTTGCTAATTTTTTCTATTGCATCATCCATATCTGTCACTTCATGTTTGCAATTCTGTTAATAATCCATGCATTATTTTTTTAAATAGTTCAGTTCCCACAGTCTAGCTACATGTTAATAGGAGATACAGTCATAAAATACTTAAAAGAGGAGAAGTATAGGTAATGCTCTTATTCCTATTGTCCAGTGGTAACTGCAATTGCTTCTCAAAGCTATTTGTGCTAGATACTGACTGTGCAACTTCAGTTTACTTGAATGACAAAAATGTGAAGAATTCAAAAAGTGGTATTTTAAGAGCTATATACATTCAATAAATTTACATGATCTTTACAACAACAATGTGCATGATTAGAAAAAAATAATTGGCACTTTTTCTGGGAAAGTATTATTGACCAATATTAAATGGAGATTTTGCAATAAGAAATCAGTTGCTACATTTAAAAAATTTAACATCAGTTACCAAACATTAAGTTAAATCATATCTGAAAACTTACCAGTTCAAAACTGTTTTTACCTGTAGCACACAGGTCAATTTTTTCAAAAAATATTTTCCTCTTCGACTTGAAAATTTCCATTTGTTCCCTTCCAATTAGCATTGAAAACTCATAGATGAACTAAAAAAAAACATCAATAAAAGGAACAGATTAATCTTTTTTTAATTCAGTTATATTTAATCAAACAAATTATGTTTTTTAATGTGAGGCATGCAGGAGCTTTACACAGTAAATCACAAAGACAGAAAGAAGAAAAAAGCAGAATTTATTATGTAATGGTGCAGCAGAACATATGCATTGAAGATTGCACAAAGTAGTCATAACTACAAAGAAATGTGAAAACAAAGCACTGCTATTATGTATTTCATTATATCATAAGTCTATCCAAAGCTGTCCAGATACTGTGCAGATTTATATGACATAATAAATTATACAACAGCATTATTATATGATCCAATTGCTTTCTATTCAAAAATGATAATTTGCTTCCACATGTGTAGTATCTGCCCATTTTCAACAGAATTACAGCTACAGAAATCGGTATACTTCTCAGCTATCTCTCATACACCAACTCGAACCAGAGTTGTTGAATTCGCCAGCTTATATTGCTTGAAAAATGCAGGATGGCAGACTCACCAACTGGGGTAACCATATACATGGTAGTAACATCTCATAGAGAATAGCTGAGATCCAGTTATTATCCTCTATCATTTCCATTACCAATGAGATATTTCATCATATTAAGCAGAGGAAGTGAGAGGCAGTTCATGTAGGATTACCCACCCCACGCACACACACACACACACAGTCACCCATCTCAACTAGTGATTTTTAAGACATTTTTTTTCTAGCCATGGTTGCAAATCACAATACATTCTCAGTAACAAAGTTCTGCTTAGTTGTAGTCATACGGATAAAAAATTAAATAGCCAAAACAGCGATATAGTTTGTAGCTGTGACGACTTAATGAACACCAAATTTCTGTTTCACACGTTTGTTTTAAAGTATTTCAACACCATGGAATGTCCCTGTATAATATGTATCACGAGATACACCATCTAACTATATTCTGTAATTTGAAAAATTGATTGATAGAAAAATTCTTGAAAAATGACTGTTCCCATAACACTTACTATAGAATACACCCTTACAGAGTTTCATAGACTTGCTACCTGTTACAATTATCTGATATTCTTAAAATGGGCATAAGACATTGCTTTAGAAACACACACACATGCATACACACACTTATTTATTTATTTAACAGCAAGTGCCTTTCAAAATGTATAAATGTATATCAGTCATGGCCAGATTAAGACTTTTTAGGCACTAGGACAAGAATTTTTAGGGAAGTCTCAATGGCCTGTCTCTTACCATTTGTTGTTGGCTAACTTATTTCTAGTGATTTTCAAATCTCTTTTTTTTTTTTTTTGCTGCATTAGACCATCATGTTGACCGAATGGTCATTTTGAAGGGTACTAAGGTGATAATTGTGGTATTGGCTACCTTTTTCACCAGCCCCCCCCCCACCTCCTCCTCCTCCTCTCAGGTTTTCTTCTTGGATATTCAACACCAATGTCCTGTTAGTTCTTCAATTACAACTTTATCTTTCCTTGGGGTTTAAGTGCAAATTCTGTGCAGCTCCTTAGGACCTAGGTGGCACATGGGTAAGATCGAAATAATCATTAATACCATATTCAATGCTTTGTCCCAGTCTTAAATCTGTTCTAAGGTATTTTGAATGAAAGCAGATGCAGAAGAAATAACAACGGAACTATTTCTTAAATTGATAGTCAGTAAAAATAAGAAAAATGTTGTATACTCCATAAGAATTCAGTTTGACACATTTTTGAATAATTTTTCATTAAAATTCCTTATAGTGAGATTCGTAAATGTAACGAAGCTTCTGTATGATTAGGCTATAGTCTTATTGCCCCCACCCCCCATCCAGGGCCCCATCCAGCATGCACTTAATGCATGGATTAATGAAAAACAATATCAGTAAAATTACGGGTATGTAATGTTTGTCATATCTAATGAAAGGAATGAACTGAGTTATTTATATTTCCTAATTACATAAGAAAGTTTGCAATTATTTGTGACATATTCAGTTGCCCCAAGTTTTTGTATGCACACTAAAAATTTATGAGAAAATTGAAAACCTTTTACAGTCTCCTCAGGTACCATTATCTTTCGGTTCGTAGTCAAATAAATCAACACTTTAGGCAATATTGCCTAAGTCATTGAGAATGTATCAAATATATTTCTGTTATTCTGGATGAACCAGTGAGATGCTAAATTTTCAAGTTCACCAAGAAATTTTAAACATGAATTACACACCATGTGAGGGCACTCTATGAGGTAGAACTATGTCTTTTATGTAAATTAGATTTATAAAATAATTTCCTTGATTACTTCTATTATGGTTCAGAGAATTCCCAATATCTCATTTATGAGTCAGTTTATATAATAACAATTGTTAGTCTAGGTCGCCAGATCAAGAGGTTTGGGGGCTCCAGGAAAGAACCATGTTATGGAGCCACTGTTCCTCTTAACCAGTCTTTTCAAGAATTTTGGAAAATATAGCATAGGGAAATATTTACCTCTGAAATTAAAAGGGAACATATTTAATGTAAGAAAATTAGAAGGAACAGTAAAACTGTGAAGAGGGGTGTATTTTGTACCTTTTAAACATTTTGGGTAGCTTTTTAACTATCTTTTTCACATATATGGCACTTGCAGTAGAGATAGAAAAATAACCAAAAAGTGCCTGAAAATGTTATGCGTAGAGAGAGATATTTCCTATCTGAGGTTGAGAGACCCGAACCCTCAGCGCTCTGCGCCTTTTGTCAGGTGAAAAAGAGAAATATTAGATGTTTGGGAACAGATTTCCCTGATAGAATAGTACGAAAGAAAAGTATGGAAATATTAGAGGAGAGGGAGTAGACGGTTACCCGTTAAGAAGTGAAGTTGTAAGCTGCCCTACATACTTACCTGTAACAACAAGCCATTTCAAGTGCTATTTCTCTCCGCAGAAAAATGCCCGGTACATCTGTGCCACAGAAGAGCACAGGGGAAAGGAAGGAAAGGACACGGGAGAGGGGAACCTGGAAAAAATCATCACACACAGAACATCTTTCCCAGAGAAGAATCATCTTTGAACTCCGGGTAAGACAAAACTGGCCATTTGCTCAGTGTTGCTCGCCAGCCAATGAGAGAAAAGATTTTTCCCCATTGGTTTACAGAATTTTTTCACTGGTTTACTTTTGTTGATTCTTGACAGGCATGTCAGATTAACCATAGCTGAGGTGGTGTGATCACAAAGTTACACCGATCGAGGTTTCAGATGCAACATTTTGCTCGGCTCTTAAAAGGGCCTTTTTTTTGTTTGTTTTGTTTTGTTTTTTTAATTAAGGAAAAACAACAACAAATTTTAACATAAAAGGCAAGACCAACAATACCTTGTTTTTTTTTGTTTTTTTTAAGGGCAGAGATATTTAGTACAAAAAAGATAAATCTTTTATGCAACATTTTGCTCGGCCCTTAAAAAAGCCCTTTTTTTTTTTTTTTTTTTTTTTTTTTTCTCATTTTAATTTAACTAGGTTTCTTCACATGGGTGAAGTATGTTTTCAAAACAGAGTACGGCTCTTAGAGGATCCCACCCCCCTTTTTTTTTTTATTTAACGAGATTAATTCACATGTGTGAAGTAAATTTGCAATCAGAGTAAGGCCCTTAAAAGAGCCTTTTTTTTTTTTTTTTATCAGAAATTCTTCATAGGTGAGAAATGTTATGCGTATATCATGAGGAGTACTTATATATATGAGGGGCATTAAATAAATAATACTGCAATTTAAAAAAATCCGGTAAGTCAGTTGATATCATTGACAAAGAGAGAAACTAGATGCTCTTTCACCCTACCATAAAAATTTCGGCACATTTATTCCTTTTAGGATAGCAGTCATGTGCAGTACATGTAAACTAAAAAATATATATGCATATTTTTTAAAAATGTCAATGGAGGTGCACGCCTCTGAGGATGTGCCCCGGGACTCTAGCACTGAAAGTCCCCCCCCACACACACACACACGCACCACCACTAATCTGGCTCTGAACATGAGTTTGAATCTGAAGGATGCTGCCACGAGAACCCTGGATACATGGAATTGATATTTCTCAGGGAGAGAGGGACTACATATATATGCACTTTATTCATATTTTGAATCTGATTTTCATCAAAATGACAATCAGTGATGGAATAAGAAAAACTGATGTATATGCAACGGAAAATTAAAAAAAAAACTTCGATTAAAAAAATCAAAGCTTGGGGGCCATCCCTGAACCAGGGATCTAGGCAGTTGCCTGGACTGCCCATACCTGGATCCGCCTATGCCCAGGACTTTACACAGGACAATGAAAAAAAAAATTAAAATTTTATTAATTGCTTAAGATATGTAAAATATTCATAAGAAATATTTTTTGGTAGAATATTGCACTATACTTTTTTCATTCCATGCCCTTTAAAAAGTGAGCATGAACATTTTTGTATCACCCCAGTTGCCTTCGAACATTATCAGATGGATGACACAAACAAAAATGAAGTCTGCATGATCTGAAACCTGCTAGCTTGCTAACACGTATAACTCAGTGGTGTGAAAAAATGCTGCACTTAGTAGTAGTAGTAATGGTAAGTCAACCAAACAGTAATTGGCAAATTCACGTTTGATTGAGAGTGGGGCTGAATTTTTTCACACTCACTGAGAGGTGAAGATTAAACAGAAAAATATAGGGCAACATTCTACCAGAAATTGGTTCAGAAAAGTGCAACATAGAATATAGAAACTGCAAATTGTGAGTAAAAAAATATGGTTTAGAAAATAGAAGGAAGTAAAGAGGTTGTTTTACATTAACTTGAAGCTGAAGTGATTTTTGATTTCAGAAAACATAATATGGCACGGAAAATAAAAAAAATAAATAAAGCAGATATATTAAACTTTCAACTTACGATTAACATGCCTTGTTGGTGGACATCCACAGTACCCGCAGAAAGTTTTTCCTCAGTGTTTTCAAATTCGCTGCATTCATTGGCTCCACAATCTTTACAACTTCCACGAAATATACCGCGTATGTCGTACATGGCTATTTTAAAATCCTAAGTCTATGGAAACAACAAGATTTCTCTGAAGGAGCTAGTTACAGTGTAAATCAGGAATGAAGAGCAAGTTGGAAAAATAGAACAACTGTTTTGAAATGATGAAATATTGCACATAATGCTGTGTTACTTGATATTCAGTTCATGATTAGTTTTTATAAATACAGAGGATGTGCACACATTTTTAGAACCTTTTTGATAAGAAACTACATAAAATAAAAGAGAAGTTCAGAGAATTGAAACTGGCAACAGCATGTTAGATGAACATGAAAGAAACATCTGCCACAGTTAAATATCGTCTGCTAAGAAAATGGCGCACATAAACAAGCTGTGGATACAAGGTTATGCTTTTGCTCTTTACGAGGAAAAATGTTCGTATTCTATATTTAAGAAATGCTATGAAAATAATAGAATTAGCCTTTCTAAATGTAAAATAAGCAATACTATTAATAGAGCTAGGAATTTTATGATATAAAAATTGCTAGAAAATGCCCTATAAAAATGATTTTATGACTTAAAAGCTAAAAAATGCTGCATAAAACCAAAAACAAAAAACCCCGTAAGAAATGCATGTTTCTTTTTTTATTTTCATGCAAAATTAAGAAAAAGAAGAGGTGCATGAAACAAAACATAAAGAATCCAAGAAATATAATTTAATCTGTTGACTGTTGCTGTGTCAACTGAAGTTCTTTATTTTACTAACCGAAACATGACCTATAGAACAAAGCAAAAAAGAAAATGCAACTTAATTGTTTTACAATTTCTGTGCCAAACTAAAAATTTACTGCCCACAAACATATCTCTATAAGATAAAAAAAAAACCATTTAAAATACAATTTAACTTTTCAGTTTTTGTACCAAACAGAGTTTTTTTTTTGTTAACAAAAAATAAGCCTTATGAAAGAAAACAAGAAACAGACATAAAAATGTAACCTTCTTCCAGACAGAACCTTCACCTTCCTTTTTTGGCAACAGCTGTGCTCCAAATGGGAGAACAGCTCATCTGCGGCTTGAAGGAAGAGACGGGAGCTGTAGAATTGCTTTTACTGCCCTGCTGTTTGCTACAACGCATGTACAGATAGATGTTCTAAACACAAGCACTTTTCTCAGTCTTGCTTCTGGCTTTCAGGGGAAAATGGAGTTTCAGGGAAAACACATTCAAAAATGCCCTTTTTATTGAAAATACCAAAATATGCAAAATACCAAAATATCACAAACAACAAAAGAGTGCCTTGAAATGACAGAAAAATCTGAAAAAATGCCATAGCGTGTAAAAATCACGAAAAAATGCAGAAAAGTGCCTTAACAAAGATACTTAAATCAGCTTAATTTTGTATGAAAGGCATTTGAATACACTTGAACGATTTAGTATTACCATAAAACAAAGTATGCAAAATCATAAAAATCCTAGCCCTAATTATTAATAATAGAAGGGAAAATAATCAAGCAATACTTTTAACAGAAAAAAGAACAAATGAATATCCAAAGAAAGTATATACTTTTATGACTATTTCAAAAGTAAGGTCTACGGTAATAAAAGAAAATCCACCAACCCAAAGAGCAATTGCTTAGTTATTAAGAATCTATGTATCAACTGTAAACCAGGTAATAAACAAAGATTTGAATCTGAAAAAAAAAATGTTCAGGGGCTGAGCGCATAACATGGTGTATACTTCTTTATGAAAATCACTTAGCTGGAGACAGATGGAAATTTATTGTGACTATTGATGAAGCATGGATCTACCTAAATGACTAACAAAAAAAGGTCGACTCACTATCCTAAAAGAGCAGAAAAAGGCTTACAAACTCATTAAAAATTTCTGTATCAACTATAAATGAGGTAATAAACAAAGATTTGAATCTGAAAAAAAATGTTCTGCGGTAACATAGTGTAGACTTCTTTATGAAAATCAATTAGCTGGAGACAGATGGAAATTTGTTGTTATTATTGATGAAGCATGGATCTACCTAAATGACTGTAACAAAAAAAGGTCTATTCACTGTCACAAAAAAGCAGAAAAAGGCTTACAAATTTGGTTCCAAGAATCCAAAGAAAGTTTCCGTATAGGATTCATGATTGCTGCTGGTTTCTGGTATGATGGGAAATTAAAGTTTTGAAAAGAATGTTAAAAGCAATTCTACTTATTACAAAAATAATGTCCTAATTCCTATAATTAAAGAGAAAATACCATTCCTTTATCCACAGAGCCTTCTAGAGAACATAACTTTATCAGGATATGGCTACCAGTTACATCCAAATCTAACACTCTATTAACTGAAAATATGAAAAAATATATATATTTTACTCATATTCTTTCAAAGTTCCCTGTTGTGTTGCCAATGGATTATTGTGCCTTTGGACTACTAAAAAGAGTGCTTTCTCAGCACAGACATAAAACAATGATTGAACTATGAAAATCAGTGGAAGAGGGGTGCAATAAAATAATACTACCAATTTTAGGAAATTTCCTCTTTTCTTGGAAATCTAGAGTTCAGTCTGAAGAATGTCATCAGATAGAATATTTAGCAAAGAAATATTTTTTTTAAACACTGATCATATTGCTGGAAGATCATTCTAAAAATGTGTAAACATCCTCTGTATAACTAGAAACAGCTATCGGGAATTTGAGCAATTGCACAGTTTACCTTCTCAGGCCGATTTTATCCAAAATTATGCACTGATGTGTTAGAAACTGTTTAAAAATGAACTTGATGAAAGTCTGAAATTGGTCTGATGTTTATTTCTAGCAAATTTTATTGAACCCTAATAATGTAGTGTTACAGTGACATCTCTTACTGATGGCACTGGCTCACCTCCAAGTGGGTGTGGTCCTAGCCTCTCCCTGAGAGGGTAAAATATGATATATCCCATTACATGAAATGAGTTCTTTATTAGAAGTAAGTTTTATCCGTTTTCATGCTCTAACACTGCAGAGCACTGTATAATTACCAGCTGACTGCTGCTTGGTATTGCAGTGTTTCTGAATAAATTATACACAAAATGTT
This sequence comes from Macrothele yani, assembly GCA_039090855.1. Lineage (NCBI taxonomy): Eukaryota > Metazoa > Arthropoda > Arachnida > Araneae > Macrothelidae > Macrothele > Macrothele yani. Next base: position 210,366,067 of record CM077034.1, on the reverse strand, counting down.
CTAATTATAATAAAAGATTTAGATATCAAATATCTACCTAAAAAATTGTTTTTCAATGAAAACCTCTCTCCCTATTACAAGCACTTGTATTGAAAAGCTAGAAGATTGGTACAGCAACAAAAAAATAAAATATGCCTGGATAAACAATGGAAATTCTACATAAGACAGGGTTAAGACAACCGAAAAAGAAAAATTGTCTTGATTGAGGATTTGCACTTAATTTTTAAACACCTCAATCTACATACTACTGATAATTAATAATATAACTATAGTTCCTAATACAATCTCAATATTACTCAGTCCATCTATTATCTATTAATACAGATAAAACACTTAAAAATAATACATTACAAAGATAATTACAAAATAAAATCACACTCTTAGAAACATTTATACGATTAATTTGTACACCACTGGATGTAGTATGCATTACTGAAACTTGGTTTCCTACCCAAAACTATACTATTCAAATCAGTGGCAGCGGAGCCGCCCGGGCCCGGTCAATAATTTCAATAATTTTAGCCAAGATTTTTTTTTTTTTAAACATATGTGCGATTTTTTGTTGTGATGTGCCTTAGAAAGTTCTTCCAGGTAAGTTGTCAAATGATCCTAATCCCAAACAAAGCTTCTTAGGCATTGTTTTTCTTCTGTTTGTTCCGGGAAGTGGGAAGGGATTTCACCACAATTCGAAATTTTGGGCCCGGTCAACAAACTTTACTTTCCGCCACCCCTTATGATTCAAATTAATAACTTCCAGGACTTTAGTCTCAACTGAGAATATTCAAGGGAAGGAGGGGTAGCAATCTATGTCAAGAACCAACATCAAAATTTCTCTTTAATTAATGAGTTCACATTTCTGAATAAAAATATTGAAATACAGTTCAAAATGAATTTTATATTATTACCACATGTTACAGACCAGCTTATTCAGATTACAGGGAATTTCTAGTGATATTAAATAACCTATTTGAATTTGCAGATCTTACAAATAAAAAAACATTTATATTAGAAGATTTTAATAACAATATTTCTTGTAATAACACAATAACTAAACAATTTAACCAACTATTAACTACATCTGGGTTTTTCAATACAATTACTTCCTCAACTAGAATCACCCCTAATACTAATACTACAATTGATTTATCCATAACTAATGCTCCAACTCAAGTTATAACAACAGGGATATTGCAATGTGACACACAGTTATCACTTACCATTTTTTTTAATATACTGGAAGGGAAATCAAATCCAAACCCACCTAAGCTTCACAACAGTCAACAAATAAATAAATTAAACCTTGATAAATTTAAAACACTTTTGAGTGCTTTAACATGGGAAGAACTTGAAATGTATGAATCCCCAAACTTAGCTTATAATGGGTTTTACACAACTTTAAAAGAAATCTATGATAAAGTTTTCCCGATTACTTTAAATAATATAAGATGGAGAAAAAATTAGCCGCCCCGGTGGCGCAGTGGTCTAAGGCGCTGGCCTCTGATCATTCGTCCGTAAGGGGTCCGGGTTCGAATCCCGGTCAGGCATGGATGTTGTGTTTGTCTTACGGCACTGGCTCGCTCCTTTCCCTGGAACCAGTGACCCTAAATCAGGGACGGGCGACTGCTTATAGCCCATTGAGTTGCTCACGGTAGTCGTTAAACCTTCAATCAAAAAAAATAAAAAATAAAATTTGCAAACCTTGAATTACTTCACATACTCAAAATTTATAAAAGCTATTCCACATATTCTTAAACTCATTCAGCTAATAATCCTTCAGACATACAAATAAAGTGCACCTTTCTAATTCATTTGTTTTCATAGAAATTAAATATTCAGAACTTCTGCTGATACTAAAACAAATACCGGTCCTGGCCATGATGAAATACACCCTGCTACAATAAAACATGTTGCCGAAAAAAATTATAAAACCATTATTCATAATTTTTAATCTGGTATTCCGCACAGGAATGTTTTCGGGTGCACTTAAAATAACTAAGATTACTTCCAAATATAAATTAGGTTTAAAAATGATGCTAATAATTATCGGTCTATTGCAGACTTATCCATATTTGCCAAAATTTTAGAAAAATTAATATACACAAGACATAACATTTACACTAAAATAAAATATAATAAAAAAATTCAATTGAGTTTCCAACCCCATAAATCTACTGAAATCGCATTGCTTCGTTTGCAAAACATTATTAAAAAAAATTAGCACTTAATACTATGACACTTGCTGTTTTTTTAGATGTAACAAAAGTATTTGACACAATAAATCATGAAATCCTACTTCAGAAATTACATATTCTGAAAATAAGGGGAATGCCTCATTCTTTACTTAAAAACTATTTAATAAAAAAACAATACACACAAATTAATCAGTTTCAATCTACTTTACTACAATCGCATTATGGCGTCCCATAGGGATCAATTTTGGTTACCTTGTTATTCAATTTATACATTAATAATATGTTTAGCATAACATCAGAAAATGATGTCATGCTATATGCAGATGACACCACATTACTTTTAAAGGGGACACAATTTAAATGACATTATTACTAAAGCTAATGCTCACAAGTATACTCAAATTGGCTAGCTACTAATGAATTGATAATTAACACTTATAAAACTAAAGCTATGGGCTTCTCTAGAGATCTGAATGGGGCCATACCATAAATTTATTATTAGAAAATAAAATAATTGATATAGTACCAAAAAAATATTGTAACTATTTGGGAGTGCATTTTACCCCTGATTTACGATGGACTAAACATCCTATAGCTCATCCGAATGGATTCGGAATATTAACAATACATCCACTTTTCTATTATAATCTTGGTAAAATGTTTCTGAGACTTAAGAACAATTTGCATACAGATTTATTTGAAATTAATTGCAATAGACTATAGACACAACTACCAAACAAGAAATAGATTACTGCTTCACCCAATACAGCCTAAAACTAAGCTATTAAAACAAAGTTTAAACTATCCTGGACCAGATTATTGGAATTCATTGCCCTTGGATTTAACAAATATTAACAACCAAAATCTCCTTTAAAAAATACTTAAAAAAACACCTACTGAGTTAAAAAAATAATTAGATATCTTCCTTTATTAAATCCAAATAATAATCCTAAATATTTACAAAAATAATTTATGATAAGGCTAAAATACTTTTGAGGGAACTAAGGGCTATGTCAATATTTCTAAGAGGCATTTTCTCTTGTTCCCTTTGAGCTTTGCTATTCAACAGCCTTTGTATGTATAACTTATTGTAATATTCTTACGTTATGTAACAGCACAAACAAATAAATATAAATAAATAAATAAAAAGAAATACCCAAGTACAGCAATGCATTCATACTGTATTTGAAAGCTAAATGCAAGAAATATGAAGAATAATATCCCCCATATTTTCTGAAAACTCCTGAACTTTATTCTAGCTGCCATGGGATTATTTCCATAAAAGGCAGTTAAATCATTTCCCAAAGGGAAGAAAACTTTTGGGAATAAATTTGTTTTGATTTGTAACGTTTTTTTCAAAGTTAATGAATTGTTACACGATGTTTTAATATTTTGATTTGCTCAAAGAATTACCAGTCCTTTGGAAAATCTTAATCTAAGATTTAAAAGAAAATGCTATAAAAACTGAATTTTTAAAAGGTTTTCTATGATATTGGGATATAAATTTAGTGTCAATAACAGCATGAGAAGGTAAAGTGCATAGTTACTGCTGATACTAACCATGTACCCTACAAGTATATGGATTTACAATATATAGTTTGGATGCAAACATGGTGACTGTAAGTGGCCAAGGTCGCTTCAACAAATCCAGATGCTCACAAGATTGGTGGTTCTTAAAAATCACCTCATGGGCATTTAAACTTTGCACAAAGTTAGATTTCTCAGTTTCTCTAACAAGAACTATTTCCTTCCCTTTTACTAAAATTTCGTCAATAACAAAAAACTTCCCTGCTCCTTCATTCGATGCAACTGCTACATTTGGTCTTAATCGACATCCATGGAATGTGACTTCTTTCGCAAGCCAAATGTTTTCATGGCCATTGCTAAAAGCAGCAATGACATCTTGCTGCACATTTGAAGGATGTGCAGTCAGGTTCAGTTTACTCTTTATTAAAATTTCATGGCCTGCATACAAAAAATTTGGGTTTCTCTCACCCATTCTACCTAACTGATGATAGCACATCCACATCTGGTGGAAATGGGAAATGCTATAAGCTATATTTTTAAAACTACCCTATTTCTTCCCCTTGAACACACTAAAATGGGCCTCCCAGCGCATACACCACTGATGGCGCAGAGGACCGAATCTTCTTATTTGCCTGGGGAAATGAACTAAGAAATGAAATTTTGGGGTCAGTGCAACTCCAGGGTACTGTTCAATGAATGCACAATGGTGTAGGGCAATCAAATTTCTTAGCTCTTCTTCGGTCTCTTCTTCAGCGTAAGGTGAGGTACAAATGTTTGTTATCTGTATTAGGCGAATGAAGTTAACAAATTTTGGGTTGCTCACATCTATCTTTTTGGATAGCACAAATGGCAGGACTGTTAAAAGAACGAGAACTGTTGATGCTGAAATGTTAATTTTGCCAGCATCCTTAAGAACGGCTGCATCAAATGAAAGGGGTTTACTGGCAGTTTGTAAATAATTGTAAATCCATGCACTGAGTTCTACATTAAGCCATTGCTAAAGAAAAAAGTTTTTCAGTTATAATGAAATGAGCCAAGAGCGCTCTAAGCTCGACTAGAACCACCCCTTCCAGCAAAATATGCATGGGGTCATGAACTGCAAGTTCTAGTTGAGCTCCTGTGATATCCAAAAGAGGAGACCTGTTATTGATTCCATATCTCTTACTGAGATGTGCCGTTGAATGTTTTGATGCTTTTTCTAGAATATCACATCTTGCTATATGCTCATCTGTGCTTCGGAGAGGAAAGGCATCATCAGTAAAATCCTGAAATATTTGAGGCCGAATTCCTTCACATGATCGGCAGCATTTATAGGCATTTGCCACACTTTCTTTAAAACCCCATAGGGAGTTAGAAGCAGGGGTGTCAGCTGGTGTGCCCCGAAGAATGGCTTTAAAAAAAGTTTGTTGACACCTACATCGAACCAACAACCATCACTTAATGTATCCATTCCTTGAATAAAGTCAAGTAGAATGTTTCTCAAACCACTTTTCTTCACATATGTAGTTTTGCATACTGCTACAAGCTGTTTAACATGCAGTGATGATCGAAACTGTGGTGGAATATTAGCAATCTCACAGCTAACAACAGTTAGTTTATGAATCTTTCGGCACATTCCAATAGGGTTCACAGTTTCAATGTCATCAATATTGAGCACAATTTGCAGCAAATTTTCAGTTTCATTTTGTAGGTAATACTCTCCATCACACCAGTCCCTCATGACACCATCAGTACTTCTATGGGAACATGTAGCCCAATACAGTACTTCAGGCATTGCCAGTAAATGTTGCAAACTATCTAGGAAAGGTACATAGTATGCATAGTTGTTAACATATGTCACCCTGTTATTTATACGTTTAATGTCTCTGCTGACAAACTGCATTTGGGGAAGCAGCAATTTAAAATTTTGAGAATAAAATCTTTTCCTCTTTTTAGCAGAGCTGAATTTATTGCTGCTTTTGAAATAAACAGCAGATAATTGATCTTCAAGGTCCAGATCATCTTGCATCCCTCTTTCTTTGAGTATTTTACTTAATGCAGCCTTAATCTGATTCTTTTGGGTTTCAAGCAAAATATCAACTTCTTCCGTAATAGCATTTAGTGTGCTCTGAGAGAGGCCATGTTTAGCTTCTAATTTTAACAAAAAGGAAGCTAAGGCAAATTCCAGATTATTTTCTGTAACATTTTCTGAATGTTGTCGATAATAACAGAAACCTGCATCAGAATCGAAAGCATCATCATTAAGATTACTGGTACTAGAACGTGCATCCTGTATGCCATCTGGGAATTCCATGTTATGGAATCTGCTGTGATGCATCCTGTATGCATGCCAACTTTTCGACGTGTATGGGCAAAAAGTGCACTGAGCAAGAAAATGTGGATCATTCTTATGGTACCTAACAAAATGCAGCTTTAATTCGTTAAAATTACCTGTGCTGAAATAGCACATTGAACAGGAATGCATGTTAGATGCCACGAAAACAGATCACACGTTAGGTACAAACTTAGGAAAAAGAGAAAATGAAATAATGCTATGATACTACTCACAGACAATGATGGCACTGGGGAAGAGAGATGTGTATATATTGAAGGTACAGCAGCTCTGATGTTTGTGAAGGAAAAGAAATCTGGGTGTAGCAATAGAAAGAAAGGGCACTTACTTGATGAGATCCCATGTGTCTATGCCGCTTGATTATAAAGGTGCCGCACAAGCCGAACTTGTCTCCAAAACAAAATTCCCGCTTCAATGATGGCGCCATGCAAAGGACAAGTACAATAACAGCCAACCGAGGTGTGAGGTGTTAGACGAGCAGACAGCAGAGGCGCTTTGATGACAACAGGACAGCTCCCACGGGATAGCGAGGATGTATGAGAATTGAGAAGTGCCTTTTTGGCTGCCGCTAGCTGGTGACCTGTATGTCACCTGATGTCCAGAACACTAGAGCAAGCCGGAAACTTGAGATTATTTTGGTGGGAAACTGAATGTGTGAGTGAGCCCATGTAGTAAACAAATTGATTAAAAGAAAAGAGATGCCGACGACCCACGCTTTTAAGGTTTTTCTATCGAACTGAATTCAACTTAGTTTTCGTTGCTGTTTCTTGATAAGCGAAATATTTATCGAATGAGTCTCATACTTCACGAAAACTAAAAAGCAATATTTAACGTAAAAGGCCGAATAACGCTAAATTTGATTAATCTTACACACCTGCAAACAACTTCATATTCTTTTATTCGTTTTGTTCAATTTCAAAATCTTTAAGTGCTTTGTAAGGTAGCACTGATATTATTTTCCGGTAAACCAAAGGAAGATGCAGTAAAACAGCACTTATAAAACGTTTCTAAAAATGCTTTGAGATGCATACATCGTAACGAAAATAAGATATTTAAAAAATGAACATTTTCCTTTTAATTTATTGCTTTAGTCAGTTTAAAGCGGTTGCGGCAGACAGTAAACAAGCGAATAAGATGCTCAAAAAAAAAAAAAAAAAAAAAGAGAGAAAAACTTTGATGCTGAATAAACTTATCCCTATGACTTTGAAAAAATGTATTTATGTATTAATAAAATATAAATTTTAAAGGTGCTTACGAATACCCCGAATCTGTGTAAATGGGTGAGCTGGGCTACTGGAAGAATGGATATAGTGCATTAGGGCATTTATTCGCCCTTGTATATTTGAAAGTGAAAGACCATTTTGTTTTCAGATTGTTGTAGAGAGGAGTCATATATACACAAATTTGACAAAGAAATATTTCACAACGGTGCGTTTGTTCAATCATCTCAGTTGCTGATTTGCTAAATTATATATGAAGCTGTGATTTCGTTGCAGGATCGGCTGGACAATCCCGGCCCCGCGCTTTCATAGGCCCCGCAGTTTTGGAAATAAAAACAAATTATTTTCCGTAGAATATTTTACACTTATTATTCGCTTACGTTTCGGTGCCCGAGGCCCTTAAATTTTTTTTTATTGTTTTGTTTTTGATCCCTACACTTTCAAATATGTTTCACCCTTCGTCGTACAGATACTGAGATTTGCAGCTTTCAAAAAAATATTGTAACCACCTTAATCTTTTCTTTTTCATTTTCAACATTCAAGAAATAAATTAAATTTCATCTTTTTGCTGCTACCTGCTTTCATATAACCAACGGTTTGTATGTAAACCAGGTATTTCAATTATATAAATAAATAAAAAGAACAATATCAGAGTTGTTTTGGGGTTATATATGAGGACAGTTCTTCAGATTATTCAGTGACTTTAAAAAACAGTACGGGGAAATAAAATATATTTTTTATATTGGCAGCATGAAATAAAGCAAAAAGTCACTAGTTTGTCAGTTTCTCCACCTTGAATCAAAAGATCACAATCACGTGTATCGGGGGGGGAGGGGAAACTATTTATGCGAATTTATTTTAGTGACATCCTCATTGTTCGCTAGACAAAGGTACTCGCTATGCAAAAACTTTTACTACGCAGATTAGTTGAAGTTATTTTTTAATCATTTGGTGATGAAGTTTTTATAAGAATCACAATACAAACTCAACCTCACTCGTCGGAAGGTATAGATTTTGAGCACTTTTTCTTCATTAAAATATAAGTTTTATTTTCTAAGCCTCGCAATGAAATTTTGTTCCGAAGCCCTGTAATGTAATTTCGCTCAGGCAGGGACGCGCCAAGCTGGGGTTCAAAGGGTGCGAAGCACCCGGGCGCCAGCTTCCGGGGGCGGCAGGACGCCTCAATCTAATTTTTCGGTAGATAAATAAATATAAGTGACGTGAGAGAAGTTAAGAAAACGTTTTACTGTGAGAAATCGTAATGGTATGTGGCACGTTTGTGTTTTTAGTAAAAATAATTCGTTTATAATTCAACAGAAGTCGTCTTGAAAACAGAGAAAAAATTTTACTGTTTTGTTTAATAACATATATAGCGGGCAAAGGATTACAAATTATTTGCCTGCGGTATCTGTTTTTTTTTAATCTTGAAGATTTCAGCGTTTATGATATGCTTGGCCAGCGCTATGACAATGGGGCCATTGTGAAGGAAAAACACAATGGCCTTCAAAAAACATAATTTTTCGACTTATGTCCTTACGCATTTTATAAACTTTAAGCGGCTCATACTTTAAATCTGGTCGGAAATTACGGCGAAAAAATTTCCCTACAGATTGTGAACATTTTCAGCATTGTTCAAGAAATATATTCTTTCTTTTCTGAACAACCTTACCGATGGAAAATTTTAAAGAAAGAGCTTCCAGCGTTGACGGTAAAACCGTGCTCTGAAACAAGGTGGGAAAATAGGATCGATGAAATAAGGGTAACGAGGACTGGGGTACAATTTCGATGTAATCCACTATATATTGTATTAGATTTTTTTGTTAGAATAGTTAAAGAGACGCCCGTCAGGTTCAATGTTATATATATCGTCGTCGTCAACCACAATTCTCTGCTGGAAGAAGGTGTCCCCAAGTTTCTTCCTCAACGGTCTATCTTGCGCCAGTCTCCTCCATGTCACTCCCGCATACTTTCGAATTTCATCCACCCATCTCCAACGTGGCCTTCATTTGGGTTTTTTCGTATCCCTTGGAATCCAGTCTAAAATTTATTTTGGTTGTCCATCGGTGGTCCGTTCTCTTGGCAATATGTCCAGCCCATTGCTATTTCAGGGAATTTAGATGTCTTCCACTCTTGTCATTTTCCTTATCCACGAGTTCCTCTTCTTACTTTGCTTCGTTGCGCGTGTGTGTGTGCGCGCGCCCTTCCCGCCATCGGGAAGCTGTAACAGGTTTATCATCGTACATAACGAAACTTTTTTTACCGGTAAAGCGGACTTGTTTGTAAATTGACAGAGAGAGAGAAAGGAAGCTGACTTCATGGAAGCGTCACCTGAACTAGAGTTTTACATATTTTTTTCCTTCAGTTTTATATGAGACAATTGTGTTTTATGAAAAAGCTTAATTTACCAGAAATAAAAAATAATGTTGCTAAAGATATGTATTTTTCACTGTAGAAATCAATACAAATTGGAAAATATTCTCGTACAAGGGGGCGGCAAATCTGGGCTTGCACCCGGGCGGCAAATGCCCTTGGCGCGCTCCTGCGCCCAGGACCCCGTAAAAGTATTCATCCGGCCATGCTTCATTGTGTTTCAATCAGAGCAACAATTTCTGATATGGAAACGTCCAAGAGGTAAATAATTCCTCAAAACGAGAGCAAATATGAGACATAACGATTCGGAACACATTTAGAACACATTCATAATGTGTTTCCGAATGCGTTCTGAATGTGTTGCGAATACGTTCTGAATGGGCATTGAATGTGTGCCATGCTGTAGTACAAAGCGTTCCGAATGTGTTCTGGAAAAAAATATGTTCTAAAAATTAACTCTAGAAGACATTTTACGCGTGGAGAACACATTAGGAACGCATTCGGATCACATTTGGAACACATTTGTCATCAGCGGAACGGAATAGAACAGATCCGGAACACATTAGGCACGCATTTTTTAAAAAAAGCGTTCCCAATGTGTTCCAAATGTGTGCTGAGCGTTTGCAGTGTAACCTAGATATTACGGTTAACTCTTACTGTGTTTACTAATTTTGTTGCTTTCAAAATTGATTTCTGTTTCACGAAACGAAAAATAAATGATCATTAGAAATTATGCTTAATTTTGAAGTCTGAAATTTCCAGAATGTGAAAACATTTTTCGTCGCATCTTTGGTTTACATTTCTTTTCCAACATACAGTCCTTACGAATAATGATTGATTTCACTCTCACGTCATTGCATTAGCCAAGTTCGTATACGAAATTGCTCAAAATTATACATGTAAGATCTTATCTCTACTCCAGGACATTCCCAGGGGCGTTGCCTTTCACTTAGGCACGCTCCCATAATGCCATTCAGAAAAGGTTGAACTAATAGGTAAAGAAAACCTGAGATCACCTCACTGACAAACCAAGAGGCAGATATAAATGAAAGCCGTAGGGTCAAAGAACAAAATGTAAACTTGAATGGATACAACAAAGGATAATTAATGTTACAGACCATTCGTAGCAAATCACTGGCCAAGATAATGAAAACCTTTTTTGATAACTGAAGATTGTTCGTACAGTACAATTGTTACTTGCGCTGGTTAAATTGAACCTGCCGTTAACACTGCAAATGCATATGCTTGGCTGTTAGAGATTTCAAACTAGGGAACTTAAAACTTAAGTGTTGTAAATTAGCTAAAAATAAAACTTCCACTACCTTAGAAAACTGAGTCTTCTTTGTGATTCTTTGTGAATTGTATGTGAGAACTGAAAGTCTGAGCGGTTTTAGGAGTTTTTGTTCTATAAAAGTCATTGTGCTGTAAACATTGGGTTTATCTGTATGTTATTACTGTTAAAATATTAAAAAATATATTATATATATATATATAAAAGGTACAAACATTAATTTACATGATTCCCGAACGTTGATATAATTAGTTTCGATACCCGTTCAGAACTTCATTCTGTTGGAATGAGCGGTTTAAATCAAATAACGTACCTACCAAGCAAGTTTGACGCGAAGACCTTTGTATAAGAGAAAGCTGTTATATTGTTCGCAGGAGAGCAATAAATGTTGTGGTAATATGCTACAGAAAATAGGTGCAGATTATCCACTCTTTAATTTTTGTATCCTGTACGTTGATGGCACGAAAAACTGGAGAAAATATCTTTGATTTGCAAAATATGCGTATCAACAGGGAAACCAAGGGTACAGTGGCACAGCAAATCAGCTACGAATGGAAGCCGTTCAAAGCAGAACCAAAAATTATATTTCCCAAGTATCCTGTACAACAAAGAAAGCCATATCCGTGCTTTCTGTTTCGAATTAGGGAATCATGTATAAAAGAACGAAACATTTCTGGACATCTGCTTTAAAAACAAAGCCAAATATGAACGAATTATATTCTGTAACGTATGAGTACATGATGCTTCGCTCCCCTATTAAAAACGTACGTGACTGCTCTTGTTGTAGTCCGCTCGCGAAATAGATGTCGCAGCTAATCTTTCTTTCAACGGAACAAAGTTGATATTGTAGCGGTAGCGATGCTTTAGGCTTTCCGCAGCGTCTCTTCACAGCATCGCACTTGCAGGTAAATATTACGATAAAAATTTTTAAAAGACAATTAAAACATGAATTTCCTGCACCTTTGCCCTTAATTTCCATAATCTGAAATCTATATGTCGAACTTTTTTAGGTACTAACGTATTTAGGACACTAATCTACACATTTACCGATACGGTAAATGTGTACGTCACACTGTTTCCAGGTACTAATAATTTTCAGGCAAAATCATTCAGGATGCTGATCTACACATTTACCGATACATTGTGAAGTTAGATCTATGGCTGATGATAAGAAGAAACAAAATAGGGCTCTGTGTTACCCATATATCTTGCGGAATAACGTGCAACATTCGAGGACCACGATTCCGTTAGTAGACATTTGTAGGGCCGTAAACATTTTTACTAGAAGAATTATGCCATTCAGCAGTTAGTTCAGAAGGTACAGCGTGATGGGGTGATAGGAAAGGAGCACCATCAAATCAGAGAAGACTTAACTGAAGAACATATCTAGGGATTTCCAAGAGGAAGAAAAATATCCAAGGTGCATAAAAGAGATCCGGGGTTCATGTATCATAAAGAAAGAAATAAAGTTTTATATTTCATATATCGGCTAAGCCCCGTTTTCTGGGTAAGTATTCTCCTTCATGAGAAAATTGCTTTCTTTTTGCTAGCTCCCAGAAAATCAGGTAGCCAAATCATCAACGTTGCAGTTTTGAATTAGTTTCCCCTTGAAAGTCTTAGTAGTAGGTTTATTTTCTAATTCAGTCATTTCTTAGTTTCCCAAACTTTACTTAATGAAATTCTTATCAGTAAAGCGGCATGGGTTTCTCATGTTCTCCCATATGAAACACAACGCAGTGCACCGTCGACCCTCAGATGGAGATCCTCAATTAGGGAATCCAACCTCATGGTAGACACCAGTACACAGGAAAATTTAACAGGTTAAAAAAATATGCAAAATTTCTGTCATTCAGTTTCATTCCACTGTAGCGAATAAGACGCAGCAGCTAGTTCGCTTTTAGCCAAGCGGACAAGCGGGCGGCGGTAACATCTAAAGGAAGACATAAAAGAGCTCAGAGAAAGCCACGCCCATAAAGAAGCTTGTGAAATGAAAGAAAAACGGCCTGTCGGAGTCTTGGAAAATGTTATTGATGCAATAAGTGAGAAAGAAGTGCACAATACGAACAAAATACTCGATACCGAATATAACATCTCAAAGAACGGCAGACCTTTTACCTATTTTCCTGGTTTAATTGATGTCATAAAAAAACGGCACTGAGATGTTTAGGGTATTGCAGTCTAGGAAGACATGTAGAATATTTGCGATTCTATAGGAAATGACATGTGTAAAAAGCTCTGTGAATCGTTTCCCAAAATTTAAAGTTCAATATCTTGGTTGATGAATGTACAATTGTAAACCGACTTTCAGTACTTATAATCTGCCTAAGAATGTCCATAGATCCTGATGATACAAATGCGTAACTGTATTTTTATTCTTGGTTGAATTAAATGCTTTTAAATCAACAGCAGTAACAGAAATAATCATGAATCGTTCGGCAACACGCTGTGGAACTTAGCGAATTAGGTACTTAGAATATATAAATTTGTGACATTTCGGTTACATGATACTATTGGCTGCATAAATGACGCCACAGATATATAACATTTTGCTTAAATTCCATAAAAATTAGCAGTATTATTAGCATCCATTATCAATAACTAGTGACGTGTGAAAAGAGCGTTTTTGGAACACAATATTTAATATTCCACTTTTGAAAAAGCACTCTATAACATTATCTTTGTTTTCATATAAGACCCTCGTAAAGAGTCTTCATGTAACATTCAAGGAAAACTGAAAGGAAGTGACTTCAAGAACGACGACCTGTCTCCCATTACGAACTCTTGTTGCCCAGCAACACCAACACACTTGTTTCTCCACCCCCAGGTACGAACATAGGATCGGTTCCTCAAGCAAGGACACTTAACCCCTAATGGATTACCATAATCTGGCATTGCTTCCTACCGGCAACGACTTAACTATCTCTGGCACAAGACGTTGGTGTCAACTTGAAGACAACACCAACATACACGACACATTTTTTATTTTGTTTTGAATCAATAATTTGAGTTTAAGTCGTAGAGAAATATTTATATAACACAATTTTAAAATTAGTTACTAAAATTGGTATTACCATAAATATGTAGGCAACTTTATCTATTTACTTGCAAAATTGACTAAACAACTACAATGGAGAAAAAGAAAACACATTTTCGTCACATTTAAGTCATTAAAACAGAATTTTACTTTCTGTCTCAAAATGGATTTTAAACTAGGCGATTTGAGTAAGTAAACTCAACAGGAAAGGAAAACCAGAGGAATGTAGGAACAGAGAACCTAAATTAGTGAAAGAGAAGAGTACTTTTAAAAAATGGAGCAGATCACGAAGGTGCGTAGACACCCCTTCCCCTCCCCTTCAAAAAATTGAAAAGAATTGTAGATTATACTTAAGAATAACAATGGGTGTACGAAGGTAAGGCGGCAGCACTGTTCCTTCTGTATTGCACACACTACTTTGGCTCAGGTGCGTATCTTGGGTCCGAGACCTGGGCTATCTTCCCCCTCTCCTACCCCAAGTACTGTTTTTTCTTTAATTGCGATGTATATTTTTTAATTGCTAAGTAATAGAAGTAACATATGTTTCTCTAAATTTTAGGTATATGCCATTGCTAACATGATACCAAATAATTATGAGGATTAGGATTTGAGCACTTATTTATAAAAGAACTCCATTATTTTTCCTTTTGTGTGAACTTGAGTGTTACGTTCTCACGAAACTCTTTCTTCCGAGTACTTTTTCATATTTAAAAATGTTTTTCTCTGTTAACAAACCAGCCCAGTTGTTCTAATGTGCATGCCCTTGTGTGGCTCTAAGATATATCTTGATTCATTTTAATACGGAAAAACTTATTTCGGCAGTTGCAGTTGTTGATGAACGGTTTAATATTGATCTGCTAATTTGTATCCCTCAATAAACACTGTCCAATTATTCAACTTTATGTAACAAGTAATGTTTCTTACTGATTTGGTTTGTATTCATCAAGGGAATTAAACCCCTTCAGTTCATTTTTTAATCGAAATGTATCAAAATTTGAAGCATATTGCCTAATACATTGAAACACACAGCATGTGTTAAACAACTAAATAAATTTTTAAATAGCGCAAATTGTGGCAGATTTATTGATTAATGCAAAAACTAGCATTAGCGGAAATCTTGAAATTTTGCGCAAATATAAAAGAAGAAATATCAAAATATTAAGATTAACAAGTAATTCTCCAGATTTTGTTGCACAATGTTATCATATCAAGTCTGAAATTCATTTTTCTATTTTCCTGAAAAAATTATATGTAATAATATAAATCAAGATTTCATCGTCAGCTTTGCGCAGGTGCAATGTCATAGCCAGTGAACTGTAACTGAGGCGTGACTATTGCTAGTTGAAAATTTTTCCCAGTACCCCGCCATGACGGCGTGAGGAAACATCAGAGAACATGGCTTCTGCAGGATTCGTAGAGCAAGTGCACAAAACTGCGATGCAATCGGTGCATTTGAAATTCCTCAGTTCAACTTCCAGGGGGAGGGATTATTTAGACCTAACTGAATGGCAATCATGCGTCTTAAGCGAACCTCCATTGACAGTTCATTTAACCGACGATGGAATAAGGAATCTATGCAACAGTGACCTAAAGGATATTGTTAAACGATTGGGCAAGCAAAACGTTCCTTGTCGCAATCAGGGAGTGGAGCGATGCGTTAAGCTGACAACAGAAGCATCTGCTGCTGTTTGCGAAGAACAACGGGATTTATTTATTAGTGTACGGTTGGAAGCACGGCAAATATTGCCAGTCTTCGAAAGTAAATAACATATCCGGGTAAAAATTAATAACGAACAGGACCCTAAAGATTAAAAAAGAACATAAAATTAATTTGCCCTAATGGATGGGTGGTTGGGCTGGCCATGGGTGGAACTTGCTGTGCAGGCACCTCCTCATGATGAGTCTGGGATTTTTCTGGAACAGGAAAAATGTGAAGAGCTGCATCGTTTGCGGTGTGAACTACTGTACATTTTCACAAAATGTTGTGCTTTCAGTGCAGTAGTGCACACACGTACACAACTCGGAAATAAATCGCATAGTGAACGTTAAGTGTCAAAGTATTGAAATTTTTCTAAAATATGGAATATTGTTCCATAAAATTGGAACCATAAGATATTAGTTGCTTTGACTGGGAAATTGTGCACATCTTTTAGGTACCAACAGACAGTTTTTGCGCCCTAGGGAAAGTCTGTAACGAACACTATTCTTTTCTCACAACGGACATGACACTGTGACGATTTTACACAAACATCGAAATTTTGGAGGTAAAGTGGAACCGTAAGATATTATTTGAATTTCGGAAAAAAAATTGCTCATGGTTTATGTAGCAATACACAACTTTTCCGCACTAGGGAATATCGAAATTCGAAATTTGTTTTTTTTTACGCTCCGGCCTATTATGTACTGAATTCCGAAACCTTGTGGAATACATGTCTGGAAGGGTCAGTGCATGCATTAAGGCCATAGGTGGACCGACACCGTACTAATGTATGAAACTACTATGTTGTATTTCTCTTTTAGGTGTCCGTTGACTTTTGTCAATATAAAGTTCAAATGATTTCGGCACAGTAATAATAAATGGATTTATTCGACCAACAATTTACAATGTCGAGGTATTTTCAGTCTGAAAATTAGTTTACACATGCATACCCAAACAGCTATTGCGCTTTAATAATGTGAATCGTGCTTCACACAAAGCTTATACTCACATTTAGAAACAAAAGTTACGATGTCCTCTGGCAGTGGGTTGAATTTGTGCCCGATATTCGGAAATGGTAGCAACATGAATGTTAAGAAAAAGAAAGAATTAACTGTTAATATTCCAACAACAATAACAGTTTGCAATTTTCAATTAACCTTGAGGTCCCATGTTTCGGTCGGTAATATACTTAAATAAAATATAATATTTAATTTTGTACATTATAATCCGTCATAAGAATATCTTGTCCTGGTTCTAAAGCGATTGGAATCGCAGATGAAAGTAAGTTGTTACCTTATTGTTTGTAAGGGCGAAATTAATCGCGGAGGTGCACATGTGTTTTATGTGTATCGAAAAAATGCGTTATTGTAATCCTTATACCATATTATGCCGTACAAAATCTATGGAACTAGGACGACTGAAATAAGAGCTTCATAATTCCACATTATTGTAAATAGAAAATAGGAAAGCAGGATATTCAGTTAAATTACAGAAAAACCCTACGCTGAGCGAAATGACAGTTTAGTTTTGATTAAAATGGTATACGGACCTCTTTGCTTAATGGAATATAACAATTTTCAGTTTATAGTATCTTATCAAACTATAACAGAGTTTAATTAGATGCTTTTAATTGAAAGTATACAATTAGTTTCCCTCTTACAATTTGCCAATTCCTAATGGTGAAAATATTCTTTAATTTTCGCTCATAGATCGTTTGGAAAACGCGGAAAAACCGTCTATCTTTTAATTTCGATACGTACACATGATGTAAAACTCTGTCATCTTAAAATTAACGAAAAATGAGTTCCCTTCTTTTTCTTCATAATTTCAAAAACAACATTACCAGCTTCTATCAACGTTCAAGAATTGTTTTGATATTACAAGAGAAAGTAACATTTGTAAAAAAATATTATTTTTTTCATTGTCAGATTAAGAGATAAGATTTCAGCTGGATCTACTTTAATTCACCTAAACAGAAATTATCGCCAGTGACACAGCTACGGTAATTTGTGTAAAAAGAAATCAAATAGAGAAAATTCCATTAAGTTGAAATTGCTGTATATCTCTTACAGATTGACTAGGAAAAACTTTTCAAAAATTTTCCGATTTTATATTGCCATTTATAATATACATTTTCTTAAAACGTTTATTTCTTATTACTCGACAATTTTACTTAAATAAAAATATTACAAACACATGTAACGCCCTTGCAGCTATTATGAAGGGATTTCTAACTGCACATGTGAAAGAAAAACTAAAAGTCTGACGTTTCTTCTCCTGAATTTTCTTTTAGTATGTACTATGGACACATTCTTTCATTTCGAGCTAACGAGGATCTTCCAGAAATATGAAATAACAGCGTTTCTACGAATTTAATGATTCACAGGAATCATTGGGAAGTGAAACACGGCAGATATAATTCTTCAAAAATGCATAAAATTCATATGCATAGCATTGTCGGTATGTAATTCCGAATCTTTTACTGTTCCCTATGTCGACAGGTTTTTTTCTTTTGGCCTAATTGATTTTTTTTTCTGGACCTTTTGCATGCTCATGGAATGAACATGCATAAGGTCAAGAAAAAAATTGTGTAACATAATTTTACCTTCCTTGAATTGTCCGTTAGCTAAGTTCTTGTATTTCCAGGAATATAAATTTCAAAGTGTTTTTTTTACTTCTGTGCATCCCAATGTTTCCTTTCATATGCCATTAGTCAAGCAATTTAAGTCATCGGTTTCGATCGTTAAAGAAATTTTCATTTGTGCGGTAAGAAAACCTCTTACAACATTTCTTCTATATACACTGAGTGGCCACTTTATTATGACCAACTCCTCAGCACTTCTTTGGGCTACCTTTTGCCTTTAATACTGCGTCAATTCTTCGTGGCATGGACTCCACGAGATGTTGATAGGTGGTTTGTGGAATCTGAGACCATGCTTGACGAATAACACTTTCCAGGAGTGCGAAATTGCAGGGTTGTGGATCAAGATGTCTGATGGCTCGTTCAACTTCATCCCACAAATTCTCAATGGGTTTGAGAACTGGAGATTGTGGAGACCGCCTAAGCAATGTAAACTCACCAGCATATTCCTGAAACCAATCGTGTACAGTACGATCACTATGGCAGGACGCATTAACTTCTTGAAAGTAGCTATAGCCATTGGATAAACCATCCACATGACAGGATGCACTTGGTCCGCAATGATGTTTAGATATGATGGGCCAGTCAGACGTTGATAAACACGAATTAAAGGGCCCAAAACAAGCCAGGAAAACATTCCCCAAACCATATCGTTGCCTCCATTAGCTTGAAGCGTTGTAGCAATGTATTTGGGGTCCATGCTTTCGTGCTGTTTGCGCCAAATTCGCACTCGGCCATTGCCATGGTGCAACTGGAAACGAGATTAATCGGACCACATAATTTCTTTCCAATTATCGACTGTCCAATCCTTGTGCTCCTGTGCGAACTGGAGACGTTTTCTCTTGTTAACTACAGACAGCAAAGGTTTTCGAACAGGCCTTCGGCTGCCATATCCCATCCGATGCAGTGTACTGCGAACAATGCGCGCAGAGATAATTTGCGGGTATCCTCAATTGAGATGGTCTGTAATTTGCTGCACTGTTGCCCTTCTGTTGTCTGTTACCAGTCTGGACACTCTCCGTTACGCACGAGCAGTCACTAGTCGATGAAGACCGAACGTTGCACGTAGAGACCCAGTTTTTTGGCTGCCAGTACAGTCTTTAAACACTTTGACAACAGCTGTTTTTGAACGTTTTCAGAAATGCGGCGAATTCGGCGATACTCGATCCATGGCTTCGAGCTCCTACAGTCTTCCCACGTTAAAAGTCCGTCAAATCTCATTTCTTACCCATCTCGTCACCAAAATGTCACTTCTGCTACTGTCGCAAGCACTAAGCTTTCCCTTTTTATACTAGCCTCACCCTATGGCGGCCACAGCGTGCAGTCATAGCTCATTTGCTTAAAACTGTTAGGTGGTCAAAATAAAGTGGCCACTCAATGTATACTTAATTTATCAAAATAAGTAGTACAAAAAACTCTAGTCTAAATGGAATTCGGTAGCAAAAAGCCTTGTTTCTTAGCTTGTTTAACAATCAAAGTAAGATACTCGGTAGTCAAGCAGTCGCCCGTCTGCAATTTAGGCCTACTTTTTCCAGGAAATTGTAAGGTACTTTGCACTAAGAGAAAAATGACTCCATCCTCCGTCCCGGTGCCGCAGTGATCTAACCGATTGCTTATGACAGTTCTTCAGAGAAGGGTACTGGTTCGAATTCCAGTGAGACATGGATGTTGTGTTTGTCTTACGGCATTGGTTCTTTTCCTTCCCTGGCGCCAGTGACCATAAATCAGTGACGGGCGACCGCTTATAGACCATTAATTTCCTCACGGTGGACGTTGTCTCTCTTCCTTGATTTTCAGGTAAACATTCATATGGTAATATTGTCTTTTTCATTCCGTGTCATTCTTTGGATGAATATACTCTCTTTACATCATACGGAATTTAGTTTTGTTGGACTGAAGGGGATTCATTTGATCGGTATCATTCGAAAAGAATATTGACTGCAAAACGGAATTTATGATTCTCATCACATTTTTTTTAGAAATCGCATATTAAGTATCTTCCCGTATTAAGTTGAAAGGTGGCACCGACAAAGAATGGCGGCAGAAAATAAATCTGGTCTGAAACATAAATGTAAAATAATACTTGTTCTCTAGCTGACTTTTCACAAGCAAGTTCATATAAATTGTTTTCAAGGTTAAAATCCGAAAATCAGAAATGCGCAACTTGAAAGAGATCAAGGGAATTTAATTCCTAAATACGTTAACCTCTGGAAATTTAATTTTCTTTACATATCGCTTTTTTGAAATGTTAAGAGGTCTCTCATTCTTAGAAATAGATTTACATTGGTTAAAATGTCACACGTATTAGAGTAAGATATTAGATGACGTTTTTGTACGCAACAATGCAAAATAAAGTTTTCATGTGATAGGGAAATAATGGGAGCATATGTGTTACTAGATAAACAAAAATTCTTAAGTTTCTTATATTGTAAGAAAATTAAAACACCGTCATTCTTACGTTTAATTTTCGGGAACTCTGTTCTTGCTTGGCGAAAAATACATGCTAATGCATGGTAACTTCCCGTGTGTCTCACAATTCGAAACACCCTTAACGTATGTACATTGTATGTTATCTAAATCTGTGCAAATCTCTTACGCAAGAATCTCCGATTTTTCATTAATTTACAGTTTGTATCTCTTTGCCATTTACCCCGTGAACATTGTTGCAACAGAAAAAGCCATACAATGAATATATTAAAACTAATCCTCTCTTATTTCCTACAACTCTCTTATTTCCTACAACTATACGTATGCATAATAAACGAGATTTCACTATGTGTGTGATTGGAACATTTCTAATGATTTTCCATTGGTTGCGAAGAGAAAAATCGCGCAACGGATATTTCACTAGGACAGGTATATAACAAATTATTTAAATTTTTAGCTGATACTGAAGACAGTGTGTAAATAAATACCCTAGCAGATCTTCAAGTTGTGAAAAAAAATTGCCCTTGGCAGACGGGTTAAGACTTTCTGCTCAACACTCATATAGTTTCTTGTCAGAGAATATTGTTATCATTGAATATTCTATAATACCTTTCTACAGGAAATATTCTTTGACACGAAATTTTACCATATTTTTAAGACATAACACATTTGTACTTTTTCACAGAAATCCATCGTTCCCTAGTTCATTATATCTTTTGAATCAACAAATATTTTGACGAACTAAAAATATCCAGATGAAATTCAATTATGTATGAATGATGATTTATATTCAATTTTCTAATCCAATTTCAGTATTGGCAATTAAATGTGTCAGTGGTAGGAAGACAGAACCCAAAATGCTTCGCTAGTGTTAAAATAAAGTAATGAATTAATTACAATAACTGTGTGGAATCGAATACCATTTAAGGAAAGACAGATTTCTCAGAAAAAAAGGAATATAACTGTTTAGTGAAGCCTGCATAATAGTTGCGGCTTCGTAAAACAATTTATCTTAAAAGTATGGGGAAATATGAGAAATGTACACCCTGATTATAGGTCGGCGCTCATTTCGGCCCCTTGCTGAATATATTTATTGCATCATCCATCGGGCACCTGAACACTGAATTTAATTTTAGTTATTCTATGGGATCTTCCCTGGAAAGAAACCAGTCCTCCGCAATATCAGAATAATGATACGGAACACTTCACGACAAGATAATAAAGGCACTTTCACCATTAAAAGATCATAGTTTACAAACTGTTATAACCATCTGAATTTCATAATATGACTTCATGATTTGACGATTTTAGTATTTACCAAAACCAAAACAAAATCCCCCTAAATTTCAGAACGCAACACAGCTGATTTTTTTTTTTTGGTAAAGAGTAAATGTACTGTATAACATCATCAGTCTTGTAAATACTATTTTCAAATTCTTAAGTGTTAAAATTTTCAACATGCAACAAAGACGAACACATGGTATTCCGAATAAATGAGATTAATTAATAAAAAAATTGGCAATGAGGTGAATCTCACCGGTAATTGATGTCGTTCATTGTCTGGCACGTCGCATTTGCTTCAGAAAATCCCACATTAGAATTTTATATAACAGGTATTCTTATTGATTATTTTCTGGGATGGTACAGTAACGAAAGGAATGAAGGAAGTTGGTGTACCTGATTAAGTTTAAATCGAGAAGAATTTGTTCAAGAGAGCACAGCGTGCCGTGCCGTAAATGACGAACTATCACTTAGAGAAGTCAAGAGAAAATTCTACACTTGCAGTAATCTTAATTTGCTTGATGACGAAGACCAATAAGAGGGTCAATTCAAGATAACATTGTATAAAAGAAGGCGTACTGCCGCACCGGCAGTGCCATGACTTGGAAGCAGTGTGAAGGACATCCAGCAGGTTTCCATTTAGAAACTGGGGACGAGCTCAAGTTATACCTCATTTTAAATTTGGTACCATGGCGCTCACCGTAACCACGGGAGGACCAACTATATGCATGCAGCAGGCAGCCAAGTCAGATCAGCCAATCAGAGACTCTGGGAAGGGATACAATGGCTGACCTACCTAGAACTGCAGCACCACCGCTTCCAATAGCACTCACTTTTTCAAGTGCTTATATACTACCTGAAAATAACTTAAACAAAATACTGGACGTAATAATATTTCTTGGAAAGAACTTAAAATCTGTTATTTGCTTTGGAATTAAATTTTGTACGCAGATAAACTATTCACATTATAATTTTGAAATGAATGTTTGTGCAACACCTCAAATAAACGGCAATCATAGCATTCTATAGCGTTCAAAATTTATTGTGTCTTTGAACACAACTATCTTTACGTCCATAGATCCTTTTAGATGATTTCGCCGGAATTTATGCTTTTAAGGAAGACAAAATCGTATGTTAACTAAACACTTGAGCCACCAATGCGAACATATTCCAAAACAGAAAGTCTCATAATCGTTTGACTATGCGGTAGACTGCCATTTAAATGTGTGTTGACTTGTGAACAAAGTACACTGAAGTGCAATTGAATTAGAAACAGCTGGCGTTATGCAAATGTGTCGCTGTGCGCGGCTTTGTAAATGAAAACGGCATGACGTGTGCAGCGATCCGACAACATAAGGAGTAATGCGACGGGAATCAGTAAGTGTTTGACGCAGTACAGTAAGACGAAGGATCTAAGTGAATTTGACCGTGGGCAATATGTCGTGGCCCGGACGAATGGGTCACTCCATCTCGAAAGTCGTGCAGACACTGGGCTTTTCACAAGCCACTGTGTCACGGGAGCACCGTTAGTACATCGAATACGGTAAAACCATCCCTGCAAGTGCCAACTGCCGTGGGCAACTGTGTGTGGATGAGCGAGGTCATCTTCAGCTAGCTCCCATTGTAACAGCGGATAGGCTGGCCACAGTGCAAGAAATCACTCGGCATTTTAACGCTGGTACACAAAACCGTGTAAGTAGCCACACCATCCAGAAACATCTCCACGCTATGTGGTACAAAAGCCATCGTCCCACTAGGGTACCTCTGCTGACCGCACATCACAAGGCGTAAAAGATTGGCATGGGCGCGGGAACATCGCCACTGGACCCTAGACATGTGGAAAAATATTACTTGGACTGATGAGTCGAGATACACGTTATTACATGCGGATGGCAGTATGCGAATACAGCGCAAACCACTTGAAGCGATGGATCCTTCTTGCCAGCAGGGTATTCTTCAAGCTGGTGGGGGTGGCATTCTCGTCTGGGGACTGTTTACGTGGACAGAAATGGGACCCCTGGTACGTGTGACATTGTCCCTCACAGGTCAACCTTACCTGGATATCCTTGCCTAGCATTTGCTCCCGTTTGTGCGTCTTCAACATCCCACTGGGGATTGCATCTTGAAACAAGACAATGCACCGTGCCATCGCTCCCGAATTGCATCCGAATTGTTGGATGAACACTCCACAGACATGACCTCGCTTCCTTGGCCAGCAAGGTCACCTGATCTCAATTTCATCAAGCACATCTGGGATGCCATCGAGAGATATTTTCGAGGCCCTGACCCTCTTCCATCAAATCTTCGTGAACTGTGGGAGCTTGTTCAAAGGTCGTGGATCCGTATGGTTTCCCAACGCTTTCGGTGTCTTGTAGAGTCCATGCCGAGTCGAATCGCTGACGTCATCAGGCGAAAGGAGGTGCTACAGGTTACTAGGCAGGTATATCTAATTCAATTGCTCTTAAGTGTACATCTGCAGTCACCAAAACTCTCGACTAGCAGAGTGGGTATAAATATTTCGAGCAAAAATAAAAAAAAAATAAAGACGTTTACTGAAATTAAAAATGATTCATTACCATCAGCGAGGAAGTAACTGTTCAGAAAATAAGTAATAATTACAAAAATACAGCGAAGAATTTTAATACAAATCAAGAGCGTACGTTACACTTATTATTATTAATTGTGAACTTATAACATAAGATAATTTTGTATCATAGATATTCGTTAGCGCAAATTCTTTAAGCAATTACAAGTTTTTCTCCATGGATTTTGAAAGCTTACAAGTGCACGTGTATTCATATTTGTACGAATCAGCCTGAGTAAACAACGTCTCACGAAGACCTTATTTCAAGAGCGTCAACAGTCTCCTGGAAATTTGTTATTTATGCATAGTGTTTCAGCAACAGAACAAACTCTGACGTATTTCCAGGTCATATGCCAGGACAGGGCCATTAGTTATCCATCACAGGCAGTAGCTGCCACAAGTGACCCTTCAGCGGCCCTGCAAGCACATGCCATAAATGATGGCTAAGCTAATGTGGTCCGCTAGTTTCCTGGCAATGGCAGCCGGCAATCACGTGACGTAACTGATGGCTTGCCGAATCTTGTCCTCGAATTTTCAAGTAGTAGCCATAAAAAAATACTTAAAGCATAACCGCAGTTTTCCAAAGCTACAACTACTTTTTTTTTATTGCCTTACGAAACTTATACATTACAGCACTACGCTGTGGAAACTTTCTCAACAAGTCCTGAAAAATGCCCGTTTGGATCTGGGTGGTAACGAACCGAGGAGTACCTGCCTGGGAAGCGGTTTGCTCTAACAACGGGACGGATTTGTGACGCACAAGCGTGTGCTTGAAGCTGGGCCTCTTTCCTGCGGAATGTGTAGCGAATGTTCTCCTTTTAATTTTACAATATTAAGAGGAATTTTTGATAAAGGTCAGTTTCATATAATTCATAAATTAATTTTTTCATTGTAAGGATTATTTTCTTCTACTTAAAGGGAACTTCACTCATTTTTAAGGAGTGTACCAACTTAAAGGCGCATTTCAAAGCTTCGTGGTGTCCTTGTGTTTAAAGGCGATTGTTGGATTTGTCATATTCTGTTACATTTTTAACGTTGTATCTTTCTTTCAGCTGCCCAAAGCTGCATTGGCTCTAAAGAAGAAAGATATTTTATTTTAGTTCTCGTTATTTTTAGAAGTGAATTCCTTCAGTCTTCTGTATTTAACCCATGGATAAGTACATTATATCCACATAGCGTTTCCTTTTTTTTCTTCAAATAATTGATAAATTTTATATACATGTAATTCTTCTTTGTTTTTCCAACATTTTTTCCGAGGACTTTCGTTTCGAGCGCTTTAGTGTATGTTAAAAAGAAAGATCATGGCTTAATCTGATATCTTCGTGGACGTGGCATTTCATTATAGGGAATTATATCGCCTCTCTACATGGTTTTTTTAACATCCACTAAAATAATACAATGGCGATAGCGTCGTCTCCCACTAACCAGTACCACGAGAGACACAGCAAGTCTTGCTTCTGCGCATGAGCAATCCCGTTGCTTCCAACTGGTGTTGGGTTTTCATAGGTTGCCAGCTACGGGTTGGACATTGATGGCTTGCAGCATCGCCGTGAGTTGCTTGGAGGCCCGCATTTCACGGCGATGCTGCAGGACCATCAATGGCTAATAACTGATGGCGCTGCACTAACGGACCGCTATTGTGCAGAGAGTGGAAAATTTCAGCCAGCAGTGAGCTATCGTTGCCCGCTGGTGGCCAGACGTTTCACAAAACTTGTGATTTTGTTGGGTTTCAGAGGCACAAAAAAACCAAGGCCGGAACACTCACGCTGAAACTTGAGAAGCGATGACAGTTAATAAAAAGTTTCCTGACAGATTTGTTGCTATTACTTTGGCCAACGAACACTTAACATGTATCGGAGTTTGAACGCACAGATTCGTTTAACGCACCAAAGAATCTGTGTACGGATCGGAGAAGTTCTTTGTCAATTCGAAAACATATCTGAAAAATGATATTTTCGATTTCATAGTTTCAGAAGGCAACTGTGTTTAGTTTAAAGAAAAATAATATTTTCGATTCTATATCTTTAGGGTGCAGCCATATTAAGTATAAACCATGTCGAAAATTTTCAAGATTTTTGTTAATTCTAATAGCACAAAATCATGGATGTATTGTTCATTTTCCCAAGAAAGCAGAGTTAGGACTGCTCCTAAACGCAGGATGGTCCAAGACAAACGGATATGATAAATAATAAAATATTGGTGTCATTCTACCGCCGGAGGTGACGTCACAGGTGGGTAGGTCAACTTTCGGAAGTGACTTGGAGGATGCTTTTCCCCTGAACGTAGAGGAATAAATATTTGTTCCGGTGACAACGGTGGGCGAGGCTTTCTCTGTCCGCAATTTTTATGCACGTCTTTAAAAAAAGGTCGCTTTTATGTTATCGGCTTGTCCGTCCGCTCGTACACACGATATCTCTGCAACTAACAGTCCGATTTGAAAAATCGTTTTTCATTAGGAAGCTTGAAATGTGCGAATGATGATCCTTTATTCATTTTTTTCGACGCACAATTTCGCCGCTAGAGTGAGTAAATGCAGATGATATCGAATTCAAAACACATTTTACTCCATATATGGTGTGAAAAAAATTAAGGACGAAGAGTAGAAATTAGCATAACAGCGGAACGAGCAGGCAGAACGGACCGAAAGACCCCTCAGGAGATAGACTAGGGCTCGGTACGGTAAGGCATGCGCATATATGCAGCATGGCATCGGGAGGGGGGATGTCGGAACGGTATAAAGCACACGGGCGGTGTACGCTAAGCCATTCGGTGAAAGTTATTGCACGGTGTGCATCGGTTTGAACGACGTACAGGTGCTGCCACCGTGTGATATGGCCAACAAGCAATCCAGTAGACGACATCTGGATGACTTTACCCGAGGTCGCGTCCTTGGAAAGTTGGAAGAAGTTCGAAGTGTGACTAGTGTGTCTCAGGAGTTTGGGATCACTCACAACATCGTTTCACGAGCTTGGAGAGCATTTCAAAAGACAGGAACAGCTGTCAGAAATTTTAGCATTGGTCGTCAACGAGCAACCACGGCGGCAGATGACCGGTATATTGCCCTACAGGGCAGAAGAGACAGACGGCAGACAACGGAAAAAATAGCAAGGCACATGCAACAGACAACTGGACGTCCGTTATCGCGTTTTACCGTGGCCAGGAGGCTGCACAAAGATGGTATATCTGCACGACAACCAGTACGGTGTGTGCCATTAACGCCTGCTCATCGGAGACGTCGGTTTCTGTAGTGCCAGGAACACAAGAACTGGACACATCAGCAATGGGGTCGAGTTCTCTTTACGGATGAATGCCGATTTTTTCTGACGAGCGTTTCTGAACATATTCACATCTTGGAAGAGCATGGAACACGCAATTACACCTCCAACATCATTGAAATGGACTGCTTTTGAGGTGTCGGAGTTCTCGTTTGAAGTGATATTATGCTTGGTAGCCGTACCGATCTCCACATCTTCCAAGGAGGTTCAGTCACTGGTGTCCGCTATTTCACCGATGTTCCCCCGCCTCACGTGCGTCTGTTTAGAGGTGCTGTGTGTTCTGAGTTCCTATTTATGGACGACAACACTACACCTCATCGTACAGTGGCTGTCGCAGAGCTGTCGGAGAGTGAAGATATTCAACGCATGGATTGGTTCGCAAGTTCCCCGGACCTCAATCCAATCGAACACGTGTGGGACCTTCTCGGGAGACGATTGGCAGCACGTCACCAGCAGCGATTTCGCAGCTGAGATTGGCGCTACAAGAGGAATGGGCCGCGATGCCTCAACAGATTTTTGACAGCCTCGTCCTCAGCATGGACAGACGTTGCAAATCCTGCAACACAGTCAGGGGTGATCATTACC
This sequence comes from Macrothele yani, assembly GCA_039090855.1. NCBI lineage: Eukaryota > Metazoa > Arthropoda > Arachnida > Araneae > Macrothelidae > Macrothele > Macrothele yani. The sequence goes on along the minus strand of CM077034.1, from coordinate 210,337,609 downwards.
CCTACTAAAGACTGGATTTTTCTTGGCAGCCGCCTGTCACATGAACGTTTCAGTGTTCTATCAAATTGTGCTTGAAGCTACCTTTATTAATAAAGTGCCTGTGAATCCTTTGGATTCCTTGTTTGGGGAGTTTTGCTCACTTGTCCCATACATATTCTTACATCTTGGGGATCTTATGGTATGATTTGAGTCGATGTGGAGCACTTCTGCACGAGGTTACATTCGAACAACCGTCTCATCCTTAATGTTTGCACGCCAATGTACATTAGCTATTTCAAATGCTTGAAACTGGTGTATATGTGCAGCGACGGCTGCGACACAATCTGGTTTCCTATTTAAACGAGTCGTAGGACCATTTCGACGGGTTTCTTCACCCTGAGTAGCATATTTTTTGTAAAGTTAAAGAGGTCAACAAATTTCGTATATTTTTTTTTATTATAGTTATCAAATTACCACTTATTTATGAATTATGTGTTGCTGATCATGAAAAGGATTATTAACTTGATATTTTAGCTGCTGTATTTGAAAGAATGCACATTCCTTTATTCATATTAGATATCTGTTATTTACATGACATTACTATAAATATAGCTTACACTCAGAATTTGAGAAACATGTTAAAGCTCTAATCAATGAGTTTATTAATAACGAAGTACCTAATCAGTTTATGATCTGTTCAGAAATTATCTTCCGGTTTAGCCTGGTTTCCATTTTATACAGGTTTTACTGTATAAAGATTGACCATTTTCAAATTGGATATTACTTCCTAATGGAGAAATAGTTTTCCATCTCTAGGAGGCGGAGAAAAATGAAACGCACTGTGACTGTAGTATGTATCGCAGTAATGACGGATTGACTGTTCAGTCAAACCAGTGTAGACAAACCATTTATGCTCAAATGTCTTTATTCATTCATACAATTCATGCTGAAATCCAGAGTGCAATTTTCAAGACCGTTCTGTCCTAATTAGTGGGACACATTCATTGCATAAATGAAATGACAACCCACTTTTTCCAAATAGCAGTTATAAAAATCAATGCTGAAATACCAGACGTTAGTTGATAAAAATAATTCCCTGATAAACAAGACTTTAGGAAATATAACATCCAAAACGTATTCATCAACCCTGTGTCGCTATCTTTTTTCTCTTAAAACGTCAATCATATCTATCGCAGATCTAAACTTTTTGAGAAAGATTGTTTTACCATTCACTTCTCAGCACTTAATAAAAAGAGTGAAAAGATTGTTTCACACGTTTAGTTTTTCGACGTTTTAAAGTCATAATATAAGCAATGATCTTAACAAGACAGGAATATCACATGTGTTACATTGTATCACTGCTGCATGTAAATGTCCGTATCAATCAGTCCCTCTTCCAGGATATTTCTCTCCTATTTTTTACGAGGCCTCTACATTTATTTTCACACTTATTTAGGCATATGTTATAATACAAAGAAAGTTCTTACTTTATATAAGCGTACACCTGAAGCAAAGATGGGCCCAATATGAAACCATGGGACTTGTGTATCATCGGACACAAACGTAAACCACTAAAGCTTTTTCTGTCTCAAATAGATCAGCACCAATACTTCTACATTACATTACAAGCTAAGCCTATTTCTAAGGCTCTGAAAATGTAGGAGAACACAGTACTTTTCCGTGATTACAACAACATATTACATTTTTTTTTTTTTTTTTTTTTTTTTTTTTTGATTGGAGGTTTAACGACCACCGTGAGCAACTCAATGGGCTATAAGCAGTCGCTCGTCCCTAATTTAGGGTCACTGGTTCCAGGGAAGGGAGAGAGCCAGTGCCGTAAGACAAACACAACATCCATGCCCGACCGGGATTCGAACCCGGACCCCTTACGGACGAATGATCATAGGCCAACGCCTTAGACCACTGCGCCACCAGGGCGGCTATTATTACATTCTGAGAAATAAAACAATATATTCTGGACTAACAACGCCCACACAAGAATATATCAGTTTATAAAATAGTATTATTATTTGTCCACCAGTCAATCAAATATGCATTTCAACTACAACCTAAATATAGTGAGTCAAGCAAAAGAGAGTGGAGGAAATGTTTGGCGAGTATAATTTTTGCGCAGTGTACAACTGTGTCGCGCACTCGTTGCCCTAAATGAAGGGACGGGCAACTGCTTTTTGCTTATTAAGTTGCTTACGGTGGTCGTTGAGCCTTCAAATAAAAAGCATAAAATTACCCTCTCGATGTGACGTCACATGGTCAACGCTGACTGAAGAGATGGGTAGGAGGGGCGAGAAATGCTTCCGCCAGAGAGAAATAGCCTGTGCTTTCCAAATGAGTAAAATAGGCCAGTAAGAAGAAGGAATTTGTAATTAGGAATTATGACTTGAGCTGAAAATTGAGGAATGCAAACAAACTGCGTGAAGTAGTAAACCTTATTTTGGCAAAATGTAAGAGGGATTGAACAAACACCTTCAAGTATGCGAGAAATATTGTCTACTTTGGCAGTTTGAGCGATAAAATTTATTGATTTAATTGAAATTCTCGGGCCGTAATAAAATGCACAACACAATAATTCGATGCGGTGAGAAATCGATAGTATTAATGAAGATATCGTGCATATACAATACATTAAAGAGCTTACACCGTCTTGCATGATATATTATTTTTTTTAAATTAAATACATCGTGCAAAGACGGTGTAAACTCTTTAATGTATTGTATATGCACGACATCTTCATTAATTCTCTGAGTTATTTGAATGATAATGTATTCATAAAGCATGACTCATGCAGTAGTTTTCTTAGTAATTTTAAAGTAGTTTTCTTTAAAACAACATAAAAATAAACATGGACAGAATTTCTTTTCTGCGCCTATTAAACTCAATTAGTTTAGGAATTCATGCAGAAAATGGAGATGCAAAGAATGAAGCTAATCTACATCATCTCAATAGAGATGATGTAAATATTCTTCATTTCTTTGTATTTGATTAAGTTTACTGCCGCATAATTATGTAGTTTCACACTAAACTCATCCAGGAAATTTAATATATCTGTATTCAAATAAAACTTTGCTTTTCTATCCTTTCATAAAATCTGTATATAACCGAACGTATTACTGCTAATAAAGTATTCGACATGATTATTCTTATGAATCCAGACAGAATGAAGCTTGCGTTGGCTGTCACCTGTATTTCGCGGTCACCTGCCAAACACTGTTTTCTCCGTCACGGATGTTATCACTCACAAAAGCAATGCATAACAGGCCCTTCTCCAGGGACCAAGGAGAGCCCTTTTTGAAAAGTATAAGACAATATACCAACATTTGACAGTCGGGAATACCAGGAACTTTTGAGAAAATTGTCTTTCCAAAGTTTTGAAAAGATAATGAAAGGACGTTGAGCTCAAAAATATTAAACATCTGATTCTCTTTCTCTCTCATACAGCACCCTGCACGAAATTGTAAATGATTAGTGGTCCTTATTGTCAGTCTATCAAGTAGTTAGCACTTTGTCAGTAGAGGGAATAGTTTTCTTTTAACTAAGTTACGCATGATTATCGATCTTTAACTGTCCAAAGTGGGTGCTTGAATCCAACAGAACAGGTTGTCCCATCATCGTGACGAACAATGCCTTCCCACGTAGCGACCGTTTAGTGCTAACATGCGAACCTTTCGATCCATATGGCAAAATAACCTATCACTGATTTAAAAAATGATACTGGAAGGAAGGGGGTTGATTTTGTTTCAGTCATCAACTGCGGTAATGCTGCTCTTGTGCTCGGCATCTTACTTTTCAGTTCCTCCGGGGGCGCAGTTAGATATTATGCAAAACTTTCTCCAACGTGCATGGGATCCTAAATTACAAAATGGTAAGGAAATGAAATGTTTATCTCTCGGGGGTCTTTTGCTTTAAAAAAATTATTGGATACAGTGATATAATTATTTGGGATATATCTGATTATTCGCATGAGATACACTCACGGACAATGAAATTTTCGCACCAAGAAGGAAGCATCGGATTAAACTGAAATTTTATGGTCATAATGATTCAGATGAAAGATACCCATGATAGCAAAAACAGAGCTGCAGGACAATTACAGAGGGCTCTGTGGCACGCAATCCGGTCATATTCAATAGCGCGTAGCACCGCCTCGTGCGGCGACACATGCTGCAATATGTTCCGGCATTGACGCGAACAGTAGTCTGATCTTGTTCTGCGGCAGACTGACCCACACGTGTTGGACGGTGTGCTCCAAATCCCGGATAGTGCAGCACGGCTGCAACTGAAGTTTCAAATGTTCCCACACATGCTGGATAGGGAACATGTGCGGACCGAGGGCAGACCATGGAAGTGTATGGACACTACGTAAGAAGTCCTGGGAAACCCGAGCCGTGTGTGGGCGGGCATTATTCTGTTTGGTATAGCGCACCTGGAATCCCGGCCAGGAATTTGAACACATCAGGTCGTAACATCTCATGCATATACCGCTAGCCCGTCAATCATCCCCGTACCACTACTAGAGCTCATCGGCTATCGTAGGCTGTGGCTTCCGAGACCATACTGTCTGAAGTGGGGGAGGTGTGGCGATCGATAGTGAGGTTACGATTGTGCCGTTGACCCGGGGACATTTACATCCGGGGACGGTGATCATCTGTCCCCAAACCGAAACGACATTCATCACTAAGCACCACACGTCGCCAGTCTGGGGCGTTCCACGTCGCTCTGGCCTGGTACCACTTCAAATGGAGCTGGCGATGTTCCGATGTTAATGAAAGCATACGTAAAGGTCGCTGGGATAGCAGATTTGCTTCGGTTAGGCGTCAGAAAATTGTTTGTAGGCACACAGGATACTCTAAATCTTCCAGTATAGTGGTCCGGGTCCACGTGGTATCCGTTCGTGCCTGGCGCACGAACCGTCGGACCCCTCTACCGGTGGTCTTGCTGGTCCGTCCGGAGCCGCTCCGCCATGTGGCTGTTCGTCACGTTCTCACTGCCTCCAACGCAGTTTGGCGGTCTATACGGCGCGCTGATCACTCTGCAGTTTTCAGCCCTATGATCAGGCCTCTCTCAAAGTCCGTAAGTTGCGTAAATCGACGTCTCTGGCATCTGGCCGGCATCCTTGTCACATTGTATTCTTGCTTGCGTCAGCCGGTGCTTTTCACTTTCATGGCTCATCGACTACACGGCGGTTTATGAGGCTGCCGGTTCGTGCTCGCAGTGCCAACACAAGGTGTGCGGTCATGCGCAATCGCTCCAAACGTGGGCCACTTGCATACTAGCACGCACTCTAGCTATTTACAGTGTTTCGCGGTTGTAGCATGTTTTCTTCTAGTTGCGCAAATTTCACTGTCCGTGAGTGAATATTCAGTAAAATATGCGTCAGCTGCTTCAAACGTCTGACTCGAAATCTACGTCTTGTTAATTCAGTGTAAAAATATAATTTAAATAGTGTTTTAAAAACTTTATTTTCTTGGAAACCAAGGTAGTTAGATGGTTAAAAGTTTATAAATAATGTTCTTTTTTTTCAAATTAAAGTTCCTTTCATCATATTTTCCCTCATGATTTCTGATCTGATATTTGATATTTCATAATGGTGTTTCACAGTAGACGACATATCTAGTGACATTTTTCTTGTATATATGTTCTCAAGTGCCGCTTTACCTCACACCAAAATGTTAACATGGGTTAACAGTTTTATAACATTACTAAAACAGATGCTGACATGTAGGTGAACGATCATTAGCATAAGCTACAACAGATTACCACAATAAGTTTTTTGAAAAAAAAAATAGAAAAATAAATAAGTTTCTTTTTGGATTCTTTACTGAAAATAAAATAAAATTCATTGAATGTAACTAAGTATTCATCTCAAGTAATACCTGTGTTCGATTTTTGCAATTATATACTGCCGGACAATTGCTAAAGACTGATGACAATAGCAACGATAGCAACCATAAAATGGAAGGCAGGAAAATGTGGAAATTAGCATAAGTGCCGGATACATTAAGACGTGTTGTGCGTATGCAAATTTTGGATTGCCGAACTTGTTCGTGACGTCATAGCGCTGATAAGAGAAATAAAGGATTTGACGCGTATTGACCGTTGTTGTTCAAACGCATAGTTGAAAGGGAAAAAATCAATTGACGAACTTGCAAGTTTCAGTATGTCTTCTCGACATCACCTAGATGATTTTACGCATTGCCGTATTATTGGCAAGATTGGAGAAGGGCGTAAAATGGCAGATGTTGGCAGGGAGTTCGACGTCAGCCACAGTGTTGTTTCAAGGCTTTGGAAATCATTTCAAACAAATGGAGAGTGTAGCAAACGTCACGGGGGAGGTCGTGTTCGCAGTACGACACCTGCAGAAGATCGGTACATAGTGCTATCAACAAAAATACACCGGCGCAGCACAGCTAGTGAGGTAGCAATTCAGTTTATGGCTGCTACTGGCAAGTGGATCTCCCGAAAAAATGTCGCCAGACGTTTGCATGAAGTAAGACTATACTCCTACCGTCCTGTTGTGTGCATCACATTGTCCAGACGTCACCGTACCGCCCGTTTGCAATTGTGCCATCAACATCGCAATTGGACTGATGACGACTGGTCTGCTGTCCTCTTCTCAGATGAGAGTAGATACAGTTTATCGTCTGATTGTCGACGACAACTGATCTGGCGTGAAAGTGGTACTGCATATTGTCCAGCAAACATACAGGAAAGGGACCGATATCGAACATGTAATGTCATGGTATGGGCTGGCATCATGATCAATGTCCGTACGTCCCTCTATGTGCTTCGAACTGGGACTATGACTGGCCAACGATACATTAATGACGTTCTGCTACCTCATGTTCGCATGTTCCGTGGTGCTGTCGGTGATAGATTCATTTTCATGGACGACAAGGCAACATGTTATTGAACAGTCGCTGTCCAGAAGTGTCTTGAGAGTGAGGATATTCAATGCCTCGTATGGCCAGCACGTTCTCCCGATCTGAATCCCATTGAAAATGTGTGGGATGCTTTACGGAAGAGTCTTGCTGGTCGCCAATGCCCTCCCATAAACAAGGACACCCTCATCCGTGCACTGACAGAGGAATGGGATAAATTACCCCAACAGCTGCTTGAAAATGTTGTGCAAAGCATGACACGACGTGTGGAATCTTGCATCGCCCTCCATGGTGACCATATCCCGTATTGATATCTTACGCCTGAACGCCTGCGGACGGTAATTGCATTTTTTCACGTTTACGTATTCTGCATAAAATGGCCTGTTTGTCCCTTGAACACGTTCCACAGCCTTCTTGATTTCAGACCACAATAAGTTGTCTTTCTTGTAATGTCCTGGCATTCTGACATTATTTTATTTCACTTGGCATCTAACCACACTTACGTTTTTATGCGCTATTTAGCTGTTTATAATCCGTCCTTAGCAATTGTCCAGCAGTGTATTATATATAATGATCGCATCGAGTTATAAGACGGGAATACGCCTTGATGAAACATATATGTGCAACTGTATGTGTTAAGAAAATGACATACCGATAATCTCATGATTATTCAGTAAATAAATGAAACTAAACGAAATCTGTCGGAATCGACGGTCAGTTTTTTTTTTTTTTTAAAGAATAAACTCATATGAAACGACAAATGTTAACTTTATTCGATTGACAAATTCATTCAAACACTTCAGTAAAGAAAATAATCTAGGTTCGTGATATTTTTGCAGGATATCTTCATCAGACAATACAGAAAAAATTAGTGGCATATCGATATCATACGTATCAGGTGCGTCGATGTTCATAATAATCGGTGTGGGTACCTCTGGCTTGTATAACCTACTGTGCGCGCTGAAGCATTGAAACAAATAGTATGTGAATGGTGTCCTATTAAATAGCAACCTATGATGTATTGACCCGCATTCAAATTTCATCAGGATTTGCTAGCGGAAGGTTCAGCAACTGCACCTGTCGTTTGAGAAAGTTCCACAAATTTTCTCTCCGTGATAGATCCCGCGATATAGTCTGCCGCGGCAGAACTGGTACGTTGTTACCCCTGAAAAAGGCACGTTCAGTCGCTGCTATAAGCGGTGGGGCATTATCCTGCTGAAATATGCGCTCGGGATCTTCCTTCCTGTACGGACTGGCGACAGGCGGTAGAATACCACTGACGTTGCGAGCTCTCTTTATAGTGGTTCGGACTTACGAATAGTGATCAGTTTTGGTAACACAAAACATCCAAACCCATAATGCCTCATGCCGATGCGGTAAATCTGAAGCAAATACACTCTTCTAGACGCCTTTTTCCTGTTGTCTGAGCATACAGGTGCGACCATCATTTCCCCCTAAACCGAAGTGCTTTTCGTCCGACAAAACGATATTTCGTTATACTTCGAGCTGTTGGCTCCGTAGGATGGAACATTACAGCCTGGCGTTCCTTTGGTGCGGTGTTAAAGGTAGCCTGAGGACGCACCTACGAGTCTGCAGTTAAACTCTGATACATGGCGGCGTGCTGTTAAAGTCTAGATGGATGAATCCGTCACAGTTTGCCACTGCTGCACCAACGCAAGTGATATGAAGAATAGTCATTCAAAGACATCTTCATCAGATGAGTTTTGTCCCTCGTCGTTTTCAGTATACGATGTCCAGGACCTTCTTTGCGTGTCCTACGCTCTTCATCGCGCCCTTTCCTGCATCTCCTTGCAACGGCAGACGCAGTGCGCCCTATACGAATGGCAATATCCAGCAGGAAAGCATTGAAATCTCTCATGCCTATAATTCGAAATCTGTGGAATTCGCTGTCGTGATTGTAGAACTGTCTTACCCGCTGGAAGCCATTCTTATGCACTGCTCCAAGCACTAACATTTGCGACGAAACCACGCTGCGCTTATAACTGAAAAACGGCCGTCTTAAGGTCTCATTTGCCTAGATGCGTTGTTACGCAAGCACATATGACGTCGAAATGCTGAGCACTTCTGCATTATTTCATTATTAGCATATTCTCTAAGAATCAGTCTTTGCTCGATTCTTCTTAGGTGTTCTGTATTTAGGAACATGTAGCTCGATATTTAATTTTCAAAAGATAAATTTAATACCTACATTTATTGTCGAAATGTTCGCTTATTCATGTATTGAGAATATTCACATTAAATCAGATTCTTATTGACCAGAATCAGTGCACATTTTATTGTGCCATATGCAGTTCTTTCGTAAACTCTAATCCTAATTTTAGTTAAGCTTCTAACGTATTTAGTATGTATACTGTAAAGATTCAAGTGCTTCTCAGTTAAAAAATTTAAATTGCGGTATTTTATGTAAATTCTCCGTAAAAAGAATAATTATGTAAAATTAAAATTCTGAAGTTTGTGGCAAAATTTAATTGAAATAATGTAATAACCTGAGTGGAAGATACAAGGTATTTTAGTTATTCATTCACAGTAGATAGATGTCTTGATTACAAAACTTCATAACGCTCCGTTCTCCTACGAATTTATATCCTCTGATCGGTTCGAACGTGTTCGACACGTTCAAAGTACAACTTTTCTAAAACGACAGTGACACATCTTCACCTTTCTCCTTCCAACGCAATACAACAGCATCGAGCCTGGGCCATTGTTCCTCCCGCATTCCTTGATGTGGAGCTGGGCGCTCAAAATTATCCACTGGCGTGACGTCACAGAAAATGACTGGTCTTTGTCTGGGAGCGAACAGAAGCAAAATTGCTTTGAACTGAGTGGCGCTCGTTACAAAATATATTCTTTGGAGTACTGTTGATCTAATGTGGCTAAAACAAAGTTGTACTACTTACGATAAGATATACTACAGTTTAACTGAACATCTTATCCAAAGATAAAATATAAGAAAATATTGCAGTCAAGGAGAACATCTGGAAATGTTGGTTTTGACGGAGATGTGACCATGAATGCTTAATTTTATTGCCCTTGTGATTTCACATCATTCTGATAGTAAATTAACATTTCGCGTTTTCTGATAACTAAATACAAGATATTAAAACAAAATCGAGAACTTCCGAAACAAATTTTCCGTGGATTAATACTCAACGTGTCATAGATCCTTCGTAAATAAAAATAAATGTTATGCTTCTGAGACACTCGTATTTCTTCATGATTCTAAATATCCTTTAAGGAAAATCATTTTCACGATCAGAACGGAATATTAATTCCAAAAATATAATATCCATCTCCTTTGAAAAGTTTTGCTAGCGGACATATTCCGAAATATTTGAAAACCATTTAGAAACCAAATAGGTATACAATATTAGCACAAAAACACTAATAAGTTGTTAAAACTGATGCTTCAATGTTTAAGGAAAGTTATTCATAAAAATTTACAGATATATGATAAATCCAGAAATTTTTTCAGAGCAGATGCCATGGTCATAACAAGTGATGGGCAAAACGTGTATTTGTAGATGCTATTTCTGCATTTACAATTTGAGTTCTGCAATCGAACAAACATTCTAAATTTGAAGATGTTTGGCTAATTTTTGGTTTAGATGGAAGGTAGATGGGTAAATGAACAAATAAATGTATTACAGCATCGTATTTATGTTAACAACAAATCACAGGGACAGAGACAAGGAGAGATAGTGACAGATGTCAGGTATATCATCATCATTGTCAACCATTATCAATCCACTGCTGAACGAAGGTCTCCCCAAGTTTTCTCCACAACGTTCTTTCTTGTGCCAGTCGCCTCCACGTCACTCCTGCATAATTTCGAATTTCATCCACCCGTCTCTGCACCATACGTAAGCACTGGAAGGATGCATTGATCAAACACTTTTCTTTTAAGACATAATGGCATATTGCTCTTGAAAATAATGATGTTTCTTCCAAAAGCTCTCCAGGCAAGTTTTGTACGCTGATTAATTTCTTCATCAATGTGACCCTCTCTTGATATCTGCTGTCCAAGATAAACGTACGTGCCTGTTATCTCCAGCTTTTTTCCTTCAATCGATAAATCTTCATTTCTTGTAAAAGCATTGAACATCACTTTTGTCTTCTGAAAGTTCATTTTTAATCCCACTTCTTTACTCCTGTCAGCAAGTTCCAGGATCATACTCTGCAGCTCCGTTGGGGTAGTTGCAAAAATGACTACGTCATCAGCAAAACGAAGGTGGGTTAGATAATTTCCATTAATCTTTATTCCTTCGTTTTCCCAGTTCAGTGATTGAAACACATTTTCCAAAGTGGCATTAAAGAGCTTAGATAGATATGGTGTCACCTTGTCTTACTCCCTTTCCAATTTTCATGTGTGTTGTATTTTCAAACAGCCGAATCTTTGCACTTGCATTTTCATAGATGTTATTAATAATATTAATGTGTGCATCTTCAATACCGCAGGATTTCAGAGCCATTGTAACTGCTGATGGTTTCACCGAATCAAAGGCTTTTTCATAATCGATAAAAGCCATGCACAATGGAAGTTCATATTCCCTCGCTCTTTCAATTAGTTCTCTCAGTACGTGGATATGATCTATTGTGCTGTAGCCACTCCTGAATCCAGCTTGTTCTCTCGGTTGAGCCATGTCCAGTGTTACCTTCAAGCGGTATGAAAGAACTTTAGTGAAGATTTTATAAACCGCTGATAGGAGGCTGATAGGTCTGTAGTTCCTGAGATCCTCAATGTCACTTTTTTTATGTAGAAGGATAATTGAAGCGTTGTTCCAATCCTCGGGAATCCTCCCTTCATTAAGGCATCGAGTCAAAATTTGAGCGAGTACTGTTTCGATTTCTCCACTTGCTTCTTGTATGATGTCTACAGTAATTCCATCTTCTCTTGGAGCTTTTCCCCGTTCATGTTCTTGATTGCATGTTCAACTTCTGCTGGGAGGACTGGAAGAACTCTGGTACCTTTCATGGTGTCTGGAGTACGTGTATCATCCCTTTCATATAATTTAGAGTAGAAATATTTCCCTCTTGTCCAGATTTCGCCTCTATTTCTTGTTACAGAACCATCTTCTTCTTTCAGAACCATAATCTGTTTTCTTCCCTTACCACTTATGATTTTCATGCTTTTATAACTTGCTAAAACTTCACAACATGAGAATTCAGTGCTTTTATTGCACCTGACGAGACACTGATGAAATGACAGGTATGAGAAACATTAATATATTGTGAAGCAATTTGTTTTGCACAATTCTTTCCTTATGTTTGTTTTACCGCTTTCTGCCAAAGATTGAATGCAGCATTTTAGATCATTCCATTTAATATTGTATTTAATAAAAGTCCTTTTTATATAATTTTACTTTTTTATAAATTACTGACAGCTACTGGCATTTTTGACATTTACTCTGAACTCGAAAAATTGTGGTGTATGTACATCAAGGTAAATCTAACATCTGACTTCAATTTTTAAATGTATTTTACAAAGGGCATCCTGAAAGCAAAGCCTCGTTTCTCATAAAATTTTTATTTGTAACAGCAAAAATGTTATACTTAGTGGCAAAGTACTTGGCCGTATTGTCAATAATGCTAGTCTTATCAAAGTATTGTCTAACGCTTTCTATATATTTCCGCCACCTTTGAACCCTTTGGCAAAATCCATTTTGGAAAAATTACCGAGGCTGTCGTTTCACCCATGAGTTCATAGCCAGTTTAACGTTTTTCACGTCATCGAAACGCTTCCCACGAAGGGGGTTTTACAAAGGGGAAAATAGGGAAATGTCTGAGTTAACCATATCCTGACTGTACAGGGACAGGGGCATCACCGTCCACACCAATTTAATAATAACCTGTTATTGTTCTATTGAGCTCTGGGGACGTGCGTTATCATGGTGTAAAACACTACTATGAAATGGAATGTCATGTCTTTTCCTTCTTGTAGCTTCTTCAATGTCTGTACACAGTAAGCACTGTTTATTATCGCACCCCGTTCAAGGAAATCTCTAAATGACACCACGTTTGTCCCAGAAATTTCTTGCTATCAGTTTCCCTGAGGAACGTTTTGTTTTCACCGTTTTCTGTGGAGGTGAAGATGTGCAGTCTCATTTCATTTACGCACGTTTTGTTTCTGGGTCATGAAAGAACACCCAGATTTTCTCCCCCGTGACAACATTAGAGAAAAACATTTCACTCTCCCGCTCATAATAGCCCTAGAGGTACCTGCACATTCCACCCTTTACTCACATTGTTCACTGGTTAGATTACTTGGCATTCTCTTTGAACAAATCTTTCTTTAGAACAGATCCTTAATTAATGTTTCCATACCACTATGACTGCAATAAATTGCATGACGCAATTTCTGGATGGTGACAAGACGATCAGCTGTACTGTGGTCTCTCAGTCGTTGCCCGTTGGAATTTTTCACTGCAGTTGCGGGTCTTGCACTCCGTTGTTCGTCCGACACTGAGCTTTCTCATTCTGGAGACCACTTCTTCCATATTCGGACATTACTGATACCGATTGTTGCAGCTCCATACACCGTCAGTGGTCTTCTGTGGATTTCTGGAGAACTAAATTCCTCTTTTTCCAGGAATTCAATTACACCTCTCTGCTTTTGTTGGTCATTCATGACTTTTATTTCCAATTCTGAAAAAATGTTCCCTTATTTCCGTAATATCATAGTACACATCATTGCAGTTACATTAAAATCACTTCAACATTTCAAAAGTTATTAAAGGAGGAGGCATTAATTTCACGATGTCCTTTGTACTTTTATAATTACAAGGCGAAATGTATGTCACTTCTGTTATGTCGTACACTGCGAGTTCTCGAAATTTACGTTTAAAGAATAGAAAGGATCTTAACCGAAATTTTAAAATTCCCCGTAGGACACCATGCTTTCTCTTTAGGTGAGAATTAAACTAATGATGGATTCAAATAAAATAGTGTAATTTCAACTTATTTAACTTTCTGTTCTGCTCAACAGGGATAATTTTTTAAGCATAAAGATTAAAGTTCTGCAAAATTTAATGGTACTTTCTTTCCTTATATGGAGTCTTAGGATTTGTTCCCCCGAGTACACGGATCGGACCCTCGATTTGAGCACATTTTCAGAGCAGTAACTAGATTTATTCTATATAAGTTCAAAAATTCAAAGCGCTTTCTGTACGTCACTATGTATGTATTAAATGTCCATGTCTTTGCCGGAAAATCCTTCAAGAGTGTCAATAACTCCATCATGCGAATGCATGTAAAATATGACCGAAATAGAAAATTATATATATATGTTCAACATTTTCTAATATATCTAAATTTCATACATCTTCTAATGCTGTTGTGAGCAATGTTCTCGTATAAAGGAAAGAAGTAATTTTCAATCCTACAGAAAAAGAAGTCATCAAACTGTGCTTTTGTTACGTATGAAAATTCATAAAGCATTGAAAAAAGTTTGCCTTTCTTTCAGTGTTTCTATTAAATGAATACATTTTAAATTCTCATTCAGTAATTAATTATCGAGTTAGACTGCAGAGTTGTTGCGCTTGTAACACGTTGTTATTGTTGCGCTTTTACACGTACAAGCGCAACAACAGCTAATTAAATTTAAGTCCACTATCAGACAAGAATGGCCGCTTTAATTTACCACAATAACTTCATATTACTCTGAAACTCATGATTCGCACAATTTCCTCAGATATTGAAACCATATTGTAAATCCTTTTTTTTGCAGGTTTAACGACCACCGTGAGCAACTCAATTGGATATAAGCAGTCAACCGTTCCTAATTTAGGAACACCGGTTCCAGACAGCCAGTGTCGCAAGGCAAACACGAAATCTATGGCTTACCGGGATTTAAACCCGGACCCATTTCGGACGAATTATCAAAAGCCATTGCTTAGATCACTGCACCAACGGGGGGCCGTAAATCTTCTAATGTTCTATACGCCAAATGTGAGGTGTTTCTCTGCAATGCTGTACGTAGAGAGTTATTTTTTGTTTCAGGTGTGCCTTATAATAGCTTTTAAACAATGCCACTGTTAGACTTATTTTGAAAAGTAACATTTCTGGGTAAAACGACTTATTCAGTTTTGGGAGAATGTTCGGTCGCTGATTTTCCTGAGTTTGGGAGGAACTGGCCACTTCTTCTAGTGGACTGGGAAATTAGCGCGACAGGCTCACACATTCCCTTCAGGAATGATGAATTGGAAATACTGGGGAAATGCTCTTATTTATCATCCCTTAAATTCAGCATCTTAAATTAATTCCATCTCTGAAAATAATTCAGTAAAGTAAAGCCGAAATTTTTTTTTAGCAATTCTTCTTATTCATTCCGTTCGTATCACTTTATTCTTCTATTTACCTATATTACGTAATTTTTTTTCACTTTGTGGAATGAATGATCACACCCTTGAAAAGCTCAGAAGCAAAAAAAAAATGCCTAATTTTCGGAAGGACTGCTAAGAAATTAATTATTATATGTGAATGAAAATGAGGTTTAAAATTTTATATATTTTTGTGGGATTACGAAAGCAGCTTCATAATTAATTGAGAGATAGCCAGGAAAATAAAGCATTCTTATTTTAAAATAAAAAATTCAAATAACTTAAAAAACCTGAGAATCAGAATTAATAGCTAATTTTAACTATCACGTTAGCTAACACAAGGAAACTATTTTTTGTCAGATCTAAAGACAATAATGAATTTACTATTACACGTGTTTTAGTAGGTGTTGTAGTTGGCATTTAAATTTTATTTTACTCTGTTAAAGAATGTGCACTAAAACTTTCTTCTATGGGAATAACAAGTCCATTTTATATTATCTTTCTTATCGTCCATCTTTCTTCTCACGGTCACTGTTTCTTTGGCATAAGATACAGCTCAATTCAAAATAAAATATTTCTGTCAGAAAAGCAATGATTCAGAGAAAATAGTAGGTAAAGAAAGCAAATTAATATCTAATACTGGTGACGCTCTTTATAAAATTCAAGCGCGAACTTATATAGAACGATTTCTGAAGTTAGAAATATCTACACACTTCTCAAGAAGTTGCGCTTACGAAGTTAACTTACGGGTCGCACGGAACAGCTGAAAAGCGATGCATATTTCTTATCTATCAATCGTCTCCTGTATTTTGCAGGTGATGATTTGAATATTCAACTACTTCCCGCGGTATTAAATCTTAACAACTTCTTTTAAAAACATTTTTTAGCATTAGCTTAAGCTGAGGTGTTGAACATTTGGACATACTTTAAAGCAGTTTTTAAAACTACTGCATTATTAAAAGTTACACAATGCGTGATTAGTTAATATTTTACAGCATGTCGTTCTCCATAATTTGAATGTAATTACTCCGGTATCACGATACGGTTAAAGAAGCTCAGGGAGAATAAATTCATTTTGAAATTTTAAAACATTCATAAGATTTTATTGCTGATCATTTGAATTCAACACAATATAAATGTTGGATTCATTTTCAGAATATCGATAAAACAATTGTCAGAAAATGTTCGATATGTTAGCACACAGGAAAGGTAATAGGATTTCTATGTCGACCATTACTACTTTTTATATAAGATTTCAGAAAGGAGTACATTGATTAGTTGTTTTTTATTTCCTTTAACACTTAAGCTGATTTACATTTTTAGAATACTTGTTTCATTTGTTGTTATCGTAGCCAATAAATGGCGCCATAGAGCTGCGTCTCTGTTTTGCTCTCTTGTTGTAGGGATAATTTTAGCGATGTGACTTTTAGTTGATGTGTTTCTGTTTTCGTATGTGTTACGAGTGTGAGTTGCTTACGGCAACGTTTGTTTATGTTTACAGACAGTATATCAAGTTAGTTACTGATATAATGGTGTGTTAATAAAAGAGCTCTTGAAGAGCTTCAAATTGATACAGTACTCTATTAGTGCGTGTTAGAGATTCATCATTTTGGTCCGGCGAATAGGAAATACCTGCGGTCCTCTTGGATATGGCGGCGGCTTCACATTTGGTATTCATCGGCAAGTCGTTGCTGAGTTTGGGAGGTGCGTGATGAAACAAGTGGGTCCTCAAGAGTGACTTCAACCAATAGTGATTTAGAGTGCTTTTGCTGACATTGTAATTATGGTTTTGAGTGATAATTTGACTTTTATACTGCTGAGGAAAGTGTCTGTACCCTTGGTTCCGGCAAATAATAACATGGAGAGTGACAAATCAGTGCCGCTTTGCCTGCCAGAATTTTCAATTCCAATTTTTAGTGGTGGAGATGCCACTCATTGTCTCTCCTTCCAAGATTTGTTTACAGCGTCGGTATTATTGAATGACAATTTGTATTATTCACAGAGACCGGTATTAGAAAGGGTGTCTGAAAGGATATGCTCTTTGTATCGTCGTATCATTGTCATTGTGTGATGCTAATTTCGAGGTTGCGAAGGATTTATTGAAGAAGAGTTATTCTAATAAACGTGAGTTGGTCTTCAATGTTATACGGATATTAATTTCGCTGCCAGCGGTCAAAATTGAGTCTGCAGCTCAATTTTTAAATATTGTAGACAGCATATGAACTGTGACGGAGGTGCCGACACTGCCGCTGTTTATTGTGCAGAATAAGATGGATACGACAACTTGTGAATGATGGCAGAGAAAGTTAGAAGCCGACAACATTCCTCAACTAAATCAGTTGGAGTTTATACAGAGGCATGTGCGTACTTTACAAAATGGCAGGGTGATCCCTCATAAAAAGACTGTTCAACTTAAGGTTTCAACTTTCGTTTCTGAAGTCAAAGGTCGGTGCTCATTTTTTAAAATGAATCACAATCTGAACAAGAGTTATAATTTCCTGAAGCTGACCATTCAGAAGAAAGTAGAATTTCTGAAACATCAAAAATTATGTTTTAACTGCTTATTGCCCAATCATCAAGTGAACCTTTGTCAGAGTACACATGCTTGCACAATTTGTGCCCGGAACCATAATACTGTACCTTACTGTGCTTTCGTAAAAATGAAGTTAAGCAATGTAATGAAGAACCAGGGTTTAGGGCAAAATTTGTTTCTCCAACTACTACTTCTGCTGAGAGTAAAGATCCCGAGCTCTCAGCGTTAGGGATGGGGCTCCAGATAACATCATTGACGATTACGTCGTGTGTTTCAGATTTTAATATGCCGCAACAAGTTCTGCTATGCACAGCTGTCATTCGAGTTTAGGATGTGTCAGGGAATTATCAGTTATGTCTGGCGCTTCTAGATCCCGGTTACCAGGCAAGTTTTATTTCTGAATCTTGTGCTAACAGACTTGGCCTGTGTATGGAGAAAACACGAGTGGCAATTTCCTGTTTGTGTTCGTTAAGCTGGCATGCCTATGGGGTAACACTGATTAAGTTTAGGAAATATTACAAAACTACACCTACGTTTACAACTTAGGTCTTTGTACTCAGCAAAATTATTGGAAAACTGCTATACTCTCCACTTGATTCCTCTTTAGCAGAACTGTTTTCTTATGGGACTTCGGCTGACAATAACTTTTACAAATCTTCAGCGATGGATATATTGCTGGGAATAAATATATTTCTGCCCTTGTTGAAAGTAAATAGCATTAAAACAAAAGACGGCAAACACTTTGCGGTACGTACGGAACTAGGCTGGATCGTTTCAGGTAAGGTGTCTACCTCCCGTGAGACGTCATCTACAGTTTATGCGAATAACATTCAAGTAGATCTGAACGATTGTGTATCTAATTTTTGGAAACTGGATTTCGTTCCTGTGGCTAGTCTCTTTACGAAGGCATAACAAGCATGTGAAACTCATTTTCAAGGTACGCGTTCAAGAGACGAGATTGGCAGATACTTTGTGATGCTGCCTTTTACCTCACCTTCTTTACATCTGGGCGATTCTAAGCAACTTGCCATGAAGCGCTTAAGGTCTTTGGTGAACTCGCTCTCAGAGAACCCTGAATTATACAGACAGTATTGGTCCTTTATGAGAGAATACGAAGACCTGGGCCACATGCTAATGCAAAGAGTGCCAGAAACTGAGATTTGTAAGAACTTGAGTTATAATTTTCCACACGATTGTGTAGCAAAGCCTTCAAGTAGTGCTGAACAAATCCGCGTGGTGTTTGATGCTTCTGTCAAAAGCACCACGGGACTGTCGTTAAATGACCTCCTTACGGTGGCTCCTAGGTTTAATCAAAAATTGTTCCACAACATCTTGAGATTTATAACTCTCCGGGTGGCTTTGTGTGCAGACGTGGAAAAGATGTTTAGATAAATACAGTAGTTGTGCTCCCAGAGAACACTGAATGTCAGAGACTTCCCCACTGCAAGTATTATGGCTTGCGGAGCCATAGTCTACGATAGACGATCAGTTCTAGTATTAGTACGTGGATAATAGACGGGCTAGCGGAAATGTGGATGAGATCCTACGGCCCCATGTGCTCCCATTCCGGTCCTGTATTCTACGCACGATATACCAGCATGGTAATGCCCGCCCGCATAAGGATCGGGTTGCCCACGACTGTCTAAGTCCAGTCCAGACACTTGCATGGCCTGCCCGCTCCCCGGACATGATCCTCATCTAGCATGTGTAGGAGGAAATGAAACACCAGCTGCCGCCGTGCTGCTCTAACCGGGATTTGGAGCTCACCGTCCAACACGTGTAGACCAGTCTGTGGCACGACAACATCAGGCCGCTGTTCGCCTCCATGGCGAACCGCATTGCAGTATGTATCGCAGCAGAAGGCGGTGCGACGAGCATTTGAAGATGACCAGACTACGTGCCACAGATCCCTCTGTAATTCTCCTGCAGCTCGTTTTTGCCATTATGTGTTTCATTCATCTGTATTATTATATTCATAAAATTATAGTTCAATCCGATGCTTCCTTCATGGTGCGCAAATTTCATTGTTCCGCAAGTTTAAATCAGTGGAACCCTCAGTGATGTCATTCATTCAGTGATCCAAGTCGTAAATTTATTAAACTGAAGCACGTAAGTCCAGGTGTTTTGAACAATTGTGTTCTTTTATGGGGACTGAGCACACTTTCCTACTTTGTAACTTTCCCTGGCTTTCAATTTTATCATTGTAACTTTACCTGGCTTTCAAGTACAAATATCTTGAAAGGGATGTATGAACTCCGGAGTGATCTTCATTCTTATCTGGAAGAAAGACTTTCCTGTTCCGAGACGTTCGTGTACAGTAATTTTGTTTTGAAGAAGGCATATTTTCCAATATCTTTGAGAATATCATTTTATTAAAGGTGTCCCTCCAAAGTACGAAGATCCAAATTGTGGAACTGTGGAAAGAAAATTTCAGACTTCAAAAAGAAGTTGTTGTTGTGGAAGAAATGGTTGGATGATAAATATGTAAATTACTGCCTTCCTAGTACTATTGAAGATTTTGTGCATATATAATACATTAAAGTCAAACGCCGTCTTTGAACAATAGTTTAATTTTAAAAGACAATGGGTATGTACATAGTTAAAAAGATTGTAAAGCCATAAGCCCTTTTGCATCGACAGTCGTACCCGTCTTCAGATGGAGGAGAGCTATTGCTGCCAGTGCGCTCCCATATATACGTCTAGGTATGATGAGGTGCCAGGTATGGACGTCGCAAGGGTGTCGTACTGTTGCATTCAGTTTATGGTTAAATCACAAATCAGACGATGTCCATGTGAGAATATGATAAACAGGATGCAAGAATACACGGAATATATGTATTTTTTATAGTACACATATATAACAAGAAATATTATGTAAGTTCATAGCTGTAATGAGTCGTTTCCAAATCCTAGGTAAGTCAATTGGGGGATTGCCTTTACAGAAGCCGTCCCGAACGCTTCGATGTATAAACTTTCAGTTATATGCAACGAGTATGCTGATGCACGGGTATGTAGCAACTTAATGTTGTTCCAATCTGGTTGGACAGTTCCTTGTGCTACATTTCTGGCGAGCGCTGTGCTACTGTGGTTAACGCGAATGTCGAATTTATGTTCCTGCACGAGTGTCCAGGCTACGTTTTGTACAACCCGCATAGTTGTTTACGTGCTCACAGTTGTAAACATCTATTAATGGTATATTATACACACCCCATTTACACAAAATAGCAGGTTGTTCTCAGACTGTTTTGACAGGTGAGAATAGATTTCTGGATCTAATGCCAAAACGAGTATCATACTTCATACAAGTGCGTGTCAGTACATTAGTAATGCTTGGGTACTGCTCCATTGAACCAACAAAACGTTTTGCTGGTTTTTGGTCTTTGTTCAAACATGTAGATCTATCATTTGAGATTCTTCGATAGACTCTGTTAATCATGTCTTTAGGATATCCATGTTTGGCAGCTAAAACAAAAATGAAATCTATTTCAGATTTAAGCAGCTGTCAGCAGACGAATGCGTAAAAACTCTTCTGGTTTCAGTTATATATATATATAGGTTCACCGTGGCTTGGTATGGTGACAATGGGGTTGCTCGAATGGACTGGCCTGCGCAGAGCCCGGACCTTGACCCTATCGAGCACCTCTGGGACGAGTTGGAGCGTCGACTTAAGGGGTGCCCCCACCGTCCGAAATCGATGAAGGAACTGACCTGTCTTCTCCAAGCCGAGTGGAAGAAAATACCCCTAGCCATCGTACAGCGCCTGGTTGAGAGTATGCCCCGGGGGTCGCAGCTGTAATCACCGCTCGTGGAGGCTCCACCAACTATTGAAGGTGAATAAACTTCGTTTTCATTTGCTATCACAGGTGTCCAATTACTTGTTGATAGATAGTGTATATTAAGAAGGAAAAGTGAAATGCATTTGACGACAAAATACTTTCAGACTCTTAAGACAGAGAATGTAAATTATTTGTTCCAAAGACTGTTAGGTATAACGCAAAGAACGTATGATTTTTTTGACTAGATCTGAAAAGAAGCAAAATTAAAAAAGAAACCTATTTTCGTGCTATTTTCTTAATTTCTCTTTTTAGCACGTCTTTTGTAAAAAAAGATCGTGCTTATGTTATCGGTTTGTCCATCCGTCCGTCCGTCTGCCTGTAGACACGATATCTCTGCAACTATTAGTCCGATTTAAAAAATCTTTTTGCATTGGGAAACTTAAAATATGTAAATGATGATCCTTCATTTCGTTTTGTTTTTTTACGATGTACAATTTCGCCAGTAGCAGATGATGTCGAATTCAATATAAATGCAGATGATATCAAATTCAAAAATGCGTTTCATACCACATATTTGCTTCTAAACATCCGATTGAAATTGTTTTTATCATTCGATTTCAATTATGTCGAAGAGTATTTTAGATATAGTTACTTTTGAAATTGCGCATAGATTTTTTCGCTAGGGGGAGTTAAATAAAAAATATTTTTTCCGGACAACTCTTCTTCTAAAACTCCGATTTGAAAGTATTTTTCTTCAGCTTATATATCTCCTGATGGAAAATCTTTTGCATGTAATTTCAACTTTTTGGTAAAGAATACTACAGCCACCAGGGGGCGTAAGTGTTAGTTTTTGCTTCTGATGTATTTGCAATAAAATCTGAGCTTCTAAAATATCGATTGAAAAAATTCTTTGGTGGACTGATGCCACTCACATCGATAAACGTTTTCGGAATATTTTCTTCTTAAAATATTCCACAGTTTCTCCGCCAGGGACGTAAATATATATAACTTATTTGGGTCAATATCTCTACTTCTAAAAGTCCGATCTGAAAAATTCCTTCTTTGTTGGATAGTGTTTCCAGTGTGAAATGTTTTCGTATAATTTCAAAATTTTAAAGTAATTCATAGACATTCTACTAGGTTGCGTAGAGGTAAATGGTGTGTCCCCCTATATCTCTGCTTCTAAATCTCCGATTTGAAAAACTCTTTCTGCACCGGATACAGCTTCTGATGAGAGATTGTTAGCACACAATTTCAAATTTTTGTAAAAAAATGGTCTGGCGACCAATAAGCTTAATCTCAATTTCCGCTTCTGATGTATTTGCAGCAAAATACGAGCTTCTAAATTCTTGATTGAAAAAATTGGTCGTTTGTAGACGGATAGTACTTATGTCGAAAAATTTTTAGAAACAGTTTTTTTTTATAATGCATGGTTTCTACGCCAGGGGCGTATATGTATATCTTATGGTTCACAATATCTCTACTTCTAAGAGTCCGATTTGAAAAATTCCTTCTTTGTTAGATAGTGTTTCCAGTGTGACATGTTTTCATATAATTTCAAGATTTTCAATTAATTCGTAGACTTTCCGCTAGGAGGCGTAATGGTAAATTGCTTTTTCCCTATGTCATCATCATCATCATCGTCAACCGTTATCAATCCACTGCTGGACGAAGGTCTACCCAAGTTTCCTCCACAACGGTCTGTCATGTGCCAGTCTCTTCCATGTCACTCCTGCATACTTTCGAATTTCATCCACCCATCTCCCATGTGGTCTTCTTCTGGGTCTTTTCCTGTCCCTTGGAATCCAATCTAAAATTTCGGCTGTCCATCGATGATCTGTCCTTCTGGCAGTATGTCCAGCTCATTGCCATTTCAGGGATTTAACTCTGGTCATGATGTCTTCCACTCTTGTCATTTTTCGGATCCACGAGTTCCTCTTCTTATCTCTATTGGTTACACCAAGCATGCACCTCTCCATGCTTTTTTGAGTTGTCTGCAGCCTTTGTATGTCTCTTTTAGTGAAGGTCCACTTCTCTGAGCCATACGTAAGCATTGGAATAATGCATTGATCAAACCCTTTTCTTTTAAGACATAATGGCATATTGCTCTTAAAAATTATGTTGTTTCTTCCAAAAGCTCTCCAGGCCAGTTTTGTTCGCCGATTAATTTCTTCATCAATGTGACCCTCACTTGGTATCTGCTTTCCAAGATAAACGTACGTGCCTGTTATCTCCAGCTTTTCTCCATCAATCGATAAATCTTTATTTCTTGTAAAAGCATTGAACATCACTTTTGTCTTCTGAAAGTTCATTTTTAATCCCACTTCTTTACTCTTGTCAGCAAGTTCCTGGATCATACTCTGCAGCTCTGACGAGGTTGTTGCAAAAATGACTACGTCATTAGCAAAACGAAGCTGGTTTAGATAATCTCCATTAATCTTTATCCCCTTGTTTTCCCAGCTCAGCGTCTGAAAAACACCCTCCAATGTGGCATTGAAAAGCTTTAGAGATATGGTGTCACCTTATCTCACACCCTTTCCAATTTTTATGTGTGTTGTATTTTCAAACAGCCGAATCTTTGCACTTGCATTTTCATAGATGTTATTAATAATATTAATGCACGCATCTTCAATACCGCAGGATTTCAGAGTCACTGTAACTGCTGAAGGTTTCACCGATTCAAAGACTTTTTGATAATCGATAAAAGCCATGCACAATGGCAGTTCATATTCCCTCGCTCTTTCAATTAGTTCTCTCAGTACGTGGATATGATCTATTGTGCGGTAGCCATTCCTGAATCCAGCTTGTTCTCTCGGTTGAGCAATGTCCAGTGTTACCTTCAAGCGGTGTGAAAGAACTTTAGTGAAGATTTTATAAACCACTGATAGGAGGTGATAGGTCTGTAGTTCCGGAGATACTCAATGTCAAATTTTTTATGTAGCAGGATCATTGTAGTGGTGTTCCAATCCTCAGGAATCTTCCCTTTATTAAGGCATCGAGTGAAAATTTGGACGAGTACTGTTTCCATTTCTCCACTTGCTTCTTGTATGATGCCTACAGTAATTCCATCTTCTCCTGGAGCTTTCCCCCTCTTCATGTTCTTGATTGCATGTGCAACTTCTGCTGGGAGGACTGGAGGATCTCTGGTACTGGTACCTTTCATGATGTCTGGAGTATATGTATCATCCCTTTCATATAATTGTGAGTAGAAATCTTTTACTCTTGTCAAAATTTCCCCTCTATTTCTTGTTGCAGAACCATCAGCTTTTCTCAGTGCCATAATCTGTTTTCCTTTCTTATTGAGATGTCCCTTTGCAATCTTTAGGCTTTGGTTGTTTTCAATTGCTTTCCTCACTAGTTCACAGTAAAATTTCCTTACGTCTTCAGTTATACTTTTTCTTACTGTCTTGCATAGCTCTATATATTCCACTTTGGAAGTCACATATTCTTTAGTTGTCCTCATCTCTCTTTATTTTTACATCAACATTTTGGTTTTGCCTGATAATTTGTTCATATGCAACTTGTTCTTAGACCCAGCTAATTTTGTTGCTGTTTCCATAAGAACTTTGGTTACTTTTCTGTTAACTTCAAAAATATCCACTTCTTCCGATGTTAGGCCTTCTAAAGCAGAGAATATGTTCTTCAGTTCCAACTTGAAGGTATTTTTTTTTAAGGTTGGTTATGTCAATAGATTTTGTTTGTCTTATGATCTTGCCACGTTCAAGTTTAGTGTTGAGGTGCATCTTACATCTCACCAATCTATGGTCACTACCTGTGTTGAACTTTTTAGCACACTGCAGTTTTCTATGACGAATTTTTTGTTACACATAATAAAATCAATTTCACTTGTCGTCCCGTTTGGATGTCTCCATGTCCATTTCCTGTGTGACTTTTTCTTGAAAAAGAAATTCAAGATGAAAAACCCTTCTGCCTCTGCAAACTTGGAAGTTGTTGCGAGTCAGTGACGGCTTTAGTGTTAAAATATGGTGTTGTATTTTTAGCGTAGTGTGTTTATAATGTCATTTTATGTAGATATCCACATTTATTTAATATTTTGCTTCTGCAGGTTGTGATCTAACAATGGCTACAGCATCCGGCAGAAGGAAATGCAGTAATGACCCAGATATCTTCTACTACATCTGTGGCAGCTTTACTTTGCAAGATGAAAGGCGCAACATCAATACTTTTGTCAAGAACGTTTATCTTGCCTACTTTAAAGTACGACTTGGAGACCAAGTCAAAAATTGGGCTCCTCACAAAGTGTGTAAAACCTGCGTTGAAACTTTGCGATCATGGTCTAAAGGAAAGAATGCTAAGCTGAAGTTTGGTGTGCCAATGGTTTGGAGAGAACCTACAAACCATTTGGATAACTTCTACATCTGCCTTGTCAATGTAAAAGGTTTCAATAAGGAAAGCAAGCAAGTCTTACAATACCCAGATATCCCATCTACCATACGACGAGTTGAGCACTGTGAGGAAATACCTGTGCCTGTATTTACTGAGCTAGCAGAGATTCATGTTGAATCCCTCAGTTTACCTGCTTCTACAGATAATGATGATGATGCTCAGATCGAATATACGCCGTCTGATGCAGATGGTGATAAAATTTCTCTATTTAGTCAGCCTGAATTGAATGATCTTTTACAAGATTTGTATTTGCCGAAGCAGTCAGCTGAATTGTTGGCTTCCAGGCTGCAAGAGAAAGGACTACTCAGACCTGGTACTAGTGTCTCCTTTTATCGTAACAGAGAAGAAGCACTGCTAAAGTACTTCCATTCTCATAAGATTTGGTGGTATATGTGTGATCTTTGCTAACCGTTTTATGTTAACAGTCCATCGGTTAAGGTTTTAGTGCGTTGCAGTTTTGACTCTGACTGCTGGACGAATTCATTGATCTTCCGCTCGTAGTCTATAGCAACCAAAGCTGCTAGTTGTTGGGATTTATCGGTTAAAACAAAAGCAAATGTTGAGTTGTTCTTGAAGGCGTTAATATCCGTCCTTGGCATTGAATTTCTCCTCTTGGTTATGTGTTGTTTTTGTGATTGTTGTAGCTTCAGGGTGCATTGATGGCGGAGAGAATCTCGTTGCTCCGAAGGAACGTTCCTGATCAAATTTTCGACCAGGGAATAATTTCTGAGAGTTGTAGATGAGCTTCGACGGCGTGTTTAGGTCCTTTATGCAGAGTAGTTAACTCATCATGAAAGAAATTTTTTGATGAGATGTTGACTATAGGAACCACGAAATTAAATAGGTGAGGTTGTTGCGGGTGTTTTAGGCAGGCAAATTTATTAACTTGTTTAATCGAAGTGATCTATTTTGCCGTTGTACAATGATATCTAATTTGCGCATGAAAAAATCCAATTCCGGGGGGGGGGGGGTCAGCTTTGAGATTGTCGTAGAGTCTAAAAAGCCTTGTCTCGAGGGCCATGGCGTTTTCTTCTACCCTGGACTAGATGGGATAATGGTTGCTGTTGAAAAAGTTGTTTCTTCCTCTGGAACTACTGGCATTCTACAGTGGTCTTAATTCGGAGGAACTTTGGGATTACTTTCCATTGCTTGCAGGTGGAGAGGATAATAAGGTTACAGCGTTCTTCTTCTAGCTTAATCCTTAGACGTTGATACTCCATATAAATACCCATGTTGCCCGGATATAGCGTGAATATAGAAATTAACAGGTGGGTAGTTACACCAGATGATAACAATTTGTTTGAAAATCTGATTATTTGGCGTAATAAATAGTAACACCTTCAAGACCCAATATTTGCTTTTGTTTTAACCGATAAATCCCAACAACTAGCAGCTTTGGTTGCAATAGACTACGAGCGGGAGATCAATGAATTATTCCAGCAGTCAGCGTCAACCCTGCAACTCACGAACACCCTTAACCGATGGACTGCTAACATAAAACGGGTAGCAAAGCTGACACACCTACCACCAAATCTTATGAGAGCCGTTAAGCTCCCTCCAGAACCCAAGATCCCGCAACTTGTTGGACGTTTAAGGCATCATAAACCGGAGCTTCCAATTAGACCGATTGTGTCACGCAGATCTACTCCTACCTAACCTCTACAAAAAGAACTGGCGCGTTTCCTCAAACCCTTCCTGCCTGACTCCGACAATGTTCTGCGCTCGTCTACAAACTTCATCACCAAAATCACCAGGATTTCCATACCTGTATATCATCTTATGGGTAGTTTTGATATAGTATCATTGTACCCATCCATTCCGATTTCTGAGGCCATTGGCATACTTAAACAAGCACTGGAAACTTCTGCCTTGTTTCAACAAGACTCGCTTCTCCAGATTTTCCAATTTATTGGACTTGTCACATACTCTATTTTTTTTTTGTTTCAAAGACCAAATTTATAAACAATCTAAAGGAGATCCTGTGAGATCAGCACTCTCAGCCGTGTTTGCTGAAGCTGTCCTTCGGCCACTAGATACAAAAATCCTCAGCGCTCAAACCTTGATCCCAACAACATGGCTGAGATATGCAGACGACATATTCATCATCTGGCCTCATGACCCTGTTGATCTCAATCGTTTTTTCGACGAGCTCAATACTATGCACCCCTGCATCAATTTTACGTTGGAACAGGAATGGGACAG
Source organism: Macrothele yani (assembly GCA_039090855.1). NCBI lineage: Eukaryota > Metazoa > Arthropoda > Arachnida > Araneae > Macrothelidae > Macrothele > Macrothele yani. The sequence goes on along the minus strand of CM077034.1, from coordinate 210,309,480 downwards.
CACGCTCCTGTTCCTTGATAAGCTTATCAAAGTGGCATCACAAAGTAGGCCAATAACAAGTGACTACTACAAACCAACGCATATCCCGAACGGGATGTTGCCCTCCTCATCGTATCCGATAGTGCTCAAAATGGCCTTTTTTGATGTAGGACACGACGGGTCTTTACACACTGTTCCGATACACCTACGCTGCTGAAAGAGCTCCATGACTTACGAATTCTTTCAACCAGAGCAGGATGCGATTCTCAGAAGAATGAAGTGATTATTGAAAGGGAAAAAATAAAGTCCACCAGCCTTGACAACCGGACACGTGACAGACCATTTCTCTACATTGCATCCTGCCCCTACTTACAGCATTTCACTTATTTTCTGAAGAACTCGCTCCAAAAATATGGACTTGAATCGGAGTAAGAGGATCTAAACCACTTGCCACAATCCTCACCTCAAAAAGGAACACTGACACAGATCCTTCTGACTCCGGAGTTTATTCTATACCGCTTTTGTAACCGTACGGATCTATCAAAGAATATGTGGGCATGACAAACCGCTCTTTCAAGGTAAGAACTATCTGATGCCCATTACCCTGTACCGTCCAAATGCGGACTCGACAGGGTTAAACGAACTCTCTCAAAGATAAACTTGTGACGGCGTTGCGAGCAATCTGGCCAGATTCAACAGTCCTCCACCCGGACAGGATGGGTCTGTAGACCCGCAGATCACTGCTAAACCCGTGGGTCGGCACTTCTCACCTCTCTGTCATGACCCGTGTGTGCGTTCCATTGGGCAGGGGAAAACATCTCTACCCCTGCTTGGGAGAATCAGTCGCTAGCGCGAACTGTTTAGGGCGACTGCCCGTTATTCAAAAACAGATACATACACATTTATTTGCACCGAGGAACACATTTTAGAGGAAATTAAAACCTTTATTCAATGAGCCCTCTCACACAGAAAGGACATTGAAACTACTTACACTGCCGCAGGACTAGGGCCAGTTCTACATGGTGACTCTAGGCCCGAGTCATCAGCTCCCCTTCTCCGCCTTCATCATTCTGCTATCTTCTATCTTCTGCTGTCACCCCTCAATTATGTAGACCGTCTGATGCTCTATGAGGTGCTTTATCAACTCGATGATCCCCTGCCTCGCTCTTGGATACGCGAGCAGGATCGAGAGGTACCTCGTCTTTGCCAATTATGGCCCCAAAGTTATTCTCTTACCTAAAAGAGAAACACATTCAAGAATTATGTGTGCGACATATGCAGTCAGGGCACCGCTGCTGCACACTGGTTCCCGTGCCGTGAATCTGCAGAAGTACCACCGCAATACGCCATGGTCGGTTAGTACCTGGCTGAAATACCCATGACTCTCAATGCGCCTGATCGAGACTCGGGGGTGAATACGGCGTGTTCTTCTGCCCATAACCCCTTCATCCCATCTCAGCTGCCACTCCACTAATGAGGCTTTTTTCAACTGTGTCCGCACGCTTTGCAACGGCGTTCGCATCTTAAAATCCATGCCCTCTTTTACAGCAGCTTCATTCGCTAGTTGGTCTACCAGTTCATTACCAGCTGTACCGACATGGCTTCGGATCCAGTGGTAGGTAACAACCATACTTCCCGCAGTCTTTAGTAGCGCTTTTATCTCTCCGACAAGGGGAGTCGTACTCCCGAATTAACCAAGCGCGTTCAGGGCCGCTTTGCTGTCCGAGAAAATGCTACAATTCCCTTCGCTGCTGATGGGGAGCCCCCAACGCAGCGCCTCCCTGATCGCCAACAACCCTGCTTTAAAGACAGATGAGTTGGACGACAGATTGACTAGTTCGGCGTGAGTCTCGTTGCCATCCGAGAACTCACAGAACCCCGACGCAACACAACCACCTATCTTGGAACCGTCCGTGTACAGTTCCTTCCCCTGTCCTGTGGGGAGAGCATTGTTCCAAGTCAGACACAGCTCATTGGCCGGGTGGCAAGCCCAGTCCATTCTCAGTAATTCCACCTCGAACGATCGATAGTGGTATCCGAGGAGAGATACGTAATCCCCGTAGCGGAGGGTCTGCATTGCCGATTCCCTCGCTACCACAAAATCCGCAGGTTCACACCCAGCCAGCACTTGCAGCGCTGCTGTGGAAGTCATGCGGAAAAACTGGGTTATGCCCAGTAGCGCACTGCGCTTAATTTGATTTAAACCGTTTCGCATTCTAACCGTGTCCGACCACCAGGCGGAACACGCATATGTTAGCATGCGGTCTACCCCACGTTTACAGAGTACCGCTTTAGCTGGCCCAGTCAGCCGCATCCCATTGATCTTATCAATGATACTGGTACATCTATTTATCAAGAAATGAAAGTGAGAGAGCTTCGAACGCCTGGTATCTAGGATGACTCCTAGGTAACGCATCTCCCTCGCCGATTTTATGGTATGCCCATTGAAGCGACACTTAGGTGAAGTGACCAGTTACCCTTTCTTGGCAATAAGTAATACTGTCGTTTTTTCGGGAGCGAAGCAGAGATTACACTCCTTGCTCCAACTGTCGAACTGTGAATAAGCGGCGTGTACCTTCCGCTCTATCACGTGCTTACTAGACGCGGATACTAGCAGTATGAGGTCATCTGCGTAGGTCTGCAACTGCACTTCGTCCTCCAGCGGAAGCGCGAGTGCCGTGTCTGTCACCACATTCTACCACAAGGGGCCCGAGTAAGAGATATTATACAGAGGGTGAGTAGAAAGTTTTGCAATATTTGGATCACTTTATGTCTTCATACATACCTTTACAACGAAAGCTGTTTAGTGTTCAAAGTATAGTCCATCTTGTTGCACCAGCTTTAGCAATCTATCTGACAATTGTTCGATTCCGCGGAGGTACACGTTCTTGTCCTTCATGGCGAAGAACTCCTTTATCACACCTGCCAGCTCCCCTTGGTTGCTGAAGTGCAGCCGCGAAGGAAGTGGGCCATGCACCGGAACACGTAATAATACGACGGGGCAAGATCCGGACTATATGCTAGGTGTGGCATCAGTTCGATGCCTTTAAGTTCTTGGAGTTTTGCTCGATTCGTTCGCGCGGTATGAGGACGAGCGATGTCCTCCTGTAGGCGAGTGCGCTTCCTGTTCATCAATGCAGGACACTTGTCCTCCAAAACGGCATACATCCGCGCCAGCTGCTCAGAGTAGAGGTTGGCGTTGATGATCTGATAGTCTGAAATAAATTTGTAATGGAGTATCCACTCGAAATTCCACCACACGCAGAGCATCATCTTGTGCTCGAAGCTTTCACGTCTGGCAACTGGTTCAGGAAGCTGGCCTGTGCTCTACCACTGTCGTTGTGGGATAGGATTACGGAAATACTTAAACCCACTTTTCATCGCACAAAAAATTTATCTTGATGAAACGTACATCGCGCGGGTTTTCTTGGAGTTTCGTGCACACTTTCCCTTGGCAAATTGCTTCAGCTGGCGTCAGTTCGTGAGAGACAAAGTAGCAGCGCTTGTAGACCTTCCCGAGGTCCTGTAGGTGTCGAACCACGGTGGTCTGTGATAGACCAGCTCGCCTGATATTCTACGAGTGCTTGTTGTCGGATTTGCATCTACGGCCTGGCGCAAGGTATCCGACTCCACGGTTCGAAGCCTACCTGACCTGGTCAGATCGTCGAGGTTTCTGTCACCTGAATGGAATTTCTTGAACCATATTTTTTGCGGTGCTGTTGTCCATAGAACCTTCCCCTCTCGCATGACAAATTGTTCATGTTGCTGGTGCAGCGTTATGGCTGAGATAAAACACGTAAAGCAAAAGTTCCCTAATTAGCCGGTTATGGCTTTTCATCTTTTAGGCGTCACAACCATAGACAGAACAACGACATGCAATGCTGATCACAGCAACGACTACCACTTTGTATCCTTTTCGACTGACTGCAGTGCGTGACTGGAACTAGTTTAAACACGTGACATACTCGCCACAGCACATGCGTTTATGCAAATATTGCAAAACTTTCGACTCAGTCTCTGTATATAAAATACTGAAAACAGTGTTTTTCAAAAACTAAAATTTTTAGGATGTTTTCAAATTTATTCCATTGAATTTATAATGAGTTTTGGAGTTAATATAAAAATTACAAGTACTTATTTGTTTCCGTTTTAGTTATTATTTCTGCAGAATGCAGTGGGTATTTTGTTTGAGAGTTGCCTATGTTATTTAAAATTCCTTTCATGATCAATCCCCGAAGGAAGCAAGACAAATAAAGCTGAAACTCATTACTCCTAAACGTTTAGCTGAGCAGATATATTAGTAATTTCCTTCACTGACCGAGTGATAATATACTCTAAATCTTTTCCTTGCTATTTCAAAAGTTACAAGAATGTTGGAATAGGTAATATCTTGCTACATATCAACAGGTAATGTTAACATTGCTTTTTTTCCGTCATTATATAATTGAGAAAATTTAATAAATATATAAAAATTGTAATACTCATTGTTTGAACTTTATTAAATCAATATTTAAACGCTCTGCCTTTTTGGGGGAAGAGCATCTTACCCATTTCTTTTGCACCCTCTCCTCGCATGATAGGTTTCTAAACACCTTACTGCCTTTCTCACTGCTTTTACACTTCCCCGTACTAAAGTCGTGACTATTGGCACATTTGTTTTGTTTTTTCAATTTTCCCGTGCAAAAATGACTAGACATTTTTCAAATCAATAGAAAAATTGGTTGAACGATTAACCGGAGCTAACTTTTGAATATTTTAAAGATCAAAGTTCATCTGGCCGCTTAATGTGAGGTATTTCAAATTATCACTACAAGGAAACCACACTTTGTCAATCACTCATTTACGTTTAGCCATTTGTTTAGATGACAGTACATGAACTCTACGTTTTCCAAAATATTGCATAACGCTAATCCTCTCCCCATCGCTGAATCCTAAAATAGAAAAATACAACTACGTTGGAAACAGGGATTCTACAATCGCTTCATGTTAAGAGCACATAACCCGCAGGGGCTAAATAGTTTTAGGTACGCATGCGTTGATCGGACGCAGAACTACAGTATTTGTCAGTTTCTTGTAGGACTTCCGTCTACAGTGAGTAGGGTTTGAGTCCCAGCCACCTACAGCGAGATCGCCTTTTAGGCAGGACACAGAAAAGGAAGGAATGAGAGCAATTCTAGGGACTTTTGACAGAACAGTTTGTAGTGAGATTAGAGTACAATAGATGGCGCCACCGTACAAGTACGATGTTGCACACACAGGGGTGAGAGAATTTCAGCGGGGGGGGGCATAGGAAAATATATCCATTTAACCAGTGGGTCCAGCTTGGGGCCCGTCACTTAACGTGCTCGTCCGATGCACGGCGGATATTCAGCGATTGTTAGTAAATCACACCATCTCTGAAAGATCAGTCCAGGTTCGAACCTGAGGACCTTGCTTTGATAGTCTGACTCACTTACCACAAAGCCATCCGCGGCTGTGGGCCTAAATAGATTAACATAAGAATTTTAAGTATCTAATTGTTTCAACAATTTACCAAATAGATTCTTATATAAATTGAAAAAAAACATCCAATAATACACACTAACTCTTAATAGCTGTTTGAAGTAAATAACTTAGGTTCATCTAGTATTCCTAATTCGACAAAAAGTTATATGTTTTACCATTTAAGCAATTTGGATCATTAATTTGTCACAGACAGATTAGTCCAAACATGGAATTTTACTTTTCAAGTAGTTTGAAATTGTATATTTGATTTCACTGAATTATATATGCTAGTGCTCATGTTTGTTTTCTTTACCAAACGTTGAAGATATTATATCACTTACATATATTTTTACGCTTATAAATTAAATATTTCTCTAAACAATTAACTTGAACGGCTAGTTCTCTCTATCCTGGCGCAGAGTTTTCGATTTACCAGAACATATATAATTATAAGGGTGCACAGTCAGATTTTTCGCAACATACTACAACCTCTCCTTGACAAATATCAGCTCCGCCTTCTCGTAGTGCATTCTGTTCCCACTAAAGGGGCTCAGTCAACCGATGACTTGCGGTATTACTGGACCACGGGGATTAGAGGAAATGCTATCCTACACTCACCAACCAGCTAGGCTAGCGTGGTGAGCTACGGCCAAACTCCCCCGAAGATTCTTTCAAAGCAGTCCGGAATGACATGTAGAAAGGCTCAAGACGGGCGATTGGGGAAGAAACTTGGGGAAGCCTTCATCCAGCAGTGGATCGATAATGGTTGACAAAGATGATGATTATATAATTATAACGGACTCAGAAATTTTGTTTCGATATCTTTCATTTTCCTAGAAGATAATTTCGTTTAGCTAAGGTTACCAAAATTTACACGTGGTTTAAAAACAAAGATTCTGGACATTGATATACCTAAGGAAAATATAATGTGCTTCATGAATTATTACAACTTATAGTCCAAACACAGCCGACAGAATGAATTTAGGATTGAACAGTGTGGCAGCGGTTGATCAAAAGCATTATTCTCGGAAAATGGGAAACGAGTGTACCATGCATTCAAAATGCAAACCTAATTAAATTTCAGTTAAAGTTTGAAAATTGGTTATAAAGAAAGGTCGAAAAGCTTTCGAAAAAAACTCTACTTACGTAAAGTAAGAAATCAAAATTAAAGAAAAGTAAAGAAAAAAATAATATGAGTGGGATTTCAAAATACATGCGGAATTTTACCTACCTGGCGGATGTATTATGCGGCGAAGGTACATTATAGTGCCCTGAAGAAAATCTGCTAAGGTTTCTGATAATTTAGGAAGAATGACGCTGCCGAAATAGGAAGAATGGACTTATCATTCATGCCCCGACGGGACCATAGATGTTCATTTTCTCACGGAAGCACTGTGTCTGTAAACTGTCCTTCTACAAGAAAATCTAGCACAGATCTGTAATATTGCGCGTCTTGCGGAGACAAGAAATACGTTTTTTGGCCCATAATGATTTTTGGCGAAAAACTGTAGATTAGAGAATCAAAACGGTAATTCCCGTCTGTCTCTCAACATTGAACGTGTGTTCTTAAGTTTGGGAGCTTGTAAACATCGAATATTTGCAACTACTAAACCAATGTTACAAATTCTTTCTCCGTTCAAATCTTAACTGAGAGAACCATGCCACAGATACTTCAGTTTTCTTCCGATGCACATGCTTTCAGATAAGTTTCCCGATGGCACATGCTAATAACATACATATTTTATAACATTCCCTATCTCCTCTGATAAAGCTCCTTCTACGAAGCTACTTTTTTCTTTAGATGCTTGTAGTACGTTGGGATAATCTCCAGAAAGGAAGAAACTGTTCCCAAAATACATTGATATCGAAAGGTAAGGAGGCCGCTAAATAGTTTTGCGAGTTAACATTCTTACCGTTTCAGGAGAACTTTTGCGAACAGTTCAGAACCACTAAGCATCAATTTCCGTATTTTCGGTATAATGTGGCATACAAATAAATCAAGTGATAGGTATAAATTTTTTCCTCGAGATTTCCCAGAGAACCTAGTTATCGGGCACAAGAATAATAATGCTCGAACACCTCACTATGGAAAGAAGAGGATGATCATTATCAAAGGAAATCCCCGGGAGTAGCAGAGGCCGCACACATTGCAAGAAGCGCTGACTACTGTTGTTCCACTAAGATTTGGGAATGTATACCAGATTCGTAGAAAAGACCAAGTGGTATATAAGGGGATTAAATTCGGAAGCATAACAGAGTGACGTTGACGAGAATTTTTCAACAGAGAATTGAAGATTTGCGAAATAGACATGGGAAAATTTTAACACAACAGATTCTGACATGTTTTTATTGATGATGATGATGATTATATGAGTATATCGAGCAACCCCAGAAAAAAATGTATATTTATGTCATTTCATTTCACTCCCATGTGACAGGAGGTATGTTAGGTATATTCATGACTCGATAAAAAGCTACAAAATCAAAATGTACACCCGAGAGCGAAGAACAAATTGATAGCACTCCTTAATGGACGAAAGAAACGCAGGTCCATTAAACCAAAATGTTCAGGATAGAGCTTTATTTCTGCTATTTCTTTTATAATTCGTTTAAAATTATGGTTTTCATTCTACCTAGTTCAATGTTAAATACATTATTTATATGAGATCTCTGTAGAACGAAAAATTTGTTAAAGTTGCATTTAGAAAAAGGCTGGGACAGAAACAGTTTCCTTTCATACAACCGAACTGAACGTAACTCAAACTGTATCAGAAGTTGTTAACTGTCAAAATGGATACGACTTTGTAATTTAAATTATTCATTCATTTGTTTTGAACGTATAATGATATTTTGTGCGTCTGCATTTGTGTCTCACGTAAGATTTCAGTTATAAACACAACACTTTTTTTCCAGAACTAATGTAAAAGGGAATATTTATCCTTTGGATTCAAAAGGTATTTAATATGTACATATCTATTTGTTTCGAATAAGGCATGTAGTGAACAGTAAAAGGGGCTAAAATATTTTCAAATCTTTTTTTTTTGAATAACACACATAATCATGTACACAGTAAAAGAGTTTTATAAAAAATGTCACGCTGAGATTTTAAGTCCAAGTTGAAACGTTGTCATTAAATTATATAATGGCAACTAAATGCAGATACTAAATTAAGTTCTCGACTTTAAAAACCTTAAAACTCTGCAACGACTGCTGTGTTTAGTGGCATTGTTCGCAATAGCGTATGCCAGTGCTAACCGGCTTCAACTACGTAATTTGCGATTCACAGTTTATGACGTCATGGGAGGAAAGTCCGTAGCTGCCTCGACACCTAGTTAAATGTCATCCGATGTAGGATGCGCGCACTTTATGGCTAGAAGTAAGAATTCTGCGATCGAGGCTTTCGGACGTCAGCGAAACAGGAACAGTACTTGCAAAAAATTGACGTGCAATCTCAGTAGCGCAAAGCACGTTAATTCCTTGCACTCGTTGGAGATGGTTAAGGCGTTCTGGCCCTCCCCAAGAGGTATCACTTGGTCCTTCATTCTCTTTTATTTGTTGATACTTTTTGAAGGGCTTTAGCATATTTTTAAATATTTATAATATACGAATCATTGGAAATGCTATTTAATAAGTCGGGGATATTTTTAAACCTTCCATTTATTTTTGGCATCGCTTTCTTTGGTGAACTTTTATTTGCAACTTCAATATTTAGAGCTTCCCCCATAAAGAAATCATCGTTATGCCATTACCTTCAACTAATAGTTCTACATTTCGGAAAGAACTGGTAGGTGCATTTTTCTAACGGAAAACTGCATTATCTAATATACACTGAAAAGCAATTGAATTAGAGATACCTGCCTAGTAACTTGTAGCACCACCTTTCGTCCTGATGACGGCGGCGATTTGTCTCGGCATGGACTCCATAAGATACCGGAATTGTTGGGAAGCCATACGGATCCACGACCCCTGAACAAGCTGCCCCAGTTCACGAAGATTTGATGGAAGGGGGTCAGAGACATGCACATCTCTCTCGATGGTATTGACGTCAGGTGACCTAGCTGGACAAGGAAGCGAGGTCACGTCGGTGGAGTGGTCATCCAACCATTCGGATACAGTTCGGGAGCGATGGCACGGTGCATTGTCTTGTTGCAGGATGAGGTACCCAGTGGAATGTTGAAGACGCACAAACGGGAGCAAATGGTCGCCCAGGATATCCCGGTAACGTTGACCTGTGAAGGACGATGTCACACGTACCAGGAGTCCCATTTCATTCCACGGAAACAGTCCTCAGACGAGAATACCACCCCATCAGCTTGTAGAGTACCCTGCTGGCGAGAAGGATCCATCGCTTCATGTGGTTTGCGCCGTACTCGTATCCTGCCATCCGCATGTACCAACGTGAATCTCGGCTCATCAGTCCAGGACACATTTTTCCACGTGTCTAGGGTCCAGTGGCGATGTTCCCGCGCCCATGCTAATTTTTGCGCTCTGTAATGTGCTGTCAGCAGCGGTACCCTCCTGGGACGATGGCTTCTGTACCCTACAGCGAGGAGATGGTTCTGTTATGGTGTGGCTGCTTACACGTTTTTGTGCACCAGAGTTAAAGTGCCGAGTAATTTCTTGCACTGTGGCCCGTCTATCAGCTGTTACAATGCGATCTAATCGACGACTATTCCGCTCATCCACACGCTGTTGTTCACGGCAGTTGGCCATTGCAGGGATGGTTTTACAGAATTCGATGTACTCACGGTGCACCCGTGTCACAGTGGCTCGTGAAAATCCCAGTGCCTGCACAACTTCCGAGATGGAGTGACCCATTCACCGGGGCCCGACATTTTGCCCACGATCAAATACTCTTAGATCCTTCGTCTTACCCATACTGCGTCCAACTCTTACTGATTCCCGTCGCATCACTCTTTATAGTGTCGGATCGATGCATACGTCATGTCGTTTCCGTTTACAGGGCCGCATACAGCGCCACATTTGCATAACGCCAGCTGTCTCTAATTCAATTGCTCTTCAGTGTAGGCACTCATCATGGTATTACTCCTTGTAAATAAGACACTTTATTTTCACACAAGTCATTTAACAAACGAAGGAACATATTCCTCAATGTATTCACGTATTGCCCGAGTTTGTCAGAAAATGTATGATTTCGATAAACTCTTTCATCTGATATAACAGATCTCAAGGAGTAAATGTGTTGAGCTGGTGGTCCAGGATTGCGGAAACCATCCAGAAATTACCCCTCCATTGCCGAATTTTTCCCATAGGATTTTCCCACGAAACTTTGCATATGAACGATTTGCACTTTTCTGGATTTTTTCAGTGATGCTTCTGTCGGCTTCACATGGTAATCTCTTTTAATAGCAAGCATATTGAATAGAGTTTCTCTTTAAGCGTTTGCGCTGCCAATAATCAATAAATTGAAGCACGTGTCTGTGTTTTCTTGGTGCGTCTACTCGAGAAGAGTGATACTAGCTTATAACCACCAGGTATTTTTAAACATATATTTTTGTTTATATAATTTTAAAGAGAATGTTATGCTTCGTACAAATAATTAAATCCACGTAGATTATCCTGTATATGATGTCATGTGCAACAACTTTAAAAATTATTGTTTCATGCCAACATTCATGAAATACTTTCGCAATATTTAGAAGTACTACTGCCGTATGTTTTTTTGAATTAAATTCCGTCGTAGTTTGTTCCAGCTAACCTGGTTAGCTGATGTATTCCGGAACAGCTTTTTCTAAACCGAATTTAAGTACAACATATAACCAGAGGTATTTCATAACAATTTTCTGTACTTAAAAGTGTAAAGTTTTCTATATGGGACCTGTCATTGGCAAAGGGAAATAGGCATTCGATTTAAATGAATACCTACGTAAGTAAATCCTTTATATTATTTTGCGCAGAAATAATATAACAAATGCGTAGCGTTGTTATCGCTATCACGCTAAAGGGAAAATAAGTATTAATAGCGGCCATATCCTTGCACAGAGTATTTCAAAGCATAAACACGGCTTCAAAATTATTAAAATTAACAGGAAACACCATTTAACCATTATGTACATCTTCGTATTGGGGGAAAATGTTTTACGGAGACCGGAACTTAAAAAAGAGAAACATACGAAACATGTAATATATAATCTTAAAGCCTATAAATCGAGAAATCTCTTTGTTATTGGCCTAAGATACTATACACAAAAAAGGCTTTCGTGAAACGTATTTAGGGAAAAAAGAATTTCTTTTAATTGGTTATTGTGAGATAGTGATAAAAAAATACAGCACATTTGGATTTCAACGGTATGAAATATTTGAAGTCATGATGTAAATGTTGTACGGAAAAATTCCGAAATTAAAGAATAAAACGTTCTCGCCGTTAATTATCTCCAATGCCTGACACAGTGACAACCGGGCATAAAGATAACCCGCACTACATTGCTTTCGAAAGAAGTTCGTAAAAAAAGCACTTCATGAAATTCAAAATTCACTTCCCCTTTCTAATGAAATAGCGTTCGTTGACCTCATTTGAAAGCTCGGAATCAACCGTGCTTACTCAGATTATGTCGAAATTTTTGGCGCATGACTCTTTGAAAATCGATGTCTTGATTAACATATTTATTCGAAGAAGAAACTGTACACCGTGGATGAAGAGGTACATGAGCAAACCGTAAATATGAAGGCAACCATAGATTATCATATAAAAAGATTAATGTAGAAATTAATTCATTTTCAGATTTTCTCAAGACAATGGGTTCTATGTTATCTACTGAAAATATATTTTACTGAACAGGATTTTAAATATATTTCTCTCATCTAAATTAAAGTTCAAGAAGGAACATCGGTATTGGGAGTTCTTAGTGATATATTTACTCAATAAGAAATCGAAAGATATCACAGTGAATGTTCTCATTAAATCAAAAAATATTTATATATGAAATTAAATTTACGAGCGCATTCATTATGAGAAAAATTTTTCACGGCATGAAGCTACAATTAAATATAAACTTTCGTGAAACCTCTTTACTTTTGGGTTTACCTTCTTTCGTGGGCAAAGTACGGTTCCGACGTGTCTTGCAGCTGTGAGCAACTAATCTGACATTGCTATGATGCAAAAGCATTGCTTGTGATGTATACTATGTTTAGTAGTACCTTTGTATAGAGAAATGCTTACTTTACTATCATGCGGAATTTGAAAGATTTCTATAGTCCATAAAAAAATTATGTCCACTTTTGCATTAGTTTCGGTACAACCCTCGTAGTTTACATTGTCCGTAACAGCTGTTTTTCAGCCTTGTTTTCTGACATGCAAAGCCACCGAAGTGAGACAAACTACGGTAAGGTACCTCAGACGTGGCCTCAAAGGTACCTGTATCCCTTCTGTATAAAACCGAAGGAAACACAGGGATTATTAGAGTGATCTAAAAAAAGAAAAAAAACTTTTTCCACCATTCAACAAATTGGGACCGTCTCAAAATCTGTCACTACTAAAGAAAAATCAGACCCAACTCATTAAAATAATAGGGCCTCTTTGCGCTTTGGGAATAAATTCACTCAGGATTAAATTGGTAACAAGGAAAAGTACACCAATTAAGTAGTGAATAGTAACACTGTACTAGTGATCCGATTTATTGGCGTACAAAGTAGACACATTAACGGTTCCAAGTTTTCGCACATCAACCAGATGGCTTTTCAAGGAAGTTAGACAGAAACTGCAACTGAAAAAAAGAACACATTAACAATTTTAACTTGGAAACTGGACTTGACAACAAAAGATACGAAGTTATATTCATTTAAAGATATGACGCATCACGTTGGTTGCACGCGCGGTATCCTGGTAGGCAGAAGGCTTTACTTGAAGAATTGGTTCCACATTCGTGGCAACTCGAATGAGGCGCAATCATTGCAAGTATCGCCGCTGGTAATGATTTCCAAGGTTTCACGAATGGCTGTAGCGTTAGGGGTAGAGTAGGTAGCTAATTTCTTTATATCATCCCACATATAAAGGAATTAGCTAAATATATGGATCACTAAGTACAGTGTTACTATTTGCTACTTAATTGGTGTTCTGTTCCTTGTTATCTATTTGTGTTTTGCCATTCTCCGTGCAATGTGGAACACCTACAAACTTTTTAGACGTCTTCGACTTAAACTGGAGAAGGAGCGCTCACAACTTAGCTTTTTAACCGCCTGAAAAAAATAGGGCCTAATCCCAAAGTTCCTCGACTTTAAATCAACAGTTAAGGGATCCTGGCTTGATAATAAAAAGGATAAATTTCCTTGTCTGACTCTGTCATGTATAGTGAACCTGAAAAGAAAGGACGTCATGTCATTAGATACCAAGTGGTACACCCTCTATATGAAATTACACGGACTGTGCGACCCGATCACCTTCAACGACTTGACGCTCCGTGTAGATATGTTAGTTGAAAAATCCAATCTTCCTTATCCTCCACACGCAACAAAGAACTGGATTACTTCAGTTCTTCCGAGACTCCTAAAGCTAAACATTTCGCCTTTCCATTCGTCAATATTTCCGCTGGACCCTTTCCAAAGATGAAACAAAAGTTTTGGAGCTTGGACCAAAGTACTGCTTCCGAACAAGATTGAACCCAACAAGCGTCGTTTCCAAATTCGAAAGCGTAACATCACGAGTTCCAAACTACTCAAAAGATGAACTACGCCAGCTATGTTCTTCTAAATTACGATCTTTGTACGATCCTACTAATATGCCTAATAAATTTATAATTCCGAGGCCAGTGTTGATCCTTAGAAATGACCCGTCCATAATGTTGGCTCTAACGGACAAATCTGACCATAATGCAGTTATGGACGCAGCGGACTACAATCAAAAACTTGAAGATTTTATTGCTGACTCTGGTTCTATAGCACCTCAAAAGAACCCTCTAAATTCTTTGATTGCGCAGGTACCAAGAGCGGCCCGGCTACCCGCTATTAAAGAAGATCTCAGAAAAGCCGCCAGACGACCACCCGTACCTCAGATCCCAAATCTCTTCGGAAGACTCAAGCACCATAAGCCGGAAACCCACTCAGACCCATCGTATCCAGGAAGACTTCACTAACGTACCATTTACAGAAAGCACTATTAAAATTCCTGCGTAGTTTTCTTCTTAAATCGGACTGTGTAATAAATCCCACTCTGGATTTTATAACGAAAGCCGAGCAACTCACTGTTCTACCAGGCGACATTATCGGCAGTTTCGACGTGGTTTCCCTTTACCCTTCAATCCCCGTTCAGGAAGCCATCAGAACACTAAAGGAGGCCATATCTAATTCAGCATTTTATATATAGGAGTAATGATTCAGCATCTTCAAATTAATAGATTTGGTCACTAATACTAGCTTCTATAGTTTCCAAGGACAAGTATATATAGATAATAATGGCGTTCCGATGGGATCCTCACTTTCACCCGTCCTTGAAGAAGCAATACTTCGTTAAATTGAACGGAATATTTTCTCCAGCATTACCCCACAGCTTACCACTTGGCTGCGGTATGCAGACGACGTGTGTTTTGTATGGCTTCACGGAAAAGAGACTCTTCGATTGTTCCTTGATAAAATCAATGATATGCATCCTACGATCAATTTCACGATGGAGCTTGAACAAAGTAAAGCTTTACTTTATATGGATATTCTTATGAGAAGATCTCCTGACAACCGCCTCGGTACACAAGTCTACTACAAATAAACGTCAGTCTCCAACCTGATGCTTCGCAGCTTTTTCTGTCCCGCAGAATACAAAACAGCTATCTTCCGTTCTCGAATGCGCAGAGCCTTCGCCGTTTCCTCCGATACCATTCTAGACAACACGGAACTGAAAGCGTCATCAAGTAAGCCACTGAAACAGGATATTCGTTGAATCAGATACGTAACTTTGTCCAAAAAGCCAGGGTCAAGCATTCTAATCTTCCTGTTCCACAGATACCTTATTTAAGCTTAATTCTCTACATACCAAATGTGTATTACAATCTCAAAAACGCCCTAAAGAAGATGAACTACGGCGTCGGCATCAGGTCTTCTGCATATTTATATACTTTGCTAAAGGGAAGTAGCAAATAACCACCTCTCTCCTGCGAAGCAGGTGTTTATGCGATACTGCTACAGTATCCGATCGGCTCTAAACATTACAACATTGGAATGACCAATCGTTCATTTGTAATCAGAGTCAATGAACATAAAAGAGACACAAAGTACGGTAAAGTAGCCATGGCACTATCCAGAGAAGTGAAATTCACGTCCGCTACTCCTATGTGGGACGACATAAAGAAATTAGCTACCTACTCTACCCCTATAGGTACAACCATTAGGCAAACCTTATAAATCATTACCAGCAGCGATACTTGCAATGATTGCGCCTCATTCGAGTTGCCACGAATTTGGATCCAATTCTTCAAGTGAAGCCTTCTGCCTAACAGGATACCGCCCGTGCAACCAACGTGATGCGTCATATCTTTAAATGAATATAATTTCGCATCTATTGTTGTCAAGTCCAGTTTGCACGTTTAAATTGTTAATGTGTTATATTTTGCAGTTGCAGTTTCTGTCTAACTTCATTGAAAAGGCCATCTGGTTGTTGTGCGAAAGCTTGGAAACGCTAATATGGCTACTATCTACGCCAATAAATCGGATCACTAGTACAGTGTTACTATTTACTACTTAATTGGTGTGTTGTTCCTTGTTATCAATTTAATCCTAAAAACACCATAACCATCTGCTTGAGAACGTACATAACATTAATAGCAGAGGAAGGTCGTACATGTAGTTTTAATGTTCATAGAGAGAAAATACGTCAAATATTAAAACAAATGGTTCTCAAGCAGAAAAGTTAGGCGTAATAATAAACATTTCAGTAGGTGGCAGCAAAACAGTAAAATCAGTACAGTACGAAAAGACAGGAGCCAAAATCAGTAGATCTACGGATAAATCAGAAATTTCCTGATTTCACAGCGATTCCCTAAAATTCTAAAACCGAATTTGTTACATCCTCTGTTCATATAACTGTTTTACGATATACGGAAGTACTGGGATAGAAGGAAACTAAAGTCAACGAATCCAGTAAAACAGAAACGTGCTAAATACCGTATATGCAAGCACGTCCAATTTGTAGTCGCAATCGTTTGCCACGACCTGCTGTCGTCATATGGACAGCTCTTTGATAACTTCCCTGTTGAATTATGGCGGCTTGGACATAAAAAAGTGAGTAAGTGCGCGTTCGTCGTCGTTAGTATTGGTGCACCTCTGTACCACCAGATAATGCTGCAAGGACAGGAAAACATGATAGTCGCTTTGGGTAGTGTCCAGGAAATTGACTGGGTGCATTAGCATCTACCAGCTAAGGTCTCTGATCTTTTGACAGGCCACCCGTAATGTGTGAGGTCTCTGCTGTGGGAGGACGCCTTTGCAGATCAGAAGTGATTGTCGTTTCGACGCGAGCGATGCGTGCACACCGTCTAGCTGTCGGAAGTACACATTGGTGGTGATAGTGGTGTCGTCAGGCATCAGCTCATAAAAACGACACCTGCTTATCCTACAGAACAAACAGCAGGACCCTACGTGGACGTAAGTCGCATTTGGGAGTCGCATCGGGTTTCTGTTTTGAATATAATTACTGTTGCCGGGTGTTGACATTGTGATACATGACGCGTTCCTCATCACCTGCCACATTGCCGTCCAAAAACGGTTCAACTTCACGTACAACCAGGGAAACTCATGCGATTTGCTTTCTACTCCACTGTGAATTGATGTGGTACTTAAACACTCTTTTTTTGCACCTTCCCTGTTGACGCAGGCGAGTGCTAATGCTAGTGTGGGAAGTCCCCATCTTTTCGACAAACTCCTGCTACGTCACACGTGAAGTCATTGACTTCTGGTACCTCGTCCTCCAACATTAATTTATTTGCAACCCAATATATCAATTGAGAAATGTGTACTAAAGTTTTTACCGTAAAAAAATTGCAGGAAACATTTACTGTAAGTGCGGTAATTTTATTATTTGCTGCTATCTTATTTGAATCACAGCGTACCGGCATCAAAGCCTAACAATATGCTTTTAATAAGAAATCAAAGACAATATCCGCCATATAATCTAGTCGTACGTCCGAAACAAAGTACCGTCTGAGTTAGCGGGAGTAGCAACTGCCTTAAAGAAATCGTATTTGATAGATAGTACTTCAGGACGACAATTGTGTACAAATCTATATACACAGTCGAGTCACATTATTGTGACCAGCTCCTACATTTGACGTCAAGAACGCGTAACGAATGAAAGAAGGCACGTCTCGTGAGCTGGCTTGGAGGGTATATAAAGTGTGCTGAAGGCATTCTCAAAACATATTACTCGCTCCTGTCATGGTTAAAAGGGTCGATTTATCAGAGATGCAGGAAGTGGTGATTATGGGATTACCGGAAAAAGGTGGCAGTATTTCTGAAACAGCGTAGTTCGTGAACTGTTCGCATTCTGCTGAGGTTAAAGTGCATCGTGAATGGAGAAATGGCACCGTTGCGAATAAGCTACGTGCAAACTGCGGAGCACCGCAATGCATTGATCTGAGAGCTGAACGTGGGCCTCGATGGTGCGTGAGGGCCGATCGACATACTACAGTGGAGCAACTCACTAGCCGAGTGAATCATAAGAGTTACCTCACTTGTGTCTAAACCGACCGTTCAGCGAACCTTGTTGCGTATGAAACTCCGATGCAAACAGATGGTGCACCTATGCTAGTGAAGATGCATCGGCTAAAAAGGCTTACATTTGCACGAGAGTATAGGAATTAGACCTCCTCTGATTGGCGAATTATTGCCTTCTCTGATGCTTCACGTCTTCTGCTTCATCGAAAGAATGGACGCTGGCGTATAAGGCGAGAATAATTGAAGAACAAACAATCTTCAACCAAAGCTAGCTGAACACAAGCTGCTAGAGGGGCTGCGTTGTGGTCTGTGGAATGTTCTCGTGGCAATCTATGGGTCCACTCGTACCTGCGGAAGGCACTATGCTCCGAATTCCTACTAAATTAATCCTTGCAGGCTACGTACACCCATATATGCTGATTGTCTTCCCAGGGACAAATGATACCTTCCAGCACGACAATAGGACGTGTTACATAGCTCGACATCTCCGAGAGTGGTTGGAAGAGCACGATAAAGATTTCAAAGTGCTTCCTCGGTCTCCTAATTTCCCAGACTTAAACCCAATTGAGGATCTGTGGGACCCCCTCGATCGTGTTGCTCGCTCTATGGATCCACCACCACGCCCCATTCAGAAGCTGTGAGGTGTACTGCAGTCAGAATGGCCCCAAATACCTGTAACCACCATCCAGCTTCTTACTGAGTCACTCCGCCGTCTAGCTACTGTCCCCGCTGCACACCGCAGTTATTCTGGATATCTACTTTTAGGCGCAGTAATGTGACTCGACCGTGTAAATTTGTGATGCATAGAGTGTTCTATCACGTAGCTGCGCTGTAGTGATTGGTGAAAGAGCTCTTTTGGAAACAAAAGTGGACAATGTGAAATCTTCTGGTTTCAGCAAGGTCTTGATGACTAGAGAACGCTTCGCAACAATTGCATTTATCCTTCGTGACATATATACTGCCAGCAGATCGTAAACAACGTATTTAAACAGCAATGCTTTCAGTAAGCAGGTTTCATTCTTCAACACTCCTAAAAACTCCACGAGAAAGGGTGAATCCAACGTAGCTAAAGCGCAAAGGCTCTGTACTATTGATATCAGCGTTAGTAAAGAAGAACTCCGAGATTCTAAATGATATATTCATTTACAGAAAGCATTTCTGAATACTCTGCTAAATAAATTACAGATCTGTAATAAAATATATACAACAGAGAAAAAGAAATAATGAAATGGCTCTCATGATGGGCATAAGCATTCTGCGTAGTACACAGGTTTCCTGCACCAAAAATGTGAGATCATAAGCAGTGACCTTTCTTTAAAGTAAAATCAACTTTTCATGAAGGATAGGCAGCCATTAATAGCCGGGGAAAATGTAAGAAATGACTCATTCCGGAACGAAGATTGTCAGCTTGTCAAAGGCTGTAGAACATTCCCTAAGGTCAACTTAGCAACCACCTAAGCTTTCATTTAAATCGACACAGGAAATTGGAAATTTTGCTACAAAAATACAACTATGTTTTTTAATCGAAAATATGCACCAAGAAGCACTTTGAGCCAAAACAAAAACACCTAGAAATCAAAAGTCCATTACATTAGAGTGATGGGTTCCTTTCGTTTGCGATGTCACTCTTCTGTTCCACATCTTGATACGAAGTTGCCGCGTTTGACGTCATACGCGACAGCTTTGGAAACCTACACCTAACTAAATCACGAAACCCATCTTTCTTACGTTAGGGCCTAGGATATTCTATATCGCCTTGGTCAAAGCCTGACAAAGGGTGTCCTTGTGAAATTAGATTCGTGAATAACCTGGTGAGAATAATGGCAATAAAAATTACTTAAATTTTATTTTTGCAATAAAAAAAGAAAAACACACTTATTAAACTTAAGATAAAATG
The DNA here is from genome assembly GCA_039090855.1 of Macrothele yani. NCBI lineage: Eukaryota > Metazoa > Arthropoda > Arachnida > Araneae > Macrothelidae > Macrothele > Macrothele yani. The sequence goes on along the minus strand of CM077034.1, from coordinate 210,289,466 downwards.
GATTCCGTTTTATTTTAAATATCCTGAATAAATATATGTTAACCGTACTTACTACCAAATGCTATCTCTGCAACACAAAGAGGCTTATGCTTTGAAAATCAAGCTTCAGAGTAGAACTTAATCTATTTCCTTACGTTACTTGTTGCCTAGCCCTTAAAAGTACCTACAGTGACATTCATTGCATTCCTTCACAAAAATGTGTTCTCGTGTCACCATTTTGATTGCTTCTGAATCGGGATTCGTTTGTCTAGAAGAATAAGTGGAGTAGTTTGGACATCTAAAAATGAACTATCTGATGATGCGAATCAACACTTCTAAATTAGGGTTCTGATAAAAGTGCAATTTTCCGTAGGAAAATTGCACTTTTATCAGAACTCTACTTTGAAGCGAAATATATTTTTAGATTCCTCTCATTTGTATTACGTTTTTTTATTGAAGGTTTTAACGACCACCATGAGCAACTTAATGAGCTATAAGCAATCGTCAGTATCTAAATTTAGAGCCACTGGTTCCAGAGCAGGGGAGAGCCAGGGCTGTAAGACAAACCCAACATACATGCCTCACCGGGATTCGAACCCAAATGCATCACGAACGAATGGCCACAACCCAGCGCTTGAAGCACTGCGCCACTGGTGCGGCGTTTTACGTTTGAGAAGAAGCATATTTCTCTGCTCGTTATGACGATAGTAAGCAGATTATGTGGTGTAGCGGAAACACCTCCCACGTGTTCGGTAACACACATATAAAAAATGCTTAAAACATGCATCTTCCGCAACTGAGGTGTCCAAAACATTGAAGCAAATCTACACAGAGAGCACTTTAGTGACTTCTGGAACATTCACTTGATGTCATAAATCCTTGCCATAAACAACAGAAAATGTATTGTACGTGTAAACGTCCCTTGAAATGTCACTAGAAATTATTTTCAGTTCCACAGTTTAGAGCTAAAATAGCACTTGTATACAGTATAAGCCTCCCCTGGTGCAGTGGTCTAAGCGCTGGCTTCCGTGAATGACACGGGTTCGAATCGCGGTGCGGCATGGATATTGTGCTCGTCTGGTTCTCTCCCTTCCCTGGAACCAGTGACCGCAAATTAGGGACACGAGACTGCTCATAGCACACTCGGTTGCCCAAGGCGATCGCTAAACCTTCAATAAAAAAGGGTATAAAAAAGGCGTCTACCGATTTACTGTAAAACCACTAGAAAGAAAACGCAACTCAAATGCACCGAAGCGTATTTGAAATAGGCAGGATAAGCGACTAGGTTGGAGTAAGGTTGGAGTACGTGCAGAAGTGCTTCAAACTTTCGGCTCATCTATTATCATTATATCTGGCGAAACAGTCAGACTGCGGGCCATGATCGAGAATATAGCACATATTTCAGAATGCTAAAAATTTCTTTCCATTCAAACACACCAGCATTTTGCAGGAGCCCCCAACATAAAATTCCTTTATAAACCTCTAAAAAAGTGTACCAGACTGTCGTAGATGTTGTAACACCCCCTTAGAATAACTTAAGAAATCCCTCACATGCTGCGATATTCTGGTAGATTGAAGAAGATTACGACTAGCAAGACAAATTCAGGCTTGTCAGTAACTGTTATAAAAAAACAGTGTTGTTTCTAATTCCTTCACTCCTGAGAAACGAATTAGTTTTACAATATTGCCTTCGGACTATCTAAAACTTTGGAAGGGAATATATTTTCTGGTAAGGTAACTTTCGTCGTAAGTGGTTTTACCTCCAGATAAATAATATAATATTTCGTTGCCAGATATGTGCAAACGGTTTTGGTTTTATTGGAATGTTGAACAACCACCGTGAGCAACTCAATGGGCTATAAGCAGTCGCCCGTCTCTAATTTAGGGTCATTGGTTCCATAAAAGGGAGAGAGCCAGTGCCGTAAGACAAAACACAACATCCATGCCTCACCATGATTCGAAACCGGACCCATTTCGGACGAATGATAAGAAGCCTTCGCTAAGACCACTGCTCCACGTGGGCTGCCAAACTGGTATGTATATGTGCAGTTCCGTAGTGTGAACGGGCACGAAAGTGTAACTTGGATTTTTATCTTTGCCAAAATTACAGTCATTCAAGGATCTTGAAATGTTTTACATTCTGTTTAAATTATGAAATTTATTTTGCGATTGATTAAGAAAAAACAACATACATAGTGTTGCTAGATTGATGATGGGTCTTTTGACAACAACATAATTTGACTCCTTAACTTACTTTATCGATTTTTTTATTTCTTTCAGAGAACCGACTTCTTCCTCAAAAACGAATATTGATATTCGAAAAAGGAGCAAATTAAAGATATCAAACTTTTATTTTTCCTCGAAACCTAGTCAATCCGCATAAACATAAGGAAAGCGGGTTACAACTGGCTAGGGAAGGGTGTTCAACGTAAGATTTCTATTGGGTTTGCAAAGCTAAATTTGGTTAGCCATATTGGAGACTTAGTTACTTTAACAGTATCGAAATCTCAATTTATTACAAAGAACAAATAAAAAAAAATTCCACGTAAATTTTAAGAAATTAATAATAAGTCTAACCAAGGAAAAGAAAATCGCTTCTTCTATAATAAAGTATTTACTACAGTATGTATTAGTGCATCCTTGAAATATTTTAAAGTTTGTTCGATTCCAATTATAAATCATACCATTCATGATCAGAGAAACTCTTGAATAGGTTGACATGTGTATTTATCGTTGCAAAAATAATATACGTTGATACAAAATACAATTTTATTTAAGTATATAGTGTGCAGTTTGTGTGTTCAATTGCTGTCAACATATTTGAATAGCAAAAAAACATACAAAGGAGAGGTGCTAACCTGTGTTATATACAAATGAAAGAAATATGCATGAGGATTTCAAATCTAAGCTGATATTTGAGCTTTCTAAAACGTTCTAAAAATTATTAGATGGGAATGCAGGATATGTATCATATATACTTTTAATGTTTCTTTCGGAAAACAATACGTATTAGTTGTTTACTGATTTTCTTCAAATTATGCAAAACAGCAACTGAAAATGAGTAGAGTCTTTATACTTGAGCACCAGAGCACACCTGGACAAGCGTTTTTACTAAGTCAGCGGGTATTATACAATCCCATCTGTAATTTATGCTTTCCATTTAAACTTGTTTATTTCTTGCTGCTTCGTCGATAGTTTCCACACTTAGTTTCCTCCAAAAATTATCAATTGGGTTTAAGTCAGAAGATTCCGCAGGCCAAACAAGACAACACACACACACCTCTGGTTGTGAACCAGTTTTGTCCAGCCTTCACTCGGTGGCAAGGGCCGTTGTCATTCTGGAACAAGACGTTACCATGTGAGAATAGATCAGTAGCACTAGGAAACATTTTATCGGTTAGGACACCAATATAATTGCTTGCATTTTTCATTTCATCAACAATACATTCTCCCAACGGCACTGGAAGCCATGTAATTCCAAATCATGACACATGTTGCGGACTTAACGGTTTGTCTGCTGCACTCTGGCTTGAAGTCTACGTCAGGTTACCTACTTACATATGAAGTACCATTATTTGCTGCAATGGGAAATGTGAGGGTATTACTAAACAACAATTCTTCCCAGTCAGGCGTCGACAAATGTCAGTGTTTCTTCTGCCAGAAGAACTGATCTTTTCGCTGGAGCAACGGTTTCTTCTTTGCTTTTCTGCTTCTGTGTCTCAAGGATAGCAGTTGACGACGGACTGCCGAAGCAGAACAGGTGATTGAAGAACACTCGAAACATTATTTTGCCAGCTTCGGTGACGTCAGCATTCAATTTGCATGTCTAAGTCTTTTAAGCTTTTACCCATGGATATGATGGCTGTCCTCTGCGTTTACAATGAATGACGAGTATTGTTTTTTTACTACCCTGGATTGTCATGGACATAGCAGAATGCCGACAATTGACTTTTAAAGCAATTTGGTGGAGAGAGTTCAGCATCACACAAAGTCTTGCGCGCCATCGCAACTGGCATGTGAATTACGCTGGACTTTTCTATAGCCACACAGAGGATTAGAACGTAACCAATAACAGTTTGGAACCAATCACCTGCGATTTCATATAAACTTTCTGTCTCTATTTGGTTAATACAGCTGAGTTCTCGCTCCAGTCTTAACTTAAACCTGACATGGTGTGTTTGTGTGTACAATACAAGTTGTTGCGGAATTCCAACTAAATAAAATATTGAAGATATGTATTTGATTTGAAATCTGCATGAATTTTCCTTTTACTTGGTAAATAACACAGGTTAGTACTTTTTTCTATTTTTTATTGCTATTCAAAGATGTCGATAACCATGGCATAGCAGATGTTGCAGAAGTTATGCACACCTCTGAATTTTTTTTCCAGTAAACAACGAAATATCTCAAAATGCTGGAATGTTCACTAAAAGACGTGTGCAATATTAGTTTCAGAAGAATGAAACTATGGATTTCTGCCCCCTGGTGGCAAAGAAATGCGTTATTTTACAAAGAGAGCATTTTCAAAAGGTTTTTCGGTGTGAGGGGTATTGCTCCAAGGAATAATTTTTTCAATCTAGTTTTCTATAGCTCATATTTTGCTGGAAATACAAAAGTAGCGGAAACAAACACATAAGCCTCTTGGTGGCTAAATAATTTTTTTACCAATTATCATAAATTATATGCAACTCATTTTCTGTTAGTAGCTGTATCCGGTGAAAGAAGTGTCGGAAGAATTTTTCAAATCGGAGTTTCTGCAGCAGACATATCGGGGAAACGCAATTTACCATTCAACACCCTAGTGGAAAGTCTATGAAGTATTTGAAAATTTTGAAATTATATGAAAACAATCCTCACTGAGACCTGTGTCAAACAAAGAAATAATTTTTCAAATCGATCTCTTAGAAGCAGGGATATGGACAAAAAATAAAATATACATGTAGCCCCTGACGGAGAAACTATGCGTTATTTTAAGAAGAAAATATTCCGAAAATGTTTATCGACGAAACCATGGTCGGCTTGAGAAAATAAACATTTGTGCCAACTATGTTGTATTATCTTAATCTATATGTGAGTGCTATCCGTCCACGAAGGAATTTTTTAATCCAGATTTTAGAAGCTCAGGTTTTGCTGCAGATGCAACAAAAGCAGAATTTGACTCTTAAGCTCCCTGGTAGCGAAATCGTTTTGTTAACAAAAATTAGAAATTGTACGAGAAAGATTTCCCATCAGGATCTGTGTCAGCTGCATAAAACGTTTTCTAATCGGGTGTTCAGAAGCCGAGGTATAAGGGGAAAACGCAATTCACTTTACGCCCCATAGTGGAAAATTTACTTTTAACTTGAAAAAGTGACTGTACCTAAAATACTTTTCGACATAGATGGAACCGAAAGAAAAGAACTTTTTTCCCATTGGACGTTTAGAAGCAAATATATGGAATAAAATGTATTTTGAATTCGATATCATCTAATTTACGTCTTCTAGCGGAAACATTGTGCATCGTGAAAAATAAAAACGAAACAAAGGATCATTATTCGCCTATTTCAAGCTTCCCAATGCAAAGAAAAATTTTAAAATCGGAATAAATAACTCTCATTTTGTGTTAATTTATTAACAAAAACTTTTAGGAAAGATATAGAGATGCAGTTTTAATATGAGTTTTTTAAAAACGCGTAACACATCCTAAAAGATCGAAAGCTTGTATGAGGGAATCTTAAGTTTTTATATATTTATGATCTCTGCAAATGTATTTGCTTTTCTGCACGCTACGGAAGAGTGGCAAATAATCCTACCATATTAAGATATCAAAGGAATTAAAAGCTTCAAAAGCCGCTTTGCTAATATAATTCATCAAAATGAGTTAACACACATAAAACTGATTTGGAAAAGTGAAATAAGTTTCTTCCAAGGTGTGACGAGAGAGTATAAAAATATCGTTTAAAATACACTAATAACTGAAAATCGTTTCACTGCTTCAGCTTTTCTGAAGCGTTGAGGACGTTTCCATTCCTTAAAGAGAAAACCAAATTATGTGGCATCTTTTTCTCTGAGGAAAGTGATTTTGGCAATTATTCTCAAACAAAAATTAGATTTGATGGGTACAATGTTTCACATAACTTCACTGTGCGTTGTCGTGTTTTTATTTCAATTCAATCAAGGGTTTGTGTTTATCATTTAAACAGTAATTAGTCTGCAATGTTGGCCCGCGTGGCTTCCCGTGTTTAAGAAATGTTTCCCCGTTTTTCCAACAATTGTTGGAGGCTGCTAACTGACTGGTTCCGTTTTTCTGGTGTCAAAGTATTATCAAAGAATATTGTCTTAATTTGAACCTATATTATTTCCATCAATCTGAAGTAATTCTGCAACAGTATGTTTTCCTATGTGAGGATATCTCGTGATTCCATATAACCACTGAAAAAGTATGAGCAAGTAATTATTAAATTTGTTGTAGAACTTTTAAATTTGGTTACATTATCAATATTATTATGAATAATTAATTAAAAAATATTGCTTACATTTGTGGGTGTGAGACTTCCTTTGTAGCGTTGGTGACCCGATGGTTTAGGCGCTATCTACCAATTATTCGTCGTAGACGGGTCCAAGTCCGAATCCTGGTGAGCCATGGATGTTGTGCTTAAATTAAGGCACCGGCTCTGAGCGTTCCGCGCAACAAGTAGACCAAAATTAGGGAAGGGTGACTGCTTGTATTCTATCCAATTGCTCACGGAGCGGAGGTCGCAAAACATACCACCCCTGCCAAAAAAAAAAAAAAAAAAACAGAAACTTCAAAAAACCCTAAGTCTCATATATTCTCGTTCACAGAATGTTTAGCATGAAATATCACGAAAAAAATTTAAATGAAAGCACGATTTCTGTATGAATAGGTCGAACAAATGTGGAGACATTCCGAATTTTATTATTTCATTTCATTATGTAAAACATATCTACAGGTAAATAAATACATATAAACCATTGTCTGGGGCATAAACGCTCCAGCGGAACATTTGTATTAGCCGCTACATCAGAAATGTCGGAGCTGGGTTTAGAACATAATCCGATATGTACTCGTATATTCATGACCGTTTTGTAATGCCTTCAGATCTAATAAATCTTGCAAATCCATTATTAAATTCGCTTTGTGATGCTTTCGTTATGTTTTAAAAATAAAATGCAAAACTTACTTATGAATTGCCCAGTAATTTTTAGTACTTCCTAACAGAATTGGATGAGACAGACGACGGTTTTTGTTTTCAAAGTTGAAAGCTAACCAATATCGAACCAACAGTAAAATTTCTTATATGCATTTTTCATATGATACGCAAAGGAATCATCAATAGGAAAACAACTTCTGATTCGTTACTAAGATTTTTAAAAGATGTTTTATATTAATAATCTGCAGTAATATTAAAAAAAATATATATATATATAAATAAACATATGGTACTTAGTTGAATTATACTCAAGGTTCTTAAAAATCTTCATTTAAAGGTCTGCTGATGGCCTGGTCAAAAAAATATTTTAAAAGATTATAGGCAATTCAATGATCAATAACATATTTTTTTCTTAGTTCTAGCTTCATATAAGCCTTCATTCTTTTTTTCTTAGTTCTAGCTTAATTATTCCTTCATTCGTTTGCTTTCGTTAAGCCGAAATTCAACCTTGTGTTTCATTATCCTATTGTTAAACGGTCGTTAGCCACTAGTGCAAAGATATAGTTCTTAGCGAAATCATTACAATTGTAAACTTTTGGTTAACCAGCTTATCTGAATGCATAAGGTAGTAATGCAAAGCATTTTCCGTAATTCCTTAATATCTGCTACCAAAAGTACATCACCTCCTAGGATATAGCTTTAAAATATTTCATATTTTAAAGCTATATCCTAGAATGTATCGTAGGGTTATTCACTTTTACTTCGCATCACCTCAAAAGGAAGCATTTATTTTTTCTTTTTTTATTAATACTACTGTCATTCTCTATGTATCAGACAGCTGTTTCCTTCTGTCTTTGAGTGTGCTTCAATAATGAATAATATTTTGCTCTTCATACAATCCTGATTCTTAGTTATTTCCACTTCCCTTATTTGTTTAAAAATTAATTCACTTTCGTTCAAGTGTGTGGGTTCACGTATCTGCATAATTGTGCGTATTTTCGTTAATTATTGAGAACAATACTGACAAATTTGAAAATTTTGCTATTCTAATTGCTCAGATTCATTTGTGATGTTTCTAAAATTATTCATTCTGAGCTACATTAGATATAACAAAAAAGTGATGTCCTTCACAAAAGACCTGGAGAAAATTTAATAAAATTAATTAAAAATTCAGCAAAGAATTACAGAAATTCAAAATATTGGAGCTGCCCAGTAGGTTGTTCAAGGGCTCGCTTTTAACAATTGGTCCGAGATAGGTTTAGGTTCGATTCCTGGTGAGACATGAATGTTCTATTCGTTTTAAAGCACTGGCTCTGTCCCTTCCCTGGAACCAGTAGCCCTACATTAAAGAAGGGTAAATGCATATAGCCCAGGGACTACCGCACGGTGGACGTTAAACCCACAAATAAAAGTAAAGACATTTGAAAAAAAACATTATTTCAAGTTAATTGTAAATTTATTTTCTTCTAATACGTAAACGGTTTGTTTGGTATTTGTTGTACTACTTGGAAACCAAAGAAAATTATTATTCTTTTACTTAACATTATTCATATTTTCAAATAAACGAATGCAAAACATCAGGAGCATAAATATGGGATATTTCAAGTACAAAGTTAATGAATGCAACTGAAGCACCTAATACGCTTAATAATTTTTTCATTATAATTTCATTACAGAGTGAATATATAATTTTTTAATCATGATCTTTATTGATGCCTCTACCTTTACTATTCGTTTTTATTATTACTATCCTAAAAATTTTGGGATTGCTTTCAAACTTTGTTTGACACACAGTACATGATTTTATATATGATTTTTCATATGATATGACACGGACTAATTTAATATATTTGAAATAACTTTCAAATTTTGTTTCCATATTATAAAGTAATATATGCTTTAAGTTAGTCACCCGCAGTATCATATCTGAAAAAGAAGTTATGGATGCCGATGGAAAAACACTTAAAATTGTGGTTCATTCCTGAACTTACTTATTTGACTGTGAGTTGATAGACATGGTTAAACATGTTTTTCAAATCATAAGAACAATGCAAAAGCTAGTTAAAACTAATTTGGCATTTGCGTTTCTGCAAATTATTATTATTTTTTTATATTGGACAGGAATGTGATTCTGTATCTCTTGCCTTTACTCCATTAAGCTGAAACTCTAAATTGTGCTCATGTTGTTTTTTAAGCGAACGTTAGCAACTAATGGAAAGTTAGTCTTTCAAAAAAATTGGAAAGATAACCTTTTACGCTTAACCTGAGAGTTTCAGTAAAGCACATAGTGCTTAAAGTAGTTTTAGTTAATTTCTTCTACTGCAAAGATGGCCTTCAGTAGGATCCAGCCAAGTGAAACACATTCCAGGAGAATTCATGCAGGGAAGACAATGGTTTCTCTGTCGTCCCTGTCCAGCATCACAGTGGAAGGCAAAATGCATTTCACAATTTTTTTCTTTCAATACAATTGCCCTGTTGTATTACTGTTCTTGTATCTTTCAATGGGCTTCACTAATGAATTATATTTTGCTTTTAGTGCAATCTCAATTCATATTTTTTTCCATTTCTTTTTTGTTTGCTTAAGTATTAATTTACTTTAATTCAAGAATGATCATGAAAGGTCACGTCGCCGGAATGCATGCCGGTTTACTGACACTATTTGAGGTTTCTGCTGTTTTGATTGTTTTGAATACATTTGCCATAAACCTGGTATGCAATGATTTATCATAAAAGTGTAAACATTCATTGTTTATGGAAAACTTTTTATTAATAAGCTGTACACTTACCTGAGGCTGTTAGAATAGAAGCAAATCGACGTTAAATAAACTTATATACAATAAGTCATGCACATACGATAAGTGAATTTGGGGCAATTCTTCCTGTAAAATATGTACCAGATGTACCAGTGCTGCTGTAGGTGGAAAATCTAATCCGACGTTTTCCTTGAGATATTCCCCTAAATGTTTAATAATATTGAGCTCTGGAAATTCATGGTGCCTGATTAGTCTTATGCCCGGCAAAATAAAGTTTCACTCGTTTCGCACAACGCACTGGCACATTTACATCTGCTTGAAATCACAGACGATTATTAAGGGGAAATGCCTACTGCATGGTACGAAGTTGGCTTCCAATAGTGGATTCGTACGTTGCATATCTGACACGACACTTCCGAATAACTAATGTCCGAAAGGAATCCCATGATTTGGCATCCCACGACATCCTGGATCCAACTCCATTCTCCACAGTCGAAATCAAATAGTTGGGGTTAAACTCTTCTGCAGGTTTTCAGGAGACGAACACTTTACCACTGGGTGCGAAACAATGTGAAGCACTCTTCATGAGGCAAGACGACACGGTGTCAGTCAATATGCCACATGTGTTTATGCATTTTCCACAAACTTGCACGTTTCGTTTCATTGATATTAGTAAGCACTTCACTGCAACATGCCATATATGCCAACACTTTTGTGTCCCCGACAGCCTATTACGATGGAAGCGGAATCATTCAGACTGCTGTTCGACTCTGCGGCTATTTGCAGTGCATTGCTCTTGTGCTTCGGTATTCAAATCATGCCAACTGTTTTATTTTCATTTCTCACTTCAGCATAGGGCGTACATACTTTGCACGTTTGGAGGCAACGCCGTTCCGTTTTTATAGGTAGCATAATTCTTCGATAAAGTTCCACAAGTGTCAGTTATTACTAAAGCCCGGGCGTTGAGGCAGTAAAAATGCTAAAAATAGGCAAGCAAATAAGCGAAATAAAGCTTCAAAATAGGATAAAAAATATGCATTTATAGAAGTGGTCGAACAATTTTGAATCATACACAGATGTTAAGCTGAATTGGCAAAATCATTTGTCAGATTACCATTTACTTATTTTTGCGGTTGTACATAAGTACTAGGTGTTTTTTTAAATGTTTGAAAGTGAAACTCTCCCTTCTGTCACTTAGGATATGTTTTAGAAGCGAAAATGATCTTTCAACTTCTACGAAGGTAATGGGAGCGTATTTGAAACATGAGGCAGTTGTAGTATCCATTTCAATAGAAGTTCAACTTTAACCTTGGAGTATTTCAGCGATGACTTTGATTTTCTCCAAGTCATTATTTGCTTAAAGAACTCGTTGACATTTTTCACTCACGATTTGACCCTTTCTCCCGGGAACACATTTAATTGTACGAACTACATCATTTAATATTTTCAAGGCATTCACTAACGTTCCGTTCCTTTTTTCCAGCAAAGTAATCACATCGGGCAACTGTGAAAAGTGTGCTTGAAAAAAGTTAAATCATTACGAATGAAATCTTTAGCTAATATCTGTTGAGCATTGCGAATTGCGCAGGATTCATCCTCTTGAAAACTGTTAACAATTTCAGCAATCTTGTTCAAATTATTTGCGTAATATACAGCGGCTGATATCCACGTTCCCCATCTTGTCAAAATCGGTTTAGGCGGTAAAGCAAGATTTGGTTCCATCTCTTTTAATAAATGAACTCGATTAGGAGCTTTAAGGAAACTTTTCTTCACATTACTCACTGACGCTTCAATATCCGGAAATAACCCACGTACTTCCTCCGCTACTCTGTGGAGAGCATGAACCAAGTTAAATGAAGCATTTTTGGAAAGAGAACTTTCAGGCTGTGAGCAGCCTTTTTCATATAAGGAGCTGCGTTTGTTAAAAACAATAGTACATTTCCATACTTTATTCCTCCAGGCCAAAGGAGAGCTAATGAAGAGGCAAAAAGCTGAGAAATCGTGATACTATTTGTTTTTGGAAGTTGTTCTGATGTAAGTAAGTAGATAGTTGAAGGCTGAGCAGGTTCCATTTTACCTATAACAACATTTGCCACATACCTTCAGGTGGTGTCTGTTGTCTCATCGATACTGATCTAAACATTTTTATCACCTACATTTTCTCGTATTTCTATCATTATACCGACGTAGCAGGAATCTAAGTATGTTTTCCGCAAAGTTGCTTCGCTCGGAATATTTTCCTCTGTATATTTCTCCAAAAATGCTTCAGTGAATTATTTTCCAGCTTCCACAAAGGTATTCCAGCATCTATAAAAGCATGGCCCAAATCACTTGCAAACTGTGACTGCTTGCTCGAAGTAGAAGCGAATGGCGAAATCAAACATGTCTTTTTTTCACCAATCTTCCGAATAACAGCAGCTTTATGTTTAGCTGTTGTCAAATGTTGTGAAATGAAGAATTTATTTTCGTAATTCAGTTTCGTATCACATATTTTACAAAACAACACCATTTCATCAGTGAGCAAGATATCACTTCCATACCCTTAACATACCGACTTAATTTAGCACTGATTGACGAAGCAGTTTTCGGCATTATTGTTTCACTTGGACGCAAGGCGAGATCTATTAGGGGTAGCGAACTAACAGAATATTCCTCCCTTGTTTTGCACTTACGTTCAAGGTCTTATGTGTGTACGTGCATTCTTGGCTTTCACTCTAGCTTGATTGGTTACAATGTTATCTGACTGGATTCGGCTACTTCCGCCATGCGCAGAAACTAACATCTAGGATTCCAGGGAATGCAAAACATAAAATGAGATGCAGACCATCGCAGACTCTGCGCATGCGTCTGCCACCGCTGCTTAAATTGGACCACCTCGTTTTGAATGTACCGATATTACTCGTGTTTACTTTCAGATGTCTGCTGACTGTAATTTCGTTTTAGAGAAAATGCCACCTACCTAATGGTTTGTACACCTGTACTCTAAAAACGAGTTTTTAAAAGAGCTGAATAATTTAAAAAAATTACGTGTTTACCCAGAAACACTAAGTACTGCATGCTAGATTGTTATCAAAACTTTGATTTTATCGCATACTTAAGAAGAAATCATTTTTTAATAGTGCATTTGTTCAGTAGAGGCAAGAAAAGGCATTAAAATTATGAAAAGGCATGTTCTTCAAATATGAGCCGAAAAGGCAAAAAAAGCATTTTAAGGCATTTTGCCTCAACTTTCGGGCTTTAGTTATTAAATTAAGCCGTTCGGTTACTTAAGCTCCTGACTTTTTTAAGTCAGTGATATCTGTCTTTGTCGACAATTACTCCACAACAGCTATTACCCCTGCGACTATGGAAGTGCTATATGTTATCCAAAATGGGATACTGGTCTTCCTTACATATCTCATATCGCGGGTGTCGTTGTCCCTTTAAATTACAAACGGTGTTTCATGGGTGCTCCAGTCGCAGGAAGTTTTTCCGTTATTCGTTATTGTTTTTCCTATTCATATTTTTTATACATTCGTTAGCATCTATTCCTACAAAAGCAAATAAACACATAATTTTCTACGATAACCAAAACCTTTGATATCAGGTACTACGCTGAAATACATGAATAGGGTTTATATTATTGGAAAGGGCTCATAAGTTCACAAAATGGAGAAATCCCTAAAAAGAAAGTTATAACTACCGAAATGTGTTCCTTTCACTAAAAGACTTTCAGCTAATTCAATGCCAAAAATCAGAAATTGAGCGAACAAGTATAATGACTATACTGAAAGACAACCTGTATTTCAACCTAAATTCAATTTCATTAAATTCCAATCCGCAAAGAGCTTGTGATATTGTGGCATTATTAATAAACCAAAGAAAGATTTCCCCCACCAACTAGTAGCTCAAAGAAACAAAATATTAATTTTTGATTTAATATAGCGGGTAGCAATGCAAATCAGAATTACTGATCCCTTCAAAAGAGCAACACCAGATTGTTACAACATACATTTAGGCTATTTTCACTTATTTTTAATTATAAAATTAATGAAAGGAATCGTCGGAAAATTTTCCTCATCGTAAAGCAGGTACATCTAAAAGTCACCGCTTCAATTGCCATTTTACCGCGAATACAGAATTTTTAAATCACCGACTGACTATCCACCCGAGATGGGCCCAGGTTTGAATCACGGTGAGGCATCGATGTTGTGTTTGTCTAACGGCACTAGCTTTCCTTTTTCTTGTAACCAGTGACCCTAAATTTAGAAAGACTGACTGCTTATTTAAATAAGCATGGACTATCGTGATGGTGGTACAATTTCTATTCCTAGACAGCAGCACTGTCCCGTAAAATTTGTGACAGCTTTTAAAATACAGTGTTATAGTTGCATTTGCGAGCTTTGTGGTGCACATTAAATATTTGCGTATGTTATTAAAGAAAGGTTAATACAAAGCTGAAATTAATTCGTACGTTGAAATCGCATTTAACGTGATAAGGTGAAAATGATTTATGTTGCTATTTAGTTTCACTGTTGAATGTGTTATGTAGATACAGAGGATGGTGACATATCTTTAGAACTTTTCATTAAGAAATTTTAAAAATGAAAGAAATTCAAAAATTAAAAGCAGCTATAATTTCATCAAGCTATATTTTCTGTTGAAAGAAGAGAGTGTTTTATCTGTAAAATCTTCACCGCAACGTATGAAAGTTTAAAGACCGCTGCGTAATAGCTACTATAAACGAACATTTTTTAAAGTCCAGAATAACTGTGAAATTTGTATAATTACCTGAATAGGAAAAATGTGTATAACATGCAGCTGTATTCCTGAGCACTAAATGTCACGAAATATTTGGATAAATCCACAGCTGAGAAAATGGAAACAGAAAAAAATACGGAGCAGCATTTATTCAGTGCATTATATTTAATAAGATAGGATCTTCGTGTAAAGAAACTGGCAATTTTTCTAAAAGACAATCTACTGATTATTTATCAATGCCATGAAATAATTAAGTTAACTTTAATAATACATCGCAGCTGGAATAGTAATACGCGCTAGCTAAGATTACTCCTGATAGCCAAACGATCAATACACTATACGAAAAGAACACAGTGTGCAAAGTAAGATGAAGTGCACAAGAAAATATCTTTGAAAATTTGCGGATGTTTGACGGCACCACATTGAACCTAAATAACCTATCATGACGTGTAATTCAACAGGGGCCGCCCCGGTGGCGCAGTGGTCTAAGGCGCTGGTCTCTGATCATTTGTCCGTAAGGGGTCCGGGTTCGAATCCCGGTCAGGCATGGATGTTGTGTTTGTCTTACGGCACTGGTTCTCTCCCTTCCCTGGGCCCAGTGACCCTAAATTAGGGACGGGCGACTGCTTATAGCCCATTGAGTTGCTCACGGTGGTCGCTAAACCTCCAATCAAAAAAAAAAAAAAATCAACAGGACGATGACGCTGGCATTAGATGCTTATTAGACATTCCTTTCGAGGTGCAGTGTCTCGTTCTGCAAAAAGAGATTTGTGCGAGACATAGGAGAGCTGATTTCAGTCACATGATGGAATGCCATCGTTGGGGAAGGCGCAAATTGTTTCTCGCCTCTCTGCTGGCGCAGTGGTCTAAGTGCTGAATACTAACCATCCGTTTCAAATGTGTATGGGATAGAATCCTGATAAAACATGGACGTAGTGGCTTTTTTTATAATACTAACCTTCTTTTCCTTTCATGAAACAAGTCGCACCAAATAAATGGCGGACCACTGCTTACAGCCCTTCGAGTTGCTCGCAGTGGTTGTGAAACCCCAAACAAAACAGGAAGGATTACACAGCATTTTCAGTTTAAATAAGTAATCCTGCTCAAGTACTGAAAGACAAAACTAAATAATAGATTTTATTTTATATACTCTTTTCTCAATGCTACAATTAGCTTTTCCTTTAATTAATTTAAAAAAAAATCTTTGTAGATATCACAATATAATGTATTTCACCCAGGTGTCATTTTTAGTGGAAATGACAAATTCATGAAATATTTAATTGAAACACTGATCATAGTTAGGTTCAAAGACATCGAGCTTTCTAAGAAGATCGCCATTTTTTTGGGTTTAACAAATCGGAATTTTGGTATAACCATTTCAAATGACAGTTCGATAATTTACACACAAAAGTTTTGCTTTAAGAAAGTATGTTTTCATTTAAAGTAGCCACTGAAAATATATATTGAAGTAACCTGTAAGAAGCATACTCTAACAGGATAAGGAAATTAATACCAAGTTTCAAAATCTAGCATGTAAGGGCTACAGGAGCGTTTCACGGAACAAAGAACGCTACCTAACGTCATATCAGTCGGAGAACTTATTCTCGTTATGTATACAACATGTTCTTTAACGTTTTTTGTTATCTATGGTTTTAACTACCATCATGATCATCTCAATGTGCTATATTCCTGTCCCTAATTTGGGTGTACTGTTTACAGAGCAGTAAGCCAGAGGTGGCGTAAGTGAAGCCTAACATGCATCGGGGTGAACTGAAACAGGGTTCAAAACTTTCTACGTAACTCAAGCAGCATATATGAGGAAACGTGTTTTACAAAAACGTTTATTCACCCTAAAAACAATAAACTTGATAAAGCAATATTTTCCGTCGCCTCAAAGACTTTAAAAATTGTTTAAATCTTCCAGACGTACCGTTTTTTTAATTTTGCTATTAAGAGATAATATCTTTCAAATCGAAACAAAATGATTTACTCTACATAAATTCTTTTAAAAAGGTTGATTAATAATAAACATTAAGAAACAGCAATTTAAAAATTATTTGACAGTCCTTGAAATGCCTTCATTTTTTTAAATTTAGGCAATCATTGAAGGGATGAAATCCGCGATCTCATAGGTCCACCTCCTTGGGCTTGGACAACAAACTATCGCGGAAGCTTGTGTCACAAGTTTAACACACTATTCAACATCTTGAGAACGACAACGGAATCTGAAAATTTCGTGATTCTCAAGTACATTTTCAATTATTTCTTTCAGTTCATTATCGGTAAGAGGCATGATCTAAAGTCTGTCTCACAACATTCTTGTGTAAATAATGCCTTTTTAGAAGAACAGATAGTATGATAACCAAATGAAATATGTTACCCTAAGTCCCAAAATAAAATTTCTCTTAGTTTTGGTATATCTTGGAGAAATGTATTCCACAAAACAGTCGCTCTAAGAAAAGACAAGTGCACGTGACGGAATCACTCACAGTATGAAATACAACAATATGCAGACTGAAAAAATTTAACAGAAAATGCTAAACAACGATTAGCCAGTTTTTTTCCAAGTAGGAATTTGCTTCACTTTGTCCATTATTGTGATTTAAGAAAGGAATTACACTTTACGGAATTTAGGAATCATACAAGTAATATTTTTATTTTGCAATGAAATAATTATGACAATTATTAATTTTTTAACATCCTTTGAGCTCCGATTTACTGGATAAAGTGAAAAACTAAAAAAATACTGAGACCGATTCAAGTCTTGTGTTATAAATTGATAAATAATACATGTATATTATTCGAAATTACAAGTTACTTAATTGTCGACGGTCTTATATTAGAAAATAATTATATGTAAATATTAACGAATTAAAACTTCCAAATTAATAATAACATGTAAACATGCTTTCCGTAAAGCGAATGATTTTCGCCTTCATCTATTTTAGGAATATGGAAAGGAGTAGTTCTTCTGATACCGTTTACAGAGGAAGACAAAATAAGCAGTTATGTTCACCTCCAGTTAGTTATGCCCCACGTTCTCAGTCTTATACTTGTCCTTCCTATTACAACAATTTCCTAAACGATGCATTGCTGTGAGGACTTCATTGCTTGGATATTTGTTTCGCTAGAGTTAACCCAATATAATTTTTATTTATGGCTTTATGTTTCACATATCTAGAGTAAAACGTGTGGTTAGTATCGGCGACCTGCCAGATAGAAGTGCCTAATACATTTATTTCATTGATGTAGAGCTGTATTGAAATTTGTTCATAAGATTTTGATAGTTTATTGATCTAGTAGAGCAATCAGCACCTCGTTATCTCACTTCAGGGATTTCAATGAATTGCTAACTATTGTAAATTTTATTATACCCTCATATCAAAGAAAAAATAGTTGAAAAATAATAATATATCACGAAATGGTATTAGAATGTTGTAATACATGTCTAACAGCCAAAGCAATATATTGTAGCTGTTAATTAATCGCCCGCGTCGAATTAATTTCCAGGTAAGATAAAGGACCACTGAATAATATTTTGGTCAACATTTCGAACACAAGCCGTACCCATCTTGTGAAAGACGTTACAAAATTTAATAAGCTATCCTAATGTTTGTAAAAGTATTTCTAAAATTAATGCACAGTGAAATCTGTAGAAGACAAAAAAAAAAAAAAAAAACTCTACACGACACTAGAAAAAATTTCCTTTTTCCAATAATTTTTTTACAGCATAAAATAAACCAGGAAAATAGTCCGCAAAATGCAAGTTTTTGATCACTGGAAGGAAATCGTTGAAAATATGTGCAAAAGAGATACAGCACATATGTGATGTGGAATACCTCTCCGCTGAAATTTCACAAACATACTAAGCCCTTCCAAGACATCTGGTGTATTTAACATAAAGTTTGTTCTTTCACCCTGTATACATTTATTACAAGATAAGTAACCCGTTTAACATCTCTAAATTTCATTAGTAGAGTAATTTTCAATCGGTGGACGTGCAGCCAAAGTGTATCTGTGAGGTTTCTGTCAGTTATATTGAGAGCTGTACCTCCCTATCAGAGAGGAAGATACAGTTATAAATAACAACCCTAATTAAATAGTTATAAATAACAACCCTTAACTAAATAATGTGAACATTTTTGTTAATGGGAGATCGTTCAAAGTTCCACGAATTCCGTTTTGTGTGATACCTGGTGGGAGAAACAATTTGGTGTAACAAGTGTAGTTCTCCCATTACACAATTATGAAACGCCACTCAGTCCACGAGCTAATGAACACAACTTGAGTATTACGCAGAACCACATTTATACAGACGTTTGAGAATATCGCCTTTTAGAACATGAGAATAACAGGTCTCTGAATTAAAACGTATTCTTTAAAGTAGGTACTTACGTCATCTGTCGACACAATGCGAAGGTACTTTTTACATATCCCGACATTAGATCATCTACTTCCGAAAACCAGTACATGGTTTCTTTTCATAATACGGAGGGCAAGATGCACGAATCTAGCCACAATGTCTTCAATAATTCATCAGGCATTTCCTTTACAAATATCTTCCGTGGAATCAGCGGTACTCTTCCAATAATCATTGTAGGATTGCAATCTTTCGTATCTACACTATATTGGCAAAAGTCACCGGACACCTAGAAGAAAAACACAACATAGCATTTATTGACATAAATTAGTACGGAGTCGGTCCACCTAAGGCCTTAATGTATGTACTGACCTTTCGAGACATGCTTTCGACGCGAATTTCGAACCCAGCGATAGGAATGCGCTTCCATTCAGTACATAATGCTGCCGCTAACCTTTGCTTAGTAGTACGCCTTCGTTCCAAACTTTTTATGCGGAACTCTAATTCATCCCATAGGTGCTCTACGGAATAAAGATCAGGGCTCTGTGCTGGCCAGGCTTCACACGATACGGAATTATCGTCAAACCATGCCGTAACAGTCCTTGCTTTATGTCTCGGTGCATTATCCTACTGGGACCAACAAGGCTCTGTTCCATAGTATTGCCAGAAAGTTGGTAGGCACTAATCATCCATAATGCCGAGGTAGACGCGCTGGTTAACAGGTTTGTCCACGACAACCAATGGGACGGGACCATACCACGAGAACCACGTCCACACGACTACAGTGGCAGCTCCAAACTTGACCATAGGAGAAGTACACTGTGGCAAATAGCGTTTCCCCGGCTGACGCCAAAGCCACACACGGCTCTCAGACTGATGGATCGTGTATCTGGATTCATCAGTCCATAGGACCCTTTCCATTGATCTACGGTCCACGATAAATGTTCTTTATAACATGCTAAACGATGAGAAGCATTCCGAGTGGAGATGAAATGCTTATGAGCAGTCGCACGACCACGTTAACCCATGGAATGAAGTTCGCTGCGAATGGTACGTGTACATACCGAGGTCCCAGCATTGTTACTCACCTGTATACTGAGATCTTGTGCAGTACTCCGTCGATTAGCTGTAACGACTCCCCTGAGGCTTCGATGTCCTCTGTCACTGACATTTTTTGGTTTGCCGGTACGAGTGCTGCTTCAGGCACGCCATGTGTCTTCCACTTATTCAGTACACCCAACACAGTTGACTTGGATATGTTTAAAGGCCTCTCGGGTTCTCTTATGGACAACCTACTAATACAACACCCAACAATCTTTCCTTTCTCAAAGTCAGTTTTCTCCCGCCGCAATATTTTCGCTCAACCTCACAGTGCGATATGGTCAGCTGCAGGCTAGTTTTCACATCATTCGCAGGTGTACCGCGCATCTTAACAACGCAGCGGATACGTTCATTTGCTTTTGAATTGGTTTCCGGTTACTTTTGTCAATATTTTGTATATTTAATGATTGAACGCCATTTCCGAAGACTTCTCAACAGAAAACATCTGCAAAAGCTTGTATCTCTTTCTATCTACTTAAATTTCTTTGCTAGAATCTCTGATTCTTACACGAATCGCCAAAACTCACGTGTACTACATACTTTGGCTGATTCTTACACAAACTACTTAAGCGTGAATTTACCAACGTGAGTAACCGCAAGTACGAAGCGATGCGTAATTCATATGTAGAGTTCTATCCTTTCCCCTGTAACTTAATTTGACAGATTTTTAGTTGTCACAAAAACCATAACAAAATTAAAAAAATTATCATGTGTGATAAACAATGTGTAAGCAAAGCTTTGTTACGTTAAAGCATATACTAACCCTGAATGGATCATAGCATCGGGATTATTTAATGGCATGAAAAGGTGTTACTTTATTATTCTTAAACAAATATTTAAGAAATGTGCATTTTGTTCAATCCTTTTTAATATATGGGCAGGTACTTTTTGAGACGGTAGGGTTGTTCCTACTGTTCGATTGTTGCAAAAGTAATTATTTAGGGTTCATAGTACTCTCTTTGTCCTCCTCATCATTTAGAGAAGAGGGATAGAGGAACTTCTAAGATCCCGACTGAGAAGCACTGTGTAGCGTATTTTATATGGCTGCCTAGCATTTCGGAAGACAAGCGTGTCGGAAGTGGATTTCAGATCGTGTGCGTGATTTTGTACTTGTGACGTCACCTTTTGGTAAACAGGTTGCCAATAATTTTGTTGAGGAGAAATGTGTTCGGGTACAGTTTGCTTCCTGATACTTCAGACGTGTTTTCGCTGCGAAAAAATGAAAAAAATAGAAAAAATAATTTTCGAATGCGACAGTTTGAAGATCGTCGATTACTCTATTTTGAATTGCAAGCGTTCTAACATATATCCTACTTCTCTGAAGATACATGGAATCATCGTGGCTTCCGAGTAATGGAAGAAATCTGAAGCCTGCTCTAATGATAAACTTTGAAATTCTCCACATTCTGTTTATTTATTGCTCGTAAGTTTCCGAACCGCTCTGTTCCCCAAATTATAAAAAAATATGGTGAAATTCTCCACATCCTGTTAACCTATTGCTCGTTAATTTACAAATTGTACTATTCCACAAACTATAAACATTTATGAGAAGGACATCATTCCAAATGTATTTCATTAAAACATTTAAGCAACCACCATGAACTAACCTTGAATAATACAATTATGCGACCTTTAAGTGTTCAAAGTGTCAGGCGAAAAGCAAAGAAGCCAATTTAAAATACACGTCTGTACACAGCACACAGAAACATATAATATTTCACAATTTGCGGAATACGATAGGCCCCCATAGTATTATTTACGGCAGAAAATATTAAAAATAACATATATAAAAATTACATCCTAATGTGAACGTAGTGAAATTCTTGGGAACAAGAGTAAATGTGATTATTCTATGAGTTAGAAATTTCTGTGAACCAGCAAAGAATAGCTGATATTTGCGAATAAACGGCACCCTTTACTACTTTAAGTGTAGCAGGCTGTACCGTATATCCACACCTTCCTGCCTTCAGGTGAAATGTAGTAAAATCCTGGGGAGCAATTGTGCGAACGAAATGTGTATGTCTCTTTAAAAAGATTCTGTACAACGAGTAGGTAATTTTTACAAACAACGATTTTACAATCCTGTGGTGCTGGTGTGCTTATAAACTTTCCAAAATCATATTTAGCACCGTGGTTCAATATTAGGCATTTCTCTTTCCTTTCACACTTTATTTGTTCAAAATTCAATATGATCCCAGGGCTTATTTCTCAGATGTTTCAGGTGTTACGAAACGGAATTGATCGCATTGTGCATAAGAATGAGTTTTACTTTCCGTTGCTTTAGCTTATCGTTTTGAATTTGTTTTCCTTTTTCGCTACTAAATTAGTGCATATTTCGTCATTCAGCTGCTTAATATTTTGCTGTGTTTTTTTTTAACAATTAGTCTAAAGTTAGCTTACGTGCTTTTTTCTTCATCCTTGCTGAGATCCAACTGAAGAAAAAAACAAATTTTAAACCAGTTTTTGATGAGGTTTCAGATGTCCATTCTTAGATGAGGAGCAAAAATGAGTTTACACGTTAGTGAATATGGATCTTCAGATATGCATTGGGCATGGGGAACTTTTATCTCACTTTGTTACTTTTTGGTCGTTAGTAGGGAATTCCTTTGTAGAACGCTTTCTAGTTAAATCTTCTTTTGACAAAATATTATTGTGGACGACCCATTCTGTCCAAATCCGAGCATCAGCTGTCGTCTCACCTGTTCTGAAAGAGCAAATAGATTTTTAATTAGGGAATATTAATCGGAACACTACTTGACCATAAAAACTCTACAGTTATTTTAATAGACGTCAATACTTACACTTAAATATAACCGCACGGAAGAACAAGACCGGCATTTATATTTCAAATCCTATACTACAATAAAGAATGACTCGCCTGTGGAGTTCTCAGCTCTTCTGACTTATGCCGACAGTTCTCTAGAGTTTAGAGAAAATGGAATCAATATTAAACAAGTTAGTAAAAATTATGCAAAGCATTGATTATGATACGCTTTCCAACATACCAGGTTATTACTCACGTTATGAGGATATAGGCTGTTCCATAAATCTCGTTCCTATGACCTGACCTTTGACCCCATTTCAATAATTATCAACAGAACCGGTAATGTATACTTCCGGAATAACATGATATAGGTCTGTCTCAATGGATGCATTTTTACGTAAGTTATAACGCATGAGGACGATGGAATGGATCCCGATCTTATATCCTGACCTTTGATCCCCATTTCATTCATTTTGAATAGAATTCGTCCCCAAGTGGTCCCCTACAACAGACTAAATTTCGTCGAAATCGAACCATATTTACACAAGTTATGACGCATAAGGACAATGGAAAGCATCCCGCTCCTATGTCCTGTCCTTTGACCACACGTTAGCCATTTTCAGTAGTGTTCGTCCCCACGTGGTCCCCTACCACATACTGAAATTTCATCGAAGTTGAAATGTTTCTACGCAAGTTATGAGGCATAATTGCAATGGAATGGATCCCACTCCTATGTCGTGACCTGTGACCCCATTTCGCCCATTTTCAATAGGATGCATCCCCAGGTGGTTCCCAACCACATACTAAAATTTCTTCGAAATCGAACCATTTTTACGGGAGTTATCGTGCGGACAGGCGGACAATAACTCCCGTAAAAATGGTTGATTGGATTCAACTTGCAGTGATATGCGGACAGGCGGACAATAGACTCCATACATGCTCGATTGGATTCAACTGGCAGTGATATGGAGACAAGCGAAGAATTTTATGTCCATGTATTTGAGTAATGCTGTCGATGCGATATGCTTCGTAGCGACTACGGACAATGTGCAAACCCAAGGAAGCTGTCCGGGTGTGTATGTGGGTAATGCTGAAAATATAAAATATAAATAATTTCTGCTCCGATCCGAAGGTTATCAGCGTTTACTAACTACGACAAAAACCTGTCTGGGGGGACACGTTTACCCGAAACGTTTTCTGCGTTTAGATAATACGTCGAGTTGTAACCAGTAAATGCCGAAAATCCCCCGATTGGGCTAAAAATTCTTTATATTTTCGGAAATTAACCTCCCCACTCTCTCTAACCGTAAGGGTTTTTGCGTTTGCTTGCGCCGTCAAATAATTCCTTGGCTTATAAACTGTAAACGCCGAAAATCTCCCGATTGGGTTACAAATTCTTTTTATTTTAATTTTTCGGTATCAAACCCACTTCCTCCACAGACTTTTCTGAGGTTGCGCGCGGTGTCAGATAATTTCTTCGGTTGTAACCTGTAAACGCTAAAAACCTCCCAGTCAGATTTTTCCAAAGAACATGTGCTTTTTAGGTGCATAAGGTATTTGTTTATTACATGAAAGAAAGTCTTAATTTCCATTAAGCAATGGACAACACTAATCAGAACACTTCCTGCGTGCAACTATATAATATTATCTAACAACGTAGCTCTATTCCAAAATGGCGGAAGAGGTTCTTTGTTCGAAAGAACACGTACTTTTCACGTTCCGAAGCATGAGGTCTTTCTTAATTTCATGAAAATGTATCTCAATTTCAACTAAGCAATGGACAACACCAATCAGAACACTTCCTCCGTTCGACCATGTAACCCTGTGTAGCATTATAAGACCATCATAGTTTGTTTCCGAAATAGTGAAAGAGATTCGTTTACTCCATTGGGCACGTGCTTTTATTTATTGTGGTTTAACCACCACTGTGAGCCATTCAGCGGGCTATAAGCAATCGCCCGTCCCTAATTTAGGGTCACCGTCTCCAGGGAAGGAAAAGAGCCAGTGCCGTAAGACATACACGACACCCGGATGTAACAGAATCGGCCACCAAAATCTTAAGGGGCCGTATAAGAATTGCGCTTTCGACCGCTTCCTAGCCACGTCTCCAGAAGTTGGTTACCTGAATCGCATAATGTTTCCGTAATTCAGCATTTTCTTCGTTGCGTTATTTAATGTAATCCTTTGTAAAAAATGTTTATAATCTACAACTCAACGAAAGAATTTTGCGGTTTAAAACCTCAACAAATTATCTCCGGTAATGCGCAAACGCAGCGAAACTATCGGGAGGGGGAAGCTTAATACCAAAATCATAAAATATATAGAATTTCTGGTCCTATCAGGTGATTTTGAGCGTTTTCAAACGCTGAAAAGTAACCTCCCCAGTTTCTTATTTTTTTTATTGGAGGTTTAACGACCACCGTGAGCAACTCAATGGGCTATAAGCAGTCGCCCGTCCCTAATTTAGGGTCACTGGTTCCAATGAAGGGAAAGAGCCAGTGCCGCAAAACAAGCACAACATCCATGCCTCACGGGATTCGAACGAGGACCCCTTCGCTTAGACCACTGCGCCACCGGGACGGCTCCCCTGTTTGGTTACAAAGAATAGTTACTAAAACGAACAGAGTGCAGGATTTAAGGCCATGCGCAAATGTTTGCAGATTCTCTGCGGGCATGTGCTAACGAAGGAAACCTCTCGGGTGGGCGGAGGTTACTGCGAAAAACGTGAAATATAAAGAATTTCTGGTTTGATCGGAAGGTATAGGCCGATTAAAAACTACGACTGAACAAAGCATCTGCGGGCAACTGTTACCGTACGAAACCTGTCTCTGGGATCCCTCGGGAAAGGGGGGGGGCGCCGAATATGTAGATTATATAGAATTTGTAGAACTGTAATTTGTAAACGCTTAATATCTCCTGATTTTACATTATTTTTGGCATTATCCCCAAAAATACCCCCGCCCGGACCAGCTTCCTGCGTTAGCCAATGAGCTGAGAGAATTTGTTGAGCTGTGGTTATAAACTCTGAAAAGCTCCGTAACAGACCAGAAGTTCCTTAGGTTTTATATTTTTGGTACTACCCAATCTCCCCCACTACAGGTTTCCTGATTTAGCATACACCCGTAGAGAATTTGTTGAGTTGTATTTGTAAACCCGAAAATCTCCAGACCAGAGCAGACACTCCTTATATTTTATGTTTTGGGTATTAAGCCCCCCCCCCTTCCCTCTAAAACAAGCTCCCTCGGCTTGCACATGCCGTCAGAGAATTTGCGGAGCTGTGGTTGATAAAGCCTGATATTTTTTCTTGAGTTGTAGATTATAAACGTTTTTTTGTAAGAATTGCGTTAAATATCGCAATTAAGAAAATATGAAATTACGTAGACTTTATGTAACTCAGATAAGCAACCTGTGGTGACGAGGCCACGAAGCGTTAAAAACGCAATTTTTATAAGGCTCCATTAACATTTTTGTGGCCAGTTCTCCGCTTCGTCTTTGGCCCGAAAACCGTGGAAATGTCTAAATTTCTTATTCAAAATGAAATATTAAAAAAATTGTTTTCTCAGCATTAGTTGCTCAAGTAGTGGGAAATATAACCACGCGATATTTGTTTATTCAAAAAAATTATGCTACTAAAATTGCGATGTGGCCAGTTCTCCGTACCCGACGATACACCACGCCTGACGGGATTCGAACACGGATCCACCTGGTAGGAATGGTCAGTAGCCATCAATTAGACCACTGGACAAACAGGGCCGCACGTACTTTTTACGTGCATAAATATGAGATCTTCCTTAATTTCATGAGAAGATATCTTAATTTCAAATAAGCAATGGACAAAGTTAAATAGAACGCTTCCTCCGCTCTATCATATAACGCTATCGGGGTACGGACACCTGGCCACATCGCAATTTCAGTGCCATAAATTTGTTCTGAATAATGGCACAAATATCCTGTGGTTATATTTCCTACTTTTTGAGCAAACTATTGTTCACAAAACAATTTTTGTTTTAACATTTCATTTTCAATAAGAAATTTAGACATTTCCATGGTTTTCTGGCCAAAGACAAAGCGGGGAACTGGCATCCGGAGAACTAGTACCTGGAGAAGTGGCCCCTGGAGAACTTTCCACAAACATTTTAAGGAGCCGTGTGAAAATTGCGTTTTTGACCGCTTCGTGGCCACATCCCCAGAGGCTGGTTATCTGAGTCACATAAAGTTTTCGTAATTTAGTATTTTGTTAATTGCGATATTTAACATAATTATCGATAAAAAAATGTTTATAATCCACAACTTAACAAACGAATTTCAGGGTTTCTAAACGCTCCGCAAATTCTTTGATGGCATGTGCAAACGCAGGAAACTTGCTTGGTGGGGAGGGGGGGTCTTAATACAAAAAGCATAAAAAATGTGAGGGGAATTTCTGGTGCGATGGAAGATTTTCGGCGTTTAAATATAGAACTCAAAAAATTCTCTACAGGCCTGTGGTGAAATAGGAAACCGGATTGGGGGGGGGGTTCCGAAAATATAAAATATATAGAATTTCTGGTCCGATCGGAAAATTTTCCGCGTTAAGAAATTACAGCTCTACAAATTATTTTATATTCAACATTTTTGGCGTTAACCTTCGCTCCCAAATATGGTTTCCTACGGTAGCAGATGCCCGCAGAAGTTTTGTTCAGTTGTAGTATGTGAACGCTAAAAGCATCCCGACCGGACCAGAAATTCTTAATATCTTGTGTTTTCCGCAGTACTCCCTCCCCACCCCCAGTCGATAGGTTTACTGGTTTAGCAATTTCCCGCAGATAATTTGAGAATTTGTTGAGTTGTTTTTGTAAACGCCGAAAATCTCCCGATGGGTCCAGAAATCATTCATATATTTGGTAATAAGGTCAGTAATAGGTTTCATGCGTTAGCATATGTCCGTAGAGAATTTTTCAGTTGTATTTGTAAACACCGATAATCTGTTTATCGGACCAGAAATACTTTATATTTTATATTTTTGGTATTGTCTCCCCACCCCATAGGTTTACTGCGTGTTCACATGCCCGCAGAAAATTTGTTGAGTTATAGGTTTTAAAACACGAGATTCTTTTGTTGAGTTGTAGATTATGATTTTTTTATACAAAGAATTACATTAAATATCGCAATCAAGAAAATACGAAATTCCGGAAACTTAATGTGATTCAGATAACCAGCCTCTGAGACGTGGTAACGAAGCTGTCGAAAACGCAATTTTTATATGGCCCCTTACCATTTTTGGGGCCAGTTCTCCTACACCCAACGCTATCTATCATTATGAGGTCACCATAGTTTGTTTCCAAAATTGCGGAAGAGATTCTTAATTCGAAAGAACACGTGCGTTTTACGTGCAGAAAACATGAGGTCTCTCTTAATTTCATGAAAAAATATCTTAATTTCAACTAAGCATCTTGGGGGAAAACTATGATTGACGTCCGTGTAATGCTATATAACATTATATGGTTGAGCAGTGGAAATATTTCGGACAAGTTTTGTCGAATGCTGTGTTCAATTTAAAATATTTTTTCACGAAATGAAAACGCGCCGGGTGTTTCTAACAAAACATTATAGTTAACAGTTGGCCTATTTTCGAGAAGTCGGCGTTTCCGCCTCATATAAAGGTCTGAAAGACGGTACGTTATTTCTCCCTCTCTTTCAAAACGTTATATCTGTCGTATAAAGGCAGAGGACTTTACAGGAATGTACGAAAGAATTACCACAGAAGAAATGCAAACTTCTCGAAAACAGGAAAAAATGCCCACATCGTAAAAAGTGGAAAATACAACTGTTGCTGACAGATGTTTCCCTATATTTGTTAAAACACGAGGTTTTTCTTAATTTCAGAGGGTGAAAGGGCGCTAATAGAAAAAGCGAATCAGAACACTTCCTCAGCTTACCCATACAAAGTTAACAAGCACTGCAAGGATACCGTAGATCCAAAGAATATACGTCTCGTGCTAAAATCCAAGGATACCGTAGATCAAAAGAATATACGTCTCGTGCTAAAATCCAAGGATACCCTAGATCAAAAGAACATACTTCTCGTGCTAAAATCCAAGGATATCGTAGATCGAAAGAATATGGGTCTCGCGCTAAAATCCAATGATACCGCGGATCCAAAGAATATACGTCTCGTGCTAAAATCCACGGATACCGTAGATCAAAAGAATAAACGTCTCGTGCTAAAATCCAAGGATACCCTAGACCAAAAGAATATACGTCTCGTGCTAAAATCCAAGGATATCGTAGATCGAAAGAATATACGTCTCGTGCTAAAATCCAAGGATACCCTAGATCAAAAGAATATACGTCTCGTGCTAAAATCCAAGGATATCGTAGATCGAAAGAATATACGTCTCGTGCTAAAATCCAAGGATACCCTAGATCAAAAGAATATACTTCTCGTGCTAAAATCCAAGGATATCGTAGATCAAAAGAATATACGTCTCGTGCTAAAATCCAAGGATACCCTAGATCAAAAGAATATACGTCTCGTGCTAAAATCCAAGGATATCGTAGATCGAAAGAATATACGTCTCGTGCTAAAATCCAAGGATGCCGCAGATCCAAAGGATATACGTCTCGTGCTAAAATCCAAGGATACCGCAGATCCAGAGAATGTACGTCTCGTGCTAAAATCCACGGACACCGTAGTTTACTCCAAAATGGTAGAAGAGGGTGAAAGGGCGCTCTCAGGATTTTCTTATGGGGTGGCCCAACATATTGAAAATAAAGATATCCCGGAGAAATTAAAAACGCAAATTTTTAAATGTAATCCAGAACGCCATCAATGCCTCGTCCAGAAGTGGAACCGGAACCCAATTAATCATTTGGTAGCCCAAGTGAAAAAGCTATAGGTATCATAACACACTGCATACATATAACACAATTGCAAGAAAGAAACAATATGTATAAAGAGGTATTTCTATATACCTTCTATGACAACTTGTAGCGGGAAAATGCCCTTTTTCAAAGATAACAGAAGTGTTATGTGCTTCTTTATCTCTAAGGCTGATTTTTTTAAGGAATAACGCAACCTGACCTTCAGAAGGGATGTTTTAATCTGCACTTCTGCCAGATTTATATTTGGATGAGGGTCAGTTGCACCCCTCACAGAAACTGTCAATCAAATTCAAGGGTTAATTGCACCGGACTCCCATCCTGTCGCATGGGGTAGTTGCACCGGACTGCCTCCCACAATGCCTGTTAGTTAAATCAACGGGAGAATTCCACCGCATCTTCTTCAAAAGCCTGGACCGCGGGTGGCCTAGTGGGCAACGTTCGTGACTGCCGCGGAAGAGACCTCAGGTTCGATCCTAGGCAGGTACGAACGCGCGATCCACTAAATATCCGCCGTACGTCAGATTGGCACGTTAAGCCGTCGGACCCCGGGTCCTTTCCCCACGGTAATAAATAAGGGCGTCTTCCTCCCTATTTCTACTTCGCCCCTGTGTCACTTTCCTATTGGGCACTTTAGCCCAAATCTCCTAGCTTCCTATTTCTAAGGGTTGTTTAAGACCTGGGGGCCAGACACTCCCTTCCTAAAGTCCTCTACATATATAAAAAACCCGCATCTTCTTGTGGAACAGTTTTGTTACACCGAAAGCGGAAGCACGGGGGCATCATTACTACAAATGACCACATGGACAATACGTGTAGCACATTGTCCATGTGGTCATTTGTAGTAATATATAAAAAACCCGCATCTTCTTGTGGAACAGTTTTGTTACACCGAAAGCGGAAGCACGGGGGGCATCATTACTACAAATGACCACATGGACAATACGAGTAGCACATTGTCCATGTGGTCATTTGTAGTAATGATGGGCTTAACACTGACTTTTCGGTAACGTTCCAAAAAAGTAACCGTGACAAGTAACGGTGACAAAGTCACAGTTTTTGACAAGAACGAACACCTGTACCTTTATGCTCAAATTAGTCACGTGGCGAAATCGTAATCCACAGAAACGTTTGATTAATCGTTACCCGGCAGTCGGCACTTTGCTTCGCAGGTCTCGTTCTGAGTTCTCAAGGGGATTCGTGTTCGTGCTATTTCCGAGATTTCCACTGACAGACTAATTAGGCACTTGCATTCTTAGTTACTTTTGATAGGCATTTCAGTTAGTTTTCATAGGTAGTTTAGTTTCTTTTCATAGATAAGTAACGGAGAAACATTGAATATGAAATCTTTTAAATCCGGAAGAGCAGATAGTAGTCAGGCCCGTATATGAAAAATTTTCGAGTGGAAGATAAATGAAATATTAGTTATAATTCATTTATTCGGTCTGTTGGTCTGTAGACAGATCTAAACACAAAAATGATTTTTATTCGGGGATATTTTTTAACCAATAATTGCATTTTTCTGAAATTTTGTGCTCCAGCCCTAAACTAAAAATCTTGGTGTTCTAGAACTACCACTGAATGGTGGTTTGGGTGCAAAATAGCATTATGTAAATGTCACTTCAAATAAATAAAAACCCAACACCATTAGATAAATAGCTTTAAAAGTGATATTATTGAGTGAAACAGCTTGGAAATATCTGTATTTAATATACAGTGATTTTGGAGCGGTAAAGGAAATTAGCATAATTTGGGAACGCTTGATTTGTAACGTACCTGTCGTACCACGAAAGTTAGGTGAATTTGGAACAATCCAGGAACCAAAGTATTCTCGTGATTCTGGAACGGTGATTTTCCCCACTGATCACAAACCGTGAAAGTGACATTTCAGTAACGTTACAAAGTAACCGTCACGTGATTTTGTACCCCACCTCTAATTTGCTTTTTGCACACGTGTTGTCCTATCACAAACATCCACCACGGCCACAATGCTGTATTACGCTGCTGCTGTAGTACAGTTCGAAGTGGGAATTCATTCATCAATTAAAAATACCTGACATACAAGCAACATCATAGGATGTTGTTCCATGCATCTCAGTCGTAGAGGAAAAAATCGAGGAATTTGGTTTGACAAAGGAATATAAAGATAAACATTCTGACATAGGTAAGTGGTTGCGTTGGTCATTTGGATTACTTTATTTGAATTACGAGAAAGTTGCAGACGATTTAATGTCGGATATATGAATCAATTACAGACAAAATGTTCCTCTAAGTTAAGTTAAGTATATACTGTATATATATAAGTTCACTTGACTTAGAGGAATAATTTGGTTTATAATTGTCTCTTTACTCTATGATACAACACATGAAAACCTTTGAAAAGAAAAAATGTTTTATAATGAGATACAGAAACACATTTCAATCATATACGTTTATTCTCTGACATTTCATTGGCAAGACCTTTACAGAAAATAGAGTAGACACTATTTCAAATTTTATATACGTTTATTCTCTGACATTTCTTTGGCAAGACATTTACAGAAAATAGAGTAGACACTGTTTCAAATCTTATATACGTGTATTCTCTGACATTTCATTGGCAAGACATTTACAGAAAATAGAGTAGACACTATTTCAAATCTTATATACGTTTATTCTCTGACATTTCTTTGGCAAGACATTTACAGAAAATAGAGTAGACACTGTTTCAAATCTTATATACGTGTATTCTCTGACATTTCATTGGCAAGACATTTACAGAAAATAGAGTAGACACTATTTCAAATCTTTAAAAAAATAGCGCTTTTTTACATTTAATCGTGCGCGACATCTTAATATCTCCACGTATAGGTTCCGTCCGTTTGATTGCTGTCGATATATGT
Organism: Macrothele yani; assembly: GCA_039090855.1. Taxonomy (NCBI): domain Eukaryota; kingdom Metazoa; phylum Arthropoda; class Arachnida; order Araneae; family Macrothelidae; genus Macrothele; species Macrothele yani. The sequence continues at coordinate 210,256,878 of CM077034.1, read as the reverse complement.
TATTTTCTTTAAGGAAAGTAATTCTATTTCTGAAAGTAATTCAGAAACAACATTTACGTCTGCAGGAAGGTGCAAAGTCAATTTCTCAATGTTTATAGCTTCAGAAATAATCTTGAAGACTTCTCTCACAACCATCGAATGCGGCTCACCTTCCATGTGTATCTTGAGCTTGTGCAAATTGCTCAGACACAGAACATGTCTGAAAGGTTTGTTGCCCGATATTGGGCAATTCAGATAAATATCAGCCAGATAGAGTTTCTCTAAATAGGGACACATTCTCAGTATATATTCGAGATCTTTTGTGTCGAATAACATCTTTTCCCCCATTTCTCCAAAGAGGTGTAAGGACTTTATATGACTTCCATTGCTGGTCCAGAACATCTTCATGCTTTCACCGAGACGATCACTGCTTCCACTAGAAAGAGAAATGCTTTTTAGATGATTGAGTCTGCACATGGTCTGTGTCTGGTCTCTGCGTTTGTTGTTATCATTACTAATACATAAAACTAATTCCTCTAATTCTGGACAACTACCAATAACCGTTTCCAAGTCTCCATCGAATTCACCACAACCAAGAGACGTGAGCTGCACATTTAATCGAGACATTCCGCGTGTCTTGCGCTGCTTGTCAATCTCACAGAATGCATTAGGTACATCTCCAGAGGAAGGGGGATTTAGATTTTGAAGTGTTGGCATATGTGTTAGAACGCAAGCTACTCCAGCATTGCTGGCTTCTGTACCACTTATGTCGAGTTTCCGGAGTTGCAACGAACTGCTCATTCCACACTCTTTTGTATAGCAGCAACTGCGAATGTCTTCACCATCGCACCTTTTATGACCGCAAAGAATAAACAATGCATCGTCATTTATGTTTGTAAAAACCAGACTTAGTGTTTTCAGTTCAGTGAGGGAGATCGCAATAACTTCTATTGTCTCCACATTGAGATTCTTGTAAAGACTCAAATTAAGAACGGTCAAATTCTTCATGTCTCTGAGAATAGGATTGTATACAGCGGGGTCCAGATTCCTTCCAATGGACTGGAGTGACTTCAAGTTCTGAAACAAGAAAAAGGAAATTCCAATCACTTAACAATTTAGCAGAATACATGCATTCACATTAATATTTCTCCAACAGAATAAAAATAAAATAAGACTGCATTAATGAGTCATATAATTTTATCGCAACCGGTGCAATAGCTGACGCCGATCACATGACCTACAAGTGACGTCACCGACCAATACCGAACACATTCACGGATGAGACGAGATGTTTTGACCAAATATGTTTGGTTCCACCTCGTCCCGCCAAATCAGCTCTTAGCCGGCGAGATATAGACGCTGCAAGATTTCTAAAGAGGTCTTGTTGTATCACGTAACAAAACGTTGCCAGAAGATTATTTAACTCTTGTAAGTTGCGTGGTTCAACAGCCACAGATTGGATTTGCTGTTCCCACACAATCCCCAGATGGTCGACTAGATTTGTTGTTTGTGTGGGAAGAATGCTATTGCTCCGAGGACAGCCCGCAAATAGTTTGAGCGGTTCCTAAGTGGCAATTTTGACCTCAAGGACTTTCCACGTTCAGGTTTTCCATCTCACTTTGATGAGGATCCTTTGAACCATCTGATCGACTTGGATCCGTGTCAAACCGCACGCGAATTGGCCACCGAGATGGACTGTGATCAGGCCACAGTGATGCAGCACCTGGAACGTATGGGAAATGGATCAGAAATTGGGGTCTTGGGTGCCTCACACACTCACCGAGGACAACAAGAATCAGCGGGTCACCATATGTGGTTCCTTGCTCCCATGTTGCCGCGAAAGTTCTAAGCAACACAAACACTTTCTGTCGCGCATTGTTACTGGATATGAAAAGTCGTGACTGATACGTGAATCTCAGTATGTCAAGCGAGCAAGGAACCACATATGGCAACAAGCTGATTCTTGTTGTCCTCGGTAAGTTCGAAATCGAACAAGACGCCCACACCACGTCTAAAACATGACTTTCATCCTACGAAGAATAAGGTATGTGTTTTAAGGGACATGGAAGGCATTATTTACTAGGAAATATTGCCGAGGAATCGGACCATCAACGCTGTACTCTATTGTGAGCAATTTCGCCGTGTGAAGGCAGCAGTTCAGCAGAAACGGCCACATCGACGCCATGGTGTCATTCTCCAAAATGATAATGCACGCTCTCATAGTGCAAACATGACCATAATAATCATTCAGGACACGACATCGGAGATCGTTCCACGTTAGGCCTATTATCCAGATGTCTCCCCTTCAGACTATCACCTGATCCGATTTCTGTCGAATGCACTCCGTGGTAGAACGTTCAACAATGATGTTGATCTCCAGAATTTCCTTGATGATTTCTTGATTTTCAAGAATGGCATTGCAGACCTATCCAGACATTGGGACAATATCGTAAGCAGTGGGGAGGAATATATAGTTGATTGATTCCGTTTTCCATTCTGATGTAATACATTCCTGTACCGAGGTGAAAAAACAGCATGAACTTATGTATCAACCCTGTAGTTTGTTCCATTCCAAAGACATAGTAGTTTGTTCCATTCCAAGGACATAGTAGTTTGTTCCATTCCAAGGACATAGTAGTTTGTTCCATTCCAAGGACATAGTACTTTGTTCCATTACACGGACATAGTAGTGTGTTCCATTCCAAGGACATAGTAGTTTGTTCCATTCAAAGAACATAATAGTTTGTTCCATTACAAGGGTATAGCAGTTTGTACCATTACAATGACAAAGCAGTTTGTTCCATTACAAGGACATAGTAGTTTGTCCCATTACAAAACTGGCAAAAGTGGCTCATTGTTCGAATTAATAGGTGCATGGCTTATCCACAAGCAACAAATAATTGCTCCTAAAGCAACCCATTTAAAGATTGAGTCATTCAGATGTAGCCAAGCTTTCTGAAAAAATCTGATACACATGCTAAAATCAAAAGAACACCCCCTTCGTAAACAAAGCATTGCATAGAGCAGTAAGGGTTAGAGGAATACCCAAAAATCCCTGCGCCTTGAGGACTTAGTGAACGTTTTAAGTTCAATGTGTTATTGACTCCTAGTAATATTTGATTCCATTTTTACACATATTAGTATTTTTCTGTTTTTCCTAAGCATGAGCCTCTTCTGCCATTTTGGGAACACACTACACCATGCCCTTGTAATTCTAGGTAACACTATGTACTTCAGCAGGGGAAATGTTCTGTTAAGTTTTAAAGAGTTCTTAATTGAATTTAGGATTTTTCTTCTAAAATATAAAAAGAAAACACCTCATGCTTCTAACAGACGTAAGAGAACAGTTAACAGCAGGCAAATTTTCTTTTTTTAAAATGTAGGTATTTTTCCTATTTTTAAAATGTGGGCATTTCTCCCTCATACTCTGGAGTACGTGTTGCGAATATTCCAACTGTTTACCTATTGTAATTTTTTAAAATGACCTATATATATATTCGAGAAAAAATGCGCTCCAACTTAAGTTCCGGTTTAGACGAACCGCCGTTCTACTGCACTCTATGCAGTTTAATTAAGTGCGCAGAGCATTCATTGCACTTTGAGAACGGCCGTTCAAGTGCAGTCTACGCATTTTAAATAAGTGCGTATTACACCCTACGCACTTTGAAAACCGCTGGTTTAGTAAACTTCACGCATTTTAAGTAAGTGAGCACGGCCCTCTACTCAGTTGCAGAACCGCTGGTTTTCCTACTCGACTCATTTTCAATAAGTGCCTAGAGCACTATGCGCACTTTGAGAACCGCTGTTCTAGTGTACTGTATGCATTTCAAATAAGTGCTAAGTGCACTATACACATTGTAAATAAGTGCGCAGGGCATTCTGCGTATTTTGAGAAACGCTAGTTTTGTGCATTATACGCATTTTAAATAAGTGCGCAGGGCGCTGTACGCACTTTGAGAACAGCTGGTTTAATGCACTTTACACATTTTGCACGAGTGCCTAGGGCACTCTACGCACTTTGAGAACCGCTGGTCTAGGGCACTACGCATTTGAAATAAGTGCGTAATGCACTCTACGCATTTTAAATAAGTACACAATGCACTCTACGTAGTTTGAGAAGCAATAGTTTTCTGCACTCTATGCATTTTAAATAAGTACGCACGTTACTATCTCAGTTTGAAAACCGTTGTACTAGTTCTTTCTACGAATTTTGCCGTGCAATGTATGGTAGTCGTGATATAGACATAAAGTAGAGAGATAGCTTTGTCTTATAAAAGTATCTTAGTAGACGTCTAAATGAGATGATCTGAAATTCAATACATACCTTGCAGTTGCGTCCAATCGCTGCAATGATTTCCGGGCTGTATCCTCGGTAAGGAACTCTTATTGTCTTAACATTTTCATTGAATATGAAATCTGTAAATTGCCGCAGTAATCTCATGTAACCCTCGTTTTCTGGAGAAATTTCTTCTGCTGAAGAATAAGCAAATTTTTCATGAAACATTTCTACAATATTATCGGCAAAGATGCCTTCTGAAAAGAGAGAGAAAATAGTTTTGAGTTACCATGATTCTACTGTATTGTATTATTATGGAACAATAAAAATGTAAATATAGTATTTTCACATTACTTTAAATAAAAGTATCGTATGATCTCCTCATAAGTAAAAATTCTTTGGTACTATGCTATATGTAAATATAGAGACCTACAGTATGTACTGGTGTCATTTATTGTTTCCGCTTGTGTGTATTTGGGTGAAGATTATTGGCAATACATTTTTACGTGTTCTGATTACCTGTTTCTTCTACCGATATCTGCACCTCAGAGAGTTGCATTTCTAAATCTCGAAAGCGGAAAACAGACTTTATTCTTAAATATAAATGGTCGAGTCACTTTGCCGTGACTACCAGTTAAAACCACAGTAACCACCGTGTACAGCGCGGACAGCAGCTAGACGGGCTGAGAGTGACTCAATAAAGTGCTGAAAAGTGTTCACAGGTATATGGAACCATGCTGACCCACTGCATCTGACGATCGAAGTGGTCCCACAGATGCTCAATTGGGTTTACGTCTGGGGATTTAGAGGGCCAGGGAAGTATTTTGAAGTCTTCATCGTGCTCACCCTCGGATATTTCTAGCTCTGTGATATCACATAACTCTCGTCACGTCGTATGTTTCTCTGGAAGATTCCATCCGCCCCAGAGAAGACAATCAGCATGTATGGGTGTCATGGTCTGCAAGGATGGATTCATAAGAAATTCGGTCCAAAGTGACTTTAACAGGTATGAGTGGAATCAGGGACTGCAACGAAAACATTCTCCAGACCATAACGCTGCCCCCACGAGGTTGTGACTCATTGGAGAAGGCAATTGTTTTCCAATCAGCGGAGGTCCAATTCCGATACTTCTGTGCAAATGTAAGACTTTTCTACCGATGCACCTTTGTTGGCATAGGTGCAGTGACTATCCGTCTGCATCTGAGCCCCATACGCAGCCGGGTTCTCTGAACTGTCCTTTTAGACACAATTCCAGTAGCCCCCTGGTTCACTCGGACAGTGACGTGCACTACTGTGGCGTGTCGATTGGTCCTCACGAACCCTTGCTACTGATGTTCACCTCTCACATTGAGGGCACATGTGATGCTCACCAATTTCCACGTCTCTTATTTGCAATGATACCATTTCTCCAATCACGATACACTCTCTCCAGAGCAGCACGCGAACAGCTCGCAAACTGCGCTGTTTCAGAAATATAGCCACGCGTGGCCCGAAAGCCGATAATCATCCCTTTTTGCAAATCCTGTAAATATCTGCTTTTATCCATGACCGCAACGAGTGATATGTTTTCAGAATGCCAATAGTATATCTTATATGCTCTCCCAGCCAGCTCACGACACCACGTGCCTTCTTTCATTGGCTACGAGCGATTGACCTCAAAAGTAGAATGTGGTCACAATAATGTGACTCGACGGTGTTAGAGACATCCATAAATTAAGTAAAAATCAGGATAATAAAAAAATCTACTTGGTGAAATATCTTGATAATCAGTGACAAGATGCATTAAGGTGTAAGTTATAGGTTAGGCGAAAAACAAGTCACGAAAACGTTACTTAATATCAGAAAAATGGACTATACAGGAACATGTCAAAAAATAGAGTACAGAAACTCAATGGGGAAGTTACTTCAGTATGATGTGTGGTGAACTCGAGCAACAATACATTCACGAGAACGATGCTCCATTCTTATTTTGATGGTGTCAAATAACTCAGTAGGGAGTTATGCAAAGTAGTAGCAAGCTCCTGTAGGAAATGGGATCGAGAGTAGCACAACGTCTCCCCAGAGCATCGCATACCTGTTAAATGGGATTTAGGTCCGGAGATCGAGCTGGCCATTCCATACGGTCAATGGTTTCCAGCTGAAGGTATTGCTGCACGATGCGCGGTCTGTGTGATCTCAATCATCGTCCTGTTGAAGAAACGTATCACCTGTTGCACCTGCATAAGGAGGTACATATGGATGCAGGATACCATTTCTATATCTCTGTGCAGTCAGGTTACCAAGTGGCAGACAGTGGCGTATATTCAACGCTAGCTAGGGTAGCTGCGAAGTCCGGTGAATGCACAAATAAAAGTCAATTAGATATATACAAATAAGTCAATTATCAACAGTATTAAGCTATGTCGATGTTTCGCTGCGAAAAAAAAAGATATGCTGATTCACTTTTTTGACGAAGATAATCAGTCTGGCGATCAAAGACCAACGCGCCTCATAGTGGAGGGATGACGTCATCGTGACGCAACCAGTCACTCTACCACTCTTCGCCTGAGGTCTTCGCTGTGTGATTCAAAGACTTTGGATACGTTCGCTGGCTAGGGTTTCCATGACAACTTAGAGAAGCAGATAAAGTGTGAATAGGCCGTTGCTTTACGCAACGGTTCGCCCAGAATAGAGAAGACTTTGACTCACTTGCATGCTCCCGCCCGTAAATGCCCGAGTTTCGCGAGAGTTGTTTCATCTGTGTGAAGTGTTAATGAATTAAAATTTGTGATATTATATCTTAAATTCGTGACTTTTGTTGGATTGGAATTGTTTTAAAAAAATTTGTTGAAAACTTTCCTGGTCATCCACTGTCAGAACTTAAAGAAACCTATGCTTCAAATTTTGACACATTTCAAATTAAAAATGAACTGCGCGCGAGCGCACGTGTGTGGGTTTGTGGTGTTTATTATTTCTTTGATGAATACAAAAAGAAATTAGTAAAACATTACCAGTTACATGAATTTTAGTAAACTGGGCATTGAGCTGTTTTGAGGTGAAAAATTCGGAGACCTAATATTAAAATTTCTATCAACAACTGCAACTGCCCAGAGAAGTTTTTCTACGTTAAAAAGAATCCAGACATACTATACTTTAGCGAAACATAAGGGCATGTACACTTGAGCAAATTGGCTGTTTTGTCAATAGAGAAAAACATTCTTTTTAAATGTGATAAAGTACTCGGAAGAAACTTTTTATGGAAACGTAACACTCAACTTCACCAAAAGGAAAGAAAAATGGACTGCATGTGCAAATAAAGAATGGAGTTAATGTACAAATAAGTGTTAAAATCCTAATCCTCATAATGATTTGGTATTATGATAGCAATAGCATGTACCTAAAATTAAGGGAATAAGTTACTTCTGTTAGTTAACAACTGAAAAATAAACTTTGCAATAAAAAAAAAAAAAAAACCCTATTCGGGGCGAAGATACGCCTGGACCCAAGATACGCCACTGGTATAGATTTGTTCGACCACCTAAAGAAATGACAAGCCAAACACACACACTCTCTCTACCATAACGATCTCTTTCACCAATGTTACTGCGAAGTTACTTCTGTTAGATAACAACTGAAAAATAAACTTTGCAATTAAAAAACCAATTGACAAGCCAAAACTTTGCAATTGACAAGCCAAACACACACACTACCTCCACCTAACGATCTCTTTCATAAATGTTACTGCGAAGTTACTTCTGTTAGTTAACAACTGAAAAATAAACTTTGCAATAAACAAAAAACAAAAACAAAAAAAAACGCTACTCCAGGCGAAGATACGACTGGACCCAAGATACGCCACTGGTATAGATTTGTTCGACCACCTAAAGAAATGACAAGCCAAACACACACTCTCTCTCTACCATAACGATCTCTTTCACCAATGTTACTGCGAAGTTACTTCTGTTAGTTAACAACTGAAAAATAAACTTTGCAATTAAAAAACCAATTTACAAGCCAAAACTTTGCAATTGACAAGCCAAACACACACACTACCTCCACCATAACGATCTCTTTCATAAATGTTACTGCGAAGTTACTTCTGTTAGTTAACAACTGAAAAATAAACTTTGCAATAAACAAACAAAAAAACAAAAAAAAAACGCTACTCCAGGCGAAGATACGCCTGGACCCAAGATACGCCACTGGTATAGATTTGTTCGACCACCTAAAGAAATGACTAGCCAAACAAACACACTCTCTCCACCATAACGATCTATTTCACCAATGTTACTGCGAAGTTACTTCTGTTAGTTAACAACTGAAAAATAAACTTTGCAATTAAAAAACCAATTGACAAGCCAAAACTTTGCAATTGACAAGCCAAACACACACACTACCTCCACCATAACGATCTCTTTCATAAATGTTACTGCGAAGTTACTTCTGTTAGTTAACAACTGAAAAACAAACTTTGCAATAAACAAAAAAAAAAAAAACCGCTACTCCAGGCGAAGATACGCCTGGACCCAAGATACGCCACTGGTAGAGATTTGTTCGACCACCTGAAGAGATGACAAGCCAAACACATACACTACCTCCACCATAACGATCTCTTTCACCAATGTTACTGCGAAGTCACTTCTGTTAGTTAACTGAAAAATAAACTTTGCAATTAAAAAAAAAAAAAAAACTCTACACGGGGCGAAGATACACCTGGACCCAAGATACGCCACTGGTAGAGATTTGTTCGAATACCTAAAGAGATGACAAGCCAAACCCCCACACTACCTCCACCATAACGATCTCTTTCACCAATGTTACTGCGAAGTTTCTTCTGTTAGTTGACAACTGAAAAATAAACTTTGCAATTAAAAAAAAAGCTCTATTCGGAGAGAAGATACGCCTGGACCCAAGATACGCCACTGGTAGAGATTTATTCGACCACCTAAAGAGATGACAAGCCAAACCCACACACTACCTCCACCATAACGATCTCTTTCACCAATGTTTCTGCGATGATAGCAGTTTCCTGGCTCCCTCAATATCTAATAACGTCTGGGATCATTCTCTAAGCTGTATCTCGATTCGGTAGTGAAGAAGACAGACCTCCATTGTCACTCACTCCAGCTAACACGCATGCGTGTCCAACTCAATCGCTTCTCCTGTGCCGATGGTCGTCGAGCATAAAGAGCTCCTTAATGAAGCCGTCTGCGTACAGTTGAAGCTGATATCAACCTTCCAGTAGGGCTGATCTGAATATATTTCAAATACGTGGAAGTAATGCAAATAGACAGATGGTGTCGGATGGGCAATTTTTCAGTTGCTATGCGTTGTTTATAAAGTAACGTGGACAGAGAAATGGCGTTGTCTATTTGGGCAGATCTGAGCTGGGTTGCTGTTGAAGTCCTTTGTCTTTGTTTGGTTATATGCAAATAGCGGTCGTCAATGGTAATTGTCGCCTTCCTTGGCTCTACCATATAGACGCTGAATCTGTTCTTAGATATGTATTCAACAATCTATGAAAAAAGGATGGACTCACATTCCACCGATTGGCCTAATCTGTTTGACTCAGGCCTGCCTCCAGGCGTCCAATGGCTCGCCACCGCAACTCTTCTGGTAATCTCTTCAAGTTTATCGAAATTGAATTTACACTTTTAAAATGCAGTCTGGACAAAAATTTCATTTTTAGACATATAATGTAGAAACTTTCTCACATTCTTTAAATGTAGCATATTAGTTAGACATAGTTTAAAAACAAAAGGGGATCTGACGTATGTGGTACTTACGGAATTTCTCATAATTCGTGGAGTCTCCGCGGAATTTCGTGGCGTGTAGAAATGTATCCTCAAAAACTCTTTTCAAAGACGGATTCTGCAAACTGGGAATATTCCTAGCACTCATTTTCTAGCAACGGTCAGGAATTCTGGAAAGAAATGAAAGCACAATTAAAATTCTTGTTAATGAACATCACACATTATTAAAATTCTTATCACACACCTAAAATTAGACATTATTGAAATTCTTTAGACAATGCAATTAAATATTCAATTAAATTATACATTATTAAAATTCTTATTGATGGACAATCAGACATTACATTTTCAATGCATATGTAAATAAATATTCGACGTGTAAGAAACTTAGAAATCTCTCCGATACTGCGTGCCAGAGAAACAAACGAATTCTTTAATGGTTTGTCATTTTATAATTTCTTATATATGGAAGGAAATGCACACAGTTTTCTAAAGCGTTCAGTATGAAGTCTTTTTCATTTCACACCTTAGTGACGAATTCTTGTTCTACTTTATCTACTAAGTCACAGGGTCATTGCAAAATGACTTTACTACTTTGAAAGATAATAAATTTATTCAGAATACTTACAAAAAGTTTGAAGTCGTTAATCTGTAGAAAATCACGTCAAGTTTTACTTCAGGTAATGCGATAGCATCGAATTCCGTAAGCGCGACCACCAGCGGCGTGCATTTCAAAATGGCTGCTTTCACAAGTGCCTAACTGTTCACGGCGTGTGTTTGGGTTTGAAGAAACGAAATTCGTGATGACTGTTCGTCGAAATTGTGTGCCCTGTATCGTAGGGATCCTCCCTTTATACATATAATTTACTCTTAACGTAAGAATTTGGTTGAGAGCACTTGTCCTGTTCGTCATGAGAAATCCCCTGGTTTCTGATGCAGTTCCACGAAATCAAAGAGACATGCATCTCGTGAAATGGGTACTTCACAACCGATGGTTTGGCGAGTGTACGAAAAGGATTACACTTAAAACCATACAGATTTACCATGGTCCAATAAATTAGTAGAGCGTACTGCGTAGCTCCTCAGGAATCGTGTGTGGGAATGTTACATCGGATAGAGGAAGACGGGACATTCCTGCACTACATATACACTGCCGGACAATTGCTATGGACGGATGACAATAGCAACGATAGCAACCATACAATGGAAGGCAGGAAAATGTGGAAATTCGCATAAGTGCGGGATATAGTAAGACGTGTTGTGCGTATGCAAATTTTGGATTGCCGAACTTGTTCGTGACGTCATAGCGCTGATAAGAGATATAAAGGATTTGACGCGTATTGACCGTTGTTGTTCAAACGCAAAGTTGAAAGGGAAAGAATCAATTGACTAACTTGCAATTTTCAGTATGTCTTTCCGACATCACGTAGATGATTTTACGCGTGGCCGTATTATTGGCAAGATTGAAGAAGGGCGAAAAATAACAGATGTTGCCAGGGAGTTTGACGTCAGCCACAGTGTTGTTTCAAGGCTTTGAAAATCATTTCAAACAAATGGAAAGTGTAGCAAACGTCACGGGGAGGTCGTGTGCACAGTACGACACCTGCAGAAGATCGGTACATAGTGCTATCAACAAAAAGACATCGGAGGAGCACAGCTAGTGAGGTAGCAAATCAGTTTATGGCTGATACTGGCAAGCGGATCTCCCAAAAAACTGTCGCCAGACGTTTGCAAGAAGGAGGACTGTACGCCTGCCGTCCAGTTGTGTGCATCCCATTGTTCAGACGTCTTCGCACCGCCCGTTTGCAATGGTGCCATCAACATCGCAATTGGACTGATAACGACTGGTCTGCTGTCCTCTTCTCAGATGAGAGTAGATACAGTCTTTCGTCTGATTATCGACTACAACTGATCTGGCGTTATAGTGGTACTGCATATTGCCCAGCAAACATAGAGGAAAGGGACCGATATCCGACATGTAGTGTCATGGTATGGGCTGGCATCATGATCAATGGCCGTACGTCCCTCTATGTGCTTCCAACTGGGACTATGACTGACCAACGATACATTAATGATGTTCTGCTACCTCATGTTCCGTGGTGCTATCGGTGATAGATTCCTTTCATGGACAACAACGCAACATATCATCGAACAGTCGCTGTCCAGGAGTGTCTTGAGAGCGAGGATATTCAACGCCTCGTACAGCCAGCACGTTCTACAGATCTGAATGCCATTGAAAATGTGTGGGATCCTTTAGGAAGGAGTCTTGCTGGTCGCCAATGCCCTCCAATAAACAAGGACACCCTCATCCGTGCACTGACAGAGGGATGGGATAAATTACCCAAACAGCTTCTTGATAATATTGTGAAAAGCATGACACGACGTGTGGAATCTTGCATCGCCGTCCATGGTGGCCATATCCCGTATTGACATCGTACGCCGGAATGCCTGCGGACGGTAATTGCTTTTTTCACGTTTACGTATTCTGCACAAAATGGCCTGTTTGTCCCTTGAACACGTTCCAAAGCCTTCTGGATTTCAGAGCACAGTAAATTGTCTTTCTTGTAATGTCCTGGCATTCTGACATTATTTTATTTCACTTGGCATCCAACCACATTTACTTTTTATGCGCTATATAGCCGTTTGTGATCCGCCCTTAGCAATTGTGCAGCAGTGTATAATCTTCAGTAATGAGTCGATATTTCATGGCAGTGTAAAGGTTAACACCCAAGATTGCAGGATTTGGTGCGCTGAAAATCCACACCAATCTCTGGAACAAGTTCGTGATAGCTCAAAAGTGAATGTGTTTATCGAACATAAGGTTTACGGACCCTTCTGTTTTCATGAGAATGCCATCAACGGTATCGTGTATCTGGATACGTTCGAAAATTATTTGATTCCACATTTATATGATGATGACCGAGAAGGACGCACTTACTTTCAGCAAAACGGAGCACCACCTCATTACTGTACAGATGCCCGGGATTTCCTCAATAATCGGTTTCCAAGCCGGTGTATTGATCGAGCAGGGCCGATAGCATGTCCACCTCGTTATCCCACATTGACACCGATCGATTTTTTTCTATGGGTTTTCACTATAGATATTGTGTTTATTTTCAGACTACCTGTAAATATCGCTGAACGCCAAACTGGAATCACCACCAGAGTTGCAGAAGTAACAACAGATATGGTGCTTCGAGTTTGGGAAGAAATTTGGGATGTCTGCCCTATTACAAATGATATTTACATCGAACCAAAATTATTATGTGAGATAAAACTTAACGTGTTTTGCTACCGATGAACACTTCTAGTATTCTAAATAAAGATCTATAAGCTCAAATTTGAAAAGTCCTTTTTGAATCACTCTTTATAATAAAAAACAACAAGAGTGCCTATCTCTGGCTCGAATGCGCTGTAAATCAAATGAAATGCAAGAAATACAAGGTGAAAAAATCGAGAATTTCATCGCCTTTCATTTCTTTAAAGTTTAACATTGCTGTTTTTCTGTTTGCGCGTTTCATTCAATTCATCTTGACCATTATGTTTTACCTTAACTTAATCTAGACCCACCCACAGCATGCAATAGAACAGGACTGACCCAAAAGAAACTTATGTCAAATATCATCGAAACAACTACCATGATTCATATGCTGCAGAAAGTATTCCAGTTCTATAACCTGACTTCCATTTCATTTTGAACGCCTACAGTTTCATGTTCATCTCAGTTTGGCAACGAGTATCAAAAAGCACAAGGCCAGTTGTTAGAAGTTATTGCATTCAACCTGTAAAATCAATGCTCATCCCGTGGCCCCCTCTGTATTGTTTGATTCAGAGTTGGCAAATTTTAAAATCTCTTCGTCTTAGTTCCAAATGAAAAGATATTCAACATCTCTTACCCAGGTACTCTTCAAGGAAAACGTTGCTTACGCTTCAGAACTATAACGACAATACAAAAACTGAACATACATTCTCTGTATTCATAGTTAATAAAAATGCTGAGTTGCCTGTTACAACTGCAATGACACAAGTATGGATTTCTATCTCTTTTTTTTTACTTATTTTTTCATTTTTACAAGATATTTTAATTCAACGTTTCATGGCAATATTAGCTGATCGTAAATTCAGAAAAACGCTGGCACAGAAGCTAACTGATATATACTCAATGGACAAAACGTTACACATACCTACCTAATGCTGTAGCTTACTGGTTCTTCTCTAGCGTGAATAACAGCTTGTACACGCCGAGGCATCGACTTCACCAGACATCAAAGAGTTCCTGGAGGTCATACAGGCCATGCCTGTTGCATCATTGTCCACAACTCCGCCCGAGATGGCGGCCGAAGATCCATTGATCTGATGCACCGCTCCGCCGCATTCCAGAAGGCTTAAATCCAAGGACATAGGGGGCCACTGCATGGTTCCAAACTCAGATGAGTGTTCTTATAGTCATCTCTGAGTAACAGATGCCTGACATTGGGTCGGCGAAGTGTCCTTGTGAAACAGATCACGGACCGCAGGATGAGCGAAGGCCGTAAAAGCATGAAGTTCATCATTCAACACATCCTGGTTGAGCGCAGCGGTTAAATAACTCTGCAGACTCATTAAGGAAACCAATGTCAACGATGAAAATGCTCCCCAATGCAGCACAGAGCCACCACGCTTTGAAGGGAGCCGACCTGATGAGACGAGGTCATGGCCTCATGCAGTCGACACCACACCCGAACCCTTCCGTCAGCTCGGTACAACTGAAAACGAGATTCGTCTGACCAACCGACGCAGCGCCACCCTCCGGTGGTTCAGTTTCAGTGTTCCCTGCACCAGAAAGAGGGGGACGGTAAGATCCTATGACGCGCAGTCAACAGCAGCAAAATAGTAAAGCGTTGGTTTCCGTAGCCCAGAATATGTTGTGACGTACTAGACAGCTAAATCACGTGTCAAGAAGACAAATCTGCAGCTACACATTCTATCCGTGCAACTTATTTTGGAGACCAATTTACTGTAGAGTGAAGGGGCGCGGTCTCGATCCACACAAAGTTTTGCGTGAAGGGGGGCGCTTCCGATCCACACAAATGTAAGAACACAAATTTTTCCGTGAAGAGGAAATATTTGTGTTCTCATATTGGCGCCCGAACGTAAAAATGGGTGTGTCTCCCGCTGGGTTCTTCGAAAAATGTGTGATGTTTGTTACACATATCGTTTAGAATGAATGAAAATTCATTCTCCGCTAACAAAAAAAAGAAATAGAACTTAGTAAAATCATGTAATGCATTAATACGCTTTCCAACATGCCAGAACTCCTTACTAAAGTTATGAGGATAATGACTGTGGAATAAATCTTGCTCATGTGCCCTGACCTTTGACCTCATTTTGATGATATTAAACAGAATTGGTTCAGTATACCTCCGGAACCACATACTAAAGTTTTGTCGCAATAGAAGCATTTTTGTCAACTATGAGGATAATGGCTGTGGAATAAATCTCATTTCTGTGCCCTGACCTTTGACCCCATTTTGATATCATCAAACGGAATTGTGCAGTATACCTACGGAACAACATACTAAAATTTTGTCGCAATAGAAGCATTTCTTGTCAAGTTATGAGAATAATGGCTGTGGAATAAACCTCGCTCCTCTGACCCGACTCTTATCCCATTTCGATGATATTCAACAGAACCGGTATAGTATATTTCCGGAACAACATGAAAAGTTTTGTCTTAATTAAAGCATTTTTACTTAAGTTTTAACGCACAATGGCAATGGAATGGATCCCGATCCTATGTCCTGACCTTTGACCCCATTCCATCCATTTTCAATACGGTTTGTTCCCAGATGGTTCCCTACCACATTCTAAAAGTTCATCGACATCGAACAATTTTTACGCAAGTTAGGACGCTTAAGAACAAATATCAGGAGCACAGAGAATCGCTCGGGTAAAGGGGGGATGAGGGCACAAAGAAAGTAATATTTTGATATGTTATTTCCAAGTATTGTAATGCTAAGTCTAAACCATCAAGATTAATTATGACAGACGAATTAGAGACATATTAATTTAGAATAAACATCGAAACAAAGATGAATGCTAAATTTTTATTTCTGTTAGAGTAAGAATTTCTTTTAAATTGTTTTTTTCATTTCCGCACATGAAACACCAAACAATAAATGCCAACATAGGGTTCTTCAACGAACCCCATGGTAGCATTGGTTTTTCATCACTGTCTATTTATTCGCCGCATTTGATCGGGGTTTTCTTCCGATATTGATTCATTGAAGGTTAAAATAACGTCGGACATTATTTCCATGCTCCTCGCCTTAGCTGCTCGGAATGGTCTTTTTGTAGGCTGATCTTCTTCCAATAGAAGGTCATATGTTTCGAGACTGTAAAGTGATCGGAAACCAATGGCTCTTGAATGTCCAATCTGTTCCATATTTACTTCTTCCGCTTGTTCTTGTTCCAACAGTTCCGTAATCTTCATATTAAAGTTAAAACGTCGACTAGCCATACTTTTTAATATTGTTTCAACATCCACGTGACATTCTGTTAATAGTAATGAATAAAAACGAACTAATCATATTTTAGCACAGCGGACACGCTCGTCATCAAGTGACTATGCAAAAATGTAACAAAAAAATGCTGTATGAAGTTTAAATTTCGAAGGGAAAAACATGCGAAATCAACGTCCCGCTGCTTATACTGTACTACGCATCAACTCCAAGCAGCTGGCACAACTAACGTTTTGTTCTAGAAGAAAATAGTAGTAATTCGCAATACGCATACAGCACGTGACGTAATGAGAAAGATGGTCGCAAGAGTGTGAGGTCATAAAACTTTAATAGGATCCACAAACAACGCGTGACGTAATGAGGCAGAAGGCGTGACCGCGCGCCAACATCTCAATCGCTACAGTGTGACGTCATAAGATTTCTAAGAATGCTTAACATTAATTGGACGACGCCATGACATAAAAACATGGTAACTCGGGGTGGTTTCTTAACCCACTAAACGAATTTTTTCAGAGTCCAGATAAAGCTAAATCCATTTCTATTACCAGGAAACGGTAGGTTAACCACTTTAATCAAAATCCTTAAAGCCGTTTTCAAAATAAAATTTACATAGATACAAGAATTACTCCTTTAATAAGATGTGATGGAATGCATCCCGCTCCTATATCCTGACCTTTGAACCCACTTCACCCAATTTCAATATGGTTCGTCCCCAAAAGGTCCTCTACGACTTACTAAATTTTCATCGTAATCGAACCATATTTACGCAAGTTATGAAGCGGGATGCAATGTGACTCATCCCGCTCCTATGTCCTGACCTTAGACCCCATTTTCAACAGGGTTTGTCCCCAGTGGTCCGCTACCACATGCTAAAACTTCGTCGAAATACTTTTACGTGAGTTATCGTGCGTACAGACGGACAAAGCTGGAGCATATACGCTTTTTCAACCTATCGTTGGAAAGCGTATATGACGTGAAGTAGTACACAGGTAAAGCACGTGTCCAGACGTCAAATCTGCAGCAATACACTTTGTCCGTGCAGCTTAGTTGGGATAGCAACTTACTCCGGAGTGAGGGGGAGTAGATTCGATCCCTGTCACGGACAAATTTATGTTTTCGCAATGTACCGTTCGCTCGTTGACGTTTGTTGGGCCTCCAACATGTAACCTGGATGTGCTTTGCGCCGCTGTTGAAAAGGGGTCGGTATGTTTCAGTCTGGAAAGTCTACTTCGACCGCAGTCACCAGTCACGTGTGGTCGGCCACCGCTTGATCCCTTTGAGATGGTACATCCGTCATAGTGTAATCGCGTACATCCGTCATAGTGTAATCGCGTACATCCGTCATAGTGCTATAGCGTACATCCATCATATTGTAATAGCAGTGCACCCTTCATACAGTAGCCCTCGGGAACCTTAGGGTTCTTATGACTTTGGCGATAGGATGACCCATCTGTACAGCGTCGACAATGTGTTCATGATCAAATTCTTTCAGATCACCAACTATTCCGTTCGTCGATTGCGATGCACTGTTGGTAATACGATATGATACGATATTTGAAGAAGTTTTAGGAATGGAGTGTCTGACCCAAGGTCTAAAATTACCCTTAAAAATATGATGCTAGGAGATCTGAGAAAGTGAACTCAATAGGAAAGACAAACAGAAAGGGATTTTCCAAGTGTTTAAAGGACAAATTATAGAAATCTACAACTACAGAATGAAAATTGCACAGGGTGACATGTTTACAATTAAAGAGTGACAAAGCCACTAGAACTGTAAACTACACACTCTTTGTCAAAAAGAACAAAGTACTTCGAGAAATTCCTTTGACCATGATGAAACACCGCGTACAAGTATCGCAGGGCGAAACACTTAAAGGATTAAAAAATAACGACCAATGATTTACTAAACAAAATGTACCAGTTTTCCTAGAGATATGTAAGATCATAATGACCCAAGGTTTATCTAGAATAATTCTGTCTCCCTAAACTTATGATTTTAATATTTTCCATGTGATATCAACCAATAAAGGCTAATTACCAATCGATCTTCAGGTGCTGATCTTTTTAGATTTTAAATTTTAACCTTGATATTCCGTACTTCTGAACATTATATAAAACCTCATAAAACGCACTTAACCATTAATTCTCAACCTATTTACATGCCACCTAGGCCGCGAGCCTTTTCAAAAGATATTAAGTTTCATCCTAGATGTTACGTATTTCGAAACAATTTATAAACTTAATAAAATGCACTCAACGAATTACTTCTCACCTTTTCACAAGGCACCAAGCCCTATTAGCTTTTTTAACATAATTACAAATACGGAATACGTAGGTTTTAATTTAAAATATATTAAAAAAACTCGAGGCCTAGGTGGCTTGTAAATACGTGAGAAATGATCTTTTAAGTACGTTTTATTAGGTTTTATGAAATGTTTAGAAATAGGGAATATAAAGGTTGTAATTTAAAATCTGAAAAGATCAACACTTGAAGATCGATTCGTTGAGCTCCTGCTGATTAGTCTTTATTGCATGTTCTCACATAGGAAATATTAAAATCATAACTCAAGGATTAGGGAGTCAGAAAGGTTCTACATACACCTTTTGTCATTTTGATCTTACAGATCCCTAGGAAAACTGGTACATTTCGTTTTGTGCAGTTTATTTTGTCCTAAGTCCCAGTAATTAATATTTTATGTCTAAGTAAGAGAGCAATATTAATAACCTAACATGTTATGTAAACGCTCTGAATATTTAGTGTAATCGATTAAAACCTGTTAGAAAGACCTAGGATCTATTAAACAACGGTTGGTGCCAAAGTACAGGCGCAACATTAATACTCTTGCTTTATATGTAAGCGTTATTAATATACAATCAGCGGAATAAGAACTGTAAAAAAGGCCTAGGCCAAGGGCCTATAAATAAATATTTGGAGACTAAGTAACAGCGCGGCATTATTAAAAAAGTCCATCTTATCTTCCTTTTTCGAACATAGCATAAGCCATGCTGCAACTCAGCTGTTTCGTATAATACCGTAGTTTTAAAAATTGTACTAAGTCAGGGCAATTTATTTCCCCGGATAAAAGTGGAATCATTACTTGACTGACATAGAACATTTTCTCAAAATTAACTTGGAGTTCCGAATTCACTTCTCTTATGGGTACAAGAAATTGCAATTTTTATACGGTCCCTTAAACTTTTATGGCCATACGCGCGAACTCAGATCTGACCAGCTTTGTAGTCTGCTTAGTTGAAATTAAGGCCTTTCTTAGTAAAATAAAAAAAAGAACAATTTTTTAACAGACGTAAGAACATATCAGTCGACAGTTGCCGTAATTTAAAAAATTGGCCATTTTTTTCCTATTTTCGGGAAGTGGACATTTTTCCGTAGACATTATTTCACACATTTCGTAGTTTGCTTACAAAATTGTGGGAACGTTTCATTGTCCGAATGAATACGTGCTCTTAACTTGCAGAAACATGGGTTCTTTTTTTAATTTCATGGAAAAATACCGAAATTTTAACTAAACAATGGACAAAACTAATCAGAACCCTGAGTGAGCTGAACCATATAAAATGATCGGGTGTAGAACTGGCCACCCGGAGAACTTTGCCACAAAAATTTTGAGGAACCGTATAAAAATTGCGTTTTAGACAGGTTCTTGGCCATGTCCCCATTGGTTGGTTAGGAGTCACAAAGTTTCCGTAATTTCGTATTTTCTTAATCACGATATTTAATGTAAATCGTTATAAAAAATGCTTATGATCTACATCTCGACAAAAGAATTTCATGGCGTAAAAACTATAGCTAAGCAAATTCTCTGTGGACATGTGCAAACTCAGAAAATCTATCGGGCGGGTGGGGCTTAATACTAAAAATAATAAATACAAATACTTTCTGCTGCGGTACTGCGCGTTTGCAAGCTACAACCCTACAAATTATCTGAGGGCACGTGCCGATACAGAAAACCTGGGGAGGGAGGGGGTTAAGACCGTAATTTTTTTTGACTGAAGGTTCAACGACCACCGTGAGCAACTCAATGGGCTATAAGCATTGGCCCGTCCCTAATTTAGGGTCAATGGTTCCAGGGAAGGGAGAGAGCCAGTGCCGTAAGACAGACACAAAATCCATGCCTCACCGGGATTCGAACCCGGCCCCCGTTCGGACGAATGATCAGAGGCCATCGCTTAGACCACTGCGCCACCGGGGCGGCTAAGACCGTAATTACAAAACATGAAGAATATGTATCCCAAACGGGTGTTTTCAGCGTCTACAACTCAACAAATGCTCTGCGGGCAAGTGTGAACACATGAAAGCGGGGGGGGGGGGATAATATTGAAAATATGAAATATAAGGAACTTCTGGTCTGATTGGGAGATTTTCAGCGTTCACAAATAAAAACATAACGAATTATCTGACTGGGCCTGGAAACTAAAAAAACCTGTCGAGTGGAGGGGGCGCTTAATACCGAAAAAGTAAAATGTGAAGACTTTGTAACACAATCAGAAGACTTTCAGCGTTAATGAATTACAATCCGAGAAATTGTCTGACGGAGCGTGCAAACGCAGAAACCCGTCTCAGGGGGATGGGGGCTTAATACCGAATAAATAAAACATAAAACATTTTTAGTCCTGTGAGGGGCTTTTCAACGTGTACAGATTTCAGCTGAACAAATTATCTGACAAGGCATGTGTAAACGCAAAAAACCTGTCGGGTATCAAGCCCCTCCCCCTCCCGGTTTCTGTGCGTCAGCACATGTTGAGCTGTAGTTTAGTTTATATACCATAAACCTCTTTTGTTGAGTTGTTGATTGATTAACATTTTTTATAAACAATTGAATTAAATAGCGCAATTAAGAAAATACAAAATTATTGAAACTTTATGTGCCTCAAATAGTCAACATCTGGAGACGTGGCCACGAATAGGACGAAAACGCAGTTTTTGTACGACTCCTTAAAAATTTTGAGGCCAGTTCTCCGCTTTGTCTTTGGCCCGAAAATCATGGAAATGTCTAAATTTCTTATTCAAAATGAAATACTGAAAGAAAAATGTTTTGTGAACAATAGTTACTCAAGAAGTGGCCACGCGATATTTGTTTATTCAAAACAATTTTATGGCACTGAAATTGCAATGGGACCAATTCTCCCTACCGGAAAGTTATCTAGCATTATAAGGCTATCACAGTGTGTTTCCAAAATGGCAGAAGGTTTCCATTGTTCGAATGAACACGTGCTTTTTACGTGCAAAAACGTGAGTTCTTTCTCAATTTCATGGAAAAATTTCTTAATTTCAACTAAGCAACGGACAAAACTAATCAGAACACTTCCTCCGTTTAACCATATAGAGTTATCTAGCATTAAAACGCCATCACCGTTTGTTTCCAAAATTGCAGAAGAGGTTCATTGCTCTAATGGATACTTGTTTTTTATGTGCAGCAAAATGGGGTCTTTCTTAATTTCATGAAAATGTATCTAAATTTCAACCAAACATTTTGGCGACAAACTTTGGTGTCTTTGTAATGTTAGATAACAATATATGGTTTAGAAGAGGAAAAGTTTCGGACTAGTTTTGTCGACTTATTAATTGAAATTAGGATAATTTTTCATGACTGTGTAGAACGACGTCATGTTTCAAACAAAACATTATAGTTAACAGTAGGCATAATTTTCCTATATTTGAGTAGTGGGAATATCCTCTCATATACCAAAGAGTACATTGTAGTGCATTATTCCTACCTTCTACGGACCGCCGAAATATTTCAAAAGTTGTTACGTGTCGTATGAAGGTTGAAAGCTACTCTCTTTACACGAATGTACGAAAAAATCTATAGAAAACATGCTCGCTGCTTAAAAATAGGAAAACATGAGCATATTCAGAAAATACTCCGGCTGCTGCTGATGTTTTCTTACGTCTGTTAGAAACACGACGTTTTTCTTAATTTCATGAAAAAAATTAATTTTAACTAGGAAATCGACAAAACTAGTCAAAACACTTCCTGTGCTTAAACACACAACGTTCATTAGCAGTACAAGATCATCGTAATTATTCCAAAATGGCGCAAGAGGTTCATTGTTCGAAACAACATGTGCATCCAAATGGCGAAACTTATTCCCAAATGGCAGAAGTTCATTGTGGACGAACAGTAATTAGGCGAAAGGTAATTTTTTTTAGTGAGTGGCGCATTACAGGGGAAGCAACGGTAATTATGTCTCCCAACTTAATTTTAGACACTTGGTAAAGTAATAAAAAAGAAGCATCACCTAGGTTATCATGGGAGTGAGTGGGCACCAGAAAAGCTTTACAGCTAGGGACTTTGCAAGTGTTTCATGG
This sequence comes from Macrothele yani, assembly GCA_039090855.1. Classification (NCBI taxonomy): domain Eukaryota; kingdom Metazoa; phylum Arthropoda; class Arachnida; order Araneae; family Macrothelidae; genus Macrothele; species Macrothele yani. The sequence continues at coordinate 210,234,060 of CM077034.1, read as the reverse complement.
TCAACGGGTTGTGACCCTTGATAGTATTTCATTTCATGTTTACACATGACAGCATTACAGCAAAACACTGTGAACACACCGCAGATAAATGTAAACCGAAAAGCACAATTTCTCATAAAGTTTTAATGATTTGCTCACAAAGTTTTAATTATTTTCTCATTGACGGTATTTTGTGATTAAGTCAAATTTAAACATAATAATATTGTACTATTCCTTCTACAATGAGTTTCTTCCGCCATTTTTGGTACACTCTACACCATGACCTTGTAATTCTAAGTGACATTATGCGGTTGAGCAGGGGAAATGTTCTGACTAGTTGTGTCGATTGCTTAGTTGAAATTAATACTTTTTTTCATGAAATTAAAAAAGATCTCATGTTTCTAACAAACGTAAGAAAACATCAGCCACGAGCTGCCTTATTTTGCTTTTATCAAGATATTGGCGTTTCTTTTTTATTTTCTAGAAGTGGGCATTTTTTCCTCATTTACTTTATACGAATCGTAAGTTATATTATGTAATCAGAATTAGCGAAAAGAAACCCGCGAAAAATCAAACGTAAATCAATTCTTATTTCAACATTCACGGATATGTTTTTTCAACAAGATCACCACTATAATTGACATGAATCTCTCTCTCTCTCTCTTTTAAGTTTAGTAACACTACCGTGAGCAACTTGTGGACTTTACCGAATTGCTCGTCCTTAATTCATGGTGAATTTAAAAAAGCAAATTATAAAATATGATTTAAAACGCCATCAATGATTCACGGATCAGTGGAACCCGAACCTAATAATTTGTCCTACCAAATAAAAGTTCTATAGGGACCAACGCTGTATATAATTTAAGTAAACACTATTGTAAGAAAGAAATAATATGTATAAAGAGACTACATACCTTATATGATAACTTGTAGCTGAAGAATCAATGACTTCTTTCTTCAAAGGTAGGAGAATTGCTACTTTCTTTCCTAAGGAAGACGAACTAACGACCGTTTTGGAGGAAGACCAACTTACGACTGTTTTATGCCACTTGATTTATATCCGCAGAAGGGATGTTTTAATTCGCTCTTCTGCCCTAATTGGATTTTCCTCCGGCAAGGTGATTGGCCAATTAAGACAAATGAAGCCACACCTTTCCCACTCGAGGATAATCCTCCACGGAATATTCAAGCAAAGATATTCGGTGGAGGATTATCCTCGAGAGGATTATCCTTTTAAACTTCTCATGAAAATCTGATAGAATTGTTAGCCATTGTGTATATGTTTCTTCTGTTTCCTTCCAATGATTTCGGGATCAAATTTTAGTAATGAAATTTTTTACACGCTATACGTTGCATATATTTAGTGGCGAGCGGAAACTTTTTATTGGGTTAACAGAATCCAGGGGTTTATCCAGGAAATTTAAATGGGTGGGCGGGGGGGGTTGCTTATAAATTTGGGTTCGGGTTGAAATGTGAAGAAAGTGGAAACCCACCCTAATGGATTTGTCAGGGGCGCGGTGGATTACAATCCCAGCGAATTCCTTAGGTATCCCAGAACAAATGCGGCAATCGTTCACAGAGAGAGAGAGTAAGTACATGTAAACACTGGTGGGTGTTAGATAGACCACCACCACTTTCTTTATCAGATTGGCATCGAGATGGTGAAAATGGATTCTGCTCTGGTTTTTTTATTTGGTCTCGTTGAGTTTCAGTCACTCCCTGGTGCTCGGCGGCCAAGTGGTGTTTATGGTTCTCTGTGATGTTGTACAGTGCTTGGCTCCCATTCTCCCCGGACGGGGTCACTGTTCACAAGACATTTTACCCTCTCCTTTCACTCATGTTTCTGTTTATCTTTCAGATTGAGTTCCCTTACTCAGATCTCCTAGCTTCCTACGTTTAAGGGTAGCTTTAGACTTGGGGTAAGGCACTCATTTCCTGAAACTTCGTCAAATATCGTATCGTATCGAAATGTGAAAACACAAATTTGTTTGTGACGGGGATCAAAGCATATTCCTTTTGCTCCGGAGCTGAATGCTTTCCCAATTTAGTTACACCGTCGTAGTTTATCGCTGCAACTTTGCCGTCTTGACATGTGCTTTACCTCTGTAGTACATCATAGAAAAGCAAACAACAAATTTCTGCAACGCCAAAATTTTTAAATTAAAATATTCAGGTTTTAAATCTAGCATTGAAACTGGATAAAACATCTAAAAAAGTGGAGAACTGTTGATTTTTTGGCTATCAATGATTGTAACCCGAAAACATTTTTTTCTACAGCTCTACATTGCTAATACGTTTTTATATTGTGCTTACGTTTTGTCTCGCATCGAAATGCGTCGTTAATAATAATAAAACGAAGTATTATTACGGGTAATTTTTACAGGAGATATGAATATCTACACAAATACTGTGCATGTTGAAATGACTCAGAAGTATACCTACGAAATCTGTAGCAGACAAAAATGACGAGATTCGTACATACATTATGTATTTGACCAAAAGTATATATATATATATATATATATATATATATATATATATATATATATATATATATATATATATCAACTATAAACATAGAATTTAACTTAAAAAATATTTTAACATGGTAAAAGTTATTTAAAAAAAAAGAAAGCAGAAAATAAGTAATAAATACTCTATTTACAATCAATTTTTCCATTGCAATGAAAACGTCTTTTGAATCCTCTCTTATGCGAATAACATTTTTCGAAGTTATTCATACCCAGGAAAAACACAAGTGTTGTGAAACTGCTGGCCACCAGCTGGCAGTTCTGGGTCATTGTTGGCTGAAATCTGCCCCTCATGGGGCGGTAGCTGCCCACTGTTGGTAACGTAATCAGTTGGCAGTCATTGATGGCCCTGCAGCAACGCCGTGAATTTCGGGGCTCCAAGCAAGTGCCTCTAGTGGCACGTAGCTGGCAACCGAAGCAACAGGACTATTGACATCGTGTTATTTTAGCGGATGTTAAGAAAAAAAAAGCAATGTGTAGAGAGGCAAATGTATTTCTTAATGAAATGCCACGTCGATTCGTTAATATTTATTAACGAATTGTAAGAAATAGTCAATTACTCTCATGAATTTATAGAAACTCATTTCATAGTAAAGTTCCTGCCCTAATACACAAAGAATCGAGAGTAAAGACACCCATTAAATACACAGAATCCATTCACATGAATAACAAGAAAAAAATTATCTGTAATCTTTCGTTTTATCATACACTAAACCGCTTTAAACAAAGGTCCCAGAAAGACATTAAAAATCGTTATGTTGGAAAAAATTTGAAAAAAAAAAAAAGCAACGCTGTATGGATATAATGTACTCATCCATGGGTTGATTACACTAGATTGGAGGAATTCGCTTTTTAAAATAACGACAAGAAAAGTGAAATATTTTTCCTCTTCAGAAGAAATGTAGCTTCGGACAGTGAAAAAAAAGATATAGCGGTAAATATGTAACAGAATGTGAAATCAACGGATAAATATATTAATGAAACAATCGCCTTTCAGTACCACAAGGACCTCACAAAACTTTGGAAAGTGCCTTTATTTTGGTACAATCCTTGAAAATGTGTGAAATTGCCCTAAGTTTAAAAAAAAAACAATAATTACGCTGAAAAAATAAATTTATGAAATATATGAAACGGACATTTATGAGGAATACCTCGCAATATTGTGAAATTGAAAAGAGAACCCTTAGTTTCACATCGCGCAGGAGAGAGGTTCAGTTTCATATAAAGGTGCGCACGTGCCAAACTAGTGTAGTGGCAAGTGGGACCGCTTCCCAACCAGACTGTCGTTGCTTCGATGCCAGCCAGATCCAAAAGCACGTTTTTCGGGACTTGTTGAGAAAATTTCCCCAGCGGCGTAACGTCATGCAGAAGTTTCGTAGTAGAGAAAGTAAAAGTAGTTTTGCCTTCGGGAAACTGCGGTTAATTTTTTCTTTTTTTATGGCTACTACTGGGAAATTGGCGGACAAGATGCGGCAAGCCATCAGTTACGTCACGTGATTGCCATCTGCCACTGCCGGGAAAACCAGCGGACCACATTAGGCTAGCCATCATTTATGGCACGTGCTTGCAGGGCCGCTTGTGGCAGCCACTGCCTGTCATGGATAACTGATGGCTCTGTTCTGGCATATGACAACTAATCGGGTGTCAACTGTTGGCCACCTGCTGGTCCATGTTGTGGCCGCCGGGACATTTTATTAACCGTTGGGCAGCGATAACATAGTGCTGGGCCATTGCTGGCTGCTAGTGCTGGGTTCAGCTATGACACAACAACACTATTTTTGCTGGGTAGTGTTTGGATACCGTTATAAAAAATCAACCGGATTTCTGGAATTCATGAAACATCCACAAGCAGAAACAGCTACTTACGCAAACTAACTTCTCGAAAGTATGTTACGAAAATTAACAAATTTGCACAAAAAGTGGAAGATATTTGAAACAAACGGATTTTCATATAAGCAGTGATATATTCAGGCATCTTTTCGAGGTTGCTTAGACTCCCCGAAAATCCATGAACGCCCTCCCCCGTAGGTTTTTGGACGATCTTCCATTGCATGTAGTCTCATTGTTTTCGTTTATAGCTGTATATTTGGAGATATTAATTAAAAAGAAAAACCAAATAAAATGAAGGAAAATATTATAATAATAAAGAAACAACATGAACATGGACTTCAGTCTGAAATTTCTATCATCCTTTAATAAAACCTTAAACAGTCCTCGCTGAAATGACAATTTTTAAAGCACTGACAACTCAGACTACTTCCGCAATAAAAAACCTATGCCAGAGAGTAGAGATGTTTGCACTGCAACACATCATCATATTTTGGAAGCTGGCATTCAGTTTTATTTCTGTCTTCTGGATGCCGACTTTCCATGTATGCGGTTAAGCCTTAGTGTAGCTAACGTGATGCTAGTGCTTCTAATAAAACAAAATATTTGCTAACTAATTTTTAGCAATAGCAAATTATGAGTAATTGTGCCCATGAAAAGGGGTTCTTTTCCTGTGGCGATGGGTGATTTACGCTATGTGAAAAAAAAATCAAGGCACCTTAAACTGTCATCCACGCACACAAACGGCTAATTATTTTTTTTACTATGTGCTAATCTAAATAATCTAAAGGGGCTGAACTCACATGGCAAGGGAATGGTTTGCACCATACGTTTTCAGGGATGTCTTCCCAATGGCGGACGTCCCAGTTACGGACAAAGGGAAAAACAGTGCCAATTGCGGATAGATCCTCTTTCTGTCCGCAACTGGGAAAAGGGGAAAGGACTTAGTGAGGGATTAAGGAAATTTCTAATCCCTCTCCAGAATTTTATTTGAAGTCATTCAAATATTGGAAAAGTGGTATGTAGACAAATTTGCGATTTATTTCATTCGATTTGAATATCTTCTCATCAGATTATTTAAAAAAGTATGTTTTTTTTTGCTTTTTGTACGCTACTGTTGGTCGTTAACAGAAAACCATAGAGTATATAATTATAAATTTATACAATATACAGCCGGGGCTAGTCCACCTATGAGAATGAGCTTCCAGTGCAGCTATAACTTTTTTCAACCCCAATTTCTGAAATAAGTTAATATTTTTTTATTAATCTGTTTTATTTTATTTCAACTTCTTTAATTCAAAACAAAAAGTAAAAAAAAATATACAAATATTCTCATAAAAACATACTGTATATCAGTTTCAAAATAAAATTACAAAACTGAAGGTAGCTGTTGATTTCTTCATTATTCCAACTTCTGAATGAACGATAGATTCTTCAAACAACGTAGAGTATTCGCAGTTGTGTAAAACTCTGCCGTAGTTTTGCTGATCCGCTCATACAATTTGATTGTTGTTGTTTGTGTTTGTTCTTGTCCTCGATATTTACTCACTCTCTGTCGTATAGGAAGTCGGCGTTCCTCGCTTTATCTTTCAAGCACGTTATGAACTTCGCGACTTTAGGATGAGGATTTTTGATGGCTGCATTTAACCGATGGTTCCAGCCTTCGACGACATTATTTGTCCTTTGTTGTTTGTTGTTGCAATTCCATATTTCTACAGTTGTTACCGGAATTTCCATCCAATTAGGAAATAATCATAACATTTCTGAAGGTTTTCCTTAATGGGACTGGATTCTTGAATGCATATCAACCATCGTCTTTATTTTTCACAGAAAGATAGGCCAATGAAGCACGCATTCGGAGGTGTTGCCTTATCTTCTGGTTATTGTTATATTCATTAACTAATCCCAGTTCTTGGATTTTTCGCCACAGGGAGTGTTAACCTAATCTCTCACTAAAACTCTTCCGTTTTTTTCCATTGCGGACATAACCGGATGTATCCGCAATTGACACTGTTTTTCCCTCTGTCCGCAATTGGGACCAACCCGTTTTCAGGTAACGCTGTAAAGATTCCTCGGGTAATTAGAAACACGCTTGTAGTACGGCGAGAACTTTTTTACCACTCCTAATATTGGGAGTGGGAGATTTTCTCCAGCACAGTATTATCTTACTAGCATCCTCAATATTTTACACCACCCCAGGGTGAAATCCGTGGTGCGTTACTGAATTAAAGCCAAGGTATAAAATTTTCCCATTTTATGTATGTTTTTTGTATGTGTAGACTTCTTGGAATTTGCATTTGCAATATACGTGTAGATTTCTTGGAATTCGCATTTGCGTTAAACGTGCAGATTTCTTGGAATTCGTATTTGCGATATAGTCATATCTGAAAGAAAAACAATTTTACATTTTTTCAGTTGGGTGTTTGGTCTCCCAGATATTGCTGCAAAACGGATACGCAAACGTACGCCCTCTAATAGTATGCCCGTGCGTTAGTTTTCTTTCCAAACGATATGCAAAACATTTTGCACCAGAAGGGACCTCAGATGAAGAAACAGTTTTTCAAATCGGAATATTTAAAGCAGAGATATCGACAAAAATAAGTTACTGATGTATGCCCTCCGGCGAAAAGATTGTGCACTATTTTAAGCAGAAGGTATTCTCAAAAACTTTCCGTGGTATACGATATCGGTCTGCGCAAGAACTTTTTAATCGAGTTTCGAGAAGCGCACATTTTTCTGCAAAAATACCAGAAAAAGAAATGAAAATTTGAGCCATCCTTGGTGGATGAACCGTCTTTCCCAAAAATTAAAAATTTTCTGAGGACGTTTCACACCAAGAGCTCTCTCCGTTACAGAAAGAATCTTTCAAATAGGGTTTTTAGAAGCAGCTATATCGAGGAAGACGTAGTTTCACTTTACGCCATCTATCGCAAAATTACTAAAACATAAACTGTACGCAAAACAGTCTTTGGTATAAATGACATATAAAGGAAGAAAAAATATTTCCAATCAGATATTTAGAAGGAAATACCATCAGCAGTTACAATGGCTCTGAAATCCTTTGGTATTGAAAATGCATACATTAATATTATTAATAAGATCTATGAAAATGCAAGTGCAAAGATTCTGCTGTTGGAAAATACAACACCCATAAAAATTAGAAAGGGAGTGAGACAAGGTGACACCATATCTCCGAAACTCTTTAATCCCACATTTGAAAATGTCTTTCAATCACTGAACTAGGAAAACAAAAGGATAAAGATTAATGGAGATTATCTAACCCACCTTCGTTTTGCTGATGACGTAGTCATTTTTACCACTACCTCATCAGAGCTACAGAGTATGATCCAGGAACGTGCTGACAAGAGTAAAGAAGTGGGATTAAAAACGAACTTTCAGAAGACAAAAGTTATGTTCAATGCTTTTACAAAAAATAAAGATTTATCGATTTATGGAGAAAAGCTAGAGATAACAGACACGTACGTTTATCTTGGTTAGCAGATATCAAGTGAGGGTCACATTGATGAAGAAGTTAATCGGCGTACAAAACTTGCCTGGAGAGCTTTTGGAAGAAACAGCATAATTTTCAAGAGCAATATGCTATTATGTCTTAAAAGAAAAGTGTTTGATCAATGCATCCTTCTAGTGCTTACGTATGGTGCAGAGACGTGGACCTTTACTAAAAGAGACATACAAAGGCTGCAGACAACTCAAAGCAGCATGGAGAGGTGCATGCTTGGTGTAACCAGGAGAGATTAGAAGAGGAACTCGTGGATCCGAAAAATGACAAGAAGACATCATGGTCAGCGTTAAATTCCTGAAATGGCAATGGGATGGACATACTGCCAGAAGGACAGACCATTGATGGACAACCGAAATTTTAGATTGGATTCCAAGGGACGGGAAAAGACCCAAAAGAAGACCGCATGAAAAATGGGTGGATGAAATTCGAAAGTATGCGGGAGTGATATGGAGAAGACTGGCACAAGACAGACCGTTGTGGAGGAAACTTGGGGAGACCTTCGTCCAGCAGTGGATTGATAATGCTTGACAATGATGATGATGATGATGATATGGAATAATATATAATTTGAATACGAAGTTATCTCCAGTTACCCCCTTTAGCGGTGTTTCGTAAAAAAACCCGTGCAGCAAGGGTCCAAGTTCTCACAATTCAACCTTTTCAATGCAGGGAGCATTTTTTTAGATCGAACTAATAGTTGCAGAGATGTGGTGCCCACAAGCGACCAAATGATGATATAAGCACGCACTGTTTTTAACAACATACATCCTATTAGAAAGGCACAATTATTAAAAATTAATTGTATAGATTGATAGATTTATACCACCCTTGTTTTGCTGATGACGTAATCATTTTCGCAACTGCCCCTTCAGAGCTATAGCCTGGAACTTACTCACAAAAATGAAGAATTGGGATTTTTCTTGTTTTTTTTTATTGGATTTTTAACGACCACCGTGAGCAACTCAATAGGCTATAAGCAGTCGCCCCTCCCTAATTGAGAGCCACTGACTACAGGGAAGGAGAGAGAGCCAGTGCCGTAAGACAAACACAGCATCCATGCATCACTGGATTCGAACCCGGACCCATCTCGGACGAATGGTCAGAAGCCATCAACGTGCAGTGAGCATGCGTCACAACACGCAGTTCACCGCAGCCTTCTCTGCATGGGCGTGATTAGCTAAAGACCCAGCTGGGTCCGCATGCTCACTGCACGTCATCGCCAACAAAGCATCAAATGGGCCCAAGATCATCGAGATTGGACCGTGGAATAATTGGAAGAAAGTGGCCTAGTCTGACGAATCAAGATTTCTGGTGCATCGCGTAGACAGCCTTGCGCGGATACTCCGATTACCAACAGAGGATATGACACTTAGATGCACTGCTGACCGCAAACAGGGCAGCGGCGTAGGTGTTATGCTGTGGGCGATGATTTCTTGGGATATTTTAGGCCCCAATATCATAATAGCGCAATCCCTGACAGCTGTGAAGTGTCTGAACATCGTTGCGGACCAAGGTCACCCATTCATGGCAATTTGGTTTCCAGATGGGATGGCCATTACCACAGGATAATGCGCAATGCCACACTGTCAGAATCGTGAAGGAGTAGTTCGAGGAACATACTGGTGACTTTCTGTCAATCTCTAAATTCACCTGACTTGAACCCAATCGAACATTTGTGGTTCGACTTTTAAAATCGGGTTCGCCCTAAATCACCACACCCTGAAGTGTACGGTAACTGGAGGTCCTGCTGTTGACATTATGGTACCAGATACCCCAGGATATCTATCGCCACTTCATTGAATCGTTGCCTTGCCGAGTAGTCGCTGTTTTGCGAGCTAAATGTGGTCTTATAGCTTATTAGGTAGGTGGTCAGAATGTAAAGTCTCATCGGTGTATAAGATCCTAAACAATGCGACAAGCGGGTTTTTTGGAAATCAAAGCAACACCAGGAAAATGACGACGCATGCGTAGATCATGAAACGGCATAAATAACACGTGATACTGAGCCCTGTTAATTACTGTTATTATTTTTCCTCAGATGGGAAAGGCAACGCGAAGTGAGTTTGGTAAAGGCCAAACTGTAATGTCCAGGCTTCTAGGTCAGAGAAGTTCAGAGACAGCAAGACTTGTAAGCTGCTAATGGACAGACATAGTTAGTACCTTTAAAAGTGCTGGGAGAGGGGGGGTCTACGAATCGACGGCAGGATGTGGGCTGACCACTGCTAATTTGTACTATAGATGAGCGGAGACTATCCCGTATGGTACGAGGCAGCAGAAGAGACACTGTGGTGCAACCTGCCGGGATTTGAATGCTCCCCAGCAAAACCACAAGTGTTGGGAAACCGTTGGCCACCACCTGGAAGTGTTCACTGATGGCTGAAGTATGCCTCTGACATTTTGTTAGCGGTCCTTTTGTGGCAGCGCCATCAGTTGGCAGCCATTGACGGCCTGGCAGCATAGCAGTGAATTATGGGCATTCAGCAAGCGTCCCTCGTGACCTGTTCCTGGCAACCGAAGAAACTCCAACACGAGTTGGAAGCACGGGAGAGAGCAGAAGCAACACGTGCTGTTTTTCTCGTCAGTTGAAGATGACGCCATTGCCGTCGTGTTATTTTAGTGGATGGTAAAAAAAAGAGAAGTCATACATAGAGAGACGAATTAATTTTTTAATGAAATGCCTCGTCAAGAAGATTACAGTCGGAGGAAAATTATGTAAATAATAATTAATGAACTGCAAGAAATAGTCAATTACTCTTATGTATTTATAGAAACTGATTTCGTAGAAAAATTCCCGCACAAACACACGAAGAATGGAGAATATAAACAGCCATGAAACATAACCACTTCATTCCCATGAATAACAAGAAATTCCGGACTTCAGTCCCGGAAAGACATTAACAAATCGTTATGTTGGAAAAAAATAAGAATTATACGCGTACAGAATGGGTATTTTCATTACGAAATGCATAAGCAAGTATTGAAAAAAAAACAAATAAAAAACTCTATGTTAATATGATGTACTTAACCTTGGGTTGAATACACAAAACTGGAGGAATTTGCTGCTAAAAATAACCGGAAGTAACATAAAATAACATTTTTCTTTAGAACAAATGTAGTTTCGGACTGTGGAAAAGGAAGATATAACGTTAAAAATGTAACATAATGTGCCATGAACGGGCAAATAAATTAATTAAACAATCGCCTTTCAAGACCACAATGACCGCCCTTGTGGCGTAGTGGCCTAAGCGAGGGCTTCTGATCATTCGCCCAACGAAGGTGTCTAAATTCGAATCCTGGGTAAGGCATGTTTGTGTTTATCTTTCGGAGGTTTATTCGCTGAGTTCCTTGTTTACCTAAGAACATTTCTGTCGTTTAAACACAGAATGTCTATACTGTATATATCTGTTCAACATGATCAATATGTATGACAATATTTCTGTCAAGCAAGTCCAATAAATATTTTTTTAGAAAAACACAAAACAAAAAGAAACCTCCAATAAAAAAAAAAAGACAAGGACAGCACAAAACTTTGAAAAACGTCTTTAAGTTGGTGCACTCGTTGAAAGTAAGTGAAGTTACCTCAAGTTAAAAAAAAAACTCGTTACTTTGAAAAAATAAATTTATGAATTATATGAAGCGGGCATTTATGAAAACTAACTCGCAAAACTGTAAAATTAAAAAAAGAGCCCACCGTTTAAGATCGCGGAGGAAAGCGGCTTACTTTCAAGCAAACTCGCGCACGTGGAAAACTAGTGAAGTGGTTAAGGCGTCCGCTTCGTAAGCAAGATGTCGTTGATTCGGTACCAGCCAGGAGTTTTCTCGGACTTGCGGAGGAAATTTTTCCACCTCCGTGACGTCATACATACGACTCTTATTGGGAAAAGTTGTGCGTTTCGGAAACTGTGAATATCCTTTTTTTTTTTGCTTTTTTTTATAGCTGCTAATGGGAAATTGGCGGGCAAGATCCGAGAAACAATAATTTATGTCACGTGATTGCCGGTTGTCACATCTGGGAAATTGGCGGGCAAGATCCGAGAAACAATAATTTATGTCACGTGATTGCCGGTTGTCACATCTGGGAAATTGGCGGACCACATTAGGCTAGTCATCAATCAAGGCACATGCTTATTGGGCCGCTTAAGGTCCGTTTGTGGCACTCACTGCCAGTGATGAATAAATGATGGGAGGGGGGGGCATTTTTTTGACGATTAGGCAGCGGCCCAGCAAGACTGTTTTTGCTGCGTAGTGACGAGAGTAACGATCAACAATACACTGTTCATCGAATCCTGCTGGAAATGTGGATGCGTAACCTCAGACCACTCTGTGTGGCCATGCTAACCTCGTTTTGCCGTCGAAAACGCACAGAATAGGCACGCTGGTATCAACACACTGGACGTTGCTTATTATTAACTTATTATGCTATACCCTTCCCATAGACACATAAGTTGGTTTATTATTGCCTCACAATACCCTTGCTTTAGACACATAAGTTGGTTCATTATTGCCTTTTTAGGCTATACCCATAACTTTGACACAAAAGTTGGTTTATTATTGCCTTATTAGGCTATACCCTTAACTTTGACACAAAAGTTGGTTTATTATTGTCTTATTATGCTGTACCCTTGCCTTAGACACATACATTGGTTCATTATTGCCTTAGTAGTCTACTAGATGAAAGCCCGTCCATAATAACGGGGAAAATAAAATTAATTATACAGAAATTATTGACATTTATTTAGAGTTTTTGAGTTCCACATCAATAGATGGCAACATTGGCTCACAGCTTTCTGAAAATTTCCCAAGCAGTCGGTTATGAATTTGATACGACGGGGTGTCTGTTATGTGTTTTGTAAAACCTTTAGTCCCTATTTCGTCAACACTACCTGGAACACAACATTTTTCGTATACACTGACTGTGAACCCTGTATCAATGTCCCCTGTTCTTTTCCGTAAACTAGTTTTGCCGGCTCAACGCCATGCAGAGCTGCATCATTAATGCTTTCTTGTTTAACTTCATAAAGCATTTTGCGTGCGTCAGCAAAAGGATTGTTTTGAGACATGAAAGTGCGTAACTCTTGCATCAGACTTTGATTGCACTGCGCGTTTTCCCTAAACCTCATTCTTTGATCACCAGCCTCTTCCGGGTCCAATATATACAGTTGAGCATACTTTCTCCGGATCCCATTTTCTGGGTACAAAGCTCCTGCGCGATGGTAAATTTGTCCGTTAATTCGGAAACAACCGGGAACATATCCAGGAGGCGGAGCAATGTTAGCTCCCATGGACGCTACGTCAAAGCGCTATTTATTGATCTTAAGTTGTCCATGAAATGTTTCGAATGTTGATGCTGCTCTTTCGTTAACTGCTGAATAACAGGGACTGATCGTATAGCATCTAATTTTACTTTGCCTTTATGACAGAACTGCATAAAAAGTTTGTCAGACGGCTGTTCTGCCGCAAAATGTTTCGCATGACAAAATTCGCAAATACTCTCCATGGAAATACAGTTATGAGAGTCTACATTTCGTTCTACAACGTTAACTGCGTCAAAACCAGCTTGGTTTCTAGTTCGTGGATTTTTTCGGCGGATTGTAACACCACGTCTCTGACGTAATATTTGCAATTGTGACATGTCTGCAATCTGATGTCGTCCGCGACCTTGTGCAATTGGTTCTGACGTCATATTTGCAATCTGATGTCGTTCAACCACAATGTCGTTCATCTGATGTCGTTCAATCACAACATCCATGCCTCACCGGGATTCGAACCCGGACGTTGTTCGGACGAATGATCAGAGGCCATCGCTTAGACCACTGCGCCACCGGGGCGGCGTGTCGTTTTCGATCGCATTTTCTTTGCACAGCATACATACATTACCGACGGGCCCTTTCTTGCTCCGCCTTTCTTCTTTTTGCTGCTTCCTTCTGGAAAACTACTTCCCCAGCACATTTTATCCATTGAGGAGGCATTTTTGCAGTGTTGTTGTAAAAACTCACGCAAAAGAAAGTCGATGTTTTAAGACAAACGAAGCACAATATGAATAAAGTGACTTCAAATCGCACACACTCGAAAAAAAAACAAACACTAACTTCGAACGAAAGAAAAAAAGATGTAAACAAAACATTAAACAGGAATGGTCACGATAACACAGTTTGAACACCGGAATATAAATGTTCGTCTTTTTCTGTTAAACAGCATATGTAGAATCTTGGTTGACCTCACTCCCAGTTTAATTTCCCTATCCATTTTCAAATTCTTTGACTGGAGAATGATGTCAAGTATACATGTTTGTGTTTATTCTTTTTGGTGTCTACAATATGTGTACTTTATACTTTATGAGAAAAAAAAATCTAAAAACAAAAAAAAAAGCAAACAAAAACCAAAAAAGAAACCACAATGAGGTTTGTGCTTAAAATATTCTCCCTTCCCCCAAAAAAATCCCTGGGGAGAAGCAACATAAAAAAAAATATCCTTCAGACGAAAGAAGAAAGAAACTCTCAACTTTAATTAATAATAAAACCCTTAATTCATGTACCACAATCGGAAAAATCACACCCCATTGCTGGTTGTAAGTCACATATTGCAAGTTTTCAAAAAAGCATATAGTCGATATGTTTAAAGGTTCTTGTTTTTCCATATATAACCTTCTCTTTATCAAACTGGATACTACAAGGAAAGAATATACTTCACGAAAAACTTGATGCTAAGATAGACACAGAGTTATGTTGGCTATGTGATCCCAAAAAATGTACTTACGTTTAACTACATCTGGTAATTTTAAACTTGCTTACTGTATGAAGTTTGACAACTTATTCTGTTTTATACCTGCAGAGTGAAGTATCTGGTCCCCTCTTTCACCCCCTGTTAAAGATGGTTGTGTTTAGTGTATAATGGCATATGTTATAATGCTTCTTGGTAAAAGAAATCAGTGACACTTTCTTAATAATGTAAGTAATATTTATACCACTACAATTATGTGAGATCATGACAATCAGCAAATTACCCACATCAGATGGCAGAGGATGTGATTGTGTCACTTTTCTACCTGTTCTGTTGTCAAAATAAAATCAAGAACATTTTACATTATTAAAGCACCATAAAACATTTCGTAAAGGGATGTCAGAAGTCACTTCAACTCAAAATCTACTAAATAAAAGCCAGTATCTTTGTTACTATCATGCATGGAAACATCTGTTTAAACTCTAAAGGGGCCTGAAACTTCTATGTTTTTCCTTTTTATCGGGCATATCAGCATAAAATTTTAAAATCCCAAGGTTTAGGACAGTTTCCTGTTGAAAATCATCATCATCATCATTGTCAACCATTATCAATCCACTGCTGGACGAAGGTCTCCCCAAGTTTCCTCCACAACGGTCTGTCTTGTGCCAGTCTCCTCCATGTCACTCCCGCATATTTACGAATTTCATCCACCCATCTCCCATGTGGTCTTTTTCGGGGTCTTTTCCTGTCCCTTGGAATCCAATCTAAAATTTCGGCTGTCCATCGATGGTCTGTCCTTCTGGCAGTATGTCCAGCCCATTGCCATTTCAGGGATTTAACTCTGATCATGATGTCTTCCACTCTCGTCATTTTTCGGATCCACGAGTTCCTCTTCTTATCTCTCCTGGTTATACCAAGCATGCACCTCTCCATGCTTCTTTGAGTTGTCTGCAGCCTTTGTATGTCTCTTTTAGTTAAGGTCCACGTCTCTGCACCATACGTAAGCACTGGAAGGATGCATTGATCAAACACTTTTCTTTTAAGACATAATGGCATATTGCTCTTGAAAATTATGCTGTTTCTTCCAAAAGCTCTCCAGGCAAGTTTTGTACGCCGATTAATTTCTTCATCAATGTGACTCTCACTTGATATCTGCTGTCCAAGATAAACATACGTATCTGTTATCTCCAGTTTTTCTCCATCAATCGATAAATCTTCATTTCTTGTATAAGCATTGAACATCACTTTTGTCTTCTGAAAGTTCATTTTTAATCCCACTTCTTTACTCTTGTCAGCAAGTTCCTGGATCATACTCTGCAGCTCTGATGAAGTAGTTGCAAAAATGACTACATCATCAGCAAAACGAAGGTGGGTTAGATAATCTCCATTAATCTTTATCCCTTTGTTTTCCCAGTTCAGTGATTGAAAGACATTTTCCAATGTGGCATTAAAGAGCTTCGGAGATATGGTGTCACCTTGTCTCACTCCCTTTCCAATTTTTATGTGTGTTGTA
Source organism: Macrothele yani (assembly GCA_039090855.1). Taxonomy (NCBI): domain Eukaryota; kingdom Metazoa; phylum Arthropoda; class Arachnida; order Araneae; family Macrothelidae; genus Macrothele; species Macrothele yani. The sequence continues at coordinate 210,217,967 of CM077034.1, read as the reverse complement.
TTTTCAAACAGCCGAATCTTTGCACTTGCATTTTCATAGATGTTATTAATAATATTAATGTATGCATCTTCAATACCGCAGGATTTCAGAGCCGTGGTAACTGCTGATGGTTTCACTGAATCAAAGGCTTTTTCATAATCGATAAAAGCCATGCACAATGGAAGTTCATATTCCCTCGCTCTTTCAATTAGTTCTCTCAGTACGTGGATATGATCTATTGTGCTGTAGCCACTCCTGAATCCAGCTTGTTCTCTCGGTTGAGCCATGTCCAGTGTTACCTTCAAGCGGTGTGAAAGAACTTTAGTGAAGATTTTATAAACCACTGATAGGAGGCTGATAGGTCTGTAGTTCCTGAGATCCTCAATGTCACTTTTTTTATGTAGCAGGATCATTGTAGCATTGTTCCAATCCTCAGGAATCTTCCCTTCATTAAGGCATCGAGTGAAAATTTGGGCGAGTACTGTTTCGATTTCTCCACTTGCTTCTTGTATGATGTCTATAGTAATTCCATCTTCTCCTGGAGCTTTCCCCCGCTTCATGTTCTTGATTGCATGAGCAACTTCTGCTGGGAGGACTGGAAGAACTCTGGTACCTTTCATGATGTCTGGAGTACATGTATCATCCTTTTCATATAATTTGGAGTAGAAATCTTTCACTCTTGTCAAAATTTCGCTTCTATTTCTTGTTATAGAACCATCTTCTTTTCTCAGAGCCATAATCTGTTTTCTTCCCTTACTGAGATGTCCCTTTGCTATCTTAAGGCTTTGGTTGTTTTCAATTGCTTTCCTCACTAGCTCACAGTTAAATTTCCTTACGTCTTCAGTGATACTTTTTCGTGTTGTCTTGCATAGCTCTATATATTCCACTTTGGAAGTCACATCTTCTTTAGTTGTCCTCATCTCTCTTCTTTTTTGCATCAACATTTTGGTTTTTCCTGATAATTTGTTCACATACAATTTGTTCTTAGACCCAGCTAATTTTGTTGCTGTTTCCATTAGAGCTTTGGTTACTTTTCTGTTAACTTCCGAAATATCCACTTCTTCCGATGTTAGGCCTTCTAAAGCAGAGAATCTGTTCTTCAGTTCCAGCTTGAAAGTATTATGGTGTTTTTTAAGGTTGGTTATGTCAATACATTTTGTTTGTCTTATGAGCTTGCCACGTTCCAGTTTAGTGTTGAGGTGCATCTTACATCTCACCAATCTATGGTCACTACCTGTGTTGAACTTGTTTAGCACACTGCAGTCTTCGATGACGAATTTTTTGTTACACATAATAAAATCAATTTCACTTGTCGTCCCAATTGGATGTCTCCATGTCCATTTCCTGTGTGGCTTTTTCTTGAAAAAGGAATTCAAGATGAAAAATCCTTCTGCCTCTGCAATCTCAACGAGAGTATTTCCACGCTGGTTTCTGTTGCCGTGACCGAATTTACCTACTGAAGTTTCATTCTGTTGCCGTTGCCCTATTTTTGCATTGAAATCTCCCATAATTATCTTCAAGTGCTTCTTACCTTTATTATTTAGATGACGAATTTCCTCATAAAATTCTTCAATTTCTTCTTCAGGATGACTTGTGGTGGGTGCATAAGTTTGAATAATCTGAGCCTGGTATCTTCTCGATAGTTGGATAACGAGTCGTGCAGCTCTGTCAGAGGAACTTTCAACTTCTACCACTTTATCCTTCAGTTTCTTGTTTATTATAAATCCAACACCACTAGTTTTGCCAGTATCTGTCCCACGATAATAGAAGAGATGTCCACTTTTCAGTTCAGTGAGATCTTCTCCTTTTCTCCTTACCTCACTTAGCCCGACGATGTCCCACTTGATCCTTTGTAGTTCCTCTTCCAATTCAAGAAGCCTTGAATCAGAAGATAGGGAGCGTCCGTTATAGGTAGCCAAGGTCAGCATCAAATGGCAGCCTAGTCCGGTCCTCCGGGGATTCTTAGCACCCTCTGCCTTCATGTCGCACTGGCCGCTGCCTTGGCCAGGTACATTCCAGCTGCCGGAGACTGAGGGCCAAGATTTAAGTTGTAGAGTCATTTTGGAGGTGTTTGGCCATAACTCACCACGCTGGCCAAGCGGGTTGGTGAGTGTGGGATAGCATTTCCTCTGATCCCGATGGTATAGTTATACCGCATATGCAAGGCAAATTGGGACACTCATCTTTACAAGAAAGTAAAAAGAAAAGTAATTCAAAATTTGAATTTGTATGCTTTAATATGCTGTTCATTGTCATCAAGACTGTCATTGTTTATTTTCATTTTTTTTTCATTTTCTTTCAATGTATAGCATATCCATCCTTTCTAGTATCATTTAATATTGTTGGTTTTACCAGTGGTAAAATGGCATATCATTATATATTGTTCATAGTTTTGCGGGCTTGGAGAAATAGTATGTCTCAGTTGCATGTGACAACAGAGTTGTCAGAAGTTTTGACTTCTTGTAACAGCTGCTGCACCACTTTAAAGTCACGCACACTTTTGTTTTTAAAATAAGATCAATTCTTGTCATCAAGTGATTTGCAAACAAAACACAGTGAGAACCTTGGTTATACGATTTTCACTTTTATACAAAATTTATGATCATATGTATAAGATTTTAGGAAGGGAGTGTCTGACCCCAAGATCTTAAACAAACCTCAGAAATCGGAAGCTAGGAGATTTGGGCTAAAGTGCCCGATAGGAAAGTGACACGAAAGCCAGGAGATTTGGGCTAGAGTTCCCGATAGGAAAGTGACACGGAAGCGAAGTCGAAAGGGGGAGGAAAGCGCTTTTATTTATTACCGGGGGCCAGCACCCGGGGTCCGACGGCTTAACGTGCCCATTCGACGCACGGCGGATATTTAGTGGATCGAGCGTTCGTACCTGCTGGGAGTGAACTTGAGGTCTATTCCGTGGCAGTCACGAACGTTGTCCACTAGGCCAACAGCGGTCCTTTGAAACAACACCTCTCTGTAGGTACGGATTTATGGGGCGCGCAAGTAGCAATCGCGAAGGGCCCCCGATTCACTATGAAAAGAGAAGTAAAGCAAGGAGGAAACAAAGAAAAGGGAAAAAAGGGGGGGGAGTTATGCTGATGAATATAATATTCTGCGGTTTCGTAGAAAAACAGTCGTGGTTCAAACTTTATATAATGCTTGTCGTCTGTTCTTTACTTAAGAAATGTAAATGTGGCTATCCTGCATGACAAGGGGGTAAAATTTTGCTAACTGCAGAGTAATTTCATTTGTGCATGGTATCGACACTGACCACTGGTAACGTCGCAACATAACCTAAAATATCGTCTGCAATCCCTGCAATTTGTATTACTGTGTTGCCATTCGATCTACAGTGTTTCTTACTTAATATTGTGATTATTAACACCTAATAGTACTCTTAAAATCGGCATTGTTGCAGCTGTTGTTTCTGTTACGTTGACATATAGTTTATGTGACTGATTCTCTTGAAAATGAAGCCAGTGAAACGAAGTTACGAGTCAGGTTATGAAAAGTGGAAGAAGAAAAGAAGAAAATGACGAACGTCTTCAAAAGCAAAAGGATAGTTTATTAGTATTGTTACAGAAGCATGTGCAGAGTCATACCGCTGATGAGCGAATTGAACAAAAGCCTGCGGATGCATTTGCTTGAAAAGAAAATGTACAACTGGGGCCTACACAGGACCCACACCATTCAAGTATAGACAACAACAATGGTAAGGCTAGTTTAATAAATTTAAATCTGGGCTCCAGCTACTTAGATTCATGAGAGAAACCATCCCATTTTCCACTGAATGATTCTAATTGTCAGCCCTCAGAGCCAGACCAAATAATCAACCAAGAGCATGAACCAACAAATCAAAGGCAAGAAAGTAGGCCTACCTGTTCAACGAATTCATTATATCCGACTAATATAGCGTCATGGCCTTCTAACCCCACCTCTGATATGATAGATTACTTTATTAAAAACAAACCAAAAAATAAAGGAGAAATAAAACAATCTGAGAAAACGTATTTGCAAAGCATTTCCTGATTCTGGGAAACCTATAGATGACGGACAAATGGAACAAAATTAAAAAGAAACTGGTTAATTTTTTCTGAAACTCCTTAGTCTGTTCCCGATTATAAATATCTCTGTGGGTAAATTTTTCCCGACCATAAAAATCACATACGGTTCTTATTGTTGGATTTTCTGTTTAATCCCGTATAGAAAAAGTTTTAAAAATCGTGAAATCTCGAAGTCTCACTTGACAACCATGGTCAATATGCTTAGAAGGAGTAAATTATCCTGGAGAGTTGATTCTCAACTGGTGACTCAGATTGAAAAAGAGAAGGGCTATTGGAGGCAAGTACTATATATGTAGTGGCCACTATGAATATATACTTGCAGAACTCGGACATCCACTCAGAGGTCACAAAGAAACTCAATGCTCTGAAAATGCAAATAAGGTAATTTTTTTAACTTGCATTAAGTATTTTGCAGAGTTTGATGACTTTCTGAAAGATTATTTTGAAAAGTATGAGATTGCGGTTTAGAAAGAAATAACTATTTGTCTCATCAAACGTATGATGAGATATTAACTGTAATGGCTTAGAAACTTAAGAAGGTGTTTTGTGAGGAGGTTAAAAATCCACAGTACTTTTTAATTATCGCCGATTCTACTCCTGGAGTAAGTCATGTGGACCAACTAACTTTTGTTTTGAGGTATGTATAACCTGATGGATAATCTGTTGAGCGATTCTTTGGTTTCTTGCCCATAAAATTTCACAAATCGGGGCATTTGAAAGATACTGTCTTGAAAAAGATTTCATATCTAGCGCTAGATATAAAACATTGTAGAGATCAGTGCTATGACAATGCTTTGAACATGTCCGGTGTATATGCCGGTCTTCAAGCAAAAATAATTGAAAGACGTCCCACAGCATTTTATGTGCCGTGCTCAAGCCATTCTTTGAATTTAGTAGGCAATAATGCTGCTGAATGCTGCAGGTATGCTGAAGTTTACTTTGATTTTATTCAAAAAGTCTATACATTTTTTTCGGCCTAAACTGATCGTTGAGAAATACTTAAATCCTACCTTCAACCACATCAACATATTCTGAAACACTTGAGTGATACTCGATGGTCAACAAGAGCTGATGCTGAATAAGCCTTACCAGGAGCTTATAGTGAGATTAGAAAAGCATTAATTAAACTTTCTGAGTGTGAAACTGAAAAGACTTTAGGCAAAACAGAGGCAAAATCATTGGCAAAAGTGTTTGACAAATATGAAACTGCCTTCATAACTGTCTTGTGGGACCGACTGTTGCAACGAATCGACAAAATCAGCAAATCCTTGCAAAAAGGAGATGAAAACATGAAGATGCCAGTAGATCTATTTCACTCTCTGAAACTCCTTGATGACGTATGTAACGGCTATTCTGGCATTGGCACGGAAGCATCTACTTTCCGGAGCAATGCCAGAAACTCTCATTACTGTCTGGTTGATCTATATCTGTGGAGCAACCAAGCATTGATGATAGTTACAACTGTAGAATAAAAAGAAAGAGCTTTGCTGATGAAAGCTCAAACAATGAAGTTAATCTGGAGGGAAAAGAAAAGATTCGAGTGGACATACTGAATGCTATCTGTGACAACCTGGTAGTTGAGCTGGAGCAAAGTTTGGTTATATACACAGCCCAGCCACATTATTGTGACCACCTCCTACTTTTGACGTCAACAGCGGATAGCATATGACAGGAGGCACGTGTCGTGAGCAGACTTAAAGGGTATATAAGGTATGCAATAGGCATTCTGGAAACATATTAGGCCGCGCGTGGCCTAGTGGGCAACGTTCGTGACTGCGACGGGAAAGGCCTCAGGTTCGATCCCAGGCAGGTACGAACGCTCGATCCACTAAATATCCAACGTGCGTCGGATGGGAACGTTAAGCCGTCGGACCCCGCGTACTGTCCCCGGTAATAAATAAGGGCGTCTTCGTCCCCCTTTCTACCTCGATTCCGTGTCACTTTCCCATCGGGCACTCTAGCCCAAATCTTCTAGCTTCCTATTTCTAAGGGTTGTTTAAGACCTGGGGTCAGACACTCCCCTCCAAAAATCCTCTACATATGATTATTTATCATCTAAAAACATATCACTCGTTGCTGTCATGGATAAGAGGAACGATTTATCGAATTTGCAAAATCGGTGACTATCGGCTTTCGGGCCAAGGATGGCAGTATTTCTGCAACAGCACAGTTTGTGAACTGTCCTCGTGCTACTGTGGTTAAAGTGTATCGTGATTGGAGAAATGGCACCATTGCAAGTAAGCAACGTTGAAACTGCGAAGCACCGTGTGCCATTAATCTGAAATGTAAATGTCGGCTTCGAAGGTGCGTCAGCGTCGATCGACACCCTACAGTGGAGCAACTCACTGGCCGAATAAAGCAAGGGGCTACCGGAAGTGTGTCTAAAACGATAATTCAGCATACGGGGCACCGATGCAGACTGATGATCACTGCACCTATGCAAACGAATATGAATTGGCAGAAAATACTTTGACCCAGCGGTATCGTAATTGGACCTCCACTGATTGTTAAAGCCTCTCCTTTGAGTCACGTTTTTTATGCTTCATCGAAAGCATGGACGTTGGCGTATAAGGCAAGAAACAACGGAGAACAAATATGTTTCAACCATTGCTGGAAGAACACAATTTGGGGGAAGGGGGCAGCGTTATGGTCTGGGGAATGTTTTCATTGCATTCCCTGGGTCAACTCATACCTGTGAAAGACACTAATGACCGAATTCGTTATGAATCCTTCCTTGCAGACCACGTACACCCATACATTCTGATTGTCTTCCCTTTTGCGGACAGGATATTACAGCATGACACTGCGACGTGTCACACAGCTAGAAATGTTCGAGAGTAGTTGAAAGAGCACGATGAAGATTTCAAAGTAGTTCCCTGGTTCCCTAATTCCTAAGATTTAAACTCAGTTGAGCATCTGTTTGACCAACTCGATCGTGTTGTTCGCTCTGTGGATCCTCCACCACGCACCCTCCAGCAGCTGCCAGATGCACTGTAGTCAGCATGGCTCTACATACTTGTGAACACCTTCCAGCACCTTATTGAGACACCGCCAGCCTGTCTAGCTGTTGTCCGCGCTGCCCACGGTGGTTATTCTGGATATTAGCTGGTGGTCACAATAATGTGAATCGACTGTTTATGTTCGACCTACTCAAAGGAGTGTTTGCTGGTGAAAATGACCATTCTACAAAATATGACCACAGTAATATTTCCAAGGAATATTTAAATGATATAGATGGAAAACTGTTTTGTGATGAACTGCAGCACTTCCGCCGCTTTGTAAATCTCAGGGAACAAGATCAATCCTCAGTCCGGCCAGAAGATTGCTACAAACTGCTTGTGAACAGTGCGATTTGAAAGAAATATTTCCAAATGTGGAAACCATTCTTAAAATGTTCCTTACTTTACCAATATCTAACGCAAGTGGTGAAAGATCCTTCAGTGCTCTTAAAAGAGTTAAGAACTATTTATAATACGATCAACACTTTCTCAAGAACATTTTAATAGTTCTTCAATATTGTACATAGAGTGTAATGCGCTGAATCGTGTCAGTTATGCTGAAATCACAGAAATTTTTGCTGTAATTAGAGCCAGGAGGAATTTCTTATCAACATGATGCTGTGTTTGTAAGTAAATGAAATAATGTTTCTCTTTGTTGCAATATAAGATAATAAGAGAATTATTTGATGATGATGAAATTGATTATAGTCGATTTAAAAATTGTTCTAAATATACACGGAACCCGAATGTGTGTCTCAAAGCGAGGGACCCCTAAAAGGTTCAGTGAGACCGGCCCCGTACAGCATAAATCCGCCCCTGATCACTGCAGAACATTATTGTGCTGAATTACACCAGATACACCGGAAACTGGTGCAGAAACAACCAGCTTTGGTAAACAGACATTGTGTTCTTCTGCTCCAGGAAAACGCTCGTCCTCATGTCGCCCAACGAACGATGCTGACACCAAGTGCCATGGGCTAAGAAGTACTGTCTCATTCTGTCTATTTTCCTGGATATGTCTCCGACAGGCAATCATCTGTTTCGTCGCTTGGATCACTTTCTGTCAGGGAAACAGTTCACGACGGACAACGAGGTTCAACGTGCAGTTAATGACTTATTTGGGTCCCAGCCAGAGTTGGAAACGGGTCAAACATTTCGGACTCGGACCCGACCCGACGCAATGAGGACCTGTAACTGACCCGAACAAATCGGCTTTGAACTATAAATTCGAAACTCAATTTATATATATATATATATGTACATATAAACGTAACATATGTATTCATCCCAATAACTTCTTGATATTTAACAACTGAAATCGTTTTTCAATAATAAAATTTGGTTACTTGCTGAACTTTAGTGCCATTTTTACTGCTACTATTTTGCGTAATCCAGAAGTAATTACTTACTATGACCGTGGAGTTCGTTACAAATGATAATCATTATTTGCGATTACACAAATGCATTTTTTTAAATGTGTTTAGATGGTTCACTTTTTTCCCGCTGTGATGGAGGTGCGCATACTTTGATATGGCACGTTAGTTTTTTGGTTCCATAATCTTTTATTACACCGTCGACATCTTTCTTTCTAATTATACTTTTTCCAGATTTTGAACAACAAACAAGACCAAACAACACAAAATTATTCACCGGTTCCTTAATGAGGGGAAACAATTTCCAGCATTCACTCTTCCTCTTGTGGTTTTCAACAAACACGTATTTCTTGACCTCAACTTCCTTAATATTGAATCCATCCATGTTAACAAATAAGGAGTTAATTTCGACGTCATGTCAAGGAAACGTGATGTTAGAACATCAATCGAAAACCTCTGAATGGTCAATGTAAAAGATGCGATGTGAAAAATAACTCTTAGTCATACAGTGAACTTCGCACGGAGAGAGTAAATCAGCTGAGAAATAGGGGAATGGCGTTTGCCTGTACCTTGCCCTGGACAGTTTAACTCTAAAAGAACGCAAAGCAAGGATCTTTTTACGATGTGGAGTCCGTGTGTTGTCTGACCTCGGCCGGAGGAAATCTGCGTTGCTTTAAGTAGGACACACAATATTTTTGCATGGCAAATCATTATTCACTGCGTTTGCACCAGTATCGACTACAGAATTCCACAACGCGCATTTTTCTTTGGAATATATTTTTCTCCTTTCAAAAATAAAACGGGAATGAAACCGGATCAAAATCGTGTCAGGAATACCTTGACCCGACCCGTTCACCCGTGACCCGTTTCCATCTCTGGTCTCAGCCACAAGACTTTTTCCGTTCCGGGATCATGACCTTGCCTGACAGATGGCACCTATGTGTCGATACCGAGGGGGAGTATTTTGTCTAGGTAAGTTGTCCTACTTTTCCGTTCTTCCCATCCACGTGTGCTGGTCCTTTGCCGGACATTTCATTCTCACCTACCCAATAAATTGTAAATAAAATATTAATTCAAAGTGCTTGAAAAATACGACTCCGGGTAGAGATGAATCGAGGAACCACGTGTGAAATTCACACCAGTAATGTGTAAGAGCCAAATGTGTTTTCGGAGTTTCATATAGAGATGAAATGTGCCGAAAACATATTGGGCAGTCAATTTGAAATTGGCATATGGTGCGTGAAATCAATATACGCATTGATATAAATGTTAGAGAAGCATATACCGGATTTGTAAGTTTTGTAATCAGTTATAGAAATAAATATCAAACATAGACCTTCATTCTCTTGACATTTTATTGGCAAGGAAGTTACAGAAAGCAGATATTATTTCAACACTTTAATGAAACAGTTTTTATTTTTTTACATTCAATTGTTTGTGACATCGGTATTAATCCACAGATAACTCGTGGTTCTTTGACTGTTGCTGCTGTTGGTGTACGTTACCATATTCAAAAAAGGAAACCTATTTTTGACAGAAAATCAGAAGCAACTTCTTTAGCTACAGGGGTCGTCAATCTCAATTTTCTTATCCATCTAGCTTCACAAACAATCTTAAAGACTTCTTCCACGACCATTGAATGCGGCTCACCTTTCATTTCTATGGACAGCTTTTGCAAATTCCTCAGACACGGCAGATACCTGAAAGGCTTGTTGTCCAATATGGGGCAATTCAAATGAATAGACTCCAGTGACAATTTTTCTAAATGTGGGCACATGCTCAGAATACATTGGAGATCTTTTGTGTCGAATAACATTTTTTCTTCTACTTCTCCTTGAAGAGTTAAGGACCTTATTTGACTTCCCTTACTGGTCCAAAACATCATCATGCTTTCTCTGAGACGATTACTGCTTGCACAATAAAACGAAATGCTTCTTAGATGAGTGAGTTTGCACATGGCCTCTATCTGTTCAGCCCATTTGGAATTATCATTACTAATGAGTACCTCTAATTCCTCTAATTCTGGGCAACAGCCGAGCACAGTTTTCCAGTTTCCATCGAATACCCAACAACAAAGAGATGTTATCTTCACATTTAATCGGGGCATTCCATATTTCTTTCGCTGTATGCAAATTTCGGACAAAGCGTCAGGTAAATCTTCATAGGAAGGAGACTTTAGACATCGAAGTGTTGGCATATGTGTAACAACACACGCTACTCCAGCCTTGCTGGCTTCGGTACAATGTATGTCGAGTTCCAAGAGCTGCAATGGACTGCTCATTCCACACTCATTTGTATAGCAGCAACTTCGAATCTTTTTGCAGTCAACTCTTTTATGACCAGAAAGTATGAACAACGCATCGTCCTTAATATGCGAAGCAAACAGACTCAAATATTTTAGTTGAGTGAGGGAGGTGACAATAACTTCCATGGTACCCACATCGAGAAACTTGAATGTTTCGAAACTCAGATCCGTCAAGTTCTTCATGTTTCTGAGGAAAGGATTGTACACAACCGGATCCAGGTTCCGTCCCGAACTATGAAATGACTGTAAGTCCTGAAACAACAAACAGAAAATTCTGATCACGGAAAAAGTGAACCAAATATATGCACAATTTTTTATATTTCTGCATAAAACGAAAAATAAAGTAAAGATGCATTATGAGTCATTGTTTTGTCATCCCTCATCGCCAAGAGCTGACGCCTATAACATCACTTACCTGTGACAGCAAAGACCAACGCCGAACACACACACACACACACACACACACTGTAACGTACCAGGAGATGTGACGTACCTGCCGGCAGGACGCACACGACATAAAGGCAGATAGGAATCAGAATAAAACGTCCGCGTAGCTTAATTGGTACAGCAACTTATTCCGGAATGAGGGGACCCGGGTTCGAACCCCGGCGCGGATAAAAATGACGGAGAAATTCACTTCGTTATAATGGCGCCCGAACTATCCGGATGACCCGACCGTTCAGAATCTCGCAATGGTGTGATGTTATTTCCACACCGCGAGATGGGAAAAATAAGAGAATCCCTTCTCCAGCACTTCAAAAAAAATAAGGGGGAGATGATGTAACGTACCAGGAGATGTGACGTACCTGCCAGCAGGACGCACACGACATAAAGGCAGATAGGCATCAGAACAAAGGTCCGCGTAGCTCAGTTGGTAGAGCAACTTGTTCCGGAATAAGCGGCCTCGGGTTCGGATCCCGTCGTAGACCAAAAATGACGGAGAAATTCAATTCGTTATAACACGTCGAGTCACATTATTGTGACCAGCAGTTAATATCCAGAGTAACAGCCGTATGCAGCGGGGACAGCAGCTAGACTAGCTGGGAAGGACTCAATAAGGAACTGCAAGGTGTTCACAGGTGTGTGGAGCCATGTTGACTGGAGCGCATTTCACAGCTGCTGGAGGGTGCGTGGCGGAGGATGCATAGAGCGAACAACAAGATCGAAGTGGTCCCACAGATGCTCAGTTGAGTTTATGTCTGTGGAATTAAGGAGCCAGGGAAGTACTTTGAAGTCTTCATCGTGCACTTCCAACCACTCTCAAACATTTCTAGATGTGTGTGTGTGACACGTCGCATTGTCGTGCTGGAATATCCCATCCGCCTCAGGGAAGACAATCATAGTACGTGGTCTGCAAGAATGGGTTCATAACGAATTCGGTCCGTAGTGCCTTCCACAGGTATTAGTGGACCCAGGGAATTCCACGATAATGTTCCCCACACCATAATGCTCCCGCAACCAGCTTGTGTTCTGCCAGCAATGGCTGAAGAGTGTTTGTTCTCCGATGTTTCTCACCTTATACGCTAACATCCATCCGTTCGATGAAGCAGAAAACGTGACTCATCGGAGAAAGCAATCCTATGCAAATCAGCACAGGTCCAATTCCGATAATGCCGTGAAAATGTAAGCCTTTTCTGCCAATGCACCTACGTCAGCATAGGTGCAGTGACCATTCCTCTGCATCGGAGCCCCATACGCCGCAGGGTTGGCTGAGCTGTCGTTTTAAACTTACTTCCGGTAGCCCCCTGGTTCATTCGACCAATGCGTTGCTCCACAATAGCATGTCAATCGGCCCTCAAGCCCCTTCGAAGCCAACGTTCACGTCTCACATCAATGGCACGTGGTGTCCAGCAGTTTCCACATCGCTTATTTGCAACGATGCCATTTCTCCAATCACGATACACTTTAACCAGAGCAGCACTCTAACAGTTCACAAACTCGCTGTTTCAGAAATACTACCACTCTTGGCCAAATCTGCTCCTTTATCCATGACAGCAACGAATGATGTCTTTTCAGAATGCCTACAGCACACCTTATAAACCCTCCAAGTCAGTTTACGACACGTACCTTTTTCACTGTAGACGTTAAAAGTAGGAGGTTGTCACAATAGTGACCGCGCTGTTCTTCTCTTTGTCGTGATGCTTGCCACGTCATCTGTGGTACTGCCGGTTCGTTCGAATTTCGCTATCAATTTCGTCAGGTGCGTGTTATGGCGATTCTTAAACGCTGTACCCTACCTTCGTAACACTTTGGGGGTGTTTCGCCCTCCGCATACCAATTTTTCAACAAGAAAACTTTTTCTTCCGTGGTATATCGCTTCATGTCCAAAATAGTGTGTCCACCGTCCCACTACTTCCTTGCGAATGCCTGTCGCCTCGACGTCTCGTAATTACAGATCCATATCATTATTTTTAAACGATTTATTCCACAGGAAAATTATCACTACCCAGTGAAACTCCCGGTATACACGTGCAATTTTGCACATGTGAATTTTTTCTAATTTTCCACTTTGAGTGCGAGAACTGTGCAGAGCTTTTAATGCAGGCACATGGTGAAGAGTATCGCATATCGCAGTCCAAAGAATTCCGCACTCTAAAGGTCTCCGGAGCCGCGTTCCACTCCAGGTACCCTTTCACCGATCGAAAATGTTTGGGACATGATGGGACGCAATCTACATCAGTCCCGAAATGCCGGCGAACTGGACCGCAATTTAGATACCATCTGGCATGCTATGTCGCCGGACAGTTTCTGTGAACTTTATGCGTCTATGTTACGATGGGTAATTGTTTGTATCCGAGACAGAGGTGACTCTATAACGTACTCACTTATTCCACTGGTCTAGAGGTTTCGTCCTAATATATTGCCTAACAGCTCTGAAAAGGCACTAATTTCCTTTCCTATACATCTACACTGAATAGCAATTGATTTGGAGATATATGTCTAGTAACGTGTAGCACCACCTTCGCCCTGATGACGCCGTCGATTCGTCTCGGCATGGACTCGACAAGACACCGGAAGCGTTGGGAAGACAAACGGATCCACGGCTCCTGAACAAGCTGCCACAGTTCACTAAGATTTGATGGAAGGTGATAAGAGTCTCGAACATCTCTCTCGATGGCATCCCAGATGTGCTCGATGGGATTGAGGTCAGGTGACCTAACTGCAAGGCAGCGAGGTCATGTCGGTGCAGTGTTCGTCCAACCATTCGGATACAATTCGGGAGCGATGGCATTGTGCATTTTCTTGTTGCAGGATGAGGTCCCCAGTGGGATGTTGAAGACGCACAAATGGGAGCAAATGGTCGTCCAGGATGTCCCGGTACCGTTGACCTGTGAGGGACGATGTTACACGTAACAGGGATCCCATTTCGTTCCACGTAAACAGTACCCAGACGAGAATGCCTCCCCCGCCAGCTTGAAGAGTACCATGCTGGCAAGAAGGATCCATAGCTTCATGTATTTTGCGCCGTACTCGAATCCTGCCATCCGCGTGTACCAACGTGAATTTCGACTCATCAGTCCAGGCATCATTTTCCACATGTCTACTTTCCAGTGGGGATATTACTGCGTCCATGCTAATCTTTTCACCCTGTGATGTGCTGTTAGCAGCGGTACCTCGTGGAACAATGGCTTCTGTACCCCATAGCGAGGAGATTTTTCTGGATGGTGTGGCTGCTTACACGTTTTTGTACACCAGCGTTAAATTGCCGAGTGATTTCCTGCACTGTGGCCCATCTATCCGCTGTTACAATGCAAGCTAGCCGACGTTGTTGTCCACGGCAGGTTGCCATTGCAGGGTTGGTTTCACCGTAATCGATTTACTGAAGGTGCATCCGTGACACAGTGGCTCGTGAAACTCCCAGTGCCTGCGCGACTTCCGAGATGGAGTGACACGTTCGTCGGACCCAGACAATTTGCCCACCATCAAATGCGTTTAGATCCTTCGTCTTACCCATACTGCGACCAACTGTTACTGATTCCCGTCGCATCACTCCTTATATTGTTGGATCTCTGCATACGTCATGTCGTTTCCGTTTACAGGGCCACCTACACCGCCACATTTGCATAACGCCAGCTGTCTCTAATTCAATTGCTCTTCAGTGTGCATTGCGCATTCTCTATCTGCACTGTGTCCCCTGTAGTTCAAACTAGGACAGACCCATTCATCCAATCGCGCATCGGATAAACTAGTTTGTCCTAAAGTCCGGTCTAGCAAGTAACATATACACTCTACGTCAAAAAAATAGTTGCACCCAGAAGGACGTGTCGGATTGCAATGCCATTCGGAAGGAAGGCAAAGTTTACCAGGAGCAATAAATGATTAAACTTTGAGACTGATATGGGCAATATTTATACCAGCCAATATCTAGGGTGTATCAGTATGGCGTCGGTCCGCCATATATTTGCTGACACAGCATACAACACGTCTCGGCATGGAGTTGTACAGGTTCCTAATGGTGTCTTGCGATATTTAGTGGCTTATCGCAAGACATTAAATATTGAATCTTCTCGGCAGTTCCTGCTGATTGTGCGGTAGGGGTGGAGTGTGGATAACCCGTCCAATAGCATCCCACACATTTTTAATTGATGATAGGTCTGGCGATGCGGCTGGCCATGGCAGATGTCAGTGCCTTGAGGGCGAGTTCTCGGGACGGGATCAGTATGAGAACGAGCGTTGTGCTGTTGAAAATTCGCACTGGAGTGAACGTTCAGAAAACGTAGGGTCACTGGTTGCAGGACCTCATTAACGCAACGATGGGCTGCCCAAGTGCTTGTAATGAACACCAAAGGTGATCTGGCATCGTAGGCAATTGCACCCCACACCCTAACACCAGGGCTTCTGGACGTGTGACGCTCGACAACAAATCGTTCATCTTGGCGCTGACTACGGTGCTCCCACACACGGATTCGGTTGCCGTCTTCTCCAAGACAAAAGCGAGACTCGTCACTGTAGATCCCCCGCTACCTTTCTGAGTGGTTCCATGACAGTCTGACACGACATCATTGTAGACTTTGGCGACGAATAAATGGTGTCAACTGCATCGTCGTAACGATCTGCGTGTGTGTAATCCCACGTTGTTCAATCGTCTGCCAATGGTATATGGCACTAATAAGACGATGCTTCAAGGGCACCACTTTTCGCTGAATATCTGCAGTCGTGGCTGTTGGTTCACTCCGTGCATGTCCGATAACCCGTCTGTCCTTTCTCCCGAGGCATACTTCACTTGCAAAGGATGCAACCTACACAACATCACGAGTCAGAACGGCAAGCGTGCGCAATGGGCAGACTTTATATGGCCGAACTGACACAGCGTTACAACCCCTTCTTGCTTACGCCACGTGCACTGCCAAGCGAGATACTTGAATCATTTGCATATCTCACGGCGTCAAACCTATCCATAAAGTTTCATTCCTGTCGGTTGCTTCCTTCTGGGTGCACCTTTTTATTTTTCAGTGAGTGCATATAGATACAATAAATATTTCTTCAAACTGCATAAATCTCTGTGGACGCGCAAATTTATACCTGAAAGCTTTTAAAAAGCTGTAAGGTATAAATACGCATTTTTTAATTCTAGAAAATAAAAAAATTTAGAAAACAACAGTACACATTCCATCAGCCGTCAGAGTGGTGACTTCCTCCACGTCAGGTAACCTCTGGAAAACTCCACTGCACTGTGATGAGAAAATGTGAGTGAAAACGGCAAAAAACATCTCAGTATTATTATGGAAATAGTTTCGACTTCGAGGATTCCCCTGAAATGGTCTCCGGGACGCCCAGGTGGTCGCGGATCACACTTTGCTAACTGAAGTACTCTACGCTTTACGAATATGCAAAGGTTTAGGGAGAAAGTAGGCAGGAACAATGAGGAAACCAGTACACATTTATGCAACGAAATATTAGCCGTTAGTATCAATGACGTTTTGCCATTCTTCAGGGAACAAATGAATGACCCTCTGATAGAAGGACTCGGGTTTTAAGCTGAAGAACGCAGTGACTAAATTTTCCACATCTGGAGCTGTGGTAAACCGCTGTTGGGCAAGGGCATGTTGTATAGAGCGAAACAGATGAGAGTCTGAGGGTGCAATATGCGGGAAGTAAACCGGGTGAGCTAAAACCTCCCAGTGTAACTGTTCAAAGATTTATTTCTCGGTGTCAACGACGTGTGGTCTGGCATTATCGTATGACAAGATGACTGGAAGGCATCTTGTCATACGATAATGCCAGACCACACGTCGCTATATCGTTGTGCCAGACCACACATCGCTATAATGCCAGACCACACATCGCTATATCGTTGTGCAGTGATTGTTTCGTCCGGTTTCAACAGTTTGAAACACAGCACTCCACACACACAACAGCACATTTTTCCCGTGGGTATCCTGTTTTGCAGTGGATGTTGATGGCTGGTCTGGGTCGACCAGGGATCGTTTGCGTACGGGGTTATCACAATAGATCCATTTTTCATCTTGGGTGGCAACCTTCTACAAGAAATTATTTCCTTGAAACCTCTTCAGCAACGATATGTATATTACCAATCGTTGACCAATATTACGCTACTCTAAAGTATGCGGAACCTACTTGCCAATCTTCTGGACCTTCCTCAAGGCCTGTAGACGCCGTACCACAGTCGATTGAACAACGTTCAAAGTTTTGCCAGTTGCGTGGTCAATTGTGTGGCATCCTCTTGCAACAGCGATTCCAGCACGTGGCTACCTGCACGCGGCTTGTCTTCCAAGCTTAGATCACATTTCTTAAACCTGGCAAACCATTCTCGACACGTCCGTTCACACAGAACTGTTTCGCCATACGTCTGGCATATTGAACCGTTTGCCTCACTCGCTGTTGTCCCTAAATTAAACATGAGTAACAAACAGTGCCACAAATGAACTTTATCGACCGCCATGCTTGGCTTCATGTACGAACTGACAGCATGGGGCGCCGGCGGGTTAGGTCCCTACAGAGCCAGCTGGCGGGGCGGCGGAAACTTTTGCATACTCCTAATAAATGAAGAACTCTACATTTATTCTGAAGTATACTCTACGCATTTAAAATAGAGACGGCTACAGTACAGCACAACATAGTAAATGAGATGATTTAAAATCTAATACGTACCTTGCAGTTGCGACTAATCGTTGCAATGATTTCAGGACTGTATCTTTGCCAGCGAAGCTCCTTTATTCTCTTAACAAATGGGTTGAATACGAAGTCTGGGAACTGATGCAGTAATTTCATATAATCCTCGGGAAACCTTCCATCCCTTTCATTCATTTTTTCTTCAAATATTTCAAGATATTTATGGGAAAATATGGACTCTGTGGAAAAAGAGAAAATAATTTTTATTTATGCTGGATGAGCTGAATTACGTTCTGGAACAATAAATTGATGCAAATATATATGCACACTAGTTAAATACCCGTTCTTTGAACGTAGTGGTATTAAAATACATTTGACATACAGATGATATACAGGGTGATTCAAAACTCATGGGACAAACTTTAAGGGGTGGCAGAGAACACTGCAACAAACATTTTTTGTGTAAGAATGTATGGGCGCAAGTGACGCGTTAAGGCACAAACACAAGAAATAGACATGAAAGGAAAAATAAATTGTTTGCTTACAGCATCGTTGACAAGATCTTCTTTACAGCAATGTTTACAATAATTGCTCAAAATTGCGTCCAACCTCTGACCTAAACGCTACACCTCCACCTTCGTACCAAGAACGATTTGCTGTGAATGTGTGGGCGGGTATTGTGAACGACTTCCTGATTGGCCCATATCTACTACCAACGCGACTCCATGCCAGATGTTATGGTATTTTTCTGGAAGAGGTTCTACCAGATCTGCTTCAAGATGTTCCACTGGCCGTCCGACAAGGACTGTGGTTTCAGCATGATGGGGCGCCTGCCCATTTCAGCATTAATGTGCGCAATTAACTGGATGCCATTGTTGGGGAGCGATGGATTGGCTGTGGTGGACCAGTCCGTTGGCCACCCCGAGCGCCCAATTTATCGAACCTCTATTATTTCTTATGGGGACATCTGAAGACCCTCGTTTATGAGACTCCATTTGACTCTGCTGAGGACCTCGTCGCTGAAATATCGGTTGGCATCTTTGAAACCGTACGCCAATCACTCCGTCGACGCGGCTACACAAAACAAATCAAAATACGTCGTTACTCTTCACTTTCATCGTTAAAATATTAATAGAATAATAACAGAAAACAGAGCCAAATACGTTGTTGCTTTCAACATAAATGTAAAAAGGACCTTGCTTATAAACAATTTCGTTCGAAACTGTACATTAAAAAGCTAGCAAATCAGATGTTTTTTTTTCTTTTTTTGGGGGGGGGGGAGTGTGAGCAAAATTGTGTTGCCACCGCTGATATCTCAAGGGTGAAACTTTTTTTTTCCAATTTCGATTACTATGAAAATCTCCCCTCATATTTATATTTATTGCAGTCACTTTACTACTTATATAACGTCATCGATGCTTCAGTGAAAACGAATGTTTTTTGTTAATTAAATTCAGAACAAATAAATTTAGATCAAAATATATATGGATGAGGTCAAGTCAAGTCATTCAAAACTTATGGTAGGATTTTAGTTGATGGGCTACAATGCCTCGATCATTGCCAAACGTCCTAGTTGTTATCAATGCTGGGTTATTTAAAAAACCCATTTCGACGCACTTAAAGTCTTGGTAGGAAAAAATCCTTTCTTAGTTCGCCTGTATGTTGTAAAAGGAACACTCCTGCAAAATATGAAAGTTCTAATTCAAATTTTGAAGATGACAATCCGTTTTCTGGTGTAGATGTGACAAGGATGGTAAGTCAGATAATTTCTGAAAACTTGAAAATTTCATCGTCCTGGAGCGGGACTCGAACCCGCGTCTCCTAGATAGCGCCCGGGTATGCTAACCACTACACCACCCAGAAGGACCCAGTCTCAAGTTTCCAATTAATTTCAATATAACGATCACATGATGATTATATTGAAAGTTCTAAGTTCAGTAGTTTCTAAGATTCGTTGATGAGTCAGTGAGGGCTTTCAATTTTATATGTACAGAAAAAGTCAGATAAAAAATATGATCTACTCAACAGATGCAATTATTTTGCACTCTGTATCCCCTAAAAATAGCAACATAGAACAAGTGCATATATGTGGCAGTGACCAGTGCCCGATCATGACAATCTTGGGCCCAGGGCAAAAGAATTGGGTCCCAATCCCAGATATTTCCCGAGGAGTGGGACGCCAAAACAATATTACACATTATTATTTGTTTTGAATATATAGAATAACTGCACAAACATGTTGCATGCGGTTTTACTATACTATATATAAATACCCTGCAGTACATTAAAATGATGGATTTTTGTATGCATGTGCAACATGGTATCAAGACAGGTCGATAACGAAAAATAATTCTGTGCACAACTGTCAAAATGGCTGTTAAGGTTCTGAGAATATAAAAGAAAACAACTATGAAATGTGTGTGGGTTTAAAACTGTGACCGATGAAAGTACTCTGGATTTTCTTAAATAAAAAAGTATATATAAATTTTCTTTTAGATTTAGTTCAGTTTGTAAATAGCTTTCAAATATTTTACTTCATTAAGGTTCTGAGCGCAGAAATAAAAATTATCAACAATTCACTTGGTCAAGGGTGTTTGAAATGCCTATTAAAGTGGTTCAGGTTAGTTTACCTAGCTATTTTTGAAAATAAGCAGTACCCATAACAGTTCGATCTAATTTTTTCCTAGGAGAATTCAAAATGAAATTAGTAAATTTCTCAAAATATGATTTCACACCAAACCTTGGATTTCATGTAATATAAATTTAAAAAACAATTTGGCAAAATGTAAACACTAGGGATATGTATAACACTTTATTATGAAAAAAACGTATATATACACTAAAGTGCCAAAAAAAATGGTGCAGACGAGCTTATGCAAAATACATAGCAACGTCACCCATGCGCGTACTCGATTACATCCGCCAGTGCGTATATAAAGCGATAGACATCTTTGACAGCTGTCAGACCTGTTTTCGGCGTGAGAATGATAAGTAATAACGATTTAAGCAACCTTCAAAGGGGTGTCATAGTTGGCGCTCGTGAGATGGGCAGTAGTATTTCGGAGGTAGGAACGAAGTTCGGATTTTCAAGGACGACCATACCAAGGGTGTACCGTGACTACAAGGTTTCCGACAATAAACGTCCAACCTAAGGACAATGGGTGAATGTGATCATCGTCGGCTGTCAAGAATCGTTTAACGCGATAAGCGTGCAACACTCTTGAAGTCAGATATAATCGGAATTCAATGCTGGAGCCTCAACAAGCAGAAGCGTCCGGACTGTACAACATTCCTTAAAAGATATGGGCTTTGGGAGCCCACCCCCAACTCGAGTCCCCTTGATAAGTGCACGACTCTGAGCTATGCGACTCGCTTGGGCACGGCAACACCACCACTGGACACTTGATGACTGGAAACAACTAGCCTGGTCTGACGAGTCGCGTTTCTAACTGTATCGGGCAGATGAATGGATTCGTCTGCGCCGCAAACGCCATGAATTCATGGATCCCGCCTGTCAACAGGGAACTGTACCGTCTGGTGTGGAGCCCGTAAGAGTATGGGGTATGCTTAGCTAAATTCACTGGGACCCCTAATACGTCTACAAACGTCTGTGGCCGGGCAACGTCATGGGTGCATCTTTTCAGACGAGGTACACCTGTTCATGTCTTGCATTATGCTGATGGTTGGGCCTGTTCCAACAGGACAATGCACCTCCACACAATTGTCGGGACGCCACAAATGGCTAGAAGAGCATTCATCTGAGCTTGGGGTGTTGCCATTCCCACCCAATTCGCCAGATCTGAACATGATAGAACACATTTGGGATACCATGGAACGCGCTATCGAACACTGGAATCCGAGACCTCGGAATACACCCAAATTGTAGAACGCTGTGCGGGAAGTATGGTGTGCATTGCCTACAGCATATTTCCAGAAGCTAGTGGAGTCCATGCCCCGTCGTATTTCTGCAGTCCTGCGCTCAAGCGGGGGACCTGCCAATTATTAGACTAGTGTACCAAATTTTCTGGCACTTCAGTGTATATGCATGAACTGAGAAGTATATAAATTATAAATTCAATGATAACCCGCGGTTTGCAGTTAACACAGTTACAGAGATGAAAATAATCAGAATTATGGTGTTGCCATTTGATAAAATCAATTAAAGTTTGCCAAAATTGGTGAATGTATTGCATATATTGTGAGGATTCTATATTGCAATTATTAGAAAAAGAATTTCATGGCTTTCTAAGAAGTTTAATTCTTTTCTATTAGAAAATGGTGGACATCTTAAATGGATGATTTGTTTCCACGTTGGAGTGGCAATAGGATGGTTTTTTAAATAGTGTGTTAATGATGACTGTGATGGTATTCCGTTGGTATTAAGTGTTTGGTTAACTGCCTTACGATCTTCGAGGGTACGTTTAGAGATGGGCCGGGAAGTGCTGCCAATGTAGCATATGTGTGACACAAGAATAGAAAATTTTGGGGTCCTGAAATTTGTAGGCCCTGGGCAAGTGCCCCGTCTGCCCTGCCGATAATCAGGCCATGGCAGAGACATATGTGTCTATGTCTATGTTTAAACTACCGCATAGCCAGTCCTAGGACGGTTGTTTTTAAACTGTAAATAAATACTAATATACAATCGTGGCCAAAGTCAATTTTTGATGTTTGAAGTCAACTTATGGAGTGTAATGGTAGAGTCAAGAAGACATGTCATACAACATTTTAACATCAAACAGAGGTCATCGCTCTTTCCGCGTTTATAAGTGAGTTACGGAAACATTCTCATTGGCCGCCACCGGGAGTCGAACCCAGGGTCTTCCAGTACAATGTATAATTTGATTTCAAATATCAAAAATGTGTGATGAGTTCACGTCAAAATGCCTGTATTAATTATTCATTCGCCTTCTAAATATTTGTTCAGTTGCTGTTTGCCATCTTTGGTGAATCCTCAGCATTGTGCGTGGTTCCAAGAAGCAACCTGCCAAATTGGCTTGGCATTTAGTGTGAGTGAGTCTGGAGGACCTGGAGGCGCTTGTGGCGCTGTGGAAGCATATCCGGCGCGTAACTGGAAGACCCTGTGTTCGATTCCCGCTGGTGGCCAATGATAACTTTTCCGTGACTCACGCGGTAAGAACGATGACCTCTGTTTGATGTTCCTAGTGCACGTCAAAATGTCTGTATTAGCATCATTTTAATGACATTATATGCTGAATTCAAATATTTTAACAGAATGTTATTACCAGTAACAGAAGTAAAGTTAGAAGCAAAAATGTGCAAATGAGGAAACGCAAATCCAGTTCTGAAAAAGCGATCGCTCCCCTCTAATCAAAAATAGCTTTTCTTCGAAGTCCGCTAGTGACATATAAAAGGATTTAGAATCGTCTGCCGAGTTAGAACGCTGCTGCTTGTAGTCAGTTGACTGAAGTTTATGCAGAATTCCTGGTGATCTTTGAATTTCTGAATGTCAAAGACCCGAAAATTGGTTCTGCCTCTTCAAACCAGGGCCAAAATTATTACTTTACACGAACTTTTATTCATTTTGACGCAAGCCCTTGCGGTTCAGCAGTGCTGGTCATTTCGAGGTGAGCCCTTGCAGTTCCGCAGTGCCGATCATTTTGAATGACCCCTTGTAGTTTAGCAGTGCTGGTCATTTCGACGCTAGCCGTTGCGATTCAACAGCTCCAGTCATTTCGACGTTAGCCCTTGAAGTTCAGCAGTGCCGGCCATTTTGAGGTGAGCCCTTGCGGTTTAGCTGTTCCGGTCATTTCGAAATGAGCCCTTGTATTCTAGCAGTTCTGGTCATTTCTACGATACCCCTTGCGGTTCAGTAGGGCCAATCATTTCGACGCAGGCATTTGCCGTTCAGCAGTACTGCTCATTTCGATGCTAGCTCTTGTGTTTCAGCAGTGCTGGTCATTTCTCTAGCCTTGGGTGGTCATAATATAATGGCTCATTGGTGTATATATGTACACACACACACACACACACACATTTTTGTATAAATAAGTAGCATTATATTTAAAAAGGAAGATAGAAGAAGAAACCGTGATTAACATGGTACCTATTTTTTTAGTAAAATGAGAGTATGTTATAAAGTAAAAAACGTTTCAGTCTGAACAATGTGTCCTGGCTTTCACCGACAATTATATCAAAATTTATTTTCAAATTTAACAAAGAAATTCTAGGTTCGGAGGTCACTATTTTTTACCCTAGTTATAATTGCAATCGCGTAGTGTTTAGTATAGGCCCGCTTTTGGTAAAAGAAATATAAGTTGGTAATTTTCTTTATTACCTTTCTTCTTAATTATTATTGCAACAATGCAAATTTGATTGACTTTTTGCACCCGTATGTTGTCTTATGCGGTGGCCACTCCGCAAATTATTTTCTGGCTCTGTCGTATCCGTCGCAGGCTGATTTGAACATTTCTGCTATGTGGGGTTCGTACCCTATATTTCGAAACTCTCACATTTTCTTTTTCTACCTTATACGTTGGTCGCACTTCAAAAACAAAATGGAATTTGAAAAATGTGGTACTTACGGAATTTCTGATAATTCGTGGAGTCATCGCGGAATTTTGTTCCGTGTCGTGATATGTCTTCAAAAACTTTATTCAAAGCCAAATCCTGCAAACGGGGAACGTAACTGAAACTCATTTTGGGGCCTCGGCCAGGAATTCTGGAAATAAACGGAAACACAGTTAAGGATCTTATTACTGAATAGTTATGCTTTACAATTTTCAAAATGCGGATTAATGTTCAACGTGGTTATAAAAAATTTAAAAATCTATCCGTTCCGAAACCTATGATTCGAATATTTTTTTTTCGGTTTTGGTTTTTATAATTTTATGTTTTTTACGCTTTTCAACCGTAAGTTGAAGAAGCGTATAGGCTCTAGCTTTGTCCGTCTGTGTGTCTGTTCGTCCGTCCGCACAATAACTCGCGTAAAAATGGTTCGATTTCTATGAAATTTTAGTAAGTGGTAGGAGACTACCTGGGACGAACCCCATTGAAAATAAGCAAAATGGGGTCAAAGGTCAGAACATAAGAGCGGGGTCCATTCCATTGCTTTTATGCGTCAAAACTTACGTAAAAGTGCTTCGATTGCGACAAAATTTATTTTTTTTATTGGAGGTTTAACGACCACCGTGAGCAACTCAATGAGTTATAAGCAGTCGCCCGTCCCTAATTTAGGGTCACTGGTTCCAGGGAAGAGAGAGAGAGCCAGTGCCGTAAGGCAAACACAACATCCATGGCTCACCGGGATTTGAACCCGGACCCCGTTCGAACGAATGATCAGAGGCCCTCGCTTAGACTACTGCGCCACCGGGGCGGCACAAAAACTTTAGTATGTTGTTCTGGATGTATAGTAAAACAATTCAGCTCAATATAATCGAAATGGGGTCAAGGTCAGGGCACAGCAGAGAGATTTATTTCACAAACATTATCCTCATAACTTCAGTAATAACTTGAGTAATAATTTCTGGTATGTTGGAAAGCGTATCATAATGCATTGCATGATTTTACTAATTTGTTTTGTAAAGCGTTCAATAAGAAGTCTTTTCCATTACGCAGTTCAGTGACTGATCGTTGGTCTGCTTCTCATCGACTTTTCAACAATAACGCGTCTGTCCGTCAGTTGCCTGCAGAAGAAACTACTGAACTAAATAAAGACTTGAATTTTAAAAAGGCTGGAGAAGAACATGGGCGTATACACCTCAGAGCTCACTCTCCCTACCCACCCACCCCTTTTTTTTTGAAATTCAAGTTTGCAATTTTTTATTTAGAGAGGGTGAGTCAAATGTTTTGCAATATTTGCATAAGCCCATGTGCAGCGGCGGGTATGTCACGTGTTTAAACTGCTTCAAATCGCGCACTGCACTCAGTCGAAAGGGATATAAAGTGGTAGTCGTTGCTGTGAAAAGCATTGCATGTCGTCGTTCTGTCTGTCTTTAGGATGCTTAAAAGATGAACAGCCACAACCGACTAATTAGGGAACTTTTGCTTTACGAGTTTGAACTCGGCCATAACGCTGCTCAAGCAACACAAAACATTTGTCATGCGAAAGGGGAAGGTTCCCTGAACCACAGCACCGCAACCAGATGGTTCAGAAATTTTTGCTCAGGTGATAGAAAACTTGATAATCCGCCGAGGTCAGGTAAACCGCGAACCGTGGATTCGGATGCCGTATAGATAATTCCGACATCCAGCACAGGGAGACATTCAGGCGAGCTGGGCATATCACAGACCACCGTGGTTCCTCATCAGTCTTAGAAAAAGATATGGGCATGATATTTTCCGATAATATGGTATCAGAAAATAAAAAACATTATTTTTTTTATCAAGTTAATAGAAATTTTTCAAATGCATAGCAAATGAAATTAAGGTATTTCGATGTGTCTCAAAAAATTGTATATTGGAAGAAATTTCCATTTGTGAACAAATTATTTTCCCATTTGTGGTGAAACGAATTTTTAAACAGATCATTTAGAATTATTTGTATCACAATCACTCGTTGCTGTCATAGATGAAAGGAGCGATTTATCAGATTTGCAAAAAGAAATGATTATTGGCTTTTGGGCCAAGGGTGGCAGTATATCTGAAAAAGCGCAGTATGCGAACTGTTCGTGTGCTGCTGTGGTTAAAGTGGACCGTGATTAGAGAAACGACACCATTGCGAACTGTTCGTGTGCTGCTGTGGTTAAAGTGGACCGTGATTAGAGAAACGACACCATTGCGAACGAACGACGTGCAAGCTGCGGAGCACCACGTGCCATTGATGTGATAGGTGAACGTGGGCTTCGAAGGCGCGTGAAGCCCGATCGACACCCTACAGTGGAGCAACTCACTGGCTGAATGAACCCGGGGGATACCGGAAGTGTGTCTAGAACGACAGTTCAGCAGACATATGGGGCCCGATGCAGACAAATGGTCAGTGCACCTATGCTAACGAAGATGCGTCATCAGAAAATGTTTACGTTCACGGCTCTATAGGAATTATCCCTCCCCTGATTTGCAAAGAATTGCCTTCTCCGATGAGTCACGTTTTCTGCTTCATCGAACTGATGGACGTTGGCGTATAAGGCGAGAAACTTCGGAGAACAGACATTCTTCAACCATTGCTGGCAGAACACAAACTGGTAGGGGCAGCGTTACGATCTGGGGAATGTTTTCGTGGCATTCCCTGGGTCCATTCATACCTGTCGAAGACATTATGAATCCATCTTTGCAGATCACGTACACCCATTCATGCTGATTGCCTTCCCTTACCTGGGGCGGATGGGATCTTCCAGGACGACAATGCGACGTGTCACCGAACTAGAAATGTCCGAGAGTGATTGGAAGAGCATGATAAATATTTCAAAGTAGTTCCCTGGCCCCCTAATTCCCCAGACTTAAACCCAGTTGAACATTTGTGTGATCACCTCGATCGTGTTGTTCGCTATATGAATTCTCCACCACGAACCCTCCAGCAGCTGTAAGATGCACTGTAGTCAGCATGGCTTCACATTACTGTGAACACCTTCCAGAACCTAATTGAGTTACTCCCTGCCCGTCGAGCTGCCGTCCACGCTGCAAACGACGATTACTCTGGATACTAGATGGTGGTCACAATAATGTGATTCGACTTGGAATATACCTAAACCCCCTGGTGAAAAAACCATAAACTACATACAGCAGAAGATAGATACTCTCAAAAGGTTTTGCGAGGTGATGGGTATCGGTCCACGAAACATTTTTGTAAGTCGAGTTTTCAAACGCTCAAATCTTCTTGCAAATACAACTGAAACATAAAAATACAATTACTTCTCGAGGTGTACAAATCACTCTTTACCAAAAATGAGAAATTGTATGCAGAAGACTTGCGATTAGGAGCTGTATCAAATGCAGGAAGAATTTTTCAAATAAAACTATTCGAAGCAGATATTGCATATATAGAGAAAATCGCAATTTCACTTTACGCACCCAAGCGGAAAATCTCTGCATTACTTGAAAAAGAAGCAACCCAAAATCGTCTTCGTTATAAATGGCATCGAAAGGAAAAAATAATTTCTTCAATTGGATATTTAAAAGCAAACAGACGGAATAAAATGTATTTTAAATTCTATAGTATCCGAATTTACGCCCTCTAGCTGCAAAGTTTTGCACCGGAAAAATAAAAAAGTAAGAATAATAATCGTTTTCGCATTTCAAGCTTTAGAACGCAAAAATAATTTTTCGAAAGGCTTTTGGTCTAGAGTACTACAGTTAATGTTCGGTGCAGCAATATCAACTTGTCTTGTCATGCAAATTTATGAATATGATCACGGATAATTTGAATTTTCTAAAAAGGTCTAGACCCAAAGACTGTTAATCAATATTTTTCGAAATTATTAAAACTAGTCCGTAATCCTTCGCTATGCACGGTTGAAAAAGTTAGGACTGAATTTTTTTCTTGTCATATACCATGAATCGAAAAAAATGCATAACTATAATAAACGGTTGAATTATTATTGGGCAGTCTATAAGATGGGTCACAAACAACAAAGCTTTGGTAATATTCCCATTATTTTTAAATTTTTCCAACTACTCGTATACGAATTTAACGATGACGTTCCTGATTATTGTAGGAACATGTGCTTACCCGTCGTTGGAGAGCTTGCATTGGAGTATTGAGGCATTCTTTCAGTTATCCGAAATGATATCGTGTCTAGATAACTACACAATATGGTTAGAAATGTGTTTTCTTTTGCCAGTTTGGTTTTCACAATTTCTTTTTGTACCATTATATAATCTACACTAATATGTGAAGAAAGAAACTTTGTGGGTTTCAGGTAATCTCCAAAATTACTGAACCGATTTGGATAATTCTTTCACCATTGGGAAGCTTCTTTCTTTCCGGTGAACAGAGGATTTTTCATTTATTTATAATTATTATGATTATTTTTATTATTATTTTATTTGTGGCTGTACTACCAAATCAGATCGCTTTCAAGTAGTTCCCCACTTCACGTGTATCGCTCCGCTTTGTTTACATACAAATTGACCTTAACCAACGTGAAAGAAAGTAGTTCACGATAATATACTGAAATACTTTACTAATATCGAATACTGCTGAACCGACTCGGATAATTGCAACTATTGTACGTAGATGACAGCGGAATGCTTAGTTCCAATTTCGACCACCGCAGAAAGGCAGATGACGCTTGAAGTACTGAAGTGAGAACAAACGCCAGAATAACGAACGGCGGATTGTACGAAGAAAATGCCATGGTAACATAAAAAAAATTACTTATGAACAGTGAGTAAAAAATAGCGATGGCAAATCTGTGGGCCAGTAGCTTTCACTTAAAAAAATCATGAACATCTCTCCAGTGGATGGCGCTGGTAGATTGTAGAAAGGAACGGTCTTGTGTTTTAAATATATAGATATAATCAACATTTTTTATTAACTTTTTACAAATACAGCGTGATATACTAAAATTCAGTTGTTTCACCTAACACGGTAGCTTTAAGAAAATTCACAAAATCTCGGCGATTTGTTGCCCCAAACTAGAGCGAAATTTCACATGAGACCCTCCCTAACGCAATCCAGCAAAGCCCATTTTCCTTTGGTATGAAAGTAACTCATATTTATCCTGGGATTTCTGATTAAATTGTCATTTTATAAGTGACAGTGATATTTGATACGCACGTTGTGACGTACTAGAGAGGTGAAAACATGTGTCAAGACGACAAATCTGCAGCGAGACATTCTGTTTGCATAGTTCAGTTGGGAGAGAGACTTACTCCGGAGTGAGGGGACACGGCCAAACTTTTGTTTTCACAACATCAGATTTGCAAACTAAAATGTTTTTGTTATGTAAGCGAAGTGTGGCCAGGAAATGGCTATTCTTACACGACCCCTAACTTCGTACGGCCTGCCAGTTATCCTGAACTTGCTGATACCCGATTGAATCTAGAGAAACAAGAAACAGTAGTGAATCCTCTATCGCTACTGATTTTCTTTGGTCTGCCGGTGCGTGCTGCTTTAGGCACGCCATTTGGCTCCCACTTATTCAGTACATCCAAAACAGTTGACTTGGGTATGTTTGAACGCCTCCCGGTATCTCTTATGGACAATCCACTAATATAACACCCAACAATCTTTCATTTCTCAAAGTCAGTTCTCTCCCTCCGCGACATTTTCACTCAGCCTCACAGGCGATATGATCGCGATCAGCTACGGGCTTGTTTTTATTCCTTTTGCAGCTGTATCGCGCAGCTTAACAACGCAGCGGAACCATTCATTTGCTTTTGAAGGGGTGTCCGGTGACTTTTTTCAATATAGTGTATTTGTCATATCGCTGGAAACCTTTCAAGCCCGAGATGAATATCTTTGCTGATATATTGTTAAAATAACCAATCACTTACTCGAAAGATCATGGCCACTTTATTCCTTTAACACTTCAAGCACGTCAATCAGCATCATGCAATAATACTGGCCTTCAAAGGTTGAAAGACTTCTTGCCTATGATATTCATTCTTTCGGGGATGAAACATATTTTCCTTTTTTTCTTTTTTTTGTTATTTACTGGACAAAAAACGCAGGTTTCCCTCTGCCATATGACACGTAACCATAGCTCGTCATCTCCATAAAAACCTCACAAACATAAACATCATACCACTCATTCATACATTCAGTTAAAAACACTGTGTACATAATTACACTATTTATATTCCCAGGCAGTTAAACCTTTGTCAACTGTGACTAAAAAAGTGTTCCATCCGTTTCAAATTCCGTGCTAACCCTACTGTAAGTGTCAACCTCATTCAGCCCGTCATATAATGTGGTTGAAACTTGCAGTAGGGTTAGCACGGAGTTTGTGTTAGCGTAAGATCAAAATGACACAAGGCTTATGTAGAGCCTTTCTGACTTTAAACCGTATTATGATTTTAATATTTCCCAAATGATAACAAACAATAAAGGCTAATTAGCAAAGACTCAACCAATCGATCTTCAGGTGCTGATCTTTTTTATTTTAAATTACAACCTTGATATCCCGTTTTTCTAAACATTTTAAAAGACTTAATGAACGCACTCAACGGATTATTTCTCACCTATTTACAAGCCATCTAGGCAGCCGGTCCTTTTAGAAGATTTTAAGTTACAACCTAGATATTTCGTATTTCTAAACATTTTATAAAAGTTAATAAAAGGTACTCAACAAATTACTTCTCTTCACAAGACACCAAGTCCTATTAGTTTTTATAAAATGTTAACAAATACGGATACGTAGGTTGTAACTTTAAATCTTTTAAAAAGGCCCGCGGCCTAGGTGGCTTGTAAATAGGTGAGAAATAATCCGTTCAGTGCGTTTTACTTGGTTTTATCAAATGTTTAGAAATACGAAATATCAAGGTTGTAATTTAAAATTTGAAAATATCAGCACCCGAAGAGCGATTCGTATAACATGGTAAATATTAAAATAATAACTCAAGGTTTAGGGAGTCAGAAAGGTTTTATATACACCTTGTGTATTTGGATCTTATGTACCCATTCAGATCGCTAGGAAAACTGGTGAATTTCGTTTAGTACAGTTAACTTTACCAATGTCCTGAGCCCTAGTAATTAATATTTTATGCCTAAGTAAGAGAGCAATATTAATAACTTAATATGTTATGTAAACGCCCTAAATATTTAGTGTGATCGATTAAAACCTGTTAGAAAAGTTTAGTATCTACTAAATAACGGTTGGTGCCAAAGTACAGGCGCAACATTAATACCCTGGCTTGATATGTAAGCGTTATGAATACACAATCAGCTGAATAAAAACTGTAAAAAAGGCCTAGGCCATGGTCCTATAAATAAATATTTGGAGACTATGTAAAAGCGCAGCGTTATTAAAACAAGTTAGTAAAATCATGCAATACATTGATTATAATACGTTTTCCAACATACCAGAAATTATTACTAAAGTTCTGAGGATAATGGCTGTGGAATAAATCAAACTCCTGTGTCCTGACCTTTGACCCCATTTCGATGATATTCAACAGAACCGGTTCAGTATACCTCAAGAATAACATACTGAAGTTTTGTCGCAATACAAGCAGTTTTACGCAAGTTATGAGAATAATGGCTGTGGAATAAATCTTGCTTTTGTGCAATGACATTTGACCTCATTTCGTTGAAATTCTACAGAACCGGTTCACTACACCTCAGGAACAACATGATAACGTTTTGTCGCAATCGAAACATTTTTAGGTAAGTTATGATGCATATGGGCAATGGAATGGTTCCCACTCCAGTGTCCTGACATTTGAATCCATTTCGCCCAATTTCAATAGGGTTCGTCCCTAGTGGCTCCCTACCACATACTAAAATTTCATCGAAATCGAACTATTTTTACGCAAGTTATGACGCATGAGAGCAATGAAACAAATCCCGCTCATATGTCCTGCCTGACCTTTGACACCATTTTGCCAATTTTCAGTGCGGTTTGTGCGCAGGTGGTTCTTTACCACATACTAAAATTTCATCGAAATCGAACCATATTTACGCACGTTATGACGCATAAAGGCAATGGAATGGATTCGACTTTTATGCCTGGACCTTTGACACCATTTCGCCCATTTTCAACAGGGTTCGTATCCAGGTGGTTCCTTACCAAATACTAAAAAATCATCGAAATCGAATAATTTTTACGCAAGTTATGACGCATAAGGTCAACGGAACAAATCCCGCTCTTGTGTCCTGCCTGACCTTTGACCCCATTTCCGTTCCCAGGTGATTCCCTACCACATACTAAAATTTCATCGAAATCGAACCATATTTACGCATGTTATGACGCATAAAGGCAATGCAATGGATCCCGATTTTATGCCCTGATCTTTGACCCCATTCCGCCCATTTTCAATAGGTTTCGTTCCCAGGTGGTTCCTTACCACATACCAAAATTTCATCGAAATCGAACCATTTTTACGCAAGTTATGACACATAAGGGCAATGGAATAAATCCCGCTCTTATGCCCTGCCTGACCTTTTAAACCATTTTGCCAATTTTCAGTGCGGTTCGTGCGCAGGTGGTTCTTTACCACATACTAAAATTTCATCGAAATCGAACCATATTTACGCATGTTATGACGCATAAAGGCAATGAAATGGATCCCGCTTTTATGTCCTGACCTTTGACCCCATTCCGCCCATTTTCAGCAAGATTCCATCCCAAGTGGTTCCTTACCACATACTAAAATTCCATCAAATACGAACCATTTTTACGCAAGTTATGACGCATAAGAGCAATGGAATGAATCCCGCTCCTATGTCCTGACCTTTGACCCTGTTTCGCCCATTTTCAATAGCGTTTGTCCCCAGGTGGTCCCCTACCACATACTAAAATTTCGTCGAAATCGAACCATTTTCACGTGAGTTATCGCGAGGACGGGCGGACGGACAAAGCTGGAGCGTATACGCTTGTCCAACCTATGGTTGGAGAGCGTAAAAAAGTACATCTTATCTTCCTTTTTCAAACATAGCAAAAACTCAGTTGTTTCGTATAATACCGTAGTTTTAAAAAATGTACTAAGTCACGGCAATTTATTTCCCCGGATAAAAGTGGAGTTATTACTTGACTGACATAGAACGTTTTCTCAAAATTAACTTGGAGTTCTGAATTCACTTCTCTTATGTGCCCAAGAAACTGCAATTTTTATACGGCCCCTTAAACTTTTATGGCCAATTGCGCGAACTTAGATCTGACCAGCTTTGTCCTGTGCTTAGTTGAAATTAAGGCCTTTCTAAGTGAAATAGAAAAAAAAAACAATTTTTTAACAGACATAAGAGCAAAACAGTCGAAAGTTGCCGCATTTTCGAAAAGTGGCCATTTTTTTCCTATTTTCGGGAAGTGGGCATTTTTCCGTGGACATTATTTTACACATTCCGTAGTTTGCTTACAAAATTGTGGGAACGTTTCATTGTTCGAATGAATACGTGCTCTTAACCTGCAGAAACTTGAGTTCTTTTTTTAATTTCATGGAAAAATACCGAAATTTTAACTAACCAATGGACAAAATTAATCAGAACCCTTCGTCAGCTAAACCATATAAAATCATCGGGTGTAGGAGAACTGGCCACGCGGAGAACTTAGCCACAAAAATTTTGAGGAACCATATAAAAATTGCGTATTAGAGAGCTTCGTGGCCATGTCCCCAGAGGTTGGTCAGGAGTCACAAAGTTTCCGTAATTTCGTATTTTCTTAATCGCGATATTTAATGTAATTCGCTATAAAAAAAATGCTTATGATCTACAACTCCACAAAAGAATTTCATGGAATAAAAACTATAGTTAAGCAAATTCACTGTGGACATGTGCAAACTCGGAAAACCTGTCGGGCTGGGCGGTGGGGGAGGGGGACTTAATACCAAAAATAATAAACAAAAGGAATATCTGCTCCGGTACTACGGTTTTGAACATTTGAAAGCTACAACTCTGCAAATTATCTGAGGGCACGTGTCAATTCAGAAAACCTGGAAGAGAGAGAGGGGGGGGTTAAGACCGTAAATACAAAACATGAAGGATATGTATCTCAAACGGGAGCTTTTCAGCGTCTACAACTCAACAAATGCTATGCGGGCATGTGTAAACCCAGGAAAGCTGTGTGTGTGGGGGGAGGGGGGGGTAATGTTGAAAATAGGAAATATAAAGAACTTCTGATCTGATTGGGAAATTTTCAGTGTTCACAAATAAATACATAACGAATTATCTGACTGTGCCTGCAAACTCAAAAGCCTGTCGAGTGGAGTGGGGCTTAATACCGAAAAAGTAAAAATGTGTAACTTAAAGCCGTCTATGGGGGGGGGTTAATACCGAAAATATAAAGTATTTGTAACCCTGTCGGGGGCTTTTCGCCGTGTACAGATTTCAGCTGAACAAATTATCTGACGGCACGTGTAAACGCAGAAGACCTGTCGGATGTTAAGGCCTTCCCTACCCCCTCAGGTTCTATGCGTTAGAACATACCCGCAGAGAATTTGTTCAGCTGCAATTAGAAAACGGTGAAGACCTCTGGATCGGACCAGACATTGTTTATATTTTATTTTCTTGGTATTAAGCCACCGCATCCCTTCCCCCGACAAGTTCTTTGAGTTTGCCCATGCCCGCAGAGGATTTTTGAGCTGTAGTTTATTTACCATGAAATTCTTTTTTGAGCTGTTGATTATATTTTTTTTAATAAACAATTGAATTAAATAGCGCATTAAGAAAATGCAAAATTACGCAAACTTTAGTAACTCAAATTATCAACATCTGGGGACGGGGCAACGAAACGGACGAAAACGCAATATTTGTACGACTCCTTAAAATTTTTGTGGCAAGTTCTCCGCTTTGTCTTTGGCCCGAAAATCATGGAAATGTCAAAATTTCTTATTCAAAATGAAATACTGAATAAAATATGTTTTGTGAACGATAGTTGCTCAAGAATAGGGAAATATGGCCACGCGATATTTGCTTATTCAAAACAATTTTATGGCACTGAAATTGCAATGTGACCAGTTCCCCGGTGTCCACTTCTCCCTACCGGAAAGTTATCTAGTATTATAAGGCTATCACATAGTGTTTCCAAAATGGCAGAAGGTGTCCATTGTTCGAAAAAACACGTGCTTTTTACGTGCAAAAAAAAGAGTTCTTTCTCAATTTAATGGGAAAATATCTTAATTTCAACTAAGAAATGGACAAAACTAATAAGAACACTTCCTCCGTTCAACCCTATAGAGTTATCTATCATTAAAACGCCATCACAGTTTGTTTATAAAATGGCAGAAGAAGTTCATTTCTGGAATGTTTACGTGTTTTTTATGTGCAGAAACTTGGGGTCTTTTTTAATTTCATGAAAATATATCTAAATTTCAGCCAAGCATTTTGCCGACAAACTATGGTGTATTTGTAATGTTAGATAACAACATATTGTTTAGAAGAGGAAAAGTTTCGAACTAGTTTTGTCGATTTATTAATTGAAATTAGGATATTTTTTCATGATTGTGTAGAACGACGTCATGTTTCAAGCAAAACATTACAGTTAACAGAAGGCATAATTTTCCTATATTTGAGCAGTAGGAATATCCTCCCATATACCAAATAGTAAATTGTAGTGCATTATTCCTACCTTCTCTGGACAGCCGAAATATTTCAAAAGTTGCTACGTGCCTTATGAAGGTTGAAAGCTTCTCTCTTTACAGGAATGTACGAAAAAATGCCCACAGAAAACATGTCCACTGCTTAAAAATATGAAAACATGTCCATATTCTCAAAATTGGAAAATACTCCGGCTGCTGCTGATGTCACCTTACGTCTAATAAAAACACGCCAATTTTCTTAATTTCATGAAAAAACATTAATTTAAACTAAGAAATCGACAAAACTAGTACAGTTCCTGTGCTTAAACACACAACGTTCAATAACATTACAAGGTCATCGTACTTATTCGAAAATGTCGGAAAAAGTTCATTGTTCGAAAGAACATGTGCATCCAAATGGTGGAACTTATTCCAAAAGGGCGGAATAAGCTCATTGTTCAAGAACAGTAATTAGGGGAAAGGCAATTCTTTTTTATGAGTGATGCATTACAGGGGAAGCAACGGTAATTATGTCTTCCAACTTCATTTTAGACACTTAGTAAGCTAATAAAAAGAAAGCATCACCTAGGTTATTATGGGGGTGAGTGGGCTCCAGAAAAGCTTTAGGGCTAGGCACTTTGCACGTGTTTCATGTTCAACGGGTTCTTTTACGTGATAGTATTTCATTTCATGTTTACACATGATAGCATTACAGCAAAACACTGTGGACACACCGCTGATAAATGTAAACCGAAAAGCACAATTTTCTCATAAAGTCTTGATTATTTGCTCACCAAGTTTTAATTATTTTTTATTGACGGTATTTTCTGATTAAGTCATACTTACACATATTAATATTGTCCTGTTCCTTCTACAATGAGTTTCTTCCGCCATTATCAGAACTCACTACACCTGATGAGAAAATTCGGAACATGATGACCTGGTAATTCTAGGTGACATTATGCGGTTGAGCAGGGGAAATGTTCTGACTAGTTGTGTCGAATGCTTAGTTGAAATTAATACTTTTCTTCATGAAATTAAAAAAGATAACATGTTTCTAACACATGTAAGAAACATCAGCCAGCTTATTTTGCTTTTATCAAGATATGGACGTGTCTTCTTTATTTTCTAGAAGTGGGCATTTTTCCCTCATTTACTTTACACGTATCGTAAATTATATTGAATCAGAATTAGCGAAAAAAAGCCCGCGAAAAATTATACTTAAAGCAATACTTATTTCAACAAACAGGGGAATGTTTTTTCACCAAGATCACCACTATAATTGACATGAATCTCTCTCTCTTTTAAGTTAAGTAACACTACCGTGAGCAACTTGTGGACTTAACCGCATTGTTCGTCCTTAATTCATGGTGAACTTAAAAGAGCAAATTATAAAATATGATTTAAAACGCCATCAATGCTTCACGGTGCAGTGGAACCCGAACCTAATCATTTGTCTACCAAATAAAAATTCTATAGGGAACAACGCTGCGTACAATTTAAGTAAACACTATTGTAAGAAAGAAATAATATATATAAGCAGACTACATACCTTATATGATAACTTATAGCTGAAGAATCAATGATTTCTTTGTTGAAAGGTAGGAGAATTGCTACTTTTTTTCAAAGGAAGACGAACTAACGACCGTTTTGAAGGAAGAACAACTTACGACTGTTTTATGCTACTTGATTTATACCCGCAGAAGGGATGTTTTAATTTGCTCTTCTGTACTAATTGGATTTCCCACCGGCAAGGTGATTGGCCAATTAAGACAAATGAAGACACACCTTTCCCACTCAAGGATAATCCCCTACCGAATTTTCATGCAAAGATATTCGGAGGAGGATTATCCTTTAAAGCTTCTCAGGAAAATCTGCTAGAATTGGTAGCCATTGTGTATATATTTCTTCGGTCTCCTTCTAAGGATTTTGGGATCAAATTTTAATCATGAAATTTATTACACGTTATACGTTGCATATATTTAGTAGTGAGCGGAAACTTTTTATTGGGTTAACAGAATCCAGGGGTTTATCCTGGAAATTCAAATGGGGGTGGGGTTGCTTATAAATTTTCGTTCGGGTTGAAATATGAAGAAAGTGTAAACCCACCGTATTGGACTTATTAAGGGCGCGGTTGATTACAATCCTAGCGAATTCCATAGGTATCC
Organism: Macrothele yani; assembly: GCA_039090855.1. Taxonomy (NCBI): domain Eukaryota; kingdom Metazoa; phylum Arthropoda; class Arachnida; order Araneae; family Macrothelidae; genus Macrothele; species Macrothele yani. Next base: position 210,179,939 of record CM077034.1, on the reverse strand, counting down.
CAGAACAAATGTGGCGATCGTCGACAGAGAGAGAGAGAGAGTAAGTATGTGAACACTGGTGGGTGTTAGAGAGACCACCACCCCCTCCTTCATCAGATTGGCATCAAGATGATGAAAATGGATTCTGCTCTGGCATTTGGATTTGGTCTCGTTGAGTTTCAGTCGCTCCCTGGTTAGTCGGCGGCCAGGTGGTGTTGTGGAGGATTCTCTGTGATGTTGTGCGGTTCTTGGTTCTCTTTGCCCCCCCCACCGACGGGTGTCACTGTTCACAAGACATGTCACCCTATCCTTTCACTCATTTTTCTGTTTATCTTTCCTATTGAGTTCACTTACTCAAATGTCCTAGCTCCCTTCGTCTAAGGGTAGTTTTAGACCTGGGGTCAGATACTCCCTTCCTAAAACTTCTTGAAATATCGTATCGTATCGAAATGTGAAAACACAAATTTGTTTGTGACGGGGAACAAAGCAAATTCCTTTTGCTCCGGAGCTGAATGCTTTCCAAATTAAGTTACACCGTCGACGTTTATCGCTGCAACTTTTGCCGTCTTGACATGTGCTTTACCTCTGAGGTACATCATAATAAAGCTAACAACAAATTTCTGCACGGCTAAAAATTTTAAACTAAAATATTCAGGTTTTAAATCTAGTATTGAAACTGGTTAAAACATCTCATATAAAAAAATGGATAACTGTTGATTTTTTAGCTATCAATGATTGAAACCCGAAATCTTTTTTTTTTCTATAGCTCTACACTGCTAATTTGTCTTTATATTGTGCTTACTTTTTGTGTCAATCGATATGTGTTCTTAATAATCATGAAACGAAGTAATATTACAGGTACATTTTACAGGAGATATGAATATTCACACAAATACTGTGCATGTTGAAATGGCTCAGAAGTATACCTACAAAATCTGTAGCCGACTAAAATGATGAGATTTGTAATACATTTTGTAGTTGATCAAAAACAAAATATATATATATAATATATATATGTGTATATCAGCTTTAAACATAGAATATATCGTAAGAAAAGACAATTTTAACATGGTAAAAGTTACTTCAAAAAAAAAAAGCAGAAAATAAATAATAAATACTTTATTTACAATCAATTTTTCCATTGCAATGAAAACGCCTTTTGAATCTTTTCTGATGCGAATAAAAGTGTTCAAAGTTATTCATACCCAGGAAAAACACAAGTATTGTGAAACCGCTGGCCAGCAGCTGGCAGTTTTGGGTCACTGTTGGCTGAAATCTGCAGCTCATGGCGCGGTAGCTGCCCTCTGTTGGCGACGCAATCAGTTGGCAGCCATTGATGGCCCTGCAGCCACGCCGTGAATTGTGGGCCTGCAAGCAAGTGCCGCTAGTGGCCCGTAGCTGGCAACCGCAGCAACAGGACTATCGTCATCGTGTTGTTTTAGTGAATGTTAAGAAAAACAAAAGCCATGTGTAGAGAGGCGAATGTATTTCCTAATGAAATGCCACGTCGATGAAGATTACCTTCGGAAGAAAATTATATAAATATTTATTAACGAATTGTAAGAAATAGTCAATTACTCTCATGCATCTATAGAAACTCATTTCATAGCAAAGTTCCTGCCCTAACACACAAAGAATCGAGAGTACAGACAACCATGAAATACACACAATCCATTCACATGAATAACAAGAAAAAAATTATCTGTAATCTTTCGTTTTATCATTCACTGAACCGCTTTAAACAAAGGCCCCCGAAAGACATTAAAAAATCGTCATTTTGGAAAAAATGTAAAAAAAAAAAAAATAAAGCAACGCTATGTGGATATAATGTACTCATCCATGGGTTGATTACCCAAGATTGTAAGAATTCGCTTCTCAAAATAACGACAAGAAAATGAAATATTTTCTTCTTTAGAAGAAATGTAGCCTTACAATGGAAAAAAGATATAGCGGTAAATATGTAACCGAATGTGCCATGAACAGATAAATATATTAATGAAACAATCGCCTTTCAGGACCACAAGGGCAGCACAAAACTTTGGAAAGTGCCCTTAAGTTGGTGCACTTCTTGAAAATGTGTGAAGTTCCCCTAAGTTAAAAAAACAAAACAATCTTTATGCTGAAAAAATAAATTTATGAATTACATGAAACGGACATTTATGAAAAATACCTCGCAATATTGTTAAATTAAAAAGATAACCCTTAGTTTCACATCGCGCAAAAGATACATTCAGTTTCAAGTAAAGGCGCGTACGTGCCAAATCAGTGTAGTGGCCAGTGCGACCGCTTCCCAAGCAGACTGTCTTTGGTTTCAATGCTAGCCAGATCCAAAAGCACGTTTTTCGGGACTTGTTGAGAAAATTTCCCCAGAGGCGTGACGTCATGCAGAAGTTTCGTAGTAGGGAAAGGAAGGGTAGTTGTGCCTTCAGGAAACTGCGGTTAACAATTTTCTTTTTCTATGGCTACTACTGGGAAATTAGCGGACAAGATGCGGCAAGTCACGTGATTGCCACGGCCGGGGAAACTAGCAGACCACACTAGGCTAGCCATCATTTATGGCACGTGCTTGCAGGGCCGCTTGTGGCAGCCACTGCCTGTGATGGATAACTGATGGCCCTGTTCTGGCATATGACAACTAATCGGTTGTCAACTGTTGGCCACCTGCTGGCCCATGTTGTGGCCGCCGGGACATTTTATTGACCGTTGGGCAGCGGTAACATAGTGCTGGGCTATTGCTGGCTGCTAGTGCTGGCTTGAGCGATGGCCCAGCAACACTATTACGGATGGGTAGTCAATGGATACCGTCATAAAAAAATCAACCGGATTTCTAGAATTCATAAAACATCCACAAATAGAATCAGCTACTTACGCTCACTAACTTCTCAAAAGTATGTTATGAAAATTAACAAATTTGCACAAAAAGTGGAAGTAAGATATTTGAAACAAAGGGATTTTCATATAAGCAGTGATGTATTCAGGCATCTTTTCGAGGCTGCTTAGACTCCCCGAAAATCCGTGAACGCCCCCTCCCCCCGTGGGTTCTTGTACGATCTGCCCTTGTATGTAATCTAATTGTTTTCGTTTATAGCTGTATATTTGGAGAAATTAATTAAAAAGAAAAACTTAAGAAAATGAGGGAAAATATTATAATAATAAAAAAAACTTCCACGTGGACTTCAGTCTGAAATTTCTATCATTTTTTAATAAAACTTTAAACAGTCCTCGCTGAAGGGACAATTTTTAAAGCACTGACAACTCAGACTACTTCCGCAATAAAATCCCAATGCCACAGATTAGAGATGTTTGCACTGCAACACATCATCATATTTTGGAAGCTGGCATTCAGTTTTATTTCAGTCTTCTGGATGCCGACTTTCCATGTACGCGATTAAGCCTTAGTGTAGCTAACGTGATGTTACTGCTTCTAATATAACAAAATATTTGCTAACTAATTTTTAGCAATAGCAAATTATGAGCAATTGTTCCCATAAAAAGGTTGTTTTTTTTTCCGTGGCGATGGGTGATTTACGCTCTTTAAAAAAAAAAAAAAGAAAATCAACGTACTTAAACTGTCATCCACGCACACAAACGATTAGTTAGGTTGTTTTTTTTACTATGTGCTAATCTAAATAATCTAAAGGTGCTGAACCCAAATGGCAGTGGAGTGGTTTGCACCATACGTTTTCAGGGATGTCTTCCTAATGGCGGAAGTCCCAGTTACAGACAGGGGGAAAAACAGTGCCAATTGCGGACAGATCCTCTTTCTGTCCGCAACTGGGAAAGGGGAAAGGAATTAGTGAGGGATTAGGAAAATTCCTAATCCCTGACCAAAATTTCATTTGTCGTCATTCAAATATTGGAAAAGTGGTATGCAGACAAATTTGCGATTTATTATAATCATTCTATTTGAATATCTTCTCATCAGCCTATTTAAAAAAGTATATTTTTTTGTTTATGCCTTGTTGTACGCTACTGTGGGTCGTTAACAGAAAACGATAAAGTATATAAACATAAATTTATACAATATACAGCCGGGGCCAGTCCACCTTTAAGAATGAGCTTCCAGTGCAGCTATAAATTTTTTCAAACCCAATTTCTAAAAAAGTTAATATTTTTTGTTAATCTGGTTTATTTTATTCCGCCTTCTTTAATTGAAAACCAAAAGTAAAAAAAAAAGCAAATATTCTCATAAAAACATACTGTATATCAGTTTCAAAATAAAATTACAAAACTGAAGGTAGCTGTTGATTTCTTCGTCATTATTCCAACTTCTGAATGAATGATAGATTCTTCAAACAACGTCGGATATTCGCCGTTGTGGAAAACTCTGCCGTAGTTTTGCTGATCCGCTCATCCAATCTGATTGTTGCTTTTTGTCTTTTCTTGCCCTCGAGATTTAGGCACTTAATGTCGTACAGGAAGTCGTTGTTCCTCTCTTCATCTTTCAAGCACGTTATTAACTTCGCGACTTTAGGATGAGGATTTTTGATGCCTGCATTTAACTGATGGTTCCAGCCTTCGACGACATCATTTGCGCTGTGTTGTTTGTTGTTGCAGTTCCAGATTTCTACAATTGTTACCTGATTTTCCAGCCAATTCTGAAAGAATCATAAAATTTCTGAAGGTTTTCATTAATGGGACTGGATTCTTGAATGCATATCAACCATCGTCTTTATTTTTCACAGAAAGATAGGCCAATGAAGCACGAATTCGGAGGTGTTGCCTTATCTTCTGGTTATTGTTATATTCATTCACTAATCCCAGTTCTTGGATTTTTCGCTAAAGGGAGTGTTTACCTAATCTCTCACTAAAACTGTTCTGCTTTTCCAGTTGCGGACAGAACCGGATGTGTCTGCAATTGCCACTGTTTTTTCCTCTGTCCGCAATCGGGACCAAACCGTTTTCAGGTAACGCTGTAAAGATTCCTCATGTAATTAGAAACGCGCTTGTAGTTAGGCGAGGACATTTTCTCCACTCCTAATATTGGGAGTGGGGGATTTTCTCCAGCACAGTATTATCTTACTATCATCCTCAATGTTTTACACCACCCCATGGTGAAATCCGTGGGGCGTTACTGAATAAAGCCAAGTTATAACATTTTTAGATTTTTAATAATTTATATGTGTAGATTTCTGTGAATTCGCATTTGCGATATACGAGAATAAGGAAATTTTTATAGTCTTTATAATTTTTATATGCGTTAATGTACATATAAGTAACAAAATTGTGATTATATGTATATAAATGAGTCAACAAGGTTTATTCCCCTCCCCCCAGAAAAAGCTCTCTTAATGCAACACTGCATATAAGACAGTTTAGAAAACACTATAGAGGGAAACATGATATTACTCTACTCCTATAAGTAGAAAAATTTTGCATAGCGATAAATTTGAAAAAATCCAAAAAATATACCTCATAACAAAAGCTATGCTAAGGAAAAATAATTTTTCAAACATATCTCCTGGAAGCAGAAAGAGCAGAAAAAGGTTTTGACATTTATTCTTCCCTGTCGGAAAGCTGTGCATTTTTAAAGACAATAATGCTCCCCATCGTTATTTAGCAAATGGCATACACTGAAGAGCAATTGACTTATGCAAATGTGGTGCAAATGTTTTTCTGTGGTCGTCCCTGTAAACGGAAACGACATGACGTATGCAGCGATCCGACAATATAAGGAGTGATGCGACGGAAATCAGTAAGGGTCGGACGCAGTATGGGTAAGACAAAGGATCTAAGAGCATTTGATCGTGGGCAAATTGACGGGGCCCGACGAATAGGCCACTCCATCTCGAAAGTCGAGCTGGCACTGGGATTTTCACAAGCCACTGTGTCACGGGTGCACCATGAGTACATCGAATCCGCTAAAACCGTCCCTGCAAGGGCCAACTGCCGTGGACAACAGCGTGTGAATGAGCAGGCTCATCGTCGGCTAGCTCGCATTGTAACAGCGGATAGACGAGAAACAGTGAAAGGAATCACTAGGCAATTTAATGCTGGTGCACAAAAACGTGTAAGCAGTAGCACCATCCAGAACCATCTCCTCGCTATGGGGGACAGAAGCCATCGTCCCACGAGGCTACCGCTGCTGCCCGCACATCACAGGGTGCAAAGATTAGCATGGGTGCGGGAACATCACCACTGGACCCTAGACATATCGAAAAATGTCGCCTGGACTGATAAGTCGAGATTCACGTTGGTACATGCGGATGGCAGGATACGAGTTACCTCGCAATCCACATGAAGCGATGGTTCCTTCTTGCCAGCATGGTATTCTTCAAGCTTTTGGGGGTGGCATTCTCATCTAGGGACTGTTTATGTGGACTGAAACGGGACCCCCTGGTACGTGTGATATCGTCCCTCACAGGTCAAAGTTACCGGCATAAGCTGGACGACCATTTGCTCCCGTTTGTGCGTCTTCAGCATCTCACTGGGACCCTGATCCTGCAGCAAAACAATGCATTGTGCCATCGCTCCTGAATCGTATCCGAATGGTTGGATGAACACTCCATCGACGTGAACTCGATTACTTGGCTAGCCAGGTCACCTGACCTTAATCCCATCGAGCACATCTGGGATGCCATCGAGAGAGATGTTCAAGGCTCTGATCCTCCTCCATCAAATCTTCGTGTTCAGGGGTCGTGGATCCGTATGGCTTCCCAACGTTTCCGGTGTCTTGTCGAGTCCATGCCTAGACGAATCGCCGCCGTCATTAGGGCGAAAGGTGGTGCTACACGTTACTAGACAGGTACCTCTAATTCAATTGCTCTTTAGTGTAGAGTAAATAAATAATTTTTATAGGGCTTTTAGAAACGTAAATAAAGCTGCAAATAAAAGTATATAAATATTACACGTACATAGCACCAGAGCTTTGAGCTACAAAAAAGTCCTCAAGCGCTAGCAAAGTCTTCCACCAGGGGTATAATATACTGTGTTTAATTTTTTTAATCGGACTTTTAGAAGCAAAGATATCGATAAAAGAAAATTTAAAATTTGTGCCTATTAGCGGAGAAGATGTGCATTGTTTTCTAACGGAAATGCACATAAAATGTTTTCATAGTTAATGGTACCTGAAAGGAAAAAAATTCATTTTTTTCAGTTGGGAGTTTGGTCTCCCAGATACTGCTGCAAATATGTTGTCAACAGACATGCAAACGTACGCCATCAAATAGCACATCCGTGCATTAAATTTCTTTTAAAATGATATGCAAAACATTTTGCATCAGAAGGGACCTCAGATGAAGAAACAATTTTTCAAATCAGAATATTAGAAGCAGAGATATCGATATGTCATTCATGCACACCCTCCGGCGAAAAGACTGCACTATTTTAAGCAAAATGTGTTCTCAAAAGATTCTTTGTGGTAAACGCTATCAGTCCACACAAGAATTTTTGTTAACATAGTATGGGGAAGCGCAAATTTTCCTGTAAAAATACCAGAACAAGAGATGAAAATTTATGCCATCCTTTAGTGGTTTTTACCAAAAATGAGAAATTTTATGCCAAACATTTCGCATCAGGAGTTCCATCCAAAGCACGAAGAATCTTTCAAAGGGGACTTTTAGAAGCCATGATATCAGGGAAATCATAGTTTCACTTTACGCCCCCTAAAACATACATACTCTGTGAGTCACTTGAAAAACAAATTGTAGAAACATGCAATGCATTGACTATTATATGCTTTCCAGCATACGAGAGATTATTACTCAGGTTATTACCCAAGTTATGAGGATAATGGCTGTGGAATAAATCTGCTGTGGATTATATCAACATACGAGAAGTTATTACTCAGGTTATTACCCAAGTTATGAGGATAATGGCTGTGGAATAAATCTGCTGTGGATTATATCAACATACGAGAAATTATTACTCAGGGTATTACCCAAGTTATGAGGATAATGGCTGTGGAATAAATCTCGACCCTGTGTCCTGACCTTCGATCCCATTTTGATGATATTCAAGAGAACCGGTTAGGTATACTTCCCGAACAACATGATAAAGTTTTGTCTCAATTGAAGCATTTTTAGTCAAGGGCTATCGTATGGATCCCTCTCCAATGTCCTGGCAATTGACCCCATTTCCAAGAAGGTTCGTCCCCAAGTGGTTTCCTACCACGTACTAAAATTACATCGAAATCGACCAATTATTTACTCGAGTTATCGTGCGGACAGGCAGAAGGACGGACAGACAGACAGATGGACAACGCTGCAGCATATACGCTTCTTCAACCTACGGTTGGAAAGCGTAAAGAAACTGTACACAAAATACTTTTTGTTGTAAATGGCATCGAAAGGAATAAAAAAAAATTTCAATCGGATCTTTGAGGCAAATATATGGAATAAAATCCATTTTGAATGCGAAGTTATCTGCATTTACGCCCTTCAGCGGTTGATCGTATAAAAACTGGGAAGCAAGGAGAATTGTTCTCAAAATTCAAACTTAACAATGCAAGGAGCAATTTCTTAATCGAACTAATAGTTGCAGAGCTGTGGTGTCCACAGACGAACAAAATGATACTATAAGCACACACTGTATTTTACAAAACAAGTGCTTTTAAAACTGCTCAGTAATTAAAAATTAGGTTTATGTAGATTAATGGAGATTATTTAGCTTACCTTCGTTTCGCTAATGACGTAGCCACAAGCGAAACGAAGGTGAGCTAAATCGCCCTTTCAGAACTGCAGAGAATGAAACAGGAACTTAGGGGGGCTCTGAACCCCGGGCTCCGAGCCTTTACAGAAAACCGTCTACAGTCTAAGTTAGAACACCATGAGATAGTATACCAAATGTGGTGGTTCTAAGTTGAAAATGGTATATTTTACGAAACTTTTGTACGGGGGGGGCTCTAACACCCCGGGCCCCGTCCCGTTCCAAAAACCGTCTACCGTCTAAGTTAGAGTGCCGTGATGTAGTATACCGAATTTGGTGGTTCTAAATTGAAAACTAGATTTTACGAAATTTAGTATGGGAAGGGGGGCTCTGAACCCTGGGCTCCGACACTTTCCAAAAACCCACTGCAGTCTAAGTTAGAATACCATGAGATAGTATTCCAAATTTGGTGGTTCTAAATTGAAAACTGTAGATTTTACGAAAATTTAAAATTTTGTACGGAGGGGGTGGTGCTCCGACCCCCGAGGCTCGACCCGTTCCAAAAACCGTCTCCCGTTAAGTTAGTGTTTCATGACACAAAATTTGGTGGTTCTGAATTGAAAAATATAAATTTTAAGAAAATTTTGTATTTTGGTGGGGGTCTTATCCCCGGGCCTTGACCCGTTCCAAATACCTTCTACCGTTTACGTTAGAGTACCATGAGATAGTATACCAAATTTGGGGGTTCTAAATTGAAAACTATATATTTACGAAACATTTTTGTGTAGGAGGGTTAACCCCCTTGCCCCGACCCGTTCTGAAAACCGTCTACCGTCTAAGTTAGAGTACCATGAGAGAGTATACCAAATTTGGTGGTTCTATATTGAAAACTGTAGATTTTACGAAAATTTGTGTGTGGGGGTGTGGCCCTAAACCCCCGAGGCCGCGACCCGTTCCAAAAACCGTCTACCGTCTAATTTAGAGTACCATGAGATAATATACCAAATTTGGTGGTTCTAAATTGAAAACTAGATTTTACGGCAATATTGTAGGGGAGGGGGCTCTGACACCCCGGGCTCCAACCGCTTCTAAAACCGTCTACAGTGTAAGTTAGAATATCACGAGGTGTAAGTTAGAATACCAGATTTGGTGGTACGGAATTCGAAACTGAAGATTTTACGAAAATTTTGATGGGGGAGGGTTCTAACTCCCCGTGCCCGACGCGTTATGAAAACCGTCTACCGTCTAAGTTAGATTACCATGTTATAGTATACCAAATTTGGTGGTTCTAAATTAAAAACTGTAGATTTTTCGAAATTTTTATGAGAGGGGGGGGATCTGAACCCCAGGCTCCGACCCTTTACAAAAAACCGTCTACAGTCTAAGTTAGAACACCATGAGATAGTATAGCAAATTTGGTGGTTCTAAATTGGAAACGGTATATTTTACCAAAATTTTGTACGGAGGGGGGTGAGGGGGGAGGGTCTGAACCACCGCGCCAAGACCTGTTCCAAAAACCGTCTCCCGTCTAAGTTTGAGTTTCATGATACCAAATTTTGTGGTTCTGAATTAAAAACTGTAGATTTTACAAATATTTTGTCGGGGAGGGTATTCTAACTACCCGTGCCATCAAGCGTAATGAAAACCGTCTACCGTCTAAGTTAGATTACCATGTTATGGTATACCAAATTTGGTGGTTCTAAATTGAAAACTGTAGATTTCAAGGATTTTTTTATGGCGGGAGGGGGGGGGCTCTGAACCCCGGGCTCCGACCCTTTACAAAAAACCGTCTACAGTCTTAGTTAGAGTGCCATGATATAGTATACCGAAATTGCTGGTTCTAAATTGAAAACTAGATTTCACGATTTCACGAGATTTAGTATGAGGGGGGAGGCTCTGAACCCTAGGCTCTGACACTTTCCAAAAACCGTCTGCAGTTTATGTTAGAATACCATGAGATAGTATTCCAAATTTGGTGGTTCTAAATTGAAAACTGTAGATTTTACGAAAAGTTTGTACGGGGGGGATGGGGGTGCTCTGTCCCCCGAGCCTCGACCCGTCCTAAAAACCGTCTCCTGCTAAGTTAGTGTTTCATGACACAAAATTTGGTGGTTCTGAATTGAAAAATATAGATTTTAAGAAAATTTTGTATGGGGGGGATCTTATCCCCGGGCTTTGACTCGTTAATAAAACCTTCTACCGTCTAAGTTAGAGTACCATGTGATAGTATACCGAATTTGGTGGTTCTAAGTAAAAAACTATAGATTTTATGAGAATTTTGTGTGTAGGGTGGGTTAACTCCCTTGCCCGACCCGTTCTGAAAACCGTCTACCGTCTAAATTAGAGTACCATGATACAGTATACCAAATTTGGTGGTTCTAAATTGAAAACTTTAGTTTTTACGAAAGAAAATTAAGGGGGGGGGGGGCTCTGTACCCGTGCTCGACCCGTTCAAAATACCGTCTACCGTCTAAGTTAGAGTACGATGGGAGAGTATACCAAATTTGGTGGTTCTATATTGAAAACTGTAGATTTTACGAAAATTTTGTGTGGGGGGCTCTAAACCCCCGAGGTCCTAACCGTTCCAAAAACCGTCTACCGTCTAAGTTAGAGTACCATGAGATAATACACTAAATTCGGTGGTTCTAAATTTAAAACTAGATTTTACGGCAATTTTGCAGGGGGCGAGGTCTGACCTCCCGGGCTCCAACCGCTTTGAAAAACCGTCTACAGTTTAAGTTAGAATACCACGAGGTGTAAGTTAGAATACCAGATTTGGTGGTTCCGAATTGAAAACTGTAGATTGGATTTCACGAAATTTTTTAGGGGGTCTCTGAACCCAGGGCACCGACCCTTTACAAAAAACCGTCTACCGTCTAAGTTAAAACGCCATGAGATAGTATACCAAATTTTGGTGTTTCTAAATTGAAAACGGTATATTTTACCAAAATTTTGTACGGAGGGGGGGGGGGGCTGACCCACGGCGCCACGACCTGTTACAAAAACCGTCTCCCGTCTAAGTTAGAGTTTCATGATACCAAATTTTGTGGTTCTAAATTAAAAACTACAGATTTTACGAAAATTTTGTATGTGGGGTGCTCTTACCCCCCGCACCTTGACCCATTGCAAAAACCATCTACCGTCTAAGTTAGGATACCATGAGATAGTATACCAAATTTGGTGGTTCTAAATTGAAAACTCTAGTTTTTACGAAAATTTTTTATGGGTGGGTGGCTCTGACCCCGAGGCCCCGACACGTTCCAAAAACCGTCTACCGTCTAAGTTAGAATACCGTGAGATAATATACCAAATTTGGTAGTTCTAAATTGAAAACTAAATTTTACGGCAATTTTGTAAGGGGGGGGGGGGGGCTCTTGCCAACCGCCGCCCCGCCTGTCTCCAACCGCTCCCCAAAACAGTCTACAGTCTAAGTTAGAATACCACGAGATAGTATACCATATTTGGTGGTTCTGAATTGAAAACTGTAGATTTTACGAAAATTTTGTTTATGGGGGCTCTGACCAACCGGGCCCTGCCCCGTTCCAAAAACCGTCTACCGTCTAATATTTTTAGTTCCAAAGAAAAACGTAAGAATCGTATCCTGTCTGCGTGTCCAAACTTTATAAATTTGATCAGGGAGGAAGACGTTCGAAATCGTACGTTTTCTTGCATTCGTTTTGTATGTAACCATTATCTGTAAATGCGACGAATTGACGTAGTGGACGAATTGACGTAGTCGACGAATTTGTCCGGGTCGAATTGACGCTCGACGAATTGACGCATGCGACGAAATGCCGTAGTCGACGAATTGACGCAGGCGACGAATTAACGTAGTCGACGAATTGACGCACGCGACGAATTGACGTGACACCCTACATTTGATTTCGTGACACCCGAATATTGGGAGATGTTCTTAGCGTTAAACATAAGGCATGCTTAGCTAGCAGTATGTTATAGCATTCATTAGGAATATATTTTACATCTTAGCTACTTTTTTTGTTACGAGTGATGACAGATCGTTTTCCTGCAATGATTCTTAAAATTTGAAGCTAAGTAAAGAAATTAATAACTTAATGTAACTTATTATTGGCTCGTAAAAAAAATGCAACTCAAAGCGTTGCTGCAGATGACGATAACTGAACGTAAAATATTGTTTTGATCAATAGATTTCCCATGCAGGCGAGGTATAAGGAAATGCGGAAGTAACTGCAACATTATGTTATTTGTCTTGTACGAACACCTTTTATTAAGATGGTACTTGGGCTACTTTCTCCATAGGGTATCTTTGACCGATGATAATATTCGTCGTCTTTAATACCGGTTAGTAATTTGTTCCGTATGATATAGATTTCCATTTCTTTAGGGGCCTTCCATAACGTTTTTTAACATTTTAAGACTCCCCTCCCCCATGTCACATTTTGTCCGATGGTTTACACCCCTTCCCCTAAAAAGTACGTCCTAATTCCCGAAATCCCCTTTATTTTTGAAGACTGCTTTTAGAAGTCCGTTGGGAAACAGAAATAAAACATGAAATTATTTAAAGGAATCTTCCATATATTTACACGTTTGCTTCACAAAGTATTTATTAATTATGTAGGCATTAATTTATTCCCAATTGCTACCCGAACATTATCATTCTGAAATAAAGATCTACAACTGAACACATTCATTCAAAGTTTCAACACTCCCGATTATATCTTATACAAAGCACGATAGCTGTGGTAGTACAAATACGGAAGCATATTATTAATATTCTGATTTAGCTAAATATCATAAAAATCTGAAATATATTATATCTTTTTCTAATTATTAAAAGAAGAAAAAAAGAGAAAACAAAACGAAGAAATACTATCCACTATATTTTTGTCGCTGGACATTCCAATTATTAAACCTCTCTTCTCCCCATGTCACATTTTGTCCTTTTGTCAGGAACTCCCCCCACCCTCCCTGTAATTTCGGAAGTATTTTATGGACGATCCTTTATCTGCAGTTGAATCTGTTGTGTTTCATTAAATCGCGGACAAGTCTTTCAGATATGTGCTAATTCATTTCACGATGAATAATGCATTATATTCTTGGTAACATATAATGAATTTAGTAAATATGTATTTCTAAAAGACCAGGAATTCGAATTCAAAGACCATGAAAAATCCAAAATATTTCCTTTCTTGAAATGTTTGTACGTATATCACAAATTCTTATTTCCACATCACAGGTGTTCGTCATTTCAGTTAATTGATTTTATCAGCGGATATCACTTGCAGCGGAGAAATTGGAATGTTCTTTTGATTTATGGAAACTCGGGTTCTTTAATTACGACGCTGTGAAGGCATAAATTATTTGAATTGAAATATCTCCATTCCTTTTTGATGCTGATGTGCCTCCATTAAGTCAACCGTTTTAATGTTCCATCTAGAAATGCCAAATGTTTAATAATTACTCGAACTCATTTACTTACGATAAATTTGAAAAATATCTGTTTATCAAATACTTTTAACCAAAACTAATTTAACGTCCTGTAATGAGTTTCTTCTCAATTGCGTACTGTCGAGGGTATTGAAAAAAAACTGATTCCAAGTTCTTGTATCAAATTATATCAAAAGTACTCTTAATTTACATCAAATTTCGTATGCTCTGAGATACAATCTAATTTTTATCGACAGTGACACAGGAAGTCTCGCAATAAATTAACAAAGCAGGAAAGCTTTGTCGTGTTTCAAATTCTTTTTTTTAAAGATTTCAGCAGAGATATTTTACTAATCATATAATCATTCTTATCAGAGCAAATCGTATGTTATTTAGATATCAAGATGTATTAACTGTGACAACAGTTTTTTACATAAGCAAATCGTCATCTTTCTGATAAACGCTATGTATCTATAAAGTACTCGGCGTATCTTACCCATGTGATTTAGTATGAACTGAAAGAACGGATATATACCAGTGAATTTTCGTTATTGTTATTTGTTTGCTGTTTTCAAAATACGTAAATAAACAGCGCCGAATAAGGCCATTCCTCCTTTTAACTAACTGAAACTATTGTCTTGGCTAATTTGCAGAGGAAAACGTCTTACACCTTTTAAAACTGTCAGCTGTTATCAAATGTGACGCAGCACCTCCGAAAGTCTGTAAAAGATCTGATGCACACTTTAAGCCATTTCTTTAAGTGTTATCTACATATTTTAAATCATATGCAAATTTCTAGCCAAACTGATGATATGAATTTCTATGACTGCAAAACCTTAAAATCGCTATTTTCGTTTTGCATCTAAGTCAGTAAAACGAAATGATGGATTTTCATTAGGATATAAAGCACACAATATAGCTTTACTTCAAATAAGGCGAACAATTCATTTGGTACCCATATTTAGTTTCCAGATTTATGTTCTACAAAAAAAGGATTGTGTACTTCCATTTATAAGTTATCTTTGGTTAACATGTTATATTAATTGGGAAATATATTGCTTTTATATCGTGTTACGGGCACCAAATTTGAAGAGAAAAAGCGTCAAGGCATACGTTTTTTTCCAACTGGAAACTATGAAGCAGTAGCAGGCTAGCGATTGAACTGACGGAAGAATATTTATTGATATTTATTTGGCCACAGAAAGCACTTCGTTAATCCCAGAACCTCGAGTTGCACATAAGAATTATGCAGAATGTGCAACGTTTCCGTGAATTGGTTGAGGCAAGATATCCATAATAATCTAATACAGCATGTGCCGAAATTAAATTATTCCGATGAATGTAAAAATGCGGACGATTGGAGGCAAGATATTTGCAGCAAAGTTTCAGTTGAAAGTAATATTAAATATATACATAGTGGAAAATAGAGTCCCCTGGCAGGCGTCTGTCTGTTTGTTCGGTTGGTTGGTTGGTTGGTTGATTGATTTTTATGGCGCAAGAGCCATGTTTGGCCAAAGAGCGCCAGACACAAGACAAACAAACAGTAATAAAAAAACGTGGCATAAATCCCAAAATCTGGCTGAACAAGTAAAACCGAACCATGAGAATGATGGAAGGGCCAAAAAAATCAATGAAACGAACAGTATTAAAATCATGGTACAATGGTTAAAAACTAGCTGATTAAGCTGAGGAATCACTGGAGCTCGGAGAAATCCACCTGTGTCGCTGGTTTAGCTGTAGATCTTTTGGCAAGCCCGGCGAGAGCTACAGGGCGTGGAACAAAGGGCTGCACGGATTGTGGCAGAGACTGAAGTACTGCGGCAAAGGTACGCTGTCGGTTGTTGGGAATACCCAACTTGGCCTTGGCAGCAGGGTACGAGAGGCCTTCCAGGGTCTTAAGGCGCTGGATCGCCATCTCGTCCTTCCATTTCATACAGTTGCGGGAGTAAGCTGCATGGGCATCACCACAGTTAACACATCAGGCCGCAGAAGTGCAACCTTTGCCGTCATGTTCACTGGAGCCACAATTTGCGCAACGAGCGGAACGGTTACATGAACGTTGTGAATGCCCGTACCTCTAGCACCTGAAACAACGCAGAGGACTGGAAATATACGGGCGAACTCCACAGACTAAGTAGCCAGCCTTGATTTTGGTGGGAACTTTCGGGGTGTTAAATGTCAAGATTAAATTTTTAGACTTAATCAAAGAACCATCGCGTCGGAACATCATACGACGTGCAGCAATAACACCCTGATCTGCTAGTTCACTCAGCAATTCGTCCTCACTGCATGCCAAGAGATCAAACTCCGAAATAACACCCCGAGAGGTGTTAAGAAACGGGTAAGGTGTCACTTTGACAGGAATGCTTTGAAGACTAGTGAGGTGCAGAAGAGTGTTACTCTGAGAAACACTGCAAGTTTGGACAAGCAGGTCCCCAGAGCGAAGCTTCCTCACAGACGTCAAGGAGCCAACCGCAGCGTCCAAAGCTTTAGAAATAAAAAGGGAGATCTGGTGGACAGACTCTCATTCGGATCGATGGATTCTACAACTAAGTGTGTAGCATGCGTATTCACAGCAAATCGAGGGGAGACGATGCTTCAGAGGGACTGGTACAGCTGCCGAAGACGAGGTTACACGTTCTTGGTCCAGGTCATGATCTAAACACCGTTTAAGGTTATGGGACTTTGTAGGTTGAGAAGACGAATGGGAGTCGTTGTCAACTATCATTTTCTCAGGTGACTTGAGTTTGGAGTTTTTGTTTTTGTTTTTACCCATGGAAAAAGGCGGAGGATTCGTCTGCAGACTACTCCACCAACCACCGAGCCCTACAAGGGAGAACTGTAGGTCTGCAAGCCAACAGAATTACGCTGGACACAGTTCTGGAGCTTATACGCTGCAGATATAGTCCGTTGGCTGTGATCACCCGCACTCGGCGGACACTTCGGCCTCCAGAGTTCCGTCATGCCAACGCCTTTGGCATGATCCCACAGCCCCCGGGCTACCCTGCCGTGCTATACGACAATAAAGCCGCTAAAACCCTGTACACAAATTGGTTCAATACTTCTGACTAGAGGTGGGTTAGTCTCTAGCCTCCCGTTTACAGCAAAGCCGGGGTCGAAGAGGAGTGTTGGTACACAGGAGGCACTGCTCTGTTCTCCTGCGACCTCAGCCGCCAGGCATCCCATTTCCGCCTCACGGGTCTCCGCACGCGGCAAACATACAGGTAGGTCTAGCACCCAAACCAGGTAAAAGGGAAAATGTAATCCAAGGAAGACAAAACCCTAGAGTGGAACCTAAACGGAATCTGAGCAGCCTACGAACTGAGCAGTTAATATAAACAGTTAGTAGTGGAGGGTAACAAAACCACAAGACCGGGGTGATAGTACATAGCGTGGTAGCGATTAGGTAGAGTGTTCAGCAAGGGCACCTGGCCAGGGCAGAAATTAAATAAAAACGAAAAAGCGAGGCACAAGGCCAGCTCGTGATCGTGGGGGCGCAACTTCCCAACAGCTGAATGAACAGCCGTCCCTGCAAACTCCAACAGCACCGAAAAAACCAAACAAGCGGTGGCATGACACCAGATGTTGACCAGTCACAAAGTCAGCTCGGGCCGTGGGGGCGCTGCTCCCCAAATAACTGGAAAACCAGTTATCCCCGTGCGGGGCTGTTTGTTCGGGCTAATCTCGAGAATCGTTGGACGAATTTTGATGCGGTTTTCACCATTCCATAGAGCATTTGTCGGGGAAGGTTTAGGTGTATGAAACATTAATGTACTAACAATTTTAGGGACTAGTCAATGAAAAAAACGCCGTTCGCATTCTTTCGTGGCTTCCACTGCCTAAACAATGATGCGTGGCGACCTGTTTACCAAACTATTTTGTTCATTGGGAAAAGATGTGGGGCTAATGCGCAACGGCCGATCTGACAGGATGTAAGGCAACAGACTAAATGCGTAGTTACATCGGACGCTGAAAGGATGGGTTCAGCGGCGCTCGCAGAGAATTATTGCGTAGTTGTTTTCGTCCACGCGTATGTATCTCTTTGAGTAGCTCTTTAATTAGAATTTAAGAAACATAATTTCGATTGGCAAATGATAGACAAAGAATGGCTTTAAAAAGCGAAAGACAGTCGCCCGTTGAACGTAATAATAGTTTCTGTTTAGATTCGCTGTATATTCTAAATAGCTACCGTGCAAAGCCGGACCAGGTCGCTAGTAAATTCATAAAAAACCGACGGCAGAATAGAACGCATGATGAAGATAAATGAGATACCTGACTGGGTTTTTTTTATTTTAATTTACTAATATAAATGTGGTTATTGGTTTCAGAAGACAAATGAATCCTACAGTGGAATGTGTGTACAACGTTTATGAAGATATTTTAAAGAAACTGGACCACACATATCTTTAGTGAATGAATATGCATGACATTTAACGTTAAAAAATTTTTTTGGACGTCTCACCAGGGTATTTTCATTGGAGACATAAAATCTACTTCAGTAAATTAGCGATTCTTTGTGTTGTGTAGAAGACATGTAAAAAATTACGTACCTTTAAATAAGTAGTACTTTATATCTCATGAGAAAACATTAATTTACTGGCAGAAAAAATTAAAACTAAAGCGGAACGTTAACCTCACTTATTACGGTCTGTCAGGAACAGCAGTTTCACCATCTTATAATAAGGCGCATAACCGCATTTTTCAGTGTTAAGCAAATTATTTGTAACCTTCTTCATTATGGAACTTTATTTATATGTATTTTTATTTGAATAATGAAACGAATATTTATACTGTATAAGGGTGAGTTGAAAGTTTTGCGATATTTGCATAAACGCACGTGCTACGGCGGATAATTCACGTGTTTAAACTAGTTCTAGTCGCGCACAGCAGGTAGTCGACAGGGATATAAAATGGTAGATTTGCTGTGAACAGCATTGCGCGTCGTCGTTCTGTCTGTGGTTGTGACGACTAAAAGATAAAGAGCCACAACCGGCAAATTACAGTACTTTTGCACGAAGAGTTTGTACTCAGCCATAAATCAGATCAAGCAGCAGGAAACATTTGTGATACGAAGGAGGAAGGTTTCGTGGACCATAACACCGCACCCAGATGGTTCAAAAAATTTCGCTCAGGTGACAGAAACCTCGACGATCAGCCAAAGTCAGATAGGCCGTCTGGAGGAATTTCGAGACGATAATCCATTTTGAATTTGTTCCAGACGGTCAGGAAATCAACGCCAGATTATACTGTGAATAGACGGGGTGGATGTATGCCGATTTGGAGGAGAAGTTCCTGGCACTCACTGGTGAACAGAAAGTGCGGTCTCCTACAGCAGGACAACGCTCGGCCTTGTACTGCGCGAACTTGAACACATTGAACTGATGGTACACCCATCGTATAGTTCAGAACTTCGCCCCGACGGGTTATTACTTGTTCACGCCCATTGATGACTTCCTTCGTGGGCGGCACTTCAACAACCAGTAGGAGGTGGCAGCTGGGATGAAGGAGTTATTCGCCTTGAAGGACAAGAACTGGTAAAGGTACGTATGGCGACATAAAATGATCCAAATATTTCAAAACTTTCGACTCATCCTAATACATTTGAAACCACGGAGCTCCAAATGATAGAAATTTATTTGCCATGAAATGAAACTGGTTTCTATCAAATTTACGCAGACTGTCTAGGGGTCATTTAGTTGGATGTTCGAATATATAACTTTCGTTAGTGTATTGTACCTACTAAAGACGACATAAGACATTATATCAAAGAAAAAAAAATCAGGAAAATAATAAAATAATAAATCCTCAAATTTCGAATTAATAGCTAGAAGCGCAGTTAAAATAATTGCTGGAAGTTATACTCTTCTTTCAGTTGCTATCTATATGTTTTATATTTCGTGATCAGTACTAATGTATAAAGTACATGCTTGATTTCATACGAGAATAAATATCCCATGACACTAATTTCTAAGTGAGTCGAAAATTGTGGACTGTCTTCCAATATTCATTCCCAATAGCACGCAGTCCGCATTAGTTTATTTGTTTTTACCTTAAAGAGGGGACTCTTCGATGAAACAAATGTCTGTAGCAGTGTAAGTTATATAATTCCATTTCGATTAAATTTGTTTCATTTGTAAGGTGCATTTTAAGAGAAAAATGTTTTGGTTATATTTGTTTCTTCTTTCCTTTGAAGACTTCTGATCTCAATGTTTGGCCATAGTCCTGATATCCATTTAGTTTCATAACTTACTACCTAATCACACACGCACACGCATGTCTGCTAATTTCATAACTTCTTACGCAGGTACTGCATCGATTTCACAATTCCCTATTAATATAATACCAGTAGATTAGACACCTTTATTCGAAATAAATAACCATTTAGGTATACACATTCCGTTTAATGATGTAATGAACGCCAAGCTTTCACATTCCGAACAGGAAGCTTTCTGAAGGCGAAGAACACGCTAGAATACAAGAAAATAAGAATGGAGCAGTTCTTATGTTCTTGTATTCTAGCTTATTCTTTGCCTTGAGCAAGCCTTCCTTACGGAGTGCAAAAGCTTTGTTTCATAAAAGTCGCTACATCATTAAACGGAATATGTATACTTAAATGGTTTATATATTTTAAATTTTAACACATATGTAAGTCCCTCTATCTAATAAACTTCATTCTATTGAACTACACTGGCGTGCAAGAAATAAGTACAAGACGGTTTTTCAAATATAACGTCCTGCAGACCTGCTCCACATCGACTGATATCATCGTACCATAAGATCCACACGATGTAAGAATATGGGACAAGTGAGCAAAACCGTCCAAACAAGGAATCCAAAGGATACAAAGGCACTTTATTGAAAAGGTAGCTTCGAGGACAACTGGACAGAAGACACAAGCGCCCATGTGAGAAGCGGCTGTCAAGAAAAAACCAGTCTTTAGTAGGGGATATGATCTCCCCTGACTGCGTTGCCAGATTTGAAACATCTGTCCACGTTGAGGACGAGGTTCTCAAAGAGCTGTTAAGGCATCGCGGCCCATTCCTCTTGTAGCGCCAAACGCGCCTGCGGAATAGTTGCTGGCGGCTGGTGACGAGCTGCCAAGCGTCCACCGAGAAGGTCCCACGCGTGTTCGATTTGATTTAAGTCCGGGGACCTTGCTGGCCCATCCATGTGGTGAATATCTTCATTCTCCAACAGCTCTGCGACAGCCATTGGATGATGAGGTGTAGCGTTGTCGTCCGTGAACAGGAACTCAGGATCCACAGCACTTCTAAACACACGCACGTGAGGCCGGAGAACATCGGTACAATAGCGAACACCAGTGACTTAACCCCTTGGAAGATGTGGAGGTCAGTACGGCTACCAAGCATGATACTGCCCCAAACGAGAACTCCGCCACCTCCAAACCGGTCCCTTTCGACGATGTTGGAGGTGTGATTGCGTGATCCCTGTTCTCTCCACATGTGTATACGTCCAGAATCGCTCGTCAGACTAAATCGGCTCTCATCCGTAAAGAGAACTCGACCCCATTGCTGGTGTGTCCAGTTCTTGTGTTCCTGGCACCACAGAAACCGCCGTCTCAGATAAGTAGGCGTTAATGGCACACACAGTACTGGTCGTCGTGCAAATAGACCACCGTTTTGCAGCCTCCTGGCCACGGTAAAACGCGATAACGGACGTCCAGTTGTCTGTTGAATGTGCCTTGCTATTTCTCCCGCTGTCTGCCGTCTGTCTCTTCTAGCCTATAGGACAATATACCGGTCGTCCGCTGCCATGGTTGCACGCGGACGACCACTGCTAAACTCTCGGATAGCTGTTCTTGTCGTTTGAAATGCTCTTCAAGCTGGTGAAGCAATGCTGTGAGCGAGCCCGAACTCCTCGGCTACTCTAGTCACACTTCGACCTTCTTCCAACTTCAAAATGACGCGACTTCGGGTAAAGTCATCCAGATGTCGTCTACTGGATTGCCTGTTGGGAATATCACACCGTGGCAGCAACTGGACGTCGTTCAAACGGATGTACACCGTGCAATAACTTTCACCGAATTGCTGAGCGTACAGCGCCCGTGTGCTTCATACCCTTTTGATACCCTCACCCCGTCATACAGCATGTATGCGCATTCCCTACCGTACCGGACCCTAGTCTATCTATTGAGTGGCCTTTCGGTTCGATCTGCCCCCTCGTTTCGCTGTTATGCTAATTTCTCCTATTCGTCCTTAATTTTTGCACAGCACTGTACGAAAATTCGTAAGATATTTAAAATTCCTGCGCAAAAGCACGGTTTCGTTACATCCTATACAAATCTTTTCAGTAATTTGAACGACGTCATTCTCTTGAACTACAAAAAATCGTAAACTAATTTAATTCGTTGTGAAAAGCTGAAGCAAAAAACACTACCTCAAACAGGAGTTTGAAAAACCTTTTTCTTTTTTTTTTTTTTGGCAATGTGGGAAGTTTTTCACTGCAAACATCTCAAGAACGATAAGGTTTTTCTCTTGATAGCTGCAAAAATCTGGCTCAAATTTCATGAATAACCCTATTGAATATTTCTTCGTCATACAGTTTGAAAGAAATTAAGGTAACTCGAATAGCCTAGCGTGAACGAAATTTCACTTCACAATATGTTTCCCATTTGCATTTTACAAGGTTTCCCAGTATGTTGCCCAGTATGTGTCTTAATTGCATCAATGTGTTTCCTATAATTACATTCCTATTTCGGGAACTTTCTTTACGTGCCCACCGTTTTTTAAAACAAAAGCTCTACAATTCCCAAAGTCATCCATTATGGCATAACAGATAAATTAGGATACCAAAACTCCTGATACGCCAGAACGAAACTTCTTAAATTTTGCTAAATAAAAGAGACAACATTATGTTCTGTTTTTCTTAGGGAACCTCCATATCATTTCCATCTTCAGGTGCAATAGGAAAAAAATTGATGTCCATTGCCATATTTTACACTGATGAACCAATTAGGCAAATAAAGTATCTGCTGAAATAAAAAAAATAATAGTTAAGAACCGAAGGTTCAAAATTTTGAGGCATACACTTTAATAATTTTAAAAAGCTCCCTCTATGTTATTGGTTCGCTCAAAAAATTTAGTCGCCAGCATTCAAACCAAACCGGTTCATTAAAATTGGAAAGAAGGCGTGATGCCGTAGGTCCAACCGCCTTGAAAGGAGAAGTTCGTGTGTTTAGGAAGCACGTTTGACAGAGAGAGCAAATTGGATGGTGAAATTAGTAGGCGAGTGAATTCTTCATTGAAAGGCATGGCCGCTTTGGGAGGGTTTCACAGGAATGATGGTTTCTCAAGAGATTCCCGCATGTCTGTATATGAAAGGGTAATTGTTCCTCCTCTAATGTATAGCAGTAAAACCTGGGTACTGCAGAAGAAACATAGAATTCGTTTGTGCGCTGGGGAAATAAGTTACTTACGGGGTGTTTGTGGCAAGACACGTTCTGATTGTGTGAGGAATGAAGATGCGTGGCAGTGGAGCCATGTAAAGTAACATATTGTTAGCAAGATGGAGTCTAATATGCTTCGGTGGTTTGGCCATTAATAGAATGAGTGGTGAGATGCAACCTCAGAAACATTTTTTAGAGCAAGTGGCAGGAAGAAAAGATAGAGGAAGGACAAGGAAGTCATGGGTGGATTAGCTTCAGAAATGCCTGCATGAGAAAAAGATTATGAGTATGAAGTAAAAAAATCTTGTGTACGGCGTGTGATAGATGTCAGTGAAGCCCGAGTTGTATGTCAAGATCTCTGTAAATGGAGAAGTTTGATACGGCAACAACAAGTAGAAATTATCTGTTAGTTTGTGTTTCTTTGTGGAGCTAATTTCTGAATATCAGAGAACGGCTTAATGATATGTATGTATTGTATGTATGTAAGTCAAATATCAATTTGTATGCGCCCGCTTGACAATTCTGAATGCGTTGCCTAGGTTACTGTTAAAAACGTAATTTGTAGACGGGCCTCTTTACGGTCACTCCATCAAGGCTCATCAACAAAGTGGTGCCGGGTTAGCCAGTAATCTACAGCATATGAAATAGCTGTTTTCATCGGCGGATTTCCATGTTGCTCTTATTAGGATATTACTAGAAATTGTTTAAATATATAAACCAATATTTTCAATAACTTCGCAATAACATTTAGAAAGCTATACCATAATCGTAATACCATCGTTTGCACCAAACATGTCATCTCTTAAATTAGAGCAAATAACGTATCAAGGATTACTCGAACGCATTTCTAAATTTTTGAACATGAGCAGAAGTATTAAGTTTGCAAACGCAAATGTCTAAATAAAAAAAACCCTGGTATTCTGACTTTAGTCTGTGTACTACATTTTCTATCGTGTGTCTGTGGGTTCCATTTAATATCTCTTCGAAACTGGTGTTCGACTCGAAAGTCTAAGAGCCATAGATAGTAGGGTCTATACCTTCCCTTTGGGTGTAAACACTTCGTCAATAAACTTCGTTGGGGCACAATGAAATATTTATGCATACGTTTTTGGTGTTGTCTCGAAAAATGGTATAAAGTGCTTTACATTAAGGAAACTGTACACTAGAGGTGCGTACAAAATCACGTCATGGTTACTTTGTAACCTTACTAAAATGTCACAGTCACGGTTAGTGATCAGCGTCAAAAATCACCGTTCTAAACTCACGAGAAAACTTTGTTCCCTAAATTGTTCTAAACTAACACTACTTTTGGGGGACGACAGGTACGGTGCAAATCAAGCGTTCCCAACTCAAGCTACTTTCGTTAACCGCTCCAAAATCACTGGATATTAAATACAGATATTTCCCAGCTTTTTCACTCAGAAATCTCACTTTTAAATCAAACTACTTTCCATTAACCATTCCAAAATCACTGATATTAAATATAGATATTTCTCATTTATTCAGTCAGTAGTTTCACTTTTTAAGCTATTTATCTGACGGTGTTGTTGTTTTTTTATTTTAAGGGACATTTATCTATGCGTCTTTGCACCCAAACCACCGTTCATTGAAGTTCTAGAGCATCAATATTTTTTGTTTTAGGACTAGAGCACAAAATTTCGGAATAATGCTATTATTGGCTTAAAATATACCCGAATAAAAATCGTTTTTGGGTTTGGGTCTGCTTACAGACCAAGAGACCGAATAAATGAGTTATAAATAATAATTAACTTATCTTCCACTTGAATTTTTTTATGTACGAGCTTGACTACTAGCTGCTCTTCGGAGTTAACAATTTCATATTTACTGTTCCTCCGTTATTTACCTATGAAAAGTAACTAAACTACCTATGAAAACTAACTAAAATAGCTATAACACGTAACTAAGGATACAAGTGCCTAATTAGTCTGCCAGTGGAAATAGCACGATCACTAATCCTCTTGAGAACTCAGAACGAGACCTGCGAAACGAAGTGCCGAGTAACGATTAATGAAACGTTCCTGTGGATTATGATTTCGCAACGTGACTAATTTGAGCATACAGATACAGGTGCTCGTTCTTATCACAAACAGTGACTTTGTCACCGTTACTTGTCGCGGTTACTTTTTTGGAACGTTACCGAAAAGTCACTGATAAGCCCATCCCTACTTTACACCAACAAGTGCTGAAATACGCAATGAGTTCGTGGTTTTTATTTCGTAAGGAACACTCAGTTCCGTTCTTTTCTTTGGAAATCATTTGAACTTTAGTAAGATAGTTCCTTAGAGTATAATATTTATATTTTATTTTACACTGAATTTACTGAAATTTATTTAAAAACTTGGGTGACTAAAATTTCTATAAATACCCTACTCTACAAAAATTTTAACAGGGAGCATAGAACCTGTCAGGCCTTGCTGGCCTTTTCCCCTGCTTCCTCGCCGTGCTTTTTTCATTTGATATTTTTGTAACACTGGTTTTCTGCTCAGCAAAATAAATGAATTGAATTGGATTGATTTTTTTATCTTAAATTCAAATATGAAAATAATGTCTTCTATGAAGCAAAGGAGTTTAGTAGTAACCAGTTTCAGCTTCAACATATCGTATATTTACAAACAACTACATATCATACATAAATTACCTTAAATTTGCTGAACGTCTTCCTTGAGTGTACAAGAGCAGTCAGTTAGTACACTCAAAAACGGCACTTGCTTTGGTATTTCTGTTTGCTGCTCAACATATCTTGATGAAATTAATCGGTATATAATTTGAAAATTTGTTAAGTTTTCTTTCATTAGAATGTTTTGTATCGCATGGCATTTGTAAATAATTAAATTAACGGCTTGTCCCAACGCATGGGAAACCCAAATCGAGGAGGGCATATTAAGGGTAAAATTAACAATCGTTATTGCATATTCCTGTTGCATTAACTTGCACGGAATGTGATGATGCAACGACCTCAGATCCGCGCATATAACTAGCAGCTAAGCGAAATTGAGAGAGGACGTATAATTGAGTTGAGGAAGGCTAATTTGTCAAGTGGCCGTATCACCAGGTATTTGGATGGGAGCGACCCGGCGATCAGCGATGCTAGCGCCAAAGGTTCGAGGAGGGCACAACCCTGAGGCACGTGGAAAATGGACCCGAGGGCAACGAAAGAACGCGAGGATCGAGCCATTGTGAGAACCACGTTAACAGAACAAAATTCGTCCCGCTCAGCTATCCGTGACCATCGTGTATCTTCTACCGGTACCGTAGTAGATTGCCAAACGACTTACGCGGACCACTTTAGAGTTGGCCACATCTCAACATATCACTGCCCACCGAGCTTCGCCGTCACTCGCTGCTGTGGTGTTGGGCCCGATCAACGTTGGATGGTGTTCAGTTGCTGTTGTGTTGTCTTCAATAATGAGTTCCGGTCAGAAATTGTTCACTTTCTGCAAAAAAAACAAACATCTCTTCCAAATGTTTACATTCGCATTTCCAAATATGTAGCATTAAGTCAACAAATCGCCTTTCGGTAACGAAGTCACTTTCGCATAAACTTGCATTTCCACTGTAATAACCTTTTCAAGCTTTCGAGAACTGTGATAATCATGGACGAAGCACAAAATTTCTTATTCAATAGTTTTTAATCCTAATTATTAGAAGAAATAGTGCAAGTGAAATAATAAACGAAAATTTGATTACTGTTATATCTGCATTACCATTCAAGTAGTCAAGTAAACATTACGCCGTACACAAATTGCTGACTAGGAGGAATAGTAATCACACTACGGAAAACGGTAGGTAAAAGAAAAATTCTTCCTTTTTGTGGTGTATTGTTACCAAATGCCGGCTAGAAGTGTCTTGAAATCCTTTCAGATTATTAACGCTTTTATGTGTCAGTGGTGGGGAGAATGCACTACCTTTTAACTACCACATTTAGATGTTGTGCTAATTAATTTGAATATACACTGCTGGCCACCCAAAATGCAACACTTAGAAGGAAGTATCCGATTTGCCTGATATTCGCACCATGTGTCACCTGCGAGAGGGCATGCAAACGATTAGCATTGCAGGGCATATGCAAATCATGTGTACCCGGCACGCCACCGAGAGGCACTATACGAAGGGTGCACAGAAGGCGGGTTGTAAGTAGTGGAAGTGTGTTGTGCTGCCGGACCTGTGCGTGGGAAGCTACCAGATGCTTCGTCACAGAATACGGCAGTCATTCCAGCACGTTTCTAAGTTCGACAGAGGACGAATAGTGGCTTATCACGGTAGCGGTTTAACGTGCTGAGACATCGGCGCCCGTGTGGGACGACATCCAGCCACAGTGAGGCGAGTATGGATTCGGTGAATGCAGAAGGGACGGACGGACCGACGTGAGATATTACCGCCGCCGCGGCACACCACCGAACGAGAGGACCGGCATGTTGTGCGGCGGGCATTGACGGCTCCTACCGCCACATCACGAACGTTAGCGCAGGAATTAGGGTTTGTTGCGCAACAACCTGTGTCAGCACGTACCGTTCGACGTCGTCTTCAGGATCGGAGACTTGTCGCACGGCGCCCGTTGTTCCGATTACCATTGACGTTACACCACCGGCGAGATTGGCGGCAGTGGGCCGTTGAACGCCGAACCTGGACTACGGAATGGCACGACATTGTCTTATCCGACGAATCCCGCTTCAGCCTGCAACACCACGAGGGTGGGATCCGCGTGTGGCGGCACCGCGCCGAGAGACTGTATGACGCTTGCATTATGCACCGCTATACCGGTCCGTCGCATGTCGTTATGGTTTGGGGCGCAATTGGATATGACACCCGCACCCCTCTGGTACGCATCGCCGGTACACTCAACAGCCACCGCTACATCTCCGACGTTTTGGAGCCTGAAGTCCTCCCTTCAATGCAGGACCTGCCAGTAGCAACGTTTCAACAGGACAATGCGCGCCAACACGTGGCACGCATCGTGCAACTATTCCTCACGCCCCACCAGGTGTCACTTCTGCCGTGGCCCACCTGTTCTCCCGATATGTCTACCATCGAACACGTCTGTACCCCTTCCGGGCGAATGATCATAAGCCATCGCTTAGACCACTGCGCCACCTGGGCGGGAAAAACCATTTGCACGGATCTCGTGTTAACAACCAAAGCGCTGGAGACCTACCCGAAAGAACGCGTGATATCATTCATAGTCACACAATTCAAATATACGGCTTTCATATTTCTTTCCCATTCCTAAATTTTACAGTTTTTTACTACGTGACAACTGATAATGGTTAATATTATTCACATAGCTGTTAACATTATTAAAGTTCGGGATTTCTTTCCGCATCGGAGATTCGTTTCCGTACTCAGCGGTTCAGAATAACGCTAAACTAGCGGAGATTCCAGTGTGTGTCGCTGTACCGCCAAACTCTTTCGGTGTTTCAAGGATAAGTCAGGTCACTATGTAGACATTTTCCTTCATTCTCTGTGCTGTTTCAGTATTCTCATACTGATATGTTATTAATTAGAGGCTAGGAGTTTTATGATTTTGCATATTTTTTTTTTGGCAATACTGAAACGTTTTTCAAGTGCATAAAAATATGTTTCATACAAAACAAAGTTGATTTAAGTCCCTTTTTAAGGGCATTTTTGCATTTTTTCGTAATTTATATGCGATATGGCATTTTTCAGGTTTTTCGGTCATTTTAAGTCAGTTTCCTGTTATTTTCCATTCAGTATTTTTCATATTCCGCCATTGCTTTTTTAAAGGCATTTTTGGATGAATTTCCCTGAAACCATATTTCCCCCTGTAACCCAGAAGCAAGACTGTGAAAACGAAAAGGAGGAGGGGGCGGGACAGGGCTCGTGCACCAAACATCTGTACATGCGTCAGAGCAGACGGCTGCGCCACGACGACGGTAAAAGCACACCCTCCCCTCCTGTGGCTCTTCCTTCAAGCCAGTGATGAGCTGTTCTCATATTTGGGGTACGGTCATTGCCATTTTGTCGGAAGGCAAGGTTCGTTGCCGGGGAGGGTGAATAACGAACTCCGCAGGCTTCACGCTCTGTTTGGACAGAGAGAGTCAAACAGCCGATACAGGTTTCATTGTATAACCCTGACTTCTTTTCTGCTTTCCCTCTAGTGTAGTGTGGCTGTAAATGAACTTGTCGAAATCAGTCTGCGAGAGTTCTACAGATAACGGGGGATCATTGTCTCACGACATTTTTCGGAAGCTGCACGCGTTGTTTATTATCTGTGAATACTTTTTGCGTAGTAATTGTGAATTTCAACACCTGACATGCCTAAAGTGAAAGAAAGTGCTTCACAGAAATTAAAACACTTCGTTTCTGAATATGGCAAAAATGTATTCTCTACTGATGAACAGATACTATATTGCAAACTTTGCGACGTGAGAGTTGCCACGGAAACAAAAATATACTGGGCAGCAGCCTATCAATAGCGAAAAATATACTGGGCAGCAGCCTATCAACAGCGGAGAAAACGAACGAGGTCTGCAGCGAATCCAGGACGATAAACAGTTACAGCAAATTCTCCTTGGCTAAACCTGCGTGTCTTGAAAACATTGTGCATGCTACGAAGAATTAATACACATAATTGATGTGGATTAGGAATATCAAACATAATTCATCGCTCTTTCCATGCTTATAAGTGAGTCACTGAAAAATTCTCAACGGCCGCCAGAAGGAATTGAACCTAGGTCCTTCCAGTTATGTGATTCTCGGGAATTCGAAGCCGCTGTGGTACAGTGGCAGCATGTCCGGCACGTAAATCGAACTGCGTGGGCGCGATTCCCAGTGGCGGCCGATGATAATTTTTTTGAGACACACTTATAAACGCGGAAAGAGCGATGGATTTTGTTTGCTGCTCCTAATCCACGTCAATTATGTGCAGTAATTATTCATTCGTATTTCAGTTATTTGTTATGTTGGGGTTCCCCATCTTTTGTGCAGGGCTCCAAGAAGGAACCTGCCATGTGGTTTGGCAGTTTCTCGTATGTGAGTCTCGGGAATTCGAGGCCACTGTGGTGCAGTGGTAGTCTATGTCCGGTGCGTAACTAGAAGGCTTTGGGTTACGATTCCCGTTGGAAGCCGATGATAATTTTTTTGTCTCACTTATCAACTTGAAAAAAGCAATAAATTCTGTTTGATGTTACGAAGAATTGTGCGAAGTCTTCATTTGTGCTCATACGCCCTTGAGAAAAGTTAAGAATCCGAAAGTGCATGGCCTTTTAGAAAAGCACACTGAGAAGTCTGCCAGATTCCTAAACAGTAAGGATAAATTATATCAACCGCTGCTATAAAGACACCATGAAGAAGATAAGAAAGAATTAGCTGACAGGAAAACCTGGATGTCAATGGATGAGACAACTGACTCTCGTAGACCATATGTAAATAATATAGTGGTAGGCACACATATTATTTACATATGGTTGTGCTCATACGCCCTTGAGAAAAGTTAAGAATCCGAAAGTGCATGGCCTTTTAGAAAAGCACACTGAGAAGTCTGCCAGATTCCTAAACAGTAAGGATAAATTACATCAACCGCTGCTATAAAAACACCATGAAGAAGATAAGAAAGAATTAGCTGACAGGAAAACCTGGATGTCAATGGATGAGACAACTGACTCTCGTAGACCATATGTAAATAATATAGTGGTAGGCACGATGGAAGGAGATGGCCCTGTTGAACATTTTCTCATCAATTGTGAGCATCTAAAAAAAGTGAATTTTTCTACAAGAAAACTCATTGATAAGTCATTGAGTTTAATATGGCCCAATGGCGCCCAACCGGACAATTTCCTGATCTTCATGACTGATACTGCATCTTACATGATAAAGGCTGTTAATGCTCTGAAAGCCCTGTACTCAAAAATGGTGTACCTGACATATCTAGCACATGCCTGTTATGCAGTTGCTGAGGAGATAAGAAAGCAGTTCATCGAAGTTGGCCAGCTAATTGGGTGCGTAAAGAAAGTCTTTGTAATGGCACCATTTGGAGTGGCATCACTCAAATCGAAGGCCCTGAACCTTCCTTTGCCGGTTAGGTCATTCACAAATTTCTTCATCAGATCTATTTGAACCACTAATATCACTTTTAACCACATATGGGATATTTGAACCACTAATAGCACTTTTAACCACATAGGGGATTTGGATTGAAGCATGCAGCAATTACTGTGACAACTTCACAGTTGTGAAAAAGATCATCGACTCGTTTGACAGCAACGAAGCGACCTCAATTAAAGTTGCGTTGAGACTACATTCTGATATTGAAATTGCAGGTAAATTTTCCTACATCAAGTAAACTTTTTTGGATTTCTGCCTGGCTCCATTACTTCCTTTGAGTAGTCAGCAGTGCTATTAGTGGTTCAAATAGATCTGATGAAGAAAATTGTGAATGACCTAGATATTGTTACTGGAAAAGAGGGAAATGCTGTGCAAAGAAAATTTAGTAAGTTTTAAAAAAACTATGTAGGATATATACAGGTTAGCGTTATTGCTGATGTGCTATCGGGGAGAAACGTTTCCCTTGGTAAAATTTCAGAAGACTTTAAACAAAGTGACGTATGTTATTTCAAATATGCTCCTGTGGTGTCAGTAGAAGTGGAAACGAGTTTTCAATGTTTAAAGTTTTGTTGGCAGACAATAGAGAGTCATTCTCTTTTGAAAATCTGCACAGTTCTGGACTGCTGAAATAAAATCTTTGTTTCCCATTTTTTTCTTTTGTATTATTAAAACTTTCATTTTGTCACAGGAACTGTCAGAAAATGTAAGTTGCATTTTTGTCCTTTTCTTGTTTGCTTTTATAGGACATATGTTAACAAAAAAAAAGAAAAATTCTTCGCAGTAACTGTAAAAAGTTAAATTGTACTTTTAAGTTTTTTTCTCTTTTTTATCTTACAGTGCATGTTTTCGAGAAATATTTTTTTTAGTTTGGAACAGAAACTGTATAACAATTAAGTTGTATTTACTCTCTATTTGTTTTACATAGGTCCTGTGTTGGTTAGTAAAATTAAGAATTTCATTTGACACAGCAACAGTCAACAGATTAAATTACGTTTTTCAGATTCATTTTGTTTTGTTTGATGCACATTTTCTTCTTTTTTTAAATTATTTAGTTTTGCAAGGAAATAAATGTGCATTTATTGGTACTTTTTTTGTTTTATAGGGCATTTTTTAGTTTTTTTGTGTGTCATAAATGCATTTTTATCGGGCATTTTCTTGCAAAATTAGGCAATAAAATCCTAACCCTACTAATTGCATAATAAAATTGAAATATAAGGCTGTCACATTTATTCTCATCCTGAATGTAGTATATCATTATTTGGGGAAGCTTCCTCCTTCGATTATAGTTCCTGTTGCCGTTCTAAATGACAAAAATGTTTTCCAGTTCCAATTGAGTAACAAATGAAGACTTTATGAAGTTAGGTATCGTATCACCAAGATCCCTTTTAGATATTAATGCAAAAATGTGAGTTTTGATAAATTTGTGATACATTTATAATATATTTATTTTACAGTTCGGACTGATTAACACGCGAATGCTTTAAGAACTTAGATCTCATATCACTAAAGTTCCTAGTAAAGATTAATGCAAAAAGAGGTGTTCAACTTTGCTGTTTCGTTTTGAGGTTGTATTTTTGATACAATACGTTTACTGAAAATATATGTCCATGTTACGTAAGTTACACGTGAAAAATTCAAGTAAGATATCAATGAGCACATAAATGAAAATCATTCAAAAGAACAAAAATACATGACTACGCAGCATTTACACTAAATTGACGATGCTTAGATAAAACTATAAGATAACTTTAAATATTATCTTTTAGTTTCTCCAAAATTGATAAAATATCACAGAACATCGCCACTTGTGAGATAAACAATATCTAGAATTATATATATATATATTTCACATTAAATTAAAAAAAAATCGAAGTTAAATTGTTAAAGTCAAGAACTTGTTTTACTGATGTTGAGGTCGTTATTAGAATCCGAAAAAGATCTTAAAAGATCGTGTAATACTGTGCTTAATGAGTTGTGCTGCCTTGAAAAACGCTCCCATCAGCAGTGGGATTTCACGTGATATGATTGAATGAAGCACATATGCATTCAGTGACGTGCTCGTATACTTCAACCCAACAAATCTCCTCCTCCATGAGATGTGTTCCGCAGAAGCATCCCAGATATTCATTTCAAATCTGTATACTCTTCACAAGCAATTTGATATGGAAAGAATACTAGAATAACTGAGGTGTAGAAACAGTACCTGCAGGGTTTACCACAAATAATGACAATAAGTGTTAAAGTCCTTTGGAATATCTCAGCTGATCCCTCTTGGACCTGATCTCCTTCAACATGTGTTTCTGCTTTTAGGGAACAAAATCTTTTGTTGCTTCCCCAAATTTGATTTTGCGAATAATATTCTCCATTTTCCCAACGAATTATTGTCCTGGTTTTCGAGAAAATCATCTTTCAAACTTTATCAGGTTTCGTGAACTATATACAACTGGAAATGTTTATTGGTGATAGCAATGTGAACATGAAAATACATTTATCTTTTCTAATATAAAGCAAAATTTGAACATTTAAGTGGTTACAGCGAACGTGTTTGGTTCTGAATGTTCCCCAAATTAAAAGTATGATAATGTGAGTGGTATCGATTTTATTTACCCGTATTATGGTCCATTTTAAATGTTAACTATCTAATATTTGGATATCAGTGTTTAACGGTGAAAAATGGTTTAATAACAAAAAAATTACATAATTTCTCCTCTCCTTTTTTTGAAAGATTCTCTGTCTATAACCCAGATATTTATGTACTATAAAAGCGATGATGGTGTTTTAAATATTTATAAATCGAAAAAGACTATTTTACCTTACGACATGCATATTTCATTACTTCCCGAATTAAAGGAGGAAATTAGTTTCATGTACTTGCAAAGTTTCCTAATGTGAAAGCCTGTGAAAACGTACGTAAATGGGCTTAGTATTATACAACTCGCAATGCGAGTTTTCAGCTCTCCTATGATGTGCTTCCCACCAGACTTCACAGGAGTCAGGAGTCGATTGGATGCAAGATATTCCTACCATTGGTTATTGCCTGATCATGTGGAAGTTCGTTTGAACTTGTTTGTCAGTTGTTTATTTACGAAGGGAAACGAGCAGCGGATCGCGTGATGGGTGGACTTCGCTTTTTTTTTTTTTTTTGATTGAAGGTTTAACGACCACCGTGAGCAACTCAATGGGCTATAAGCAGTCTCCCGTCCCTAATTTAGGGCCACTGGTTCTAGGGAAGGGACAGAGCCAGGGCCGTAAGACAAACACAACATCTATGAATCACCGGGATTCGAACCCGGACCCATCATGGACGAATGATCACAAGCCAGCGCTTAGACCACTGCGCCACCTGGGCGGCACTTCACTTTCCCTGGCGAATCTTTAGTTATTTTCATTAATCCCATTCAGCGGGGCAAAAATATTGTTGCATACATAATGATAATGGCTGAAGTTACTTGACAGATATGGTAAGAAAAGAGCAGAGTGATCCATCATTAAAATACTCATTGGAATTTTAATGTTATGTTATGAAAAGTGTAAAAGATATCAAAACTCTCTTACTCAGGTTCAAAATTACTTTCTATGCAATTTCAAAAGAGGTGAATATTTAACCCAATTTATAAGAGAATCCAAAGCATATTTGTTTTCCATTGGTTCTGAAATATGCGAAAAATGTACTTCATAGTATTAAAACTGATAACTTTCAATAAATTTGTTTTATTTAAAGGTATTTTAAATAAATAATTTTTTGCTGTAAACATGTATAATATTACCTTGTTTTGAAGTATAATTTCTAGAGAATTGAATTTATAAGCAAATATTTAATTGAATAGTCAATTTAAGAGCCTATCAAGAAATGTCTGAGAATTTTCTTATCGCTTCTCTGTGGAAATTCAAGGGAAAATGCAAATAAGAAGTTGGAACATTTCAATAATAGTGATTTCTTTCAGAATATTCCTGGGACAATTTTGCCCCAACATACTGCACAGAGCATGAGAAGAAATGACGAGTGCCGAAATGTCCGTTTTCTTGTATCTTTTAAGATATACACTGAAGTGCTAGAAAAACTGGTGCTCCAGTCTAAAGCTTAGTAGGTTCCCCACGGGAGCGCAGGACTGTAGAAATACGAAGGGGCACGGACTCCACTAGCTTCTGGAAATATGCTGTAGGCAATGCACACTGTACATATTTCCTGCAGAGCGTTCCACAATTCGGGTGTATTTCAAGGTTTGGGATTCCTGTGTTCGAAATGCATTGCATGGCATCCCAAATGTGCTCTAACACGTGCATATCTGGGGATTGGGTGGGAATGGCAAAACCCTAAATTCAGATGAATGCTCCTCTAACCATAATGTGGCGTCCCGACACTTGTGTGGAGGTGCATTTTCCTGTTGGAACAGGCCCAACCCATCAGCATGAATGCAGGACATGAACGGGTGTACCTCGTCAGAAAGGATGCGCATATAGAGTTGGCCGGTCGCAGACGTTTGCGTACGCACCAGGGGTCCCAGTGAAGTTCAGCTAAACACACCCTATACCATAACGGACTCCCACCAGCCTATAGAGTTCCCTGTTGACAGGCGGGATCCATAGCTTCATGGTGTTTTCGCCACACACGAACCCTTGCATCTGCCCGATACAGTTGGAAACGCGACTCTTCAGACCAAGCTACTTGTTTGCAGTCATCAAGTGTCCAATGGCGGTGTTGTCGTGCACAAGCGAGGCGCATAGCTTTGCATCGTGCACTCATCAAGTGGACTCGAGTTGGGCGTCGGCTCCCAAAGCCCGTATCGTGCAGGGTACGTTGCACAGTCCGGACTCTGATGCTTGTTGAGGCCCCAGCATTGAATTCCGATGATACACCTGCGAGGGCGTTGTACGCCTATCGCGTGAAAAGTTTATTGGCAGCCGACGATGGTCACGTTCAACAAATGCCTTTTTACGGCCACACTGGTATCGTAGGTTGGAGATTTTGCCGGAGTTCTTGTAGTCACGGTACACCCTTGCATTGGTCGTCCGTGAAAATCCCAACTTCGTTTCTACCTCCGAAATAATATGGCCCATCTCTCGAGCGCCAACTTTGACACCGCGTTGAAAATCGCTTAAATCGTTATTACTTTTTATTCTAATGCCGGAAACAGATCTGACAGCTGGCAAGGATGTCTATCGCTTTATATACGCACTGGAGGACGCAACCGAATACGCGCATAGGCGATCTAGCTCGTCTATTCCAGGTTTTTTTTGGCACTTTTGTGCATTTTTAGGTCTTGTATGTATGTAGTAGTGATATATTATTTGTGTGTAGTTATACCGTTTAAGAAGAAAAGTGTTAAAATAAGTAGAACAGTGCTGTCACACGATGGAGTGCGGTGCCCGTTCCCCAGTGTGTTTTGTATAAATGACAGTTTCAGATGTTTATTAAAACGGATCCAAAGTTTCGATTGGTAGAGATATTTCTGCCCAGAAAGCTCTGCATGTAGTCACTAAAAGCCACTCCTTCCGGTACTTGGGAGATATGACTTTGCGAGATCAACGTAGTGTACTTAGCAATACATCCAGTGTATGCCTTATTTTAGAAGACAACACCACTTGTTTCAGAAGTGAATGCCTTTCCTAGAATACCTTTCAAGCCATCGACATCTTTCATTTCACATTCCAGCACTCATCAAACATTCCTGTATGATATTTCGAATTTCAGGATCATAGTTATTGTTCTATTTTAAAGATATTGTAATTCTTTAGAAAAAACGAAAGTAAATAGCATATCCATAATTAAAAAAAAACGATGAAAGGAAGGTACGATTTTTAAAAAGTATAAGACAATCAAATTCTCCTCAATATTTAAAAAACTGGAATATCATTTCGCAAAGTGTTTACAGGGCAAGAGGATTGTATTACGTTTAAGAAACCCTCCGGCCATCTTCTTTCATCTCTCACCTCTTAAAATACATTTTTTGTCTGGTATCATTGAAATAGTGATATCTAATTTGAGTGTAGCGATAACTTTGAAGAAGTCAAAGAGAGTATCACCGTTTAACAGCCTCAGGTGTGTTAGAATATGAACACCAGACGAACTTTGTGCTCCCGAATTTATCACTGTACGGCATGAAACACCAATACAAAGATGCGAACGAGTCGTCAGTAGACAGATTAGTCTTGAACGCACAGAAATCTTGTAAATGGTCCTCAAAGTAGCACGACAGCACGGCAGTCGTGCTATTTTGCATGACCACTGCATGGCAGTGAACAATAGCACACAGACATCCACGGTGTTAGTATAGAAGCGCAACACTGTCCCAGGTCAGGCTTTTTTGCTGAATCTCAGTTCGAGTCGTCTGCTTAACAAAGGATTTGTGTCTAGCAGCCCATTTGGCTCTCAACCACAGACGCCTCAGGCTGAATGTCACCTCGAACACAAGCATTGTCGTGCTGATTGGCAACAAGAACGTTCTTTCCGACGAGCCACTATTAAACTTGATGCAGCATGAGGGATCACTATAAATATCCACTATTAAACTTGATGCAGCATGAGGGATCACTATAAATATCCACTATTAAACTTGATGCAGCATGAGGGATCACTTAACATAGCCACTACTAAACTTGATGCAGCATGATGGATCACTATAAATAGCCATTATTAAACTTGCTGCAGCGTGATGGATCACTATTAATCAGCCAATATTAAACTTGATGCATCAGCCACTATTAAACTTGATACAGCATGATGGTCGCAGACGCGTTCGAAGATATCGTGATGAATCTTGCACTATTAAATCAGCCACTATTAAGCTTAATGCAGCATGATGGATCACTATATAGCCACTATTAAGCTTAATGCAGCATGATGGATCACTATATAGCCACTATTAAACTTGATGCATTACTATTAATCAGCCACTATTAATCTTGATACATCACTATTAATCAGCCACTATTATACTTGATGCATCAGCCCCTATTAAACGTGATGCATCAGACATTTATAAACTGGATGCATCAGCCACTATTAAACTTGATGCAGCATGATAGATCACTATAAATAGTCACTCTTAAACTTGATGCATCACTATTAATCAGCCACTATTAAACTTGAACCATCAGCCACTATTAAACTTAATGCAGCATGATGGTCGCCGACGCGTTCGAAGACATCGTGGTGAACCTTCCAGCGTCATACCGGCCCAAATCCAAATTTCATGGTTTGTAGCATCATTGTGTTAATTTCGCGATCTGACTTGATACGAACTGAGGGAACCCTCAACAGCCATCGGCAAACCAGGGATGTTTTAGATGCTGAGGTGGAAACCTTCCTTCTGAATTGTCCTGTAGCTGTACTCTTGCAGGACAATTCTCGGCCACATGTGCTCCGGAATCAACAAGACCTCTTCTATGCACGGCACATAACGTTTCTTCCTTGGCTTGCAGGGTCGTCGGATACGTCCCCGATCGGACATGTTTAGGTCACTGTAGCTAAGTGCCTGACATCTCAATTGCCTCGTCATTCAACAAAAATGGCCTCTGGTCTCGCATACAAGCAGTATGACAGGTTATTCCCAAGGACTATACCAGAAACCTCTTCCATTCAATGCACCGCCATGTAAAAGTTGTTAATGTTGTTCGAGTTGCTTCACACGTTACTGAGTTCTGAATCGAAAAAAAATTGTGTAGCTCTACAAATATAAACAGCTACCTCCGATAATCTGAGATACCTGTGATATAAATTTCATTTAAGTTGTGCGATTAATTCTGGGTCTTTCGATCATCACAAACAGTCTTGTAATCATGCAGAAATGAAAGGTGTAAATAACATTGTGAGTTTAAAGGAATCTATCGTCAGTTCAGGTTACTTGACTATTTTATACCGAATTATAAAGATGCTTCTAAACACACCTGACTGTAGATCTTCGTACACCATTGTGAAGCCAGACTGCGTATTACAGTGAAGCCAGACTGCGTATTACCGTGAAGCCCGACTGCGTGTTACCGTGAAGCATTTACATCATATTTTGGTATTAATAAGAAAAGCTCTGAATTTGACGCATTATTGACGAGTCAGCAGATAATCATATTTGAAATACTGTCAGTCAATTTTGTTATCATATCGAATTTTGAATTATTCCGACATCTGCAGTTTAAATAATACATTCAAATGTCCTGGTTTGTTAATATACCTGTTTAAAATCAGTTTGTAATTTTGCTTTTCCAGTTTAAAACAAAATATATATTAAACTTTTCACGTTGTTTGATTCCTTCTTATTACATATCATAAAACGCTTAGCAAAATACACTGTTTGGACCAATTTAGGGAAAATGTGATGCCGAATGCAGAAAAAGAGATGATGAGTTGCCGTTCAAAACATGATTAGCAGTAAAACATAAGATAGCACACAAAAAGATGGGGAACTAATGAAGTAAACAAATCAAGTCTATCGTATAGGCTATGTGTTACGGGTAACTGCTTACACGTCAACTTATTCGCGTGGCATATATTAAGCAATACGAACGCCTGTTTCAGCACTTGATATTTCGTTTGAGTTGCGTGACAAGACGCATTTTGTGTTCCTATAAATTACCGAACATGCTTTTCAGGCTTATTGTCAGACCCGTTCCATCCTATCAATTCAATGCCATCCTCAACCATTGTAACGAAAACTGCCTGATCACATAAGGCTGAAAAATGTCATCAATGAAGATGTCTGAAACCCTGTTTGCAACTTAATAAGAAATAACATTTGGTCCCACTGCATTATTTCGATATCGTATAGTTTTAAGAAGTTCATACTTAATGATAAAGAGATCTGTAATAGTGACACATCTCGAAAAATCTCGCAGAAATGATACCGGTTATGAAAATAGGAGAACATGCTCTGTGTTTCTCGTTCCCTTGAAACGGTACCTCGTCGAATTATTAGACTCCACGCCCAAGAGCATGTCGTTGCCGAATAAAACTGACAACAACTGTTACTTCTGCAGGCGAAATATTCGTCATCTCATTGTGTGTGTTCTGTGAATTGACAAGTTATTACAGGGATACGCGACATCTATACATGGTGAACATGTTTGGGCACTGCATAGATTTTGCTTATTGCGCTAATTTAAATATCCATGCTAATCCCGAAACGGTTGCATCTTACTGGCCACCAGGAACGCAACACAACTGATTCCGCAATCATTCACATAGGATTTATTTTGTTCTGTCTGGTCCACAAGGGAAGCATTTCAGTCGAATACTTGAAAAGAAGGCATACTAGGCGGAAGTTTTAGGATCACAATCGGAAAGCTGTTATACAAAGAGAAGTCAGAAGCACTCGCTAGTAACCGGGAAGAGAAAAGTGTGTGGGTGGAGAATATACGCCCATATTTTAAAGAGGGAAACAGTACTACCAGTTACGTGGACTGACCTGCTATTCGACGTAAAGACTGTATTTTGTAATTCAACACATCTGCCCTAGTTACGGTAGATCCTTGAGACCTTCCTTTTGGCAGGTAACCGTGCTAACTACCAAGCCAACGGCGGTCTGCGGTCCGTGTATTGAGGGCATGAAAACACCAGAGTCGGTGACTTTATAAAATGAACATCAGATACCAGGCCATTTAGTCGGCGATTTCTTCACACTCTTAAATAATAGTTACGGACCCTTTACCGTTAGGTTTATGATCGAACACTTTGCCCTGAATTTTTTCTGTTGGTTCCTGTTTGTCGGAAACCAGTCCATAGTCGTATTGTGAACACTTGTGAAACACAAAAGACCATTGGGCGTCCTTTCACTAGGTGAATAGCATCCTAACTTTTTATCTTGTGCCAGCCGTCGACTTTGGAAAATTAGAAATATCATAAACTTTCAGCTAGAAATATCATAAACTTTCAGCTAGAAATATCATACACTTTCAGCTAGAAATATCATAAACTTTCAAACAATTCAACTTTCTCATACACTATAAAACATAAAGGAATGACCGAAAGGCCACCGGACACCTAGAAGAGAAACACAGCATAGATTTTATTGCCTAGCATTAGTACGGTGTCGGTCCACCTTTGGCCTTAACGCATGCACTTACACTTCGAGACATTCTTTCGACAATGTTTCGAAAGAGAGTGATAGGTATGCGCTTAGATTAGGTACATAATACTGTCGCTAACTGTTGTTTAGTAGTACGCCTTGGTTCAAAACTTCTTATACGGCACTGTAATTCAGCCCATAAATGATCTGTGGGATTAAGATCAGGGCTGTGGGCTGGCCAGTCCACACACGATACGGAATTATCGTCAAACCACGCCGTAACAGTCCTTGCTTTATGACTCGGAGCATTATCCTGCTGGCACCAACAAGGCTTGGTTCCACAGTATTGCCACAGGGTTGGT
Source organism: Macrothele yani (assembly GCA_039090855.1). Lineage (NCBI taxonomy): Eukaryota > Metazoa > Arthropoda > Arachnida > Araneae > Macrothelidae > Macrothele > Macrothele yani. The sequence continues at coordinate 210,138,120 of CM077034.1, read as the reverse complement.
AGAGCATAATTGCCCAGAATATCATGGAAGACTTGCTGGATAATTGGTTTGTCCACGATAACCAATCCACTGGGGCCATACCACGAAAAACACCACCACACAAGTACAGTTTTAGGTCCAAACTTGACCGTAGTAACAGTACACTGTAGTAAATAGCGTTCCCAGACTGCTGCAATACCCAGACACGGCCGTCAGACTAATGGATCGTGTATCTGGATTCGTCAGTCCATAGGACCCGTTTCCATTAATCTATGGTCCACGATAAATGTTCGTTACACGATGCTAAACGAAGAGTAGCATTGGGAGTGGAGATGAAAGGCTTATGAGCAGCCTCACTACCAGAGTAACACATGGAATGAAGTTCTCTGCGAATGGTACGTGTACACACCGAGATTTCAGGATGTTTACTCACCTGTACACTAAAGTCTTGTGCAGTACTTATTCGATTACCTGCAACGACTATCTTGAGGCTTCGACGTTCTCTATCTCTGATTTTCTTTCGTCTGCCGGTAGGTTATACTGCTTCAGGAATGCCATGTGTCTTCCACTTATTCAGTACATCCAAAACAATTGACTTGGGCATGTTTAAACGCCTCTCGTTTTCTCTTATGGACAACCCACTAATATAACACCCAACAATATTTTCTTTCTCAAAGTCAGTTCTCTCCCGCCGCGACACTTTCACTCAACCTCACAGTAAGATAAGACCACGGTTAGCTGTAGGCTTTTTTCTATACCATTTGCAGCTGTACCGCGCATCTTGAAAACGCAGCGGATCCGTTCATTTGCTTTTGAAAGGGTGTCCGGTGACTTTTGTTAATATAGTGTTTATTCAAACCTTTATTTGTTGTGTAAAACCATCTGAAAAGTTTTCCAAAAATAGTATTAAAGTAACATATTAGGAAAAAGTTTCCGATGATGTTTTATGTTTAGTTTTTTTTCATATTACACCGAATTAGACCAATTAGGAAAATATAAACAGAATAATTAGATCTCAAATGCAGTGATTTGCTTAATATATCTGAATTTATGTGATTTTTCCGCGCTCAGACACGTGACCAGGCAAAAGGCGGTGAACATCATGAATTTCTTTTAATCTTTTTTCAGATGGAAATCCCACACCCAACTTGAAAAGCACCTTGTGAATTGTCCTCGATAGCAGCTAAACGAAATAATCCTAACACAATCGTTGACGAAGTCGTGGTTCCCTCTGTTCAATGAAAATGCTTCAATTCTCTTTGATGAAAAAATGGCTGATGCTATTCGTAATATTCCATGTTGTGACAATACCGTCCAAAGTCGAAAGCAGGATATGGTCACGAATGTTACCCAACAAGAGGTGGAAAATTAACAGCAGCAGAAAAATTTGCATTTCAATTGGACGAAAGCATTGACATCACTGGTGAAGCGCAATTAATTGTCTTTGTGCGTATTCCTGATTCGGACGATATACTAGAACACGTATTATTTAGCCGCCCACTACCTGGAAGAATTACTTGGGGAAGAAATATTTACAGTATTTAAATGTTTTTTCAGTCAGCATGAAATATTACGGACTTGGTGTGTAGCAATTTGTTCCGATGGTGCAGCAGTTATTACAGGAATAGCTTCGTGCGTGATAGCACGAGGTAAGAGAAGAAACAATTCAATTGTTTCAAATCATTGCATCTCGTAAGGATATGCACTTGCTTCTAAACGGATTACATGAGATTTTGGAGGATGCTGCAAAAATAATAAATTTCATTAAAAGCCGGACATTAAATGGACGTTTATTCCGACAATTATTCAAGGATTTTGATTCTGAGCACAGCACTATCCTCTTCCATACAGAAGTATTTTAGTTTTCAGGAGGTGAAACATTATCGAGATTATTCGAGCTACGAGATGAAATGCATCTGTTCCTGACGAATGTTTCATTACCCCTAGCAGAAAAGTTTGAAAATATCTTCTGGGTATCCTGCCTTGGCTATTTGGCTGACATACTTAAAAAGCTAAATGAACTTAATCGGTTGCTGTAGGGCAACGGTCATAACGTGTTTATCGTGGGAGACAAAGTTCGTGCATTCTAATAGACAATCTCCCTGTGGCTAGGCCAAGTGAAGAAAGATAATATTGCATCATTTCCCAATGTGTAAAACTTTATTGAACTAAATACTGTTGTTGACACTGAAGATATTGAAAACTGCCATCAAAAACCACTTGGAAAAATTGCATAACGCGTTTGCGTTGTATTTTCTTTTCGTATCAAGAGGATGTGATATTGGAATTCGTTGGGTTCTATCTCCCTTCATTATGGACAATGCTGTGAACTCTGACCTATTAGTCGCAAGACCAAGAAGCACTTCTGGTATTGACATCAGATCGCAATTTGAATGAATTATTTAATGAAAAAACACCGAACGAGTTCTGGAGCCAAGCTGCAAAACTATACCCGGAATTGGGGGGAAGCTATCTTAGAGTTACTGCCATTTGGTTCCTTATACCCGTGCTAGAAGGCATTTTCTTAATTGACGTAATAACAACTAAAGAAAGGAATTGTCTTTAGCTGGAATCTGACTTAATTCTATCAGTAAGCACTCTCCAGCTACAACTGCAAAGATTGATGTCAGAGAAACAGGCACAAGTTTCGCCTTAAAACTGTGGTAAGTGGGCGCACTTTATATAATTTTTTTCTCTCTTGTTTTTGGGCGTCATTAAGTTTTTGACACCTTGCTAAGCCATTGGTAGTACTGGAATATTGCCATTACCTAAAACTGGTACTATCGGTGGAAAGTTTGAAAAGCATTGAATTAGAGGACAGTTTTTAAGTGGTAAAAGAATATAACCTGAGTCAATTTGAAAAATCAAATGTCTTAATGTGGTTTGAAGATATGTGCTTGTACTGCTGTACGCGGAATCAAAGACTTTGGTATAAATTCTAGAATTTAAAGTAAAAAGCCACTTCTCTCAACCAAAAAAAGAAGAGAGTGATAAGAATGGGCTAGAAAGCACCTTAATTTGTCTGTGTAATAATGGGACAGATTCATCTGTAGTGATGACACCAGAATACCCATACTTAGTAGGAATGGAATGAAGTATGTGAGAAGTGGAGATTCACTGAATGAATGCATTACATCTGCCATGAAGCATCCATTTAGTGTTATAAACAAAGGTTTTATGACAGCAAAAGGTGTGCGCAGAATTTATGTGATTACTGGTAATTTAAATGGCAAAAATTGCATCACGGATGTACTTCAGCCAACACTCTGAACGTCAGATTGTGACATTTCGTAGGATAATGATCCTATATATTTCATCAAGATTCAGCTTTTTATTATAAAATTTTTGTACAAAATGGGGTTTCAGAAAAATCATATTGCGCTGTTACAATGAACAGTAAATGACCCTAACCTGAACCCAAAAGTAAATCCGTAGAGCCAATAAAATATATTTGTTAGTCAGAAGCAATTAAGAAATTGTGCACAATTCGTGTAAATAAACATTGTAATATGGGTTTTACATTATAACACCTGATGAACTGAAACACTTGGATCGCTTCATATGACGCCGTTGTTAGGTTGTAATTGTGGCAGACGTTTTGGTTATTAAGTACTTACAAAATGGTGTTAATATATTAAATAAGCTTTATCAGAGTTTCTAGTCATATCGTCTTATAAAATGTACTATTTTTTGAATGAAAAATTTAATATAAATTCCAGAAGAAGACTCACGGAAAATGTATGGATGAACTTCGATACCATGCTGGAGTGAATGGAGGAGACAGGCTCAAGAGAGACAATTGCGGAAGAAACTTGGAGAGACCTTCATCCAGCAGTGGACTGATAATATTTGATGATGAATATGTTTTGCTTTAAGTAGTTTAACTAATCATACCAAAACTGATACTTTTTGTTCTAAAACAAACTGATGGAATGGAACATTAAAACTTAGAAATACAAATGTTTCAAAATATTTCCACAATTTTTGGCACTAGTGCGAATGAAGATATTTGTCCATTATTAACATGACTCAATGTTTTCAATATTTTACTTCATGTTGTATATCCAGTTCACCACAACTGCAGTTTTCTACCCAGGAAATCTATCTAACACATCCTGAAAGTAAAAGAAATAGTCCATTCTCTGCCAGGGAACAAATGATCCTCACAAATTCCTAAGCAAAGGTATTCCTAATTTTGAGGACGCAGCACCCCTTTACGAAGACCAAAATAAATTGAAAAGAAGAAATATTCAGTAAGATTCAGCGGGGTAAAAGCACCGCAAGCTGTATGAATTTTGTTGCCACTGTTATTAAGTTAAAGCTCCGTATTCGGACATTATTTGGAAATCATGAAAACATCACCGAATTAACAAAACGCCAATCCTGTATATTTTCTATCATCATAACATTTGAAAAGAAACCTAACATGTTTCTCAAAAAATTATAAGAAAATTATTTCGCATTGCGCAACTGCGACTCAAAAGAAATCCCACAGAGCTCAACTTTAAGGGTTGTAACAGAAAATTACTTCAACAGCATGTAGGGCCAGATATTTTCTGTTTTTATTAAAAAGTCCCAATGCCACTAGGTTTCTTTAGCAATCAATTAAATTATTTTTCTTTGAACCTCTCCATGTGATCGAACGTTTGTTTTGCAAATGCGTGAATTACATTAGTATGGAAATGTAACTTTATTTGCTTCTCAACAGCCGAAAGGCTAGATTATACCCCCTCCCCCCCCCGCATGTACCAAAAGCGCTAATATATAGCGTTTTTTTTCCGGAAATAAACAACTGATATACACTGCCGGAAAGTGAAAAGAGAACACCAAGAAGAAATTGGTGTACGATCATGAAATTTACATATGTTAATGGGGTCGAGTTTACGTAAGTGTGATGTTAATTTCGGGACCAACCGGTGAGCGCTTACGCCACAGCACGGCATAATATGCATATTTTCGTCGGTGGTATTTAAGGAATACGGCAAAGTGAATGTAATCAGTCGTCGGCGTACGGACACGTGCGAAGACCCTGAAGAAGCTGCAATGCCTGGACATGGAAAGACGTGTACGATTTCAGCAGTTATTGGACTTTGAGCGAAGTCGTCTAGTCAAACTCCGCGAGGCCGGGTGGTCATAACGCCGTATTGCGGAGCGACTTGGACGAGAAGTATCGGTGGTGGTACGATGAGGGCGCAAATGGTCCGATGAACATTCCCACACGAGAAGACGTGGAACCGGGAGTCACAGACGGACTGATGAGCGGACCGATCGACGCATAAGAAGAGCGGCGTTGTCAAGCAGAACATCCACTGCGACGCAAATCCGAGCTGCCGTTCCACCTGAGGTGACTGTGCGAACAATTCACAACCGTCCACTGGATGCAGGACTACGTGCACGTGTGCCTCTGGCATGTGTACCTCTGGCATGTGTACCTCTGGCTCCAGCTCACCGTCTGAAACTGCTGCAGAGGTGTCGCCAACGTCTGCACTGGAAAACGCAATGGCGATCTGTCGTGTTCAGCGATGAAAGCAGATTCTGCTTGGGAGCCTCCGATGGCCGTATGCGTGTTCGCAGACGCACAGGGGAGCGTCTTCACCATTGTTGCATCCGCCAGCGACACACAGGGCATACACCTGGTCTCCTGGTGTGGGGAGCGATCAGCTATCACTCCGGTACACAACTAGTGTTTGTACCGGGTACGTTAACAGCACCTCCTACATCAACAACATCATTCAGCCCGTTGTTGCGCCATTTGAAAGGTCAGTCCATTGTGATGATTTCCAGCAAGATAACGCACGCCCACACACGGCACGTGCTACGCAACATGAACTTCAGGGTGTGAGACAACTTCCAAAACCTGCACGTTCACTGGATTTGTCCCCCATTGAGCACGTGTGGAATATTATGGGACAACGACTTATCCGGTCTCCACGGCCAGCCACGTCCATCCCCGATTTACGCATTCAGTTTGAGGATGCTTGGAACTCAATACCCCAAACTTACATCCAACATCTGCACGACAGACTCCATGCCAGAATTGCACATTGTGACGCAGTTCATGGCGGTTCAACCTCGTACTAACATTGTTACATGGAAATGTTATTTTTCAGTTTACTAGCAAATATATCTGTATTTTGCCATAATGTTTTGATCACGTTATAATCTGTATTTCGTTATTATGCTGTATAAATTTAGTTGGTATGAGACGTCTCCTACTTGGTGTTCTTTTTCACTTTCCGGCAGTATTTATACCAAACGAAAGAAGCTGCGCTTAATCTTGAAGGGACGGCCGCACGAAAATTTCGTAGTACATCTGTTTCCAATGATGGGACAAAGAGGACGTCCCAATTGTAAGTAAAAACACTACACCTTGTTCAGAGCGTGCCGTCTTAATATGAGAAAAAAGAAAAGAATCACATCTTCAAGGATATGGACATAACACGTCATTGATCTACAACAGAGTTCAAATGCTTTCAGTCAATTTATGCAGTCACATTTAAATTTGTATACCGCCCCTTTAAAACCTGACTTTGGTCCATAGATTATAGTTACAAACGCAATATCTAGGCGGCACCCTAAGTTGTCCCAGCTTCAACGCTCATCATCAAAAGAATCTCCTGATCTGCGCCTAGAGAAATCGCAAAATCTTTCGGTTGATTCCATAGATTCTTATACACTGACGGAAAAAAAATCCCAACACCCCGAAAAAATAGTTGTTAAGGAATTAAATGGCTGCAATACATTTGTGTTAGTAACATATTTAATCGATTAAGGTTTCAAGACCACACCTTAATGTTAGCGCGAGAAGAGCCATTTTAAATGTGAAATGCTGGTACATTAATAATCGGTGTAACCGCCAGAATGTTGAATGCAAGCACGCAAACGTTCATGCATTGTGTCGTACACGTGCTGGATGTCAGTTTGTGGGATGGAGTTCCATGCCTGTTGCACTTCATCGGTCAATACAGGGACGGTTAATGCTGGTTGGGGTTGACGCTGGAGGTGTCGTCCAATGATGTCCCATACGTGCTTGATTGGAGAAAGATTTGGTGATCCAGCAGGCCACGGCAACATGTCGACAGTCTGTAGAGCATGTTGGGTTACAACAGCGGTATGCGGGCGAGCGTTATCCTGTTGGAAAACACCCCCTGGAATGCCCGTCATGAATGGCACCAAACAGGATGAATCGCCAGACCGACGTTCAGCTGTGCCGTCAGGGTGCGTGGGATAACCACGAGAGTGCTCCTGCTGTCATAGGAAATTGCTCCCCAGACCATAACTCCAAGTGTAGGTAGAGCGTGTCTCGGCCGCAGACAGGTTGTTTGCAGGCTTCACCTGGCCGCCTTCTAACCAACACACGGCCGTCACTGGCACCCAGGCAGAACCGGCTTTTATCATAAAACACAAGAGATCTCCACTCCGTCCTCCAATGAGCTCTAGCTTGACAGTGGTTTTAAGTAAGTGGAATGCACGCTACAGGGCGTCTAGCTCGGAGCTGTCCTTCAAGTAACCGATTTGTAACAGTTCGTTGTGTCACTGTAATGGCAACTGCAGCTCGAATTGCTGCCGCAGACGCAGTACGATTCGCCAAGGCCATACGCCGTACACGGCGGTCTTTCCTCTCAGTAGTGCTACGGGGCCTGCCGGAACCCGGTCTTTTTGGGGCAGTACCCTCCCTTGACCACCGCTGCCAACAATCATGCTCAGTGGCTACATTCCTGCCAAGTCGTTCTGCAATATTGCGAAACGAAAATTCACCTGCTCGTAGCCCTATTACACGACCTCGTTAGAACTTCCTGAGCTGTTGATAATGGCTTCTTTGTCTTCTTAAAGACATTCTTGACTGACATCAACACACCACGTCGAATCTCAACGATAACTGACGCTCACGAACGTTACAGCGCGTATTTAAAGCAAACCTGCTTTTCATGTTCCGAGGGGCGCCGCTAGCGCCGCACGTATGCGCCGAGCGCGAAATTTGCATAGACGTCATCTTATAGATGCACTCTCACTGCCTGCGAACTGTCGTTTATCTAACACAACCCTTACTTGGTGTTGGGATTTTTTTCCCGTCAGTGTATTAGGACACTACTAAAAACGTTTCTTTTGGCAACAATTTGCATAAACTTCATCTGATACTGTTTTGCGTTTTTCATGATAAACGTGAATTGAACTAAATTTGATTAAATTGAAAATGTAATAGGACACACTTGTTTTTAATCCTAGTTAATGGTGTATTCGATCTAAAAGAATAAGCATAATAAAAAAACCCAGCATTTTAAATGTATAGAGACTTTTTTCAGAAAATAAACTTAAATTCGCAGTTGAGAAGTGTGTGAGATTAATATCAGAACATTTCTAAATCAAAGAAATTTATAATTACAATTATGAATCTAGCGATATTCTTTACATGCAAATTTTGTTTTATGATTGCATTTATTTGAAAATTTCATTTAAAATATTATTTAATCATAAGAAGAATATTTCTCCAAAAGTCATGATGAAGTGAGATATTTTATTATCATTAACACATTATTTTGGCATCAGAAATTAGAAAGACAAGAAATCGTTTTAGCAATGCAAGAATGTATGCATATGATAGTTCCAGAGAGATGGTATTTTAAAAACACCGTGCTTTAGGATTTGCCGCAAGAAAAGTTGCGTGAATGAACCTGAAGCCGTTTTGAAAGACAACAATGATTTGTAATTTGCGCACTTACGAACGGATATAAATGTGTAGTTTCGTGATTACCTCTTCGAGTAAAGTTTAAGGGGGAAAGCTGGAGATATCTGTAAAAGCACCTTTACATTGGAAACCAAGTATCAAGCAAACGTCACTTCGATAAAGAAATTAATCGACGTATAAAACTTGGTTGGAGAGCTTTAGAAGAGACAATACAATTTTAAAAGCAATAAATATTTACTATTTCTATTTTTGATTGGAATTTCAACGACCAATGTGAGGAACTCAATGGGCGACAAGCAGTCGCCCGTCTCTAATTTAAGGTCACTGGCTCCAGGGAAAGGAGAGAGCCAGTGACGTAAGGAGATCACGACATCCATGCCTCACCGGGATTCGAACCCGGACCCCTTTTGGACGAATCATCAGAGGCCATGGCTTAGACCACTGCGCCAACGAGATTCGAACCCGGACCCCTTTCTGACAAATGATCAGAGGCCATCGCTTCGACCACTGCGCCAACCGGGCGGCACTATAAAAATTGTACGGTCTCAATTAAACAATCAAAGTTGTATGGATTCAGCAGATTTTCTTGTAAGACAATACGCCATTGTATTAAAAGAAACCTGTTTAATAAGTGCGTTCTTCCAGTTCTTACGTACTGCGCAAGAGCCGTGAACATTCAAGTAGGAAAGTCTTACAAAGACTGCAGACAACTGAAATAATCAGGGGGAGATCCATGTTTGTTGAAACCAGGAGAGTTAAGAAAACGAACTCGTGGATTAGTGGAAGACATCATGATCAGAGTGAATTCTATGAAACGGCAATGGGATCGATGTGTTGCTAGAAAAACGGGGGCAACAGAAATGTTTGGTAGAATTCAAGAGGTCAGAAAAAGGTCCAGAAGAAGACCTCATATGAGTTATATGTGTGAAATTTGAAATTATGCTGGCGCAGCATGTATGATACAGGCTAAAGACAGACAGTTATGGAAGAATATTATACATACTGTATAAGATATGTAAAACAGTGCACAAACGAATAATAATGGTGAAAAACGTTATTCAATTGAAAAATTTGTTAAAAACACGACAAAGCTAATCTTCTTATCACCTTTTCTTGATATATATATATAGATTTGCGCCCGTTTATAAAGAAGTCTAATGAACATGGAGAGAACTTTGTTATAAAAAGTACTGTACGTATATGCAGTAAATATGATATTGATTAAATGCAATATATATGATACGTAGTACGAATGTATAAATTTCATAAAAACAAGAAAAGTCATTGCAGAGACTTACTTTTCTTAATATCCATAAATCTAAAGAACTTTGCTTCTTTTCAGCACATGACGTTATTGATTCGTCAATGGAGTCTCGTTTTTCTGCTTCACTACTAGTGTACATGTTATGTGACATCAAAGATGTAGCTACGTTGTCCAATGAAGATACTGCAGATGCAGCCGATACTGTCTGTCCGGTAGTTGCATGCTCTTCCTCAGTGTGAGAGCCCGAAGTGTCAGTTAACTTCCCTTGAATTTGATCCAGGATCTAAGCAGCTGTTAGAAGTGGGCTTACAACAACGTCATCGTCAGCAGTACAATAAGCCTGGAGCGTTGCTTTGTCGTTTAGTTCCTTCCCCACAATATGGTCCCACATTTGAACGAGTACAGGATCTGCTTAATCCATTGCTGTTTCTTCATTGTTAGATATTGCGAAAAAGCTTGCATTTCGGATGCAATGTTGTATCGTCAGGGAGGTTATCATTTTCCATACACGGCGAACAAAGTCAGTAGCCATTCGTATGTCGTTTTTCATATCGGACCATTTGTCCAAAATTAGGAGGAGGAATTTTTTTGGACCGTTTGTCCAAAATTAGGAGGAGGAATCTGCTTTGTTTTTAAGGAATTCGCCAGTTTCTATTCCATTTTGGAAACCCATTAAAGGATATGCAACACTTCGTTATATCCTTAACTGGGAATTTTGACTTCGTTATGAATAAATAATTTACCATGTGTTTTCTACCTAAATCAAGGGGAATGACCGTTCCTTCGCTATATCCGTAAATTCGTTATTAACGACTTCGTTAAAAACGGGCGACGGTATATATATATATATATATATATATATATCCGAGGAGGGCTTATATTCCTCGATGAGGAATTAGTAGTACGTTTGGGATGCAGGGCCAGGTGATGCGCAAACATAGAAAGACTGCAGACAACTCAAAGAAGCATGGAGAGATTCATGCTTGGTGTAACGACGAAAGATCAGAAGAACTAGTGGATAAGAAAAATGACAGGAGTGGAAGACTTCCTGATCAGAAAAAACATCCATGAAACGGCAATGGACTGAATGTGTTGCCAGAAGAACGGACTTCCGATGGACAATCGAAATTGTGTCCTAGATTGCATGGGACAGGAAAGGACCCGGAAGAAGATCGAATGGGATATATGTGGATGAAATTCGAAACATACGGGAGTGGCATGGAGGAGGCGGGCGCAAGATGGGCCGTTCTGGGAAGTAAAACTTGCTGGGCTCTTCATCTAGCAATGGATTGATAATAGTTGAAGATGATGGATTCCAAGGGACAGTAAAAGCTCCACAAAAAGAAGACCACATGGGAGATGGGTGGACGAAATTCGAAAGCATGTGGGAGATATATTGAAGATATGGAAGGGACTTGTTCGAGATAGACGGTTGTGAAAAAAACGTGGGGAGACGTTCCTCCAGTAGAGGATTGATAATGGTTGACTATGATGATGATGAGGAGGATTTAAATCACGTCTACGTCAAAGAACAATTTGGCTCCCTTACTCGCCCACCAAATCTTCCTTCATTATGTCATGAAGCTTTCTCGCTGTCTGCCATTTCATTCCAAGGTAAATGCCAATTCCTTTAAAAATCAAATTTTAGGAGATATTTCTATTGCGAAAAGCTGTGGAAAACAGAGTCGCTTAGTTTCCGTCTTACACGCGTTTCACTGTATTTCACACAACTCCCATACAAAGTCTTATTTCGCTTTTAGCATTTTTCAGTCAAGCCGGTTCTCACTAAGGAATGATTTTTCTTACTGTGTAATCAAATATACTAAATCAAATTTTCTATTAAATGAACAGGGGACACGGAATTTATCTGCGCCTGAAATTGAAGTTCATACGCGTTCCAGCGGGCGACTCATCTTACGCTCTAGCTTCTTGACCACTCCTCTTAGTTGAACACGTGTTGGACTTATTGATAAGGAATTAGTGGTACTTTGTTCGAAGTTCTTTCTTATCCGTAGAAGCAGTATCGTTAACTTTCACACGGGCGAATGAATAGAGACCTCTAGTAATATCATTGTGCTCGTTTTACCATAATAAATATTTATTTTTCTAAGTTTCGGTAGCCAGTTTCTTTTGATTGAAGTGTAAAGCCTGTGTAACCATGGAAAGCGAGTTAAACTCGTTCTAATTAAGCAAAGTTTTAGTAAAAGTCGTTCTAATAAATTCGTTTCTTTTTCGTCATGGAAATTCCCAATGAAATACGTTTGGGTGTTATCTTTAATTTTAAAACATTCTAATTAAGCAAAGTTTTGGTAAAAGTCGTCCTGATAATGCAGAGTTCTTGTTTCTGTTATAAAAATAAATCCCCAATGAAATGCATCTGCGTGTTATCTTTACTTTTATTGAAACTTAAGTTTTCAGTGAAATATTACTGTCTAATTACTGTTAGATTTAGTAGACTAAAAAAATAGAGTTAGTACTCATCCTAAGAATTACATATTTCCCAGTAATACCATTTAAAGCCTCATTAATCCCATCCATAAGCCAGTTATTGTTAGAACAATGCTATACATTGGAAAATAAAGTTCTTATGTAACCAGCATGATCATTTAGAAAAATCAGAACTTGTACAGTATGCTCCGTAAATGGTGAATCAGCTTTATAAAATTCAGCACTTAATATGCTACAGAATTCGGCATCACTTCTTGAGTAATTACAAATATTGAGTACGTGGTTATGAATGCAAGTTCGAAATGAATATCCGTGGAAGAAATTTCAAATATGTAAGAATATTTTAGATATGCGGAAAATTTGAAACTTTTTTTAACACATTGCATATATTCTTACCTTTCTCATACATTCCTATACAAGAATAACTGTAAAGCAACTAGAAAATCTAATATATTTTCGTAACGTTTAGGAAAATATAAATTGAACACCTATTGCAGCACTAATTTTAGGACATAATAGCGCAGTGTTCCCGAATCCTCAAATAATTTGGAGACGCATATCTAATTAGATTAAATATGGGTAAAAATTGTCACAGAACTGTATTATTTCCGTAAGCGTAGTATTGCATGTTAACATTTTAATCCTGAAATGACCTATCTTGTCCACTGTTTATAATATGATCCGACAAAGCAAAGCCGTGATGAAGAGAACATACTCAGCAAATCCAAAATATACATTATACAATACATACACGTGCTGAATTACGAGCAGGTCATAAGTTAACAAGGCGGCTGCCTAAATCCGCCATTTTTAGGAATAGGGTATTCGATGACTGCTCTGTATTTGTCTATTATTTTTGCGATCAACTACATTAAATCTTCCAAAAACATTAATTATTTTCATATTAATTAACTCATATGCAGTTCATTTTAACTAAATTTTAGTGTCATTTAGAAAAATACATTCATCAAATCTGATTGGAAATTACGGTCTTAACAATTCAGAATCATTCTGCTTTTCAGTCATTAATACACTTAGGGATACGACAAGTAAATTGTTACCTAAGCTGCTGAAGTACTAAGGCTGGGTGCGATTAATAGAAAGTTGCAAAAGACAAATATTTGAAGAAGAAATTCCATGGAGATTCTTTCGCTTTGTAAAAGATTTGGGGAGACTGGCAGTAGGTACAGTCAAAATGAAACATCTTTGCAAGTGGGAGCAACGAAAGTTTGTTTTAAGCGCTTTATCATTAGAACCATAAAAAAGCAATGAAGAAATTAATATCTTCAGACATTCGAGAGAAACCGAGAACAAATTGCCTTCCTTATAATATCAGGTGTTCATGCTTTTCAGCAACTAAATTCGAGGTCTATCATAAAAAATTCTGGACCTTCGAAAAATGTAGGTTGATATCCCTTTCTATATGTCACAGGATCTCGAAACATATATTTTGCAGTCCTAACACTTCCTTTCTCATCGGCTACTGTTCCCAATTTAAACACTCACCGACAATGAAATTTGCGCGCCTAGAAGAAAATATGCTACAACCGGGAAACTTTGCAAATAGCTGGATTGCGTGCTGCTATAAAAATGATCCACGTGTGGTGCGCTTACGCATGACAGCACATCCTGTTGGTGGTCATGGGCAAGCCCACAGGCAGTCTTATAAACCGGCGTGTAGTAAAGAACAGGCAGTCTTATAAACCGGCGTGTAGTCGATGCCCATCAGAGTGCGAACAGGCATTCTTATTACCCGGCATGCAGTTGATGCCCCATGAAAGCGAAAAGCACCGGCAGACGCAAGCAAGACTACAGAGTGACAAGAATGCCGGGTAGACGCCAGAGATGTTAATTTAAGCAACTTACGGACTTTGAGAGAGGCCTGATCATCGGGCTGAAAACCGCAGTGTGGTCGGCGTGGCGTATAGCCTGCTACGTGGATCGTTCTGACCATACCGTCCCTCAATGTTGTGCGACGTGAACACGTGACGGCACTCCACACGGTGGATCGGCTCCGTACGGACATAGAGGAACACCGGTAGAGAGAATAGACGGATCGTGCGCCAAGTACGAACGATTACCGCGGTTATCCGGTTCACTTTACAGGCTGATGTAGCGCTCCTGTGTGCCCACGAGCCATTTCCTGACCACCCGCGGAAACGAATCCACGATCCCAGCGCCCCGCTTACGTGTGCTGCCATTAACACCGGAACATCGCTGACCCAGTTTGCAGTGGTGCTAGGCCAGAGCGACGTGGAACGCCACAGACTGGCGACGTCTGGTGTTTAGCGATAAGTACCTCTTCGTTTATTTGTCAGATGACCATCGTGTGGAGGTCCAGGGTCAACGGCGCAGTCTCAACCTCGCTATCGTGCGCCACACCTCCACCACTGCAATCATTATGGTGTGGGGAGGCATAGCCTACGATAGCTGATCAGCTGTAGTATTGGCACGTGGATCATTGACAGGCCAGCCGTATGTGAATGAGATGCTACGACCCCATGTCCTCCCATTCTTGGCCGGGATTCCAGGTGCGCTATACCAGCAGGATAGTTCCCGCTCGCATACGGCTGGGGTTGCCCAGAACTGCCTACGTCATGTCCAGACAATTCAATGACCTGCCCGCGGACCGGACATGTCCGCTATCGAACATGTGTGGTAGCAGGTGAAACGCCAGCTGCCGCGCTAGATTTAATTTGTAGCACTCCATCCAACACGTATAGGCCAGTCTGCCGCAACACAATATCAGGCGTCTGTTCGTCTTTGTGCCGGACCGTACTACTGCATGTATTGCCGGACGAGGCGGTGAAGATGACCGTACACGCCATTGAAGATGACCGTATTGTGTGCTACATACAGATCACTCTGGAATTGTTCTACATCTCGGTTCTTAACAACATGTGTATCATTCTTAAGTATCATTATGTCCATGAAATTTCGTTTCAATCCAATGCTTCGTGCTTGGTGCGCACATTTCAATGTTCGTGAGCGCAACAACCCTGCTGGTCGCATAAACATCTAACCGAACGGAAGAAGACAGAGCACTTTTAAAATATAAAATCTATATATATATACCGGCGGAAAGTGAAAAAAGAACACCAAGAAGGAATTGGCGGACGATCATGAAATTTACATATGTTAATGGGGTCGAAGGTACGTAGGTGTGATGTTAATTTCGGGACTAACCGGTTAGCGCTTACGTCACAACACGGCATAATATGCAAATTATCGTCCATGGTATTTAAGGAGTACGGAGAAGTGAATGTAATCAGTCGTCGACGTACGGACACGTGCCAAGACCCTTAAGAAGCTGCAATACCTGGACATGGAAGACGTGTATGATTTCAGCAGTGATCGGACTTTGAGCGAGGTCGTCCAGTTGGACTCCACAAGGCCGTGTGGTCGTATCGTTGTATTGCGGAGCGAATTGGACGGGAAGTATCAGTGGTGGTATAATGGTGGCGTAGATGGTCCGAAGAACGATCCCACACGAGAAGACGTGGAACCGGGAGTCACAGACGGACTGATGAGCGGACCGAACGGCGCATAAGAAGAGCGGCGTTGTCAAGCAGAACATCCACTACGACGAAATTCCGAGCTACCGTTGCACCTGAGATGACAGTGCGAACAATCGGCAACCGTCTACTGGATGCAGGAATACGTGCACGTGTGTCTCTGGCTTGTGTATCTCTGACTCCAGCCCACCGTCAGGACCGGGTGCAGTGGTGTCGCCAACGTCTGCACTGGAGAACGCAATGGCGATCTGTGTGTTCAGCGGTGAAAGCAGATTCTGCTTGGGAGCCTCCGATGGCCGTATGCGTGTTCGGAGACGCACAGGGATGCGTCTCCACCCTTCTTGCAACCGCCAGCGACACACAGGGCCTACACCTGGTCTCCTGTTGTGGGGAGCGATCAGCTAACACTCCCGTACACACCTAGTGTTTGTACCGGGTACGTTAAACAGCACCTCCTACATCCCCAACATCATTCAGCCCGTAGTTTTGCCATTTGTAAGGTCGGTCCATCGCGGTGTTTTCCAGCAAAATAACGCACACCAACACATGGCACGTGCAACGCAACATGCACTTCAGGGTATGAGACAGCTTCCATGGCATGCACGTTCACCGGATTTGTCCCCCATTGAGCACATGTGGGATTTTATGGGACAACGATTGATCCGGTCTCCACGGCCAGCCACGACCATCCCCGATATACGCGTCCAGGTTGAGGGTGCTTGGCCCTCAATCCTCCAAACTTACATCAAACATCTGTACGACAGACTCCATGCCAGAATTGCACGGTGTTCATGGCGGTTCAACCTCGTACTAACCATGCTACATGGAAATGTTATTTTTCAGTTTACCATCAAATACAGCTGTATTTTGCTATAATGTTTTGATCACGTTATCCTCTGTATTCCGTTATTATGCTGTATAAATTTCGTTGGTATCAGACGTCTCCTTCTTGGTGTTCTTTTTTCACTTTCCGCCAGTGTATATATATTAAAACAGTCTATTTTTTTATTGCGAGTTATATTCTTAGATGTAATAAAATATATGGTAATAAAACAGACGAGTAAAAGTAGTTTTTCCGATCATATGTTTTGCTTTTTTAATGCTTCTAATATTCAGCTCTTGATTTTAGCGTTGGTTGGTCTATGACCGAGATGTTTCTTTTGAATCTAGCCCGGAGTCATCACCGCAGCACAGGCCCTAATACTGCAAAACATGTAAATAAATATTTCTGTGTAATGTGTTTTTATTATTGCTGAATCTTTTGTGAAAGGGATTGCACGGTACCCTCATTATGATAAATATGCATGTATTTCTTTCGTAAGATACCATTAAAGGACGTATGTCCCAAAAATGGCGTTGGCGAACTGACCTCTCAGCCAGTGATGTGAAAAATAAATTTTGTTTATCCCCGCCCATTAACACGTTGCACACACGGGCTATGGCAGAAGGGTGTAAAGTGCCTGGTCCTTTAGGGTGCGGTATAACCCCCAGGTCCCAAAACCGATCCTGTCCTAGTGAAAGACGGTGATTCCCAATTGCTGAAGGGCTTGCTCGCGCAACGCCGTCAATTTTCTGACTTTGAGGGAATTCCACATATCCCTGCTAAGTCTGCATTTAGACGATGCAAGCTTCGGTTAAACATTCTACAAACATTTATGCACGGGCTCACTAGATTTTCTGCAATTGAAGGTTTTTCAGTTTTACAATTTTGTATCTAACGCGATAAAACGCTTCCAGAGCATTGTCATTGTCACTGTTTGAAACCGATACAAAAGAATTTAAATTATGCTTCCACTCGTTAGCTTTTCGTACGAACCATTCAACAGGCTTGTTTACATGGGCGGAGTGTCTAGTCTCTCAATGGCGTTTAAGTGGAAAAGGTTTCAGGCTACTGTTAGTAAGAATGTCACCAAAAACAACACAATAAGGTCGTGGACAGTTCTTGTTACCTGTATAAGTAGATCCAAACGTAATATATTTAACAACATACTTTAATTTCTTTACTCACGGCTAACCGCTGTGGGATTGAAGTGTATCACTAGAAGTTTCCGGCTTGTTTCGGCGCAGTACCGTAGTGCACTGTGCCACTTCTTCAGTGGTAGACGAACAAGAACTGCAGACCAGCCAAGATCGGGAGCGCAACGTCATGCTATTTCAGTGACGACAATTGCACGGGTGGATACTAAACTAAAGGTCATCCGAAAAATCACGATCTAAGAACTGGTGAATCGTGCGGGTGTGAAGAACGAAATTTTTCATGTGATTCGCACCTTGAATAAGGTAAAATCTTTGCCACGTGGGTCCCGAAACATCTGTCCGACGAACAGATGAGTCCACGCATGGGGCTATTGTTACAGCATCTGTTCAGCTATAATGAAGAATGTAAATATTTCCAGCTACGCAGTATTGCTGCGGAGGAAAGGTGGTGTCATCATTCCGAGCATGAGTCGAAAGGCCAGAGCATGCAGTGGAAACATGCATCATCGCTATCCCCAAGGAAACCACAACCCGTCTACCATTTCCGCAAGCCTGGTGATGTTAACCTTGTTCTCTGACCATCGAGGACCATTGCTTCTTGAGTGGCTACCAAACGGGTCAATTCTCAATGCCTAAATATATTGTCAAACTTTAATTAAGATTCGACAGGACATCAGAAACAAGAAAACTGGCAACCTCACTGAGGGTATTGTGCTTCTTCATGATAATACCAGGCTACATGCGGCAGTTCCCGCGCAAATGACATTTTGCAAAGACGTCCTTCAACAACATCTGGCGCAAAGTCCTGTCCTATCACTCTCGGGATTTTCACATCTATGGACCTTTGAAATTATTTCTCAAATGCAAACTTTTCACTTCGGATGATCAGGTGCGTGAAGCTGTAGCTAACTGGTTGCAACAGCAGCCTACCTCCAACTTCTTTGCCGTAAGAATACAAGGGCTCGTGCAAGAGTAGAGCCGGTACCTAACTGCCAGAGACGATTATTTTGATGTATGTCGGGCTTTGTTTCTTTTAGGCAGAGAGTCTCACTACTCATTGAAGAACCCTTAAATAAATGCATGTATTTCTTTAAAGATTATAAAAAAAAAAACTTAGGAGTTCCGTCTTCCTCGACGAAACAGCAACATGTGAATCTGAACATTTTAAACTAAAGTCCCACAAAAAAAAAATAGTTTTTTTTAACGTCACTTAATGATCCTTGCGCAAATCCGATTATTTTAGGTACATGAAACCGAAGCACCATTACACAGTTTCTCCCAGACTCACTGCGATATTGTTATTAGTCAAAGAGAGATGCAAGCTTACAAAATACACAGCTTCCTTTTTTCGAACTCGTTCCATCAGTGTCAGTAAAATATGGTACAAGTCCTATTTCCTACTTGGACATCGGTTGTGGATACCGGGCTTCTTTTCTTTTTCATAGTGGCATTTTTGTGCTATTGGTTGGCTTTTCTTTGTATACCGAAGAAAGAAAGGCCATCTAGTTGCAGGAATGTGTTACTATCAAATAGAAAATAAACCCAGAATCCACAACAGGTGCCCAAGTAGCTAAAATGAACCCTTGTGTGCTTGCCTCTGGAATGAGTTACTTCTCGTTCTTCCTGGAGATGCAATTTTATCAAAACTAATACAAAACTACTATTTACATTTTTATAAAAAAATCAGTTATTTTAATAATATACTGCAAGCATTGAACTTGAAAAACGCAAAATTAATAAAAATCGTAAATAACATTTGGGGTTTATTTTTTAATGCTCTCTTTATAGCTGTACACAATAGGATCTTAATGGTTCCTTCCGTCTAACATAACTTTTTTTAATAGAATTTTTTAAATCATGGGAAGAGAATAACTTAAAAATTTGGATAAATTACCTATGGACATATTAATATAAGTATGGAATAACATAAGTTTTATTGTTAAATGTAGTTGTGAAGAAACATATGTTTCTCTTCAAGTAAATAATAAAATCGTATTAGCCATTCGGAACTCCGTTAGTAATTATATCTGATTTTAGTTCCTATGTAGATACAAATCAGCACAACTGTCCGTTGCTGCATTATTCTGTGTCTGTTTTTGCACGCTTAGCAATATAGGGAAATAAAACGAAGCCATAAATGTCTCAAATTTTCGTTAAATATTGTTGACATAAGGGAAAAAAATTCTTAACCCTAAAATGGAGGATACACTTCGACCACAGAGGATCTGCAGAGACCTATGGATTGCCGCCAAAAGCGGCAATCGATTTGTTCGCACATCTTCCTACGTGCACCAGTTTTACTAGCGCAAGGCCTGTTATAATCTATGTCGTCGAAGTTGGCGGACAGTAGTGACCTGCCAATTTGAATTCCTAACGATGCCATGGAAGGACACACTAGTTGTAGTCCAAAATTCTGAAACCATAACCCTCCCTGATGTCTGAGAATTTCAGAATTTGTTGGTTGAAGGTGAACATAGCTTTTTCCAATGCATTGAAGCATGCTTTGATTTGAGTTGCTAGTCATGCACACATGATTTTTCCCCAGCAACAATCATGTTAAGCATGTCTTTTCCTTCACATGCGTACCGAAATCGATGCTACACGGGAAGGCCCATTCGACTCATTTTGTGCTGAGCCAGTTGTCTGGCTATCCACTATGCGCACACTTTCTGGAATTTCAAACTAGCATGCGATATGCTGTAGGCTAAATCATGAGGCCGCCCGATTGCGGTAGCTACGCTGTATACCGTTATATGCTTACCAGTGGTAAACACCTACTCCGCTTGCTTCACAGTTGCTTCTGTCGCAATCTTAATAGGACGAGAAATTAGGTCTACATTAGCAACGTTTGAGAATCCCTGAGGAAATTTATCGATCAAGTTGTGTACCGCTTTACGATAAAAATATATCTCACAGCAAACACTTCTGTATGCATATCCTTTGCTCCTGCAAAGGAAATTCATACGCGGATATTCATATATTGAAACGCAGTTCTTTTGCCTAAGAAAAGCACAACGGTACGCTGCTTTTCAGTTGTAAACTTCTTGAGCATGGTCGTCATTTGCAATCTGCATGCCCAAGCAGTAGCATTCACTACGTTGAACTACGAGTTAGCTGGACTTCGCTGCCACCTATTCACCGGTAGAAACTAATAACTGCCATTTCCAACACATAACGTTTGCACTTACTAATATCTCCTCGTTTTTAGAAATATTAGGGTGGTTAAATTGTTTTGCTGGATATCACCCTTTTCATTAAAAGACAGTCTTGAAGAATCACAGCACTTCATATGGAGATCCTTTATCGAGGGGATTATGATTCAAGGTGCGCGAATCGTTTCCAATTTCTTCAGTGAGCAGCGGTATTGATGGAGTTTTATTGACTGCCAGATAGACTGAAGCTCTGAGGCGACATCAGCCTTAGTAGAGGAAACGTTCCACCATATATTGGTGCCTCACATAACTGGTAATTTTGAGGCAAGCTTTCCAAAGTGTGAATCGCAGCCTTCACTTATTGCCTGATCTAGAACTTTCTTTAACAATCTTAAAAGCATAACCACGTTTGCAACAGAAGTCTTAAGAAAGGAAATATTTTTTAAGATAAGCATAATTGATTAAAAAAAATTATCCCTTGGTAATTATTTTAATTAAGAAGCATTGTATGTAGTCGTTTGTACTGCATTATAACTTGCTTCTTAACGATCAAAAGAGGAGTATCTCCCTTTGTTCAGGTATAAAGAATTTTAAAATATTATGAAGATGTCTGAAATAGACTGAAATCCTTAGTAATATATACATTCCTTTATAAATTACGATCATTTTTTGTATTCAATATCAATTCTTTAAAATATTTACATTTTTTGACGATATTTAGACCGATTTATGATATTTTAAGATGTAGAGGCTTCCATTTTGCAGAAATATTCTTATACTTCTTCAGTATTGCACCCAGTATATCCGGAAGGAGTCGAAGGTTATTACATTTAAATGCTATGTAAGTTACTAATTTTTAAGGCCAAATTTGCTTACAGCAAAACTTTTGATTCCAAAATTACTAATGAAATTTTGAAAAACACATTAAGCATGCCCTTCAATGATTACAAATGTCGTACAAGAATAAAAAGAATGCTCCGCTCTGTATTTCCAACGGGATACATCATTACACCTTAAATAAAGGTTTGACATCAAGACTTACTATGTCTAATGCAACAGTCTAGTTTAAAAACTGCCTTCATAACTGGGAGAAAAATGTGATGATTATCTTAAAACTCTTAGTTGCAACAACCACTTGAAGAACCAATACTCGCTGTTACAGGCATTTCATAGTTTGGGGCATATACATGTTGGTGGCACGACAGCCATTTTTCAAATGGAATTGCAAATGTGTTCATACGTTGGCAAGACATGGCACTTCTAATATAGTGTTAATCAATTATACAAATTTTCCCCATTATCACATGTTCTGCTTTGTTATTGGTTAGCTCACTGTTAGAGTAAGGCCTTTATTTTTTTAGGACTGAATGCCAGATGAAACAGAAATACTGATCATAAGCATTCAATAGCTTTTGGATATATGCTTCTGGATTTTTCAGTCCATTCCACATGTAGTGTGCAAAATGACATTCCAAAAATGTATGTTCTATTGCTTCCAACTGACCATATTCGGACAGTTTGGATCCGCGTTTAGTTTTATTCTAAATAACCATTTGTTATTGCGGATAATTTCATGTATAATTGGCTTATTTAAATTTCTACATCCCGATCTGACTCACACATTTTGAATTTTACTGCAACTTTGTTTATAATCATAGACTCCTTTCGTAGTTATTATACAAAAGCGACTTTTCTATAGGCCTGTTCTTCAAAGATCAAAGCACCTCATTAAATCTACTACATGGGGAAATGCTGTGAGAATCTCAGAGGTAAATGTATCCCTCTCCCCAGAGGCGAGGGGGGTACAGGGTGTAATTCTCAGACTCATGTAAAACGCTCTAAGCCTTTCAACAGAGAGAATGGCCTCGAAAATCTTAATTCTTAAGCCGTACACCTTGCACACAACTTGTCACACTGCATTTAAACCACATTCTCACCACATACGATTTGTTTCACACTTTCACACAAATCTGTAGCTTCTTTCGCTCAGAGCGTGATGAAGTCCGGCAGAGACATACACCGAGGGTCCTGGGAACCTGCAAATATACGAAAACACTGCTCCAAAGTGGGTAAGAAAACCAACAGCAGGAAAAAGGGGAAAAATGCCCCTTTCCCATGCAATTGGAAAAATAGCCGGAAGAGTTAGAAACATAGCTGCAATAGTAGTCGGCTCATTACACTAAAAGTAAACTATTTAACCAAACATATGTATTTATACTACACCTGGATGTTAATATTGATTGAAAATCCCTCAGCTTTTACTGTAATTATATTGAAGTAAAACAGTGATAATAACAACATTTTTCAATTATTTAACCACAATACTCGATATAAATAATACCTATTATACTTAAAATCTAACAGAATGTACAATCAAAAATTTGAATTGTAAGTCAAAAACACTACTACTTATTAGTCTAAAAATGTCTTGAGACACTACACGTAAGATCATATTATGTCACATGGCTTTCTAGGCTCCGAAAGTCCAACTGGTCATTACACTTTTATGCAACTTAAAATTCAATTTCAAAATTAGCTATTTATAAACAAGTATCATTTTGTCTGAAATTTCGATATTTTCAGGTTGTAAAGTTCTAAAGAAAGAAATGTCTAGGTTGTTTTTTTATCTTCAATGGAGGTTAAGTGCTTCCAGGAAAATATAGTCTTGTATCAGGCCCTGACATTTGGAGACGTAATATCGCGGTTTAAATGTATAAGTATTCACACATTGTGGCATTTTAAATTGTTGCAGTGATTTATCCGAGAAAATTCAAATGAGAAAGAGATGGTTTTAATTTAAAGCTCAACATGAGAAATAAGTTTTTTGTGTAGCCTTAGGCAAAGGAAAAAAGCTGAAGGAATATTAAACTAGTAGGAACTAAAACAGTTAGAAAAAATATATATACACTGGCGGAAAGTAAAGAAAGAACACCAAGAAGGAATTGGCAGACGATCATGATATTTGCATATGTTAATAGGGTTCAGTTTACCTAGGTATGATGTTAGTTTCGGGACCAACCGTTGAGCGCTTATGTCATAGCACGGCATAATATGCAAATTATCGTAGGTGGTATTTAAGAAGTACGGTGAAGGGAATGTAATCAGTCGTCGGCGTACGGACACGTGCGTAGACCCTGAAGAAGCTGCAATGCCTGGACATGGAAGACGTGTACGATTTCAACAATTATCGGACTTTGAGCGAGGTCGTCTAGTCGGACTCCGCGAGGCCGGGTGGTCGTATCGACGTATTGCGGAACGAATTGGACGGGAAATATCGGTGGTGGTACGCCGGTGACGTAGATGATCCGAGGAAAATTCCCACACGAGAAGACGTGGAACCGGGAGTCACAGACGGACTGATGAGCGAACCGATCGACCCATAAGAAGAGCGGCGTTGTCAAGCAGAACATCTACTGGGATGCAAATCCGAAATGCCTTTGCACCTGAGGTGACTGTGCGAACAATCCGCAACCGTCTACTGAATGCAGAACTACGTGCACGTGTGCCTCTGGCATGTGTATCTCTGACTCCAGCCTACCGTCAGGAACGGCTGCAGTGGTGTCGCCAACGTCTGCACTGGAGAACGCAGTGGCAGTCTGTCGTTTTCAGCGATGAAAGCAGATTCTGCTTAGAAGCCTTCGATGGCCGTATGCGTGTTCGCAGACGCACAGGGGAGCGTCTTCACCATTGTTGCATCCGCCAGCGACACACAGCGCCTACACCTGGTCTCCTCGTGAGGGGAGCGATCAGCTATCACTCCCGTACACAACTAGTGTTTGTACCGGGTACGTTAAACAGCACCTCCTACATCAACAACATCATTCAGCCCGTTGTTGTGCCATTTGTAAGGTCGGCACATCATGGTGTTTTCCAGCGAGATAACGCACACCCACACACGGTACGTGCAACGCAACATGCACTTCAGGGTGGGAGACAAATTCCATGTCCTGCACGTTCACCGGATTTGTCCCCCATTGAGCACGTGTAGGATTTTGTGGGACAACGACTTATCTGGTCTCCACGGCCAGCCACGGCCATCCCCGATTTACGCGTCCAGGTTGAGGATGCTTGGAACTCGATACCTCAAACTTACATCCAACATCTTTACGACTGACTCCATGCCAGAATTGCACAGTGTGACGCCTTTCATGGCGGTTCAACCTCGTACTAACAATTTTACAGGGAAATGTTATTTTTCAGTTTTCCAGCAAATACAGCTGTATTTTGCCACAAGGTTTTGATCACGTTATTCTCTGTATTCCGTTATTATGCTGTATAAATTTCGTTGGTATCAGACGTCTCTTTCTTGGTGTTCTTTTTTCACTATCGTCCCGCTCCAGGACGATGAAAATTTTCAAGTTTTCGGATATTATCTGACTTACCATCCTTGTCACATTTACGCCAAAAATCGGATTGTCATCTTCCAAATTTGTATTATATGGCGTAATCCCGTATTTCTTTCATGTGATGTAAATATTTATGTGTTATTCGTCATGAAGAATCAGGGCTAGATGCTATCCAAAACTTGATTGCCATGGAGACATAATGAACATCCGACATGTTGACGTAATTTGCTTCCACACGCTCAATTGAAGAAATTTATTATTCCTAATTACAATGTTCAGGTTTTAATTATTTGTCAAATGTTGATGTTTTGTAGTTTATTACATTTTGGTACTGTTTTGCATGCTTTTCCCACGCGCGCGCGTTTGTGTGTGAGGGAGACCTCTCATGGATCGAACATGATTTGGACATGATGTGAATCCACCTGCGCCCATCCCGGAATGTTGGCGAACTGTGTCTCAATTTTTAAATTATGTGGAATGCTGTGTCTCAGGATAGTATATCAGAATTGTATGCGTCTATGCCACTATGACTAACTGCTTGTGCCCGAACTATAGGTGACGGTACAATGTACTGACTTTTTCCACTCGTGTGCCTACTCTATCCGGATAAATGGCCCAACTGATCTGAGATTAGAATTATTTCCTTTGCTGTACATGTAAGATTGCACATATCAGTTGTCATCTCTATTGCAGGAGGATTCCTTGTCTGGGTTTCTTTTTTTTCACATAAATTTTACTTAGCACTTCGAAATACATGCATGCCCTGTAACCATATTTACTGACTTACTGATTTTCTGGTGCAAAGGCCATACGTGTGCTCATGGTGTGCTTTAACATGTTACAGTTTAGACCAGGAGTGGCCTGCCCTAGGTCCGCGGGTCAAACATTGTCCCCCCAGAACCTTTTAAATGGCATCGAGTTAAGCAAACAATAATTTTGTTTTTCTAATTTAACACTTACTGACAATAATTATAATTTTTATTTCGTAGTTATTTATTTTTCTTTTTTTTTACTGTGGATTTATTTTATTCATTTTATTTACCCTTTCCAACCGTAGGTTGAAGAAGCGTATATGCTCCAGCTTCTTCCGTCCGTCTGTCGGCACATAAGCTCAAGTTAAAATGGTTCGATTTCGATGAAATTTTAGTATGCGGTAGGGGACCACAAGGGAAGGAACCCTATTGAAAATGGGTGAAGTGGGGTCAAAGGTCACGCCATAAGAGTGGAATCCATTCAATTGCCCTTATCCGTCATAACTTACGTAAATATGGTTTGATTGCAATAAAATTTTAGTATGTAGTAGGGGACCACCTGGGGACGAATCCTATTGCAAATGGGTGAAGTGGAGTCAAAGGTCAGGGCATAGGAGCGGGATGCATTCCATTGCCCCTATGCCTCATAAGGTGCGTAAAAATGGTTCGATTTCGATGAAATTTTAGAATGTGGTAGGGGACCACCTGGAGAGGAACTCTATTGAAAATGGGACAACTGGAGTCATAGCTCAGGACATAGGATCGGGATCCATTCCATCGCCCTTATCCCACACTATTAAGGTGGACGTCAAGTAATTTTGCCTCCTATATTTCCAATAGAAAAACTTTTGTACATATTTCTTTCACAATTAGCGTGTTCTCAAGGATGGAAATTTGAACATCGATTAAAATAACTTCATACTATAACTTGGAATACTTAACATTTTCTAAAACATAACCATCATTATATTAAAAAACAATAACGTTTCCTTTGATGGTGTTGAAACCAGAAAAAAGATGGCGCGACCTGTACTTTGATGACGTTAGTGGACACATAAATGTTGGATTGCATAATTACGGTTATGGTTTAGAAAATATTAAGTATTCCAAGTTATGAAATGAAGCTATTTTAATCGATGTTCAAATTTTCATTCTTGGGAACGCATTAATTTTGAAGAAAATGTGTACAGAAGTTTTTCCATTGAAAGTATAGGAAGCAAAATTACTTGACGTCCACCTTAAAGTAGCAATTCTTGTATGTATGTATGTAAATTTTATTTTGAAAACGGCTCTAAGAATTTTGATGAAAGGCGTTAACCTACCGTTTCCTGGTACTAGAAATCGATTTAGTTTGATCTCGACTTTAGGAGAATTCATTTAGTGGGTTAAATAACCACCCCGAATTATAACGTTCTTAGTGTCATGGCGTCATTCCATTAATGTGTCCAATGCTTAGAAATCTTATGACGTCACAATCCCGCGTTTGAGGATGTTGGCGCGCGGTCACGCCATCTGTCTCATTATTTCACGCATTGTGTGTGGATACTATTAACGTTTTATGACGTCTAATAAATACAGACATTTAACGTCATACTCTTGCCAGCAGATGGTCGCGATTCTCATCTGCTTCATTACGTCACGCGGTGTGTGCTTATGTCCGTCTGTACGATAACTCGCTACAGAATCGTTCGATTTCGATGAAATGTCAGTATCTGGTTGGGTATCACGTGGGAAGGAACCTGATTTATAGTGAATATAATGGGGTAAAAAGTCAGTACATAGGAGCGGGATCCATTCCACTGCTTTTATGCGTCAAACTAACGTAAAAAAATTCGATTTCGATGAAATTTTAGTATGTTGTAGGGGACCACCTGGCCACAAACCGTATTGAAAATGGGCGAAATGGGGTCAAAGGTCAGGACATAGAAGCGGAATCACTTCCATCGCCATTATGCGTCATAACTTACGTAAAAATGCTTCGATTTGAATGAAATGTTAGTATGTTGTAGGGGCCTGTCTGGGACGAATTCTTTTGAAAATGTGCGAAATGGGGTCAAAGGTCAGGACACAGGAGCGGGATCTATTCCATAGCCCTTATGCATCATAACGTACGTAAAAAATGCTTCGATTGCGACAAAACTTTATCATGTTATTTCGAAGATATACCGAACAGGTTCTGTTGAATATCATCGATATGGGATCAAGGATCAGGGCACAGGACCGATATTTATCCCACAGCCATTATTCTCATAACTTGAATGATAACTTGAGTAATCATTTCTGGTATGTTGAAAAGCGTGTTATAATCAATGCATTGCACGATTTTACTAACTTGTTTTATTATTTTTATTTATTTTCTTCTTGACAGTATTTATTGGGATATTATAAATTATGCCGATGTGAAACGGGTAGCAATTTCAAAAACACATATTGGCACATTTTTCTGTAAACACTAACTCACCATCGCCTTGTTAGCGAAACATGTAAGTCAGCGTGAGTCAGTGCTTTAGAGGAAGGTGTAAAATGGATGATGGTTGTCACTTTTGTTTCACAACTATTGCCTTCCCGCGATAGCGGGCTATTTTCAGCCTGAATAGTCTCTCAGTCACATTGTGCAGCTTTAGATCTTAAGTAACGTGCTGATATTCAGTTTTTTTCGTACAATATTGTTTTAAAGTGTGAAGTAAAATGGCTTCTATTAAACATGACCCATCTAACAGGAAATGTGAGAGTTACGTGATGTTTCGGACACTCAATGAAGAATGGGAAGAGCAATTTCTGTTTACTATGGGGAAGTTGTTAAAACCGATTTGTCTGATCTGTTCCGCAACAGTTTCAGTTCTTAAAAAATACAACATTGAGACGCATTTCAAACAAACTCATGATACATTTAACACATCATATCCTCCTGGCTCTATTTTAATAACTGAATATATTTCAGAGAATAAGAGGGGAATTCATTGCCAGGAAAGCTTATTTGTAAAAAAATGTTAAGAGATGAATAACATACTTCGAATGTCATATGAAATATCGTATTTACTCCTTTAAGAGAAAAAAAAACTTTCTCAAATTGGGAGGTTATTAAAGAAAGTATCTCTATATGTGCCGAACACATTGGTGACACACACACTAAAAAAATGGCGGACAATATTTCCCTTTCTCGAAATACAGTTATGAAGCGCATTGAAGAAATGGTGGATGATGTATAAAACAAATAAAGTATATAACTACTAATTCCAGATACTTCTCTTTTGCAATAGATGAGAGCTGTGACATGACAAATAATGCTCAGTTGTTTATGTTTTTAAGGTTAATAAACGAGAATTTTGAAGTATATCAAGAACGTTTCGGACTCTGTCAACTATCGACCAGATCTTCCGGAAGGCATATTTTTGAGACGTTCAAAAGCTGTGTAAAAAATGTGATGTTGATAATGGTAAACTTCAGTGGGCTACACTTCAGAGCATTTGTACGGATGGTGACCTGTCCATGATGGGGAAGAGGTTGTGTTTCTTTGCTCCAGGTGTATTTCGAGCGGAAGTTGTTTTCATACCCCTGTATCATTCACACAGAGGCTTCGTGCGGTAAAGAAATTAACTTTCATCATGTTATTAATCCCGTTGTGCGTTGCATTAACATGGTTCGACACCGCGCGCTTAACCGAAGGGAGTATAGGGAACTTTTTGATGAAGAAGTAAATGAATATGGTGAATTTCTACTTCACAACCCAGTTAGGTGATTTTCAATGGAGAAGAGGTTTCGCGGTTCTTCAAATTAAAAGACCAAGTACTTTCACTTTTGGAACTGAAATAAATTATTCCTGTGAAGTGCGGACTACTTAGATCGAGAGTGGGTTTGTGACTTAGCATTTTTAGTGGGAATTACACATCATTCAAATATTCTTAACAAAAGGATAAATATTCTTTTTAAGATTGCAAGGTAAATATTCTTTATTTCCACACATGTTCAAGGAAGTCAACAGTTTTAAAATTAAGTTGAAATTGTTTTGTAACAATTTAGAGCAAGGAAAACTTTATCATTTACCAACCGTTCAGCCAATCCTAACCCTTTAACCGGCTGGAACGAATTAACACGTGGTTAGCAAAATGGACTGAAATCAGCTCGAGCAAATATATTCGTTGTCTAAGTCATCAGAACACAACTCCAACGAGAGCTCCTATATAGGTTCCACCTTAAGGACGATTAATATCCGCATTTCTGAACATAAGTATGCTCTTCGTACAGGCCGTGTAAATACGGCGCTTACTACGACCATTCACCGAGAAGGATATGTTCCTGACTGGGATCGTGTACAGGTGCTGAACTTCAGAGTCAACAAACAGACAGTCTTCCTTGCTGAAAGCATGTTCATTTTGAAGTATGTGGTTTCATGCTGCACCCAAGAACTTCCTACGTTTGTACCATCTCAATGGAGAAAATTACTCAAATCCATATCCGGGACAAATAATGATGACGAGGAAACCCTGTAAGCTCTTTTTTCACTTCCAATTTCAGATTACTTTAATTATAATCTGTGTTATTATATGCAAACTTTGGTCTGTGAAATGGTAATACCTGTATAGACTTTTGGCCACCGCCAAGAAAATCTGATAACCTTCTGTCTAGTATAAAGACTCGTGTACCCCATGTTTCTTGCATAAAACTATGCTTTTAAATTGTAAATAAAGTTTTTACTTTGCAATTTTGGTGGACATAGATTTAAATTCGCCGCATGCAGACAGCATATGAGTATTTTGTGAACGTAACGTGCAAATTTTTTCTTCATTTTAATACCTTTTAAGCTACTACTGTAGGTTCGAGGACTTTCATTGTAAGTATTCCTTGATACGCCTTTTTAAGTGTGTGTAAACATGGAAAGAGCCATACGGACGTTCTGTAAGATCAGAAAGAAAATTTCTACCAACGAAGCCCACCAGCATTTTTTTGATAAACTGCAGGTCTTTGCAGGTGATTAAAAGATACTTAACTATATATTGTTCCGTTGTTTCACCTAAGGACTCTCGAGTTATACGAAAGGCTGAAATGAGACGCTTAACTACGGAAATACGTAGGAAACGCAGCCTTTTGGATATTCTAAATCGAAATTCATATTGAGCATATTCCCACATGACTGCTCAGAATCATGCAATCAACCTGGACCAAAGACTAAAAGCTTTCTTTACTTCTCTACACTCTGTGGTTTCAAGAATAAATCAACAACATATTAAGAAACGTTGCGTCTTGGTTTCCAACCGTAAAACCCACAGGTTTTTTAGATCCTTTTAGTACAACCATCTAACAATAACGTTTCAATTCAAGAACCTTTCCTCAACTACAGTTCCTACCAGTTGAACGCAGCCCAAAAATCTGCCTTCAACAGTTGGATTAAATTTAGCTTTCCTCCCTCTGACTTTCGAACTATGTCCTCTATCCCACAGATTGGAAACATTATTCAAAATCTACCTAAGGAGGAGCCAGACGAAACTCGCTTAAACTTGGCAAGGCCAATCTTAAAACAAAATAAACTAACTCTGATCCTGAAGTATGAAAGGCAACAACTCATACCGTTGAATAGAAACCCTGTCCTGTCAATTATAAGTGCTGACAAAACTCAAGAAATTATCATTCTTGACAGGAACGATTACATCTCAAGAATACAGCAGACACTCGAATTGATACCACATCGTCTAGTCAAGTCAGACCCGACCTCGGGCATGATTAAGGACTTGAGCAAGTTAAGAAATGAGGGAACCCTACCCAGTGTTATTTCTTCAAAGATGAAGCCGCCGGTTGGACCTTGATTCCATCAACTCTTTGGTAAAATGAAAACCCATAAGCCGGAAAAAAAAACCCCTGAGATTGTTGGTATCGAGCTATGGGAGTCCGACCCGCCCACTGGAGAAACTTCTGGCCACTTATGTTAAACGTTATGCTCTTAACTCATTAGTCTCAATAAATAGTTCAACTCAAGCCTTTAACCACATCAAAACCTTTGATTCGGCGT
Source organism: Macrothele yani (assembly GCA_039090855.1). NCBI lineage: Eukaryota > Metazoa > Arthropoda > Arachnida > Araneae > Macrothelidae > Macrothele > Macrothele yani. The sequence continues at coordinate 210,105,997 of CM077034.1, read as the reverse complement.
GAACTGGTTTTTTCATGTCTTCACTCGGTGTTGTGTCGCTATTCCCGAACATTTTACTAGAAACAGTGCATTTTATCATAGCAGAGAAATTACAGAGTGACAGTTATCTTTCCCATATAGAGGTTGAGGCCATAATGTCCGCATTAAAACTTGTGGCCACGAGATCTTACTTTACCTTTAATGGCCAATGTTTCCAACAATTAGAGGGAGCACCAATGGGGTCCACCCTCTCCCAAAATGGCTTACTGCTCTTGAAAATTAAGCTGTTTCTTCTAAAGCTCTCCAGGCAAGTTTTATACGCCGATGAATTTCTTCATCGATGTGACCCTCACTTGATATCTGCTGTACAAGATAAAGGTACGCATCTGTTATCTCCAGCTTTTCTCCATCAATCAATAATTCTTCATTACTTGTAAAAGCATTGTACATCTCTTTTGTCTTCTGAAAGTTCATTTTTAATCCCACTTCTTCACTCTTGTCAGCAAGTTCCTGGAACATACTGTGCAGCTCTGATGTGGTGGTTGCAAACATGATTACGTCATCAGCAAAACGAAGGTGAGTCAGATAATCTGCATTAATCTTTAATCCTTTGTTTTCCCAGTCCAGTAATTGAAAGACATTTTCCAATGTGGCATTAAAGAGCTTGGGAGATATGGTGCCCCCCTGTTTCACTCTTTTTCTAATTTTTATGTCTTCTCTATTCTAAAACAGCCGAATCTTTGCCCTTGCATTTTCATAGATGTTATTAACAATATTAATGTGTGCATCTTCAATACCGCAACATTTCAAAGACATTGTAACTGCTGATGATTTCACTGAATCGATGTCCTTTTAAAAATCCATAAAACCATGCACAAAGGAAACTCATATTCCCTCGCTCTTTCAATTAGTCCTCTCAGTACGTGGATATGATCAATAGTGCTGTAGCCACTCCTGAATCCATCTTGTTCTCTCGATTGAGCCATGTCCAGTGTTACCTTCAAGCGGTTTGATAAAACTTTAGTGAAGATTTTATAAAACACTGACAGGAGGCTGATAGGTCTGTAGTTCCTAAGATCCTCAATGTCACCTATTTTATGTAGCAGGGTCATTGTAGCGTTGTTCCAATCCTCAGGAATCTTCCCTTTATTAAGGCATCGAGTTAGGTGAGCACTGTTTCAATTTCTCCACTTGCTTCTTGTATATATATGTCGCTTATATATGTACGACAGAAAGAAAAAAAAATAGAAGTACATGGTACTTAACCTCTTTGGAGAGTCTCAAGACCCAAAACTCCTCTCCCCGTGGGTGTACCTGTGCTTCAAACTCATAAATTTCCCGAAACAATGAGACACAGCGACATGGAGAAGCATTGAATGACCCTGAGAACATCGTCTTGAGGTGGAAAACAAATCCTGTCGCTTCTACCAGGAAATATGAGTTTCCTCATTTTTAGCAACTTCATCCAAAAATATCTTCCAATTTTACATGAAACGTCCACAAAAAGCTCAAAAGAACTCAAAAATAAATTACGAGTTAACAAAAAGAAACACACAACTGCGAGCTAAGAGGAGAACGTATCGTTAGGCTACAAACAGGTGTTATACTTTCCTATAATTAGAGCACTGAAGTAAGCACTAGCGTGGCGCCATCTATCGTCACTTTGAAAAACTAGCTGGGGTCGAATGCAAAGTTTAGACGTATAATAACCCCCACTCGAATTTAATAATGTGATCGCTTTATTTTAGAGAAATTATTCTGCGGTTTTAGAATTCAGGAATTTGTACAGCCTCAGAAGAGAAACGCTTTACATATTAATGTTGTTGTCATCATAAAGAAACACCACTTATTCAACAGCCAAAGGCGTATGTACAGTGCAGCAAGTACCCCGGATGTAACACCTTCGTCCAGCGAATAGCCTTTTCCTATTTTCGGAATGGTAATCCGTCCTCATGAGGATTAACGTGTCCTCTCAGTTCAAATTATAGGGGTAATTATGTTTTTTGTTTACGCTGTTCTTTTCTTTCCAAAACATATATTTCTTTAAATTCTTTAGAATCGGCTCATTTGTCTATTTGTTAATGTCATGAACTTCTTTGTATGTGCGTTTTATCGAATGTTTGTTTCATAATTTTCTTCATAAAGCTCATGAATGATTTCCACTTTCCCACGTTCTATGCCGATTTATTCCTTTAAGTATTCCTGGTGCTGACGAAAGGCATGATTTCCAAAAATAAAAACATTTTACCTACGAAAAGTTGACTTTAAATGTCAGTACTTGGGAAATTCTTATGTTTCGCCTTCAGTCAAACAAATGCGTGGAACGCGCTACTATTAAATGATGAAACAATTTAAAGCTTAAAGCTTTGAGCACAGAAATTTTACGATTCACTTTACTTTTTATAAAGAATGCTGGGTGGTAATTAAAAGCTTTCAGTTTTTTACTTAAAAAAAATTACATAATTAAGCATACATTGAGATTCAGTAGTTTTTTTATGACACTATATTGAAAAAAGCTTTCTTATTATTTAAATATCAAGAGGCTTACGAGACAAAATTTGCAGGAGGTGATTGATTCATACAATGATCGTCTGATATTTCATCTCCTTGGAAATGCACTCGTTGGACAGAGACGCCGTAAAATCAACCCAGATTTTGTCGACGTATTTTTTAATTTGACTGATTTAGCTTAATCTAATGTTTGGAGAGCATTCCACAATTGAATGAATCAATTATTTCTCCAAGATTATGCTCAACACTAACGTTTGTCTCTATCCTTTTGGTGTCATGAGATGTAAATTTCCACGGAGCCGTTACAAATACTCTGGTACTGCCTTTGTTTATTGAGAGGATACTTCGACATTATAGGGGAATGCCGAAATTTTGGCCATTGTCCTACCCGAAATCAAGTTGAAAATTTAGCTTAAGACAGAAGTTGGTTTCGTATTTGTTGAGCAACGATTGCAGACCAATGTACGGCACGTGAAAACACTTTCATGGGACGATTTCTTTGCACCCTCCACACGTTGTCGACTGTGAATTAATACTCCACTGACTTTCCTCATTCCTTTGTATTCGATTTGATGACTGTATATGAATAGTTCATCGCACTTCCTTGAACTCGGAGTTTTATGCAAACTCATTTAGCCCAACTGTAAAGGTTTGCTGTGAAAATGTATACCTTACAGCACAATTTAGTAACATCCACCGTTCCGTAATTTAAACAATAACGCGTAGTAAAATCCTATCAAAAAGACGAGATTGTCAGTTAATAACACAGTGGAGGTAGCCAAAGCCAAAAAGGTAAGTGATCTAAAGATAATATAGCGAGCATTAGATCTGAAAAAGAGTTGCATATTTTTATTTAAGCCCAAAAAGGTGAGAGACCAAAAGATACCTATAATTTTGAGAAGTAGATCTGAGAAAGAGATACATATTTTTGTTTAAACTCAGTAAAGCGAGAGATCAAAAGTTATAATAGCAAGTAGTAGATCTCAGAAAGTTACATATTGTTATTAAAAACCTGGAAGGCGAGAAATTGAAATATATAATAGAAAGCAGTAGATCTGAGAAAGAGTTACGTAATGGAATTTTAGCACAGGAATGCTTATGATCAGAAGATATAATAGCAAGCAACGGACCTGCGAACGCTTACATTTTGTTATATCAGTTTTATTTTCTCCCAAACTCAACTCTCTTTTCTCTTGCAAGTGAATCGTTCCAAGCAAAATAAGCTCTCGTGTCTAAAGCCATATCCGTCTAAACATTACTATAACTGCAATAAATATGAGCCATTATACCCGTATTACTGAATGTAAAACTGACATTACCTTTAGCAAACTGGACATCACTTTGCGCCTATAGTGATTCATTGTAAAAGTGTCATTTTTTTTTACTTTAAGACAGGTTCTTGTTCCGTACACAGAAATCTCCATTGACGGACAGCTCCGAACAACAGTACATTTTCTTTTATATAGAACAGCTGAGGTAGGATCTACCCATTAGGATTTCTACTCCTGCACAACTTGACGTCCGCTGCTTAACAGAGGGCTGGACATTCACTGCGAATTGCTGGGAATTTCTTTCACCCTCAATCACAGATGAAACAGATCGAAACAGTCCCGAACACAAACAAATGTTCCCCGGATTGGCAACAGATCGTGCTTTCTCATGAGCAAGGATTCAACTTGATATATCATGAGAGCCGCATACGTGATCGAAGACCTCGTGGAGAACAGCACCTTGTAGCTTGAATTTTGCCGCGACATACTGCAAAATTCAGCAAGCGTCACTTTTTGGCGGTCATGGGGAAAAATTCGCAGTCTCGCCTGATTCATATTGAGGTAATTCTCAACTGCCACAGTCTCTTCAGGGATGCTTTGGAGGAAGACGTTATACCCTTCTTTCAATGTTGTCATGGCGCTATATTTCAACAGAACAATACACAAATGAACCGAATGTCCAAGATCGCTTCCATGGACCGCAAATACTGCTTCCTCCCTGGCCTGCACTTTCGGCGGATATGTCCTGGAACGAGCATGTCTAGGACATTGTAGATAAGCGACTGGCCCGTCCTGATCATTCGCACGACACAGCATATGAGCTCTGGTCTTGCATAGAAATAACCTGGCAGGCTATATTTCACGACGATGTCAAAAACATCTTCCATTCAATACCACGCCATGTAGAGGTCCTTACTTTTGCTCGAGATGGTTTCACACCATACTGAGTTTAAAAGGGAAAAATCTTGTACATTTCTACAAATCTAATCACTTAACTCTTGTAACAATGGTTATGTGTGATGTAAATTTCATTTCAATAGCTCGATTTTTTATTGGTGCTGTAGTTTTCACAAAGAGTAGTGTATTATTTCATTCCCTGTTCTAATTATTTCCGTTAGAATTTACCTACAATCACAGAAACACTATTCCCACATATTACGCAGTATTACAGATGTCATTGAAGAAATTAATTTTTTAATTAAAAATTTCCTGGAAGAATAGTTGATACGGTTATCTAACTTTCCACAGAAACATCTCCACAATTCGGCAGCTTATCCAAGACGAATTAATAGAATGCATTTTGAAGTTTACATACTTGTATTTGTATCTAAATTCAGAAGTTCAAATTTCTGGCTGTTATGTAAGATGACAATAAAGGTGTTTTTAAGAAACTACAGGAAGTAGCAGTGTAACGTTAAGAATATGAAGGCCCAGTGCGAGAAAGGTTTTGTGTATTTTGCAAATCCAGTTCACAAGATGCAGAGCGTTTGTTAGATTATACTCTATTTTCGAACAACTTGTTGTTGTTTTATAAAGTGATTACGGCAAAGTAAAAACTTAACACTTTCACGACTATAACCTTAAAATCTGGTATCACTCTATATACCATAACGCTAGAAACACTTTGTTGTTTCACCTTTCTTAGTAACAACAAGTGTGATGGACGGTGACTCCTTCTGATCTCTTTTGGGTCGTGTAAATTTGAAGAACAGATAAGGATAAGAAATCTGACTCACTCTAAACAGGCGTTTCGGGCGACTAGGGTAGTTTGTGTATATGGGCGTTTTGGGAGTTATGCTCGTTAAAGGGTTAAATCTGTGATAGCTCTACCTGGACAATTGGGGAGAAACGCGCTGAGTAAACCACTGTTCATGAAATGTACAACCATGGAAACATGCGTTTACTTTTGTGCACATCAATTACATTAAATAATGGAAAAAAAAAACATCACAAGCGTGCATATGTGATTCTGCAACACCAATCGCATTCTCGTTCCAAGTTCACATAACTCGCACATTCTGCAATTTCCAGATCACTCAACCAATAAAGCGTAACGGCGGATAAAACTATGTATTTACCTGTGAAGAATCAGGACTTACAATGTTCACAAAATGAAGATTCAGCAACTACTATATCACATTCCATAAATTGTTTTATTCTCAAATTATCACAGTGCTTACAAAATATCTTTCAGCAGTCGGCAAAGGAATCCAATTTTTCGGTATAATATGTTATCATATCCTCTAAGTGCACTTTATTTCCCTATGAATTTATACCTTCACAATTTTAAATGTTGAAACGTTTTCTCTCTGGGATCAGTTGTACCCCTGGAAGAAATATTTATTCCTAATGCGTACAGAAACTTGCAAATTGAAATCAAATTCGGGCTGTCGGCAAATGTTCAATAGCAAGACTGAAAATTATAATTAAGTAAATATTCCATGCATGCGACTGCTACACTTAAAAAAATTTAATTCCTTCCAAAAATAAATGACATTTTGAGGAATATCTTCAATAAATATAAAAAAACAACTTTGAAATTCGGAATAAACAAGAAGGTTCTTCTGTTGCAGCAAAAAGCAGGTTATTTGTCTTTCCTATCATTGCACTTGGAATAAAATCAGATCCAAAGGTTAATTTGGGACGTTCGTATCACTAAATATCCGCTGTTAGTCACATGTGCACGTTAGGACGTCGTATTCGGGTACTGCCCACCTCCCCGATATGAAAAAGGGTGTCTGTATCTTTCCTCAATCCTATCTCTCTCTGTCCTGCCTTATACTACTTCGTATTTTGACGACATGTGACGTCAGTGGCTCCTGCGCTTTATACTATTGGCTGTATCTACTTATTTATATCTACCTACTGTCTTATCGTGAGCCCCAAGGTCACACCTGATGGATTTGCTTTTCTCTACTGGGAGCAAAATCCTGTAACAGACGTTACTAGTCGCGAAAAGCTTCTTGTTACTCTGCGTGAAATGACGTAAAAATAAACCAAGAATCACTTTCCAGATTTTTGATGTGAAACCTGTATTCATAAAAATTTTTACACGATTTTATCGTGCAATCGATACAATAAAATAATTGTGTTTTTTTTTTTTTTTGCATTTTCTGATTTGATGGAAAAATAACCTTTGATGTGAAACATTTTGATTCAAAGCTGTTTTTGCAGTTTTGTGATGAAGACTATATTTGCACCTAAACAATGTTGGTTATGCATGAAATATTTTCTTCTCCTACCATTGATTTATGATATTCTGAACGCAAGTTCTAGATATTCATATTTTCGCCTCGCTGATATAAAAATCTAGAATAAAATCCCTACAGAATATGAATATCGGAATATTCACATTCAATGAAGAGATTGCAACTCCAGGAAACATAATCTGACTTTGGAAAGTTTTCCGTGCAGTTTCCTTTCCGAAATATTACAATTTATAAATCAATTTAACCGCATTTGATTGGAGGTATGTTAATATTTCAATTTTGCATTAACTATATTGCCTATAAGCGCTTCATTCTTAATTCTTAACCCTTTCGAAACATTGTTGTGTGAAATGAAAATAAGCATGATGTCATCAAAGAAAACATAATTTTCATGACTGCCAAACCTCGCGCTAAATGTTGAGTTTTCTGAACATAATTTTAGAGTGTTAGTAGTACTTGAACACTATTTCAGTTACAAATCTGGAAACTAATAAAGAACAACTGTTTCACGCTTCGTTTCCTAATAAATATGTTATATTAGAATAATTTACTGCAAGCTAATATTTTCAATTGCATTTGGTAATACAGTACATGATTCAATACGAAAATACGAATTGGAATTTCGTTACGAAAATTTTTATAATACTTTGATATAATATTTAACTTTGGGATCTACGATATTTTCTAATTCCTAAATCGCGGTGAAACCTTTTTGCAATGGAAAAAAAAAACATGGAACGAACATGTGCTACCGCTACATCCGTATACCAAATCGAATATGAGCTCCATAACTATGCATGGCCGACTTAAAAGAACATTTTTTTTGCCATCGGAAGGAAGCCTGAACTAGGAACACTGTGATCCTATCCTTTTTTCATTTGTTCGATGACTGCATTCTCCGACAAGGGGACTAAATTAATGTTGTACCGAACTAAAAATGTACATATATTATTTTATTTTGTTTCTTTTATAAACTTCATGAAATATTGCTTTTATGTCGGCGAGTTCTACACTGATCGCTGCATTCTATACATCGTCTTTATAAAATAATTCATTGTTTTCCCGCTAAAGGCAGAAAATAATATGTTGTTATTTCTATTGATATCTAAAATTCTAAATCTCCAACTTTTGATGCAGGTTTTTCGACAGGAATTCTTCTCAATGGAAAAGAAATACTTCATATAGTTTCAAATTCTCTGTGTCTCACACGTTCTTTCAAAAAACAGCATGTGTGCAAATTTCATATAACAACATTATTATACCTATACGTTTGTGCCAAAAATCCCTATTGGAGAAATAAAATTGATCACCTACGGCAAGATAATCAATATAATTCATTCGCATTTTCTCCAAAATGGTGTAAAATTTTCCCGATACGTGAACACATCAAAATCTCGTTTTAGGAAATCTCTGGCTCTGATTCTTCCTTTGGAAAAACATTTCAGCAACAAAATACATTTGAAATAAGGTACTCCAGGTTTGTCCCGTAAACATTAGTAGAAATCTTTGGATTATATTTTATTAATATTAGGTAAATTTAGTTCTGTTATAAAATATTATTCATAAACAAATGACATTCGGAAAGCACTTTTAAAAAAATAATAATAAGCACGTAAATAATTTGAATGCTTTCACACGGGTCAATACACATCCAAATCAATAAATCAGACTTTTATTTATGCTAAGATTTTAGAAATGCAATTGTCTTAACGGAACTATCTTGTTTTTTAATAATAATATATCGTCATGTGGTTTTATCTTCAATATTTCTTAATCATTGGACAAACAAATTTTGTTTTAGAAAAAAATACCTTCTGAAGTACAAACCACGGTATTCGCATATTTGCTCCAAAATGACTGGTAGTGGAATTAATTATAAGACAACATTTTCATGTGCTGTTTAAAACGAAAGGTATGGCAATCACGGAATCATCACGGTCAGTGTTTTCTTCTCATTTTTAAAAGCACATCATCAAGATTGTGATGAATTTTTACAGTCCATTTTGAGAACATTATTCCTGCATTGCAATATGACTAAGGTAAAAGCCAGATCACCATTCTGCATTTCCGCTTCTGGTGCATTGCGAGGATCGACTTACATGAACATGGGATAGATAGTGACACAACTAGTTTGTTAAAATCGATGGAATAACATTTATCGCGTTGGTCATTCTCCAGTAGCGTTAGCTAAGTTTTGATCGATTCGCTTTCGGCAAATACAGCTGTTGAAATAAAAACTAGTACAAACTAATTTTATAAATTATGTGGTTAGCTATGAAAAATTTACAAACTTCATAGGAAATATACCCAGACAGCACATCCTTGCAAATTAACGTAGGCGCGACGCTGTGCCATCGTATTCTATTCATATTCTGGTATGCGACGTTATCTTTGAATGTTGGCGTAAAGTCAACGATTTTCCAACTGATGAGCTACTGAGGGGATGGTTTGTGTATTCCGATTAGAATGAAGCGATACCTAAGCTCCACCCAGTGCCCCTGTTAGTCATCAACATGGAGGAAGGTAACGCCTGAAACAATACGTGGGCAGCTGTTGTTTAACAGTCTATGGTTCAATCATTGTTCGCTCACAGAGTACGTTCTAACTGGAATTTTCATTTAAGTAGAATAAACCTTTTGGTTAGATTTTCTGCTTTTTTTATCACACAAAATAATTTTGAAATAGCACTTCCTAAATTGCATTGGCATATGTTTTATAGATGTTGCATTTTTGAAGTTGCTTTATTTCTGCAGCATCGAACTGAATTTTAGAAGCTAAGTGCACAGTGTCTAAAATAATTAATACAATTTGAATGTTGTTCATCCTACGGATATTTTTTGTTGCGTACACGAAATAAAAAAACAAGTGAATGTGATGGATGACAGTTATTTGGGGTTTTTGTTCAGTGATATCAGAGAGGAAAATATAAATAGGTAAGTTTGTTACAATACAATTTCTTCGTGACAAAAAAGTAAGTGTGTTTAAACTACTGGCTAATTACAAATGATAAATATAACTATGTTTTCCAATTAGATATGATATGAGCATGTGAGTTTGCGTAACAAAAAGACGACTATTCCCATAATTCAATATTTAATATTCTAGAATTTCAGCACCGTTATCTCAAAATATGATGTGAGTTCTGTAAAAACTGCAAACATAAACATTGCAGCAAATTTTAGGTAATGCTGTAAACTGAATTCACAATGTTTTATTCCGAAAGATTTCTTGTAATATAAAATTATGAAAGTTGCATAATTTTATACTGTTAACGATAGTATAAATCTGAATATTTATTTTTTGTGCTGTCACTAAAACAGCAGGGCACAATATCAACACCGTTGAATAAAAAATGATTTTGGTATTTTATGATATTTTACACTGATATTTGCTGTCAATTTTTTTAAAGAGCCTAGGCATATATTACGTTTAGCCAAATGGTTACACTAGCTTGCTTTTTTTTTGCTGAGGAGGTTTGGATATGTTTTGTCAAAATAATATTTTTAATAGTAAACATCGTTAAATGTTATCTGAAATTATGAAAACAGCACAATCTTGCAACTGGATGTAGGCAGAATATCTTCATTTGTGAAATATTCATTTTTTCCTGTTAAAAATGTTTATACCAAACAGTGGTGCAGATTTGTCATGATCAAGATGAGAATACAGACTACATTGAAGTAAATAAGTTATATAACAGCTGTGTGAAGCATTTACTTTCATGAAGATCCTTCAAAAAATATAGTGAATGCTCAATGTTAAGGCTTCTAAATTTCTTGACTTTATTTGGAAATTTCATGATTATGTTCCTTATGAAAGTTAAAGAAATTATCAAAAACTTACAAAATAAAATCTCGAGAAATCTCGTAACACAATTGCACATGTTCTCCTGCTTCAGATCACTTGAAGAAAACAGGCTGCGCCTTTCACTCTTTTTCAAGGGTTTTTTTCATATTTTTCTAATCATACTTGATCTCAGGAAATTCTATCCATATTTCTACTAAATGTTCTGTGTAGCTGGTATTTATTTGAGAGATGCTTTGTGCTAATTGGTTCACAGAGGTATTTCTGAAATTCTGTATTCCATTTTCTCATGGAACAGTGGAAATCTTTTTCAATGTTTATTCATCCAAGAAAGTACATAGACTGTCTAATGAAAATAATAAAATTTAGCCAGTCCTTTTTTCATATTGTTTATTAGTTTCTAATATTTATGAGATATCCTGTTTCACAAACTGCATTGGAGAGTTAATGTAAGTGTTTTGTGTTAGTGTATCCTGCTGCTGTATTACAAAAGCAATATTTAAGTATATACAATATATTTGTGGTTTGCGAATTAAAGAATTATATGTTGTGATCTTCTTTTGCTTCTTGTGTTTAAACTTTAGCTGCCGTTGTGAAAATCCAACTGCACCCAGCAGTTAGACTGGCAGGTGTAGGAGCTCATGCCCTGCAAAAACACATGTGCTAGGGAAACTGCTGGCCACCAGCTGGCAGTGATGGGTCACTGCTGGCTGAAATCTGCCACTCACGGCCCGGTAGCGGGCCGTTGGTGGCAGCACTATGAGTTGGCGAGCCATTGATGGCCCTGTAGCACCGCCGTGAATTGTGGACCTGCAAGCAAGTGTCACTAGGGGCCAGTGGCTTGTACCCAATGCAACCCCAACAGCAGGTAGAAGCAACGGAACTACGCATGCGCAGAAGCAACACTTGCTGTGTCTCTCAGGGTACCACATAGTTGAAGACGACGTTTCATCGTGTTATTTTAGTGGATGTTAAGAAAAAAATCCATATATAGAGAGGCGAACTAATTTCCGGATGAAATTCCACTTCGACGAAAATAGCAGATTAAACCATTAAATATTAGATTACAGCCATGAAATACACCCACTCCATTCTCATGAATAACAAGAAAAAATTTGAAACCGGTTGAAACAAACGTCCTGAAAAAACATTAAAAAAACTTTTATTAAAAAAAAAAAAGAATTATACGATTAAGAAATTTATTAATTATTTGAATTATTTGAAGGAAAAGAAACAGTGCTATGTGAATATAATGTACTCATCCATGTTTTGATAACACAAGACAGGGAGGAATTCGCTTCTAAAAATAACAGGAAGTAAAATAAAATATCTTTCCTCTTTAGAACAAATGTACCTTCGGACAGCGGAAAGTAAAGATACAAGGTTAAAAATGTAACAGAATGTGATATGAACTCGGGTAAATATATATTAATTCAACAAACCCCTTTCAAGATGACAAGAACAGTACAAAACTTTGGAAAGCGCCTTTAAATTGGTACACTCCTTGAAAATGAGTGACGTTCCCGGTAAAAAAAAAACTATCGTTACGTTGAAAAAATAAATTTATGAATTAAATGAAACTGACTTTTATGAAAATTGCCTCGCAATAGTGTAAAATGAAAGAGAACTATTCGATTACACATTCCACACGAAACAGACAGCTTCAAGTACACGCTAGTGCGTGGCAAATTTGTCTGGTCGATAGAGAGCTCGCCTCCCACGACGACAGCCCTGGTTTGTGTCCACCCAGATCCAAACAGGTGTTTTTCCGGTCTGTTGAGAAAATTTTCCCTGCGCAGTGCTATAATTTACAAGTTTCGTAAGGAGAGGGAAAAACTGTAGCTTTGGGAAACTGAGGTTATCCTTGATTTTTGTTTATGGCTACTACTGGGAAATTGGCAAACAAGATTCAGAAAGCCATTAGTTACGTCACGTGGTTGCAGGTTGCCATACCAGCAGGCTAGCGGACCACATTAGGTTAGCCCTCATTTCTGATACGCGCTTGCAGTGCCTCTGAAGAGCCACTTGTGGCAGCTACTGCCTGTGATGGATAACTGATGGCCCTGTTGTGGCATATGCCAACTGATGAGGTGCCAATTGTTGGCCTCAACTGCTGGCCCTTCTTTTGGCCGTCCGGATATTTTATTGACGGTTCGGCAGCGGCAACTTAGTGTTGGGCCATTGCTGGCAGTGCTGGCGCAATAAAACTGTTTTTTCTGGGTACAGTTCTTGATGACCATCGTACCATAACACTTAGATGAATACTGTACTTTTAGAGAATATTCTAGCAGTTTTTACTTTCCATGTGTGTTTTAGTATGGAATATGTCATTGCTAATTATTTTAGCTTAATATAGGTAAATCAAAATTTCACAAATGTATTTTTTTTAGGATTTATCAGTTGTGATTGTTGCGTTGTATTTATCAGTGCAATTTCAAAAAAATATTTAACATATGGATATGGGTTAAAGTTTATTTAATTGCATATGTGTAGTTTTGCCTTTCAGTACGTTAAAAGGTAAACCCTCATTCTCAAAATGTCATCTACTAAGTTGTTTTTTATTGCAGGTTATATAGCTACCCGGATGTCACAATACAATGCGAGTTTAATATAAAACTGGAAAAAATGTGTATCTCTGTGGGTGTGTGATTCGTAAACTATTTTATTAATAATATCACTGCTTTCACACCACTGGTCAAACCTAGTAGTGATAAGGTACTTTATTTTTCATTAATGAATTGCATACGTACAGTACTACCTGAATTATACACTTGACTGTGACATTTTCATTCTAAATCACTGCATTAACACAAGCACCTGTAGCATTAACACTGTGTCATATGTAGCTATGTGTTTTTAACGTTCCACATAAGAATTCCTGTCCTTTTATTTTTAGACTCAAAAGCAAAAGAATAAAGAGGAGAAAGGTAGGCTTACAAACTGCATGAACGAAACTCATTACTTGTCCCCTTTTTTTCGGTACTTTAAAATGCTTGAAAGTACAGTGACACCTGTACATCAATTTAGTATAAGTGTAGGTGTGTGTGTGAGAGAGAGAGAGAATTATGCTTTGTTATATTCAGGTTTCCTTCTAACCAGCCAATAATTATTTCCACAAGTGCTTTCTTTTTTAACAGAGAAATGGGTGGTAAGTAGTAAAGGAATAATTAAAAACATAATTTGCTATATAAAGCATGTAACATACGAAGCTGCTGAGAAGGTTAGACAAGTACTATTCTTGCATTAAAAAACGTTGGCTCGTTGTTATAGGAGTGATGGCTGTCACTAAAACAACAGGGCACAATATCAACACCGTTGAATAAAAACTGATTTTAGTATTTTAAAAACGTAGAGCCACAGACATAAAGGATGTAACGTACGAAGCTGCTGAGAACGCTGGACAAGTACTATTCTTGCATTAAAAAACGTTGGCTCGGTGTTATAGGAGTGATGGCTGTCACTAAAACAGCAGGGCACAATATCAACACCGTTGAATAAAAACTGATTTTGGTATTTTATGATTTTTTACACTGACATTTGCTGTCAATTTTTTTAAAGAGCATAGGCATATATTACGTTTAGCCAAATGGTTACACTAGCTTGCTTTTTTTTTATTTTGGCTGAGGAGGTTTGGATATGTTTTGTCAAAATAATATTTTTAATAGTAAACATCGTTAAATGTTATCTGAAATTATGAAAACAGCACAATCTTGCAACTGGATGTAGGCAGAATATCTTCATTTGTGAAATATTCATTTTTTCCTGTTAAAAATGTTTATACCAAACAGTGGTAAAGATTTGTCATGATCAAGATGAGAATACAGACTACATTGAAGTAAATAAGTTATATAACAGCTGTGTGAAGCATTTACTTTCATGAAGATCCTTCAAAAAATATAGTGAATGCTCAATGTTAAGGCTTCTAAATTTCTTGACTTTATTTGGAAATTTCATGATTATGTTCCTTATGAAAGTTAAAGAAATTATCAAAAACTTACAAAATAAAATCTCGAGAAATCTCGTAACACAATTGCACATGTTCTCCTGCTTCAGATCACTTGAAGAAAACAGGCTGCGCCTTTCACTCTTTTTCAAGGGTTTTTTTCATATTTTTCCAATCATACTTGATCTCAGGAAATTCTATCCATATTTCTACTAAATGTTCTGTGTAGCTGGTATTTATTTGAGAGATGCTTTGTACTAATTGGTTCACAGAGGTATTTCTGAAATTCTGTATTCCATTTTCTCATGGAACAGTGGAAATCTTTTTCAATGTTTATTCATCCAAGAAAGTACATAGACTGTCTAATGAAAATAATAAAATTTAGCCAGTCCTTTTTTCATATTGTTTATTAGTTTTTAATATTTATGAGATATCCTGTTTCACAAACTGCATTGGAGAGTTAATGTAAGTGTTTTGTGTTAGTGTATCCTGCTGCTGTATTACAAAAGCAATATTTAAGTATATACAATATATTTGTGGTTTGCGAATTAAAGAATTATATGTTGTGATCTTCTTTTGCTTCTTGTGTTTCCACTTTAGCTGCCGTTGTGAAAATCCAACTGCACCCAGCAGTTAGACTGGCAGGTGTAGGAGCTCATGCCCTGCAAAAACACATGTGCTAGGGAAACTGCTGGACACCAGCTGGCGGTGATGGGTCACTGCTGGCTGAAATCTGCCACTCACGGCCCGGTAGCGGTCCGTTGGTGGCAACGCTATGAGTTGGCGAGCCATTGATGGCCCTGTAGCACCGCCGTGAATTGTGGACCTGCAAGCAAGTGTCACTAGGGGCCAGTGGCTTGTACCCAATGCAACCCCAACAGCAGGTAGAAGCAACGGAACTACGCATGCGCAGAAGCAACACTTGCTGTGTCTCTCAGGGTACCACATAGTTGAAGACGACGTTTCATCGTGTTATTTTAGTGGATGTTAAGAAAAAAATCCATATATAGAGAGGCGAACTAATTTCCGGATGAAATTCCACTTCGACGAAAATAGCAGATTAAACCATTAAATATTAGATTACAGCCATGAAATACACCCACTCCATTCTCATGAATAACAAGAAAAAATTTGAAACCGGTTGAAACAAACGTCCTGAAAAAACATTAAAAAAACTTTTATTAAAAAAAAGAATTATACGATTAAGAAATTTATTAATTATTTGAATTATTTGAAGGAAAAGAAACAGTGCTATGTGGATATAATGTACTCATCCATGTTTTGATAACACAAGACAGGGAGGAATTCGCTTCTAAAAATAACAGGAAGTAAAATAAAATATCTTTCCTCTTTAGAACAAATGTACCTTCGGACAGCGGAAAGTAAAGATACAAGGTTAAAAATGTAACAGAATGTGATATGAACTCGGGTAAATATATATTAATTCAACAAACCCCTTTCAAGATGACAAGAACAGTACAAAACTTTGGAAAGCGCCTTTAAATTGGTACACTCCTTGAAAATGAGTGACGTTCCCGGTAAAAAAAAAACTATCGTTACGTTGAAAAAATAAATTTATGAATTAAATGAAACTGACTTTTATGAAAATTGCCTCGCAATAGTGTAAAATGAAAGAGAACTATTCGATTACACATTCCACACGAAACAGACAGCTTCAAGTACACGCTAGTGCGTGGCAAATTTGTCTGGTCGATAGAGAGCTCGCCTCCCACGACGACAGCCCTGGTTTGTGTCCACCCAGATCCAAACAGGTGTTTTTCCGGTCTGTTGAGAAAATTTTCCCTGCGCAGTGCTATAATTTACAAGTTTCGTAAGGAGAGGGAAAAACTGTAGCTTTGGGAAACTGAGGTTATCCTTGATTTTTGTTTATGGCTACTACTGGGAAATTGGCAAACAAGATTCAGAAAGCCATTAGTTACGTCACGTGGTTGCAGGTTGCCATACCAGCAGGCTAGCGGACCACATTAGGTTAGCCCTCATTTCTGATACGCGCTTGCAGTGCCTCTGAAGAGCCACTTGTGGCAGCTACTGCCTGTGATGGATAACTGATGGCCCTGTTGTGGCATATGCCAACTGATGAGGTGCCAATTGTTGGCCTCAACTGCTGGCCCTTCTTTTGGCCGTCCGGATATTTTATTGACGGTTCGGCAGCGGCAACTTAGTGTTGGGCCATTGCTGGCAGTGCTGGCGCAGTAAAACTGTTTTTTCTGGGTACAGTTCTTGATGACCATCGTACCATAACACTTAGATGAATACTGTACTTTTAGAGAATATTCTAGCAGTTTTTACTTTCCATGTGTGTTTTAGTATGGAATATGTCATTGCTAATTATTTTAGCTTAATATAGGTAAATCAAAATTTCACAAATGTATTTTTTTTAGGATTTATCAGTTGTGATTGTTGCGTTGTATTTATCAGTGCAATTTCAAAAAAATATTTAACATATGGATATGGGTTAAAGTTTATTTAATTGCATATGTGTAGTTTTGCCTTTCAGTACGTTAAAAGGTAAACCCTCATTCTCAAAATGTCATCTACTAAGTTGTTTTTTATTGCAGGTTATATAGCTACCCGGATGTCACAATACAATGCGAGTTTAATATAAAACTGGAAAAAATGTGTATCTCTGTGGGTGTGTGATTCGTAAACTATTTTATTAATAATATCACTGCTTTCACACCACTGGTCAAACCTAGTAGTGATAAGGTACTTTATTTTTCATTAATGAATTGCATACGTACAGTACTACCTGAATTATACACTTGACTGTGACATTTTCATTCTAAATCACTGCATTAACACAAGCACCTGTAGCATTAACACTGTGTCATATGTAGCTATGTGTTTTTAACGTTCCACATAAGAATTCCTGTCCTTTTATTTTTAGACTCAAAAGCAAAAGAATAAAGAGGAGAAAGGTAGGCTTACAAACTGCATGAACGAAACTCATTACTTGTCCCCTTTTTTTCGGTACTTTAAAATGCTTGAAAGTACAGTGACACCTGTACATCAATTTAGTATAAGTGTAGGTGTGTGTGTGAGAGAGAGAGAAAATTATGCTTTGTTATATTCAGGTTTCCTTCTAACCAGCCAATAATTATTTCCACAAGTGCTTTCTTTTTTAACAGAGAAATGGGTGGTAAGTAGTAAAGGAATAATTATGAACATAATTTGCTATATAAAGCATGTAACATACGAAGCTGCTGAGAACGTTAGTCAAGTACTATTCTTGCATTAAAAAACGTTGGCTCGTTGTTATAGGAGTGATGGCTGTCACTAAAACAACAGGGCACAATATCAACACCGTTGAATAAAAACTGATTTTAGTATTTTAAAAACGTAGAGCCACAGACATAAAGGATGTAACGTACGAAGCTGCTGAGAACGCTGGACAAGTACTATTCTTGCATTAAAAAACGTTGGCTCGTTGTTATAGGAGTGATGGCTGTCACTAAAACAGCAGGGCACAATATCAACACCGTTGAATAAAAACTGATTTTGGTATTTTATGATTTTTTACACTGACATTTGCTGTCAATTTTTTTAAAGAGCATAGGCATATATTACGTTTAGCCAAATGGTTACACTAGCTTGCTTTTTTTTTTGGCTGAGGAGGTTTGGATATGTTTTGTCAAAATAATATTTTTAATAGAAACATCGTTAAATGTTATCTGAAATTATGAAAACAGCACAATCTTGCAACTGGATGTAGGCAGAATATCTTCATTTGTGAAATATTCATTTTTTCCTGTTAAAAATGTTTATACCAAACAGTGGTGCAGATTTGTCATGATCAAAATGAGAATACAGACTACATTGAAGTAAATAAAATATATAACAGCTGTGTGAAGCATTTACTTTCATGAAGATCCTTCAAAAAGATATAGTGAATGCTCAATGTTAAGGTTTCTAAATTTCTTGACTTTATTTGGAAATTTCATGATTATGTTCCTTATGAAAGTTAAAGAAATTATCAAAAACTTACAAAATAAAATCTCGAGAAATCTCGTAACACAATTGCACATGTTCTCCTGCTTCAGATCACTTGAAGAAAACAGGCTGCGCCTTTCACTCTTTTTCAAGGGTTTTTTTCATATTTTTCCAATCATACTTGATCTCAGGAAATTCTATCCATATTTCTACTAAATGTTCTGTGTAGCTGGTATTTATTTGAGAGATGCTTTGTACTAATTGGTTCACAGAGGTATTTCTGAAATTCTGTATTCCATTTTCTCATGGAACAGTGGAAATCTTTTTCAATGTTTATTCATCCAAGAAAGTACATAGACTGTCTAATGAAAATAATAAAATTTAGCCAGTCCTTTTTTCATATTGTTTATTAGTTTTTAATATTTATGAAATATCCTGTTTCACAAACTGCATTGGAGAGTTAATGTAAGTGTTTTGTGTTAGTGTATCCTGCTGCTGTATTACAAAAGCAATATTTAAGTATATACAATATATTTGTGGTTTGCGAATTAAAGAATTATATGTTGTGATCTTCTTTTGCTTCTTGTGTTTCCACTTTAGCTGCCGTTGTGAAAATCCAACTGCACCCAGCAGTTAGACTGGCAGGTGTAGGAGCTCATGCCCTGCAAAAACACATGTGCTAGGGAAACTGCTGGCCACCAGCTGGCAGTGATGGGTCACTGCTGGCTGAAATCTGCCACTCACGGCCCGGTAGCGGTCCGTTGGTGGCAGCGCTATGAGTTGGCGAGCCATTGATGGCCCTGTAGCACCGCCGTGAATTGTGGACCTGCAAGCAAGTGTCACTAGGGGCCAGTGGCTTGTACCCAATGCAACCCCAACAGCAGGTAGAAGCAACGGAACTACGCATGCGCAGAAGCAACACTTGCTGTGTCTCTCAGGGTACCACATAGTTGAAGACGACGTTTCATCGTGTTATTTTAGTGGATGTTAAGAAAAAAAATCCATATATAGAGAGGCGAACTAATTTCCGGATGAAATTCCACTTCGACGAAAATAGCAGATTAAACCATTAAATATTAGATTACAGCCATGAAATACACCCACTCCATTCTCATGAATAACAAGAAAAAATTTGAAACCGGTTGAAACAAACGTCCTGAAAAAACATTAAAAAAACTTTTATTAAAAAAAAAGAATTATACGATTAAGAAATTTATTAATTATTTGAATTATTTGAAGGAAAAGAAACAGTGCTATGTGGATATAATGTACTCATCCATGTTTTGATAACACAAGACAGGGAGGAATTCGCTTCTAAAAATAACAGGAAGTAAAATAAAATATCTTTCCTCTTTAGAACAAATGTACCTTCGGACAGCGGAAAGTAAAGATACAAGGTTAAAAATGTAACAGAATGTGATATGAACTCGGGTAAATATATATTAATTCAACAAACCCCTTTCAAGATGACAAGAACAGTACAAAACTTTGGAAAGCGCCTTTAAATTGGTACACTCCTTGAAAATGAGTGACGTTCCCGGTAAAAAAAAAACTATCGTTACGTTGAAAAAATAAATTTATGAATTAAATGAAACTGACTTTTATGAAAATTGCCTCGCAATAGTGTAAAATGAAAGAGAACTATTCGATTA
This sequence comes from Macrothele yani, assembly GCA_039090855.1. Lineage (NCBI taxonomy): Eukaryota > Metazoa > Arthropoda > Arachnida > Araneae > Macrothelidae > Macrothele > Macrothele yani. Next base: position 210,085,677 of record CM077034.1, on the reverse strand, counting down.
CACATTCCACACGAAACAGACAGCTTCAAGTACACGCTAGTGCGTGGCAAATTTGTCTGGTCGATAGAGAGCTCGCCTCCCACGACGACAGCCCTGGTTTGTGTCCACCCAGATCCAAACAGGTGTTTTTCCGGTCTGTTGAGAAAATTTTCCCTGCGCAGTGCTATAATTTACAAGTTTCGTAAGGAGAGGGAAAAACTGTAGCTTTGGGAAACTGAGGTTATCCTTGATTTTTGTTTATGGCTACTACTGGGAAATTGGCAAACAAGATTCAGAAAGCCATTAGTTACGTCACGTGGTTGCAGGTTGCCATACCAGCAGGCTAGCGGACCACATTAGGTTAGCCCTCATTTCTGATACGCGCTTGCAGTGCCTCTGAAGAGCCACTTGTGGCAGCTACTGCCTGTGATGGATAACTGATGGCCCTGTTGTGGCATATGCCAACTGATGAGGTGCCAATTGTTGGCCTCAACTGCTGGCCCTTCTTTTGGCCGTCCGGATATTTTATTGACGGTTCGGCAGCGGCAACTTAGTGTTGGGCCATTGCTGGCAGTGCTGGCGCAGTAAAACTGTTTTTTCTGGGTACAGTTCTTGATGACCATCGTACCATAACACTTAGATGAATACTGTACTTTTAGAGAATATTCTAGCAGTTTTTACTTTCCATGTGTGTTTTAGTATGGAATATGTCATTGCTAATTATTTTAGCTTAATATAGGTAAATCAAAATTTCACAAATGTATTTTTTTTAGGATTTATCAGTTGTGATTGTTGCGTTGTATTTATCAGTGCAATTTCAAAAAAATATTTAACATATGGATATGGGTTAAAGTTTATTTAATTGCATATGTGTAGTTTTGCCTTTCAGTACGTTAAAAGGTAAACCCTCATTCTCAAAATGTCATCTACTAAGTTGTTTTTTATTGCAGGTTATATAGCTACCCGGATGTCACAATACAATGCGAGTTTAATATAAAACTGGAAAAAATGTGTATCTCTGTGGGTGTGTGATTCGTAAACTATTTTATTAATAATATCACTGCTTTCACACCACTGGTCAAACCTAGTAGTGATAAGGTACTTTATTTTTCATTAATGAATTGCATACGTACAGTACTACCTGAATTATACACTTGACTGTGACATTTTCATTCTAAATCACTGCATTAACACAAGCACCTGTAGCATTAACACTGTGTCATATGTAGCTATGTGTTTTTAACGTTCCACATAAGAATTCCTGTCCTTTTATTTTTAGACTCAAAAGCAAAAGAATAAAGAGGAGAAAGGTAGGCTTACAAACTGCATGAACGAAACTCATTACTTGTCCCCTTTTTTTCGGTACTTTAAAATGCTTGAAAGTACAGTGACACCTGTACATCAATTTAGTATAAGTGTAGGTGTGTGTGTGAGAGAGAGAGAGAATTATGCTTTGTTATATTCAGGTTTCCTTCTAACCAGCCAATAATTATTTCCACAAGTGCTTTCTTTTTTAACAGAGAAATGGGTGGTAAGTAGTAAAGGAATAATTATGAACATAATTTGCTATATAAAGCATGTAACATACGAAGCTGCTGAGAACGTTAGTCAAGTACTATTCTTGCATTAAAAAACGTTGGCTCGTTGTTATAGGAGTGATGGCTGTCACTAAAACAACAGGGCACAATATCAACACCGTTGAATAAAAACTGATTTTAGTATTTTAAAAACGTAGAGCCACAGACATAAAGGATGTAACGTACGAAGCTGCTGAGAACGCTGGACAAGTACTATTCTTGCATTAAAAAACGTTGGCTCGGTGTTATAGGAGTGATGGCTGTCACTAAAACAGCAGGGCACAATATCAACACCGTTGAATAAAAACTGATTTTGGTATTTTATGATTTTTTACACTGACATTTGCTGTCAATTTTTTTAAAGAGCATAGGCATATATTACGTTTAGCCAAATGGTTACACTAGCTTGCTTTTTTTATTTTGGCTGAGGAGGTTTGGATATGTTTTGTCAAAATAATATTTTTAATAGTAAACATCGTTAAATGTTATCTGAAATTATGAAAACAGCACAATCTTGCAACTGGATGTAGGCAGAATATCTTCATTTGTGAAATATTCATTTTTTCCTGTTAAAAATGTTTATACCAAACAGTGGTAAAGATTTGTCATGATCAAGATGAGAATACAGACTACATTGAAGTAAATAAGTTATATAACAGCTGTGTGAAGCATTTACTTTCATGAAGATCCTTCAAAAAATATAGTGAATGCTCAATGTTAAGGCTTCTAAATTTCTTGACTTTATTTGGAAATTTCATGATTATGTTCCTTATGAAAGTTAAAGAAATTATCAAAAACTTACAAAATAAAATCTCGAAAAATCTCGTAACACAATTGCACATGTTCTGGCACAACGTCATGAAACTGATCGCTCAACGTTGTAACAGTGGCTCTTGTGGCATGTTGGCTTAATTATGTAAAATATGTTTTTTACAATGTTGTCCAATTGTTTAACGGTGTGTTATACGCTGGCTCAATGTTATAAAGACGTCGGCTCGTCGTTGCGACAGTGGCATAATGTTATATGAGCGGTGGCTTAATACCATAAATGATTTTGGCACAAGGTTATTCCAACGATGGTTTGGCGTAGTGTGCTGTGTTGGCGTAAAGTTATTCCAAAGATGGCTCAATGTAGAAAGAGCGGCTCAGTGTTGAAAGGTTGATGACTTTATGTTGTATGAAACATTGGTTTAATGCTGGCACAATGTTATATATATGTTCATTTTTAAGTTGCATCAACGCTGGCCAGTACACTGAGCCTACCGGAGGCTGGTAAGTGGCCGCCGAGATATATGGAGGGAGGCCCATCGTAGTATCCGAAAGGTTTGCCTACGCTTTGTCTTTTACGTACGGCCAGTGTAAGTGTGCTACCTGCTAAATTCCTAGATGGTAACGAAAGAAATGTTTTATTATGTTTGAGAAAATATTTGCTTCGGTTATTGTTTCGTGTTATACAGTTTTCTAGCATTTTTTTGATTTTGGCTTTTATAACATCACAACTGCGTTTTTTTGTTAAATGCAGTGCGTTTTAATTAATTTTGAATCTGTGGATTCCTCAAAGCCACGTTTACTATTCATAAAGGATTAATTGATTAATGATTAAGACGCGGTTTCTTTTTGGACATTCGGATTTCCTATGTGTTCTTGTGAACGTACGAAAAACAACAATAAATTTAAAACGAAAAATTTGGGTACATTGGCGAATGTTCGTACTTAAATAATACGAAAATATAAAAAACACTGAGATGCGTCAAACATAATTTATTCTAAATTTATAGAACTGCCCTTCAGAGAAATTTACTGAGGTTAACTAAGAACGATAAATGAATATACTGGACACTGTGGTATCTGACAGGCGACGTGATTTGCTAAGCTATGTGGCATGAAAACAAAGACAAATAGGAAAGGAACAAAAAGAAGTTGAGATGTTTGACTCAAATATCAATCATTTTCACACGTAAGAAACGAAAACACAAGTTTTGTTAGTACCTGGATATGATCTATAGCGTTGTAGCAACAGCTGAATCCAGCTTGTCCTCTAGGATGAACCATGTTCAGTGTTATCCTAAAATAATGTGAAAGAACCTTAGTGAAACTTTTTTGAACCACTGAAAGATGGTAATGCGCCTGTTGTTTCTGAGATCCTCAATGTCACCTTTTTGTTAGCAGAATCACTGTATCCTTGTTCGAAACCTCAGGTACATTCCTTTAATGAGACATCAAGTTAAAACTGGGGCGAGTCTAGTTTCAATCTCTCAACTTGCTTTTTGTACTTTAACCATGTTAATTCCATCGTTTTCTCGAGCTCATCCCTATTTCATGTTTTTACTTCCATATATACAAATATAAAAGCTTTTGAAGATGACGAAATCTGAGAACTAATGTTAAAACAACGTATTTTGTTCAAATATTTTTATGTTAGACTACATGCCCGACATTCATAAAACGAAGGGGATTTTCTACTCTTCGAAGTACAGAAATGAAAGGAAAATGAGTCCATCATGAGTTTGAAATCTCATGGACTAAATGGTTTCTTACCATTCTTCTTGAAAAAAAAAGCATTGTGGGGATCAGAATCATGGATCATGGGTCATTGCTATTAGACATGCAATGCATTGAGGTGCGATAAGGCTCCTTGTTGAGATACTTTCGCAATTTCATTTTGAGGTGTTATTTTTTCATTTGATTCTGATTGTGGTCATTTCTGATGGAATGAAGTTTTTCTTACGAAATATTTGATACTACAACACTTCAAGCTGGTGGAGGCAACGTTATGGTTTGTGGAATGTTTTCCTTGAATTCGTGTTGATCAACGTCTGACTGGCACATCATATCTAAACATCGTTGCGGACCAAGTACAACCTCTCATGTGGATGGTTTATCCCAATGGTGATGGCTTCTTTCAACAAGATAATGCGTCCTGCCATAGTGCTCGTATTGTACAGGATTGGTTTCAGGAACATGCCGGTGAGTTTACTTTGCTTAGGTGGCGGCCACAATCACCAGATCTCAACCCCATTGAGAATTTGTGGGATGAAGTTTAACGAGCCATCAGACATCTGGATACATAACCCTGCAATATCACACTCCTGGAAAGTGTTATTCATCAATCATGGTCTCAGATTACACAAACCACCTATCAACATCTCGTGGAGTCCATGCCACGAAGAATCGGCGCAGTATTAGAGGCTAAAGGTGGCCCAACGAAGTACTAAGGGGTTGGTCATAACAACGTGGCCACTCAGTGTATTTCATAACTATATTTTATGTTTGGTCTTCGCATTTATAGTTTCTTGCTAGTGTAGATGTGGCTGCCATTTATATTTTTATTATATGCAACTTTAATTTTGCCTTACTCTATTTATGATGGGAAGGTCCTGTTGTAGTACTTAATTTATTATTCAGTTTTACTTATTTATTTAAATAACCTCAGTTTATCACTACAACGACTGCACTACTCTCACTTTATATATGCTACGTCGGATGATTGATTGCGTCCTCTTGAAAGTCATGTGGTCACCGGTCCGCATCCACTTGTGATAAAGGTGGACAGAAATTCAATAATGGCTCAGTGTATATCGTCTCGATACATTTATGTACGTATATATAGCTCAACAGAGAGATCAAGCTAGACTAAGGAGTGGCTAAAGCACTATAGATCATATCCACGTACTGAGAGAACTAATTGAAAGAGCGAGGGAATATGGACTTCCGTTATGCATGGCTCTTGTCGATTATGAAAAGGCTTTTGATTCGGTGAAACCATCAGCAGTTACAATGGCTTTGAAATCCTGCGGTATTGAAGATGCAGCCATTCATATTATTAATAACATCTATGAAAATTCAAGTGCAAAGATTCTGTTATTTGAGAATACAGAATCCATAAAAATTGGAAGGGGTGTGAGACAAGGCGACACTATATTTCCCAAACTGTTTAATGTCACTTTGAAAAATGTCTTTCAATCACTGAATTGGTAAAACAAAGGGATAAAGGTTAATGGAGATTATCTAACTTACCTTCGTTTTGCTGATGACGTAGTCATTTTTTGCTATTACCTCCTTAGAGCTGCAGAGTATGATCCAGGAACTTGCTGACAAGAGTAAAAAAGGGGGATCAAAAATGAACTTTCAGAAGACAAAAGTGGTGGTGTACAGTGCTTTTATAAGATATGAAGATTTATCGATCGTGGGGAAAAGCTGGAGATAACCAATACCTACATCTATCTTAGACAGCAGATATCAAGTGAATGTCATATTGATGAAGAAATTAATCGGCGAATAAAACTTGCCTGGTTAGCTTTTTAAAGAAACAGAATAATTTTTAAGAGCAATATTCCATTATGTCTTTAAAGAAAAGTGTTTGATCAATGCATCCTTCCAGTGCTTACGTATGGTACAGAGACATTGACCTTAACTAAAAGAGACATACAAAGGCTGCAGACAACTCAAAGTTCCATGGAGAAGTGCATGCTTGGCGTAACCAGGAGAAATAAGAAAAGGAACTCGTTGATCAAAAAAATGGCAAGAGTGGAAGGTCAGAATAAAATCCCTGAAATGGCAATAGGTTGGACATATTGCCAGAAGAACAGACCATCGATGGACAATCGAAATTTTGGACTGAATTCCAAGGGACAGGAAAAGACCCAGAAAAAGACCACATGGGAGGTGTGTGGATGAAATTCTAAAGTATACGGGAGTAACATGGAGGAGACTGGCACAAGACAGACCTTTCTGGAAGAAACTTGGGGATACCTTCGACCAGCAGTGGATTGATAATGGTTGACAATGATGATGATATTGTTACGACCCACCCCGCCATTAATTTAGTAATTATTGGGCGTGGTGGATGTATGAAATTAATTAAGTATTATTTATGTTCGCGGCTTGATTGGAGTTTAAAAGTGTAAACAGCAGATAAAGTTTTATCTGGGGGTTTCGAAAGAAAAGAGGCGAATTCTACGTCTGGCTGGGTGTCAGAATAGAAGCGGGCCACTTGAGCAAATGAATGAAGATGGGGGACAAAAGGTTTAGCGAGTAATCGTAAATTCGTCGATTGTTTGGGGCATTTTCGAGAACAATTGCTCTCTGTGTTGTCCGTGCAGAAAAAAAAGATTTCGCACTTGGCGTGAAAATAAGGAAGAAAGTTTAGTTGTCTGTACGCTCTCCTATGTGAAAGGCTGGATGCCTTGAATCTCTTATTTGAATTGGGAAATGAAGCAGAGAATCTCCCTTTATTTGGTAAGAAACGGAGGACAACTCGGGACAACTGGTGATGCCAGTTTGCCATTAAGACAGCGGACTGCCTATCTGAGTGATAAAGCAACAAGTTTTAGGCTGGAAGCCTAATGGAAATTATCGACTGGTTGGCCCAGTGAAAGCGGAGCTACTGAGGAATTGAGAAGTCTACGAGTTGACAATGGTCACTCAAATAAAAAGCGAAGCCAAGCCGAAGCTCGGGTTCGAGTCCAACTTCGGCAGTATGGAATCATCATCCTCTCCCTGAAGCGGCGGAGGAGGCGAGCTTATCCTACGAGGCAAAGCGAGGCTCCTTCAACAAAAGCCTGGATGTTTATGTGTATGAGTACGGTAGTGCCATGGGACGCAGCTCCCGCAATGAAATCTTCCATGTAAAAAAGGAAGTGTGCATCAATCGATAACAATCTGGATTTATTCTGGACAGCATCCATGTAAGTAGAAACTTTTGTTTTCATTGTTACATCTGCTACGCAGTTAGTTGAGGAACTGAACTAATATATTGCAAGAACTGAACTGAGAAATAGTAAGACTGAACTGTGGAATTTAAGTTCAATAAAACTATCTCGCGGGAACTTATTTCGGTCCAAGTTCATAAAATACTTATGTTCAGAAGACAGCTAAATTTTATTGGTATGTGTGCCATTGTTATGTTTTTATAGCCAATTAAATATTTGTTTAGGCAGTCAGCGCAGTCATAGAACACCTTATTTATGTGTACGCATGTGATTGGTTCAAATTGTTTAAGTGTTTGCCTATATAATACAGTTTTCGTGCCAAGAACTACGTCGAAGAATCTCCGAGGAGAAATATACTAATCGCTCGGCTACGGTTGTTAAATTGATTGACCGCGGTGGGAAAATGACCCACTGTCGTAATATTTTGGTGCCAGCGGCGGTATCAATATGATTTACTGTTATGGTAAATAGAAGACAACAGACTTCCTGCGAGAGAACTAACTACCGTCTCTGTAGCTATCCACGAGGAGCGCTATGCGCGGAAAACTGCGCTATGCTTCCATCTTAACACCTGCAGGAGGAGTTTAAAGGACACCTAAGTTGTCCAGATGAAAACCTGCGAGGCATTTTTGACTGTTCGCAAAGTACTGAAAATTTGTGCATTCTGATGGAAATAATTAGGCACACAGGATATCGAGAGGCATGGTGATTTCAATCGGAGATCAGAACGTTTAGTGAAAGACAATTGATTAATTTAAAAAAATTGTTGAACTGACCAGTTGACAAAAATTGCGATATTACAAAAGCAGCTAAATTTCATTACTTTTAGCTTTGGTTCTTCAATTTTCATTGGTATGTGTGGATTTGCGGTGTTGCTTTTTTTGCCGTGCAAAGATGAGTTTTCGGTTACGGCCATCTAAAATAAACACTCCTACAGTTCGTGATAAAATTTTTTCGAGGAATGCTTAATCTGTCGGGAGTCGGTATAAACTCTCAAATAGAACCGGAAGCAATGTTTACGTTATAATTCCTGTGGAGATTGTATCTCCGGAAAGTAATTAACACTATCATGGCTGACCTGACGAGAACGCTGAGTTTCCATGATGAAATTTTTTTTCGAATAAAATATTGAAATATGTTGGAGATGGAAATTTATTATGTTGTCAAAAGTTAATAGCAACTACATAGAAAAAAAGTCATGAAATATAATACAAAATAAAAAGCACTGAACTTTTTTAGGGTTTAGGAAACAAAATCACCTTCATAAAAACGTGTATCTAAAAATGTTATATATATACACTGGCGGAAAGTGAAAAAAGAACACCAAGAAGGAATTGGCGGACGATCATGAAATTTACATATGTTAATAGGTCTAATTTACGTTGGTGTGATGTTAATTTCGGGACCAACCGGGTAAGCGCTTAAGCCACAGCACGGCATAATATGCAAATTATAGTCGGTGGTAATTAAGGAGTACGGCGAAGTGAATGTAATCAGTCGTCGGCGTACGGACACGTGCGGAGACCCTGAAGAAGCTGCAATGCCTGAACATGGAAGACGTGTACGTTTTCAGAAGTTATCGGACTTTGAGCGAGGTCGTCTAGTCGGACTCCGCGAGGCCGGGTGGTAGTATCGTCGTATTGCAGAGCGAATTGGACGGAAAGTGCCGGTGGTGTTACGAAGGTAGCGTAGGTGGTCCGAGGAACATTCCCACACGAGAAGACGTGGAACCGGAAGTCATTGATGGACTGATGAGCGGATCGATCGACGCATAACAAGAGAGGCGTTGTCAAGCAGAACATCCACTGCGACACAAATCCGAGCTACCGTTGCACCTGAGGTGATTGTGCGAACAATCTGCAACCATCTACTGGATGCGGGACTATGTGCACGTGTGCCTATGTGTACCTCTGACTCAAGCCCATCGTCAGGAACGACTGCAGTGCTGTCGCCAACGTCTGCACTGAAAAACGCAATGCCGATCTGTCGTGTTCAGCAATGAAAGCAGATTCTGCTTGGGAGTAAATTTGTTGCTTTTACGATATAACTGAATTCTGATATTATAATAGACATTTAGGTATATTTGGGTTATACATGTAATGCACATAAAACTAACGCAGTAATAATGATTAATAAACTAGTCTTAAGGCGCATATGACTTTCAATGGAAATATAGACTCACATTATTTAGTGGTCATTGTCTTTAACATGAAAAAAAAGCAGCATAGTTACAATTTATCTTCTTGATTATGTATTAAAAATTAGTACAATTATTTCTTTTCGTCTTTCTGAATTTGAATATCTGGCTATATTCTTTTGCTCTTCTTGGAACTTTACTTTATTTACGGTTCTTTATTAAAACTGTTAGAAATAACAAGAAGAACTTCCACTGGAGGTCAGACTGCTTGCTTGCTTCACCAAAGCTTTAAATACGCTTAAGGAAGTGTATAAGTAATGAAGTACAAACGTCACCTTTAACTGAAAATGTAACAACTTTTCATCATCTTCAGTAAAACATAATGGACATGTTCATTAAGTGACACGCTCTTCAGATTTAGTTAATAGTGAACGTGATGTGTGCTGAGCCATCATCATGATATGTTGGCAACAGCAAGTATTCCAAACGTGCATAAACACTTATTCAAGTACAATATCTAAAAACTCTCATATCTTCTTTGAAATGTGTTAAGATGTCGAAGATTAACTACATCAAAATGTGACGTCAATTATCTGCGCCCCACTTTTTAACCAGGAATAAAAATAATTTCTTATGCGTAAACGATTTTCTTCTATATGCATTAATAATTTAGCGCATATTTCATTCCTAATAGCAAGATAAACTTTTATTCCCAGCTTCCGTCGACAGTTTAACTGAGATCGGAACTTGTGGGGTGGGCGATCCAAAACAGGAAATTCATGCTTTTTTTTTTCCGTGAAAAGATACAGTAAAATAAAATGTCCTAACTCAGACGGAACCTACTCAATTTCACTCTTCTTAAATGTTATTAGCTTATTGCGTACAGTAATTATGTAATAGAGACGTAAAATTGCTATTAAATTCGAGTTTTAGTTATTCTATACTAATGCGTTTAAAATTACTTTAAAAAATAATGTGCAGTAATGCTGGAAACTTTATGCCATGTGAGAACGCATGTTGTTAACTTGGAAATATGCTGCTATTGGAAATAAGTCCTTTTATCTTGGAATTTCATAACGTGTGTGAAAGCACAGTCGTATCCTTATTGCATGTAGAAGTTTTACGTGTAGTCCCGATTCAAGTGCCCTCCACTTTTATAATCTTATGTAATTTTACATTTTGAAACACAAATTTTTTTATCTACTCATTGAAAACTAATGCTTTACATGAGACTTGGCATTTTAAAGAAGAGAACAGGGCGTAGTTTTTTCAATTTAACTTTCTTTAGGAAATTCAATTTTACAGATATGTGCGGAAATTGCACCTTGACTCAAATTCAATAAGTGACTTGATAATAGGGGATGAAGTCATTTTATCGTAATGAAGTTTATTTTGGCCTTTGAAACATTTTCTCACTATACAATTACGGAACTGTGTTTCTCTCCAAGTAATTTCCAGAAAAAATACAGTACACACTAAATAAATATTATTTAGTGGAGAGTTTTGTGTTTTTATGATTATTCAACTATAAAGATCGGAGGAATCATAAAATACTTGCCATCCCTTTGGTGCAAGGTCGTGAGCGCTGCTTTCTGACAACTCATGTGAGATGGGTCCGGGGTCGAATTCCGTGAGGCATGGATGTTGTGTTTTTCTTACAGCACTGGATAGCTAGAAGAATTTGCACCAATCAGTGAGTTGTTGTGGTTACAGAGCACTTGAAATAGTACACTAGCACTAAGGAAAATTCATCAGATGTTGCTTACATAAACCCTATTTTCTAAAATAAGGCTAATTCTGTGTGCAATAAAAATACACCTGTGTTTATCTCAGAAGTCCCTTGTACCCGCTGTATGGAAGGAGCGGCTTCTAGGAAAGCCATGTAAAATATTCTAGTCCGAATTCTTACCACCATTCAAGAAACTGAAATGTTTTTTATGAATCAGAGTTGCATTCATGCAAAACATACCGTGGCCCAGAAGTCGGACGACACCCTGTGACAGACCTGTCACATTCATTTTCATTGTTTTACACCTTCAAATTATATTTACACACAAATAAGATAACACATCTTTATTTAGATAAGGCCGTAAGATGTGTCTTAAAAGAAACAAATGAAAAGATATTTCTCTACTCGCCCTTTTCTCCCATGTCCTACACTTTATGCGGGGCCGAATTGGTCCAATGCATATTAATACAGACATCCCATGCATATTCTCAAAAACTCACTATTGCTGAAACCGTTCAAATCTTTATTCCAATTTTAGCTGAATTTCCACTGAAAACTAGAAAGAGAGTTCTGAGTAATCCCACGATAGACATTTAAATAAACAATTCCAATGAAATAAATAATTACATATTCATTTCTCTGGAGTTTATATGCTAAAACATCTTGCTTACAGCAAAAGTAATTTCTTTAAAAATACCTTTAAGTCACTTTATATCACTACTTTGCTCATACTATACACCAGAAGAATGTTTTTATCAAACAATTTAAATGAAAGTTTCCATTTTCTCTTCTATTCTAATGCCGGTCCAAAGGCAAAATCAATCAGTGTAATGCAAGTGTACCACAGATAAAAATATTGTGTTATTAATTACATAATATAAAGTTTCGTGAAAACAAAACTGAAAGGAACTGCAATGTTATCATTTTCTTCGTTAAATATACTGCATACTAATAAGGAACTATACACTAACCATACTCAAAATATTATAACTATACTGGTTATCCGAATTTCTGGCGTAGTACAGAAATCAGTAAAATAGAAAAGAAAACAATTCTTCAAATAATGCTGCGTAATGCTACGTTTCTCGTTACAGTACCGCGTGCCCATCCGACATAACAACTTGTTTCTTCGAATGAATAATTACATTTGCGTCAATTCAATTAGTGTCCAATCAATTCACACCGTTCAAATGTAACCGAAATTTCAAAATACTATTCTCAAACTATACAGCCGAGTCACATTTTTGCGACCGCTTCCTACTTTTGACGTCAACAGAGCTTTGATAATGAAAGAAAGCACGTGTCGTGAGCTAGCTTGGAGGGTATATAAGTTGTGCTACAGGCAATCTGAAAATATATCACTAGTTGCTGTCGAGGATAAAAGAAGCGAATTTTCAGGTTTGCAGAAAGGAATGATTATCGGCTTTCTGGACAAGAGTGGCAGTATTTCTGAAACAGCACTGTTTGTGAACTGTTCGCGTGTGATGCTATGGTTAAAGTCTATCGTGATTGGAGAAATGGCGCCATTGCCAATAAGCGACATGGAAATTGTGGAACTCCAAATACCACTGATGTGAGAGGTGAACGTCAGTTGTGAAGGGGCGTGAGGGCCGTTCGACACGCTACACTGGAGCAAATCCCTGGCCGAATGAACCGAGCGGCTACCGGAAGAGTGTCTAACACGACAGTTCAACAAACCTTGTTACGTATGGGGCTCCGATACAGACGAATGGTTACTGCACCTATCCTAACGAAGGTGCATCGTCAGAAAAAGCTTACATTTTGCACGGCAATATGAGAATTGGATCTCTGGTGATTATTATATTCAATTATCGGATGGGTCACCTTTCTACTTCATCGAACTGACAGATGTTGGCGTAAAAGGAGAGAAACATCGGAGAACAAGCCCTCTTCAATCATTGCTGGAAAAACACAAGCTGGTGGTAGAATTGTTATGGTCTGGGGAATATTTTCGTTGCATTCTCTCCAACGACTCACACCTGTGGAAGGCACTATGGATCGAATTCGTTATGAAAACATCCCTGTAGACCACGTACACCCATACAACAATATGACGTGTCAACTAGAAATGATATTATGACGTGTCAACTGTAAATGATAATATGACGTGTCAACTAGACACGACAATATGACGTGTCAGCTAGAAATGTCCGAGAGTGGTTGGAACAGCACGATGAGGACTACAAAGTACTTCCTTGGCCCCCTAATTACCCAGACTTACAGACGATATAGTATCTCTGAGAACACGTTGATCGTGTTGTTCGCTTTATGGATCATCCACCACGCACTGTCCACCAGCGGTCAGATGCACTGCAGTCAGCAAGACTAAACATACCTGTAAACACATTACAGCACCTTATTCAGTAACTCCCAGCCCATCCAGCTGCTGTCCGCGCTGCACACCGTGGTAACTCTAGATACTAGCTGGTAGTCCCAATTGTGTGACTTGACCGTGTATGTAATTTTCTTCAAGAGCGGTACGACTACCAACTACGTAAAGGTACGTCTACCAAAGGTAAGACTATCAATTATGAGAGCTGTCTACAAGCATATCTACAAACGTTTAAACAAACAAAGAAGGAAATGTTTCACCCGCAGATAGTGATCTACTTTTTTCCAAAATGAAGGACAAGAATGGAAAGAAATCATAAATGTAATTAATCTTAAACAATGTGGAAAATAATTATTTACATTGAAGTTTTTAAAAATTTATACAGATGTGTCTTCTATACTTCTGATCTTCTAAACCGAATATCGAAAACTAAAATAGAATATGTTAAGAGGAAATGCTATGTTAGAAGAATTTATTATAAAATACACTGCTGGCCACCCAAAATGTAGTACCAACAAGAACACGAGATAGCAAAGCCAGATTTACTGAAACCATAACAACAGATACAAAGATGTAACGACTGAGCTTACAGGCCCGTGCGACTTCCGGAACACGCAGACATCAATAGTTCGTGTGGCCCCCATGGATGGCAATAACGGCAGCTACACGCCGCGCCATCGAACGAAAGAGGCTTTGGAGGTGGGCTTGGGGTATGTTGGTCCCGGCTGCTTATACACGTTTCCACAGTTCATCAGGCGTAGCTGAGGGTGGTGCTTGCCGGGCCACTCGGTTGCCGTCAGCGACCAGACGTGTTCGATGGGCGACATATCGGGAGAACAAACAGGTCACGGCAGCAGTGACACCAGGTGGGCCGTGAAGAATTATTTTACGATGCGTGCCACGTGCGGGCGCGCATTGTCCTATGGAACGTGACCGCTGGTAGGCCCTGCAAGTAAGGGAGGACTACAGGCTCCAAAACGTCGAAGATGTATAGGTGGCTGTTGAGTGTACCGGCGAACTGTACCAGAGGGGTGCGGTTGTCATACCCAATTGCGCCCGAAACCATAATGCCAGGCGACGGACAGGTATGGCGATGCATAATGCAGGCGTCATACAGTCTCTCGCCGCGGTGCCGCCACACTAGGATCCGACCATCGTGGTGTTGCAAGAAGAAGCGGGATTCGTCCGAGAAGACAATGTTGGGCCATTCCGTAGTCCAGGTGCGGCGTTCAACGGCCCACTGCCGCCGCACTCGCCAGTGGTGCAACGTCAATGGAAATCGGAGCAACGGGCGCCGTGCGACAAGTCCCCACTCCTGCAGACGACGTCGAACGGTACGTGCTGACACAAGTTCTTGCGCAACACATCAAAATTCTTGCGCAAACGTTCGTGATGTGGGGGTGCGAGGCGTCAATGCCCGCCGCACAACATGTTGGTCCTCTCATTTGGTTGTGCGCCGCGCCTGCGGTATTTTCTCACGTCGGTCCGTCCGTCTTTCCTGCACCGACCGAATCCATACTCGCCTAACGGTGTTTGGATGTCGTCCCACACAGGCGCCGATGTCTCGGTACGATAAACCGTTGTCGCAATAAGCAACTATTCGTCCTCTGTCGAACTCTGAACCGTGCTGGAATGACTGCCGTATTCTGCGACGAGGCATCAGGAAACTTCCCACGCACAGGTCCGGCAGCACAACAAACTTCCACTACTTACATTCCGCCTTCTGTGCAACCTTTTTATAATGCTTCTCGGTGTTGTGCCGGGCGCACAGGATTTGCATATGCCCTGCAATGCTAATCGTTTGCACGTCCTCTCGCGGGCGATGCATGCTGCGAATTTCAGGGTAATCGGATGCTTTCTTCTTGGTGTTGCATTTTGGGTGGCCAGCAGTGTATATTGTATAAAACCTGAACCTCATACATTAGGTGAGCTTTCTTCTCTGATATAATATACAAATACCGTATGTTAAAGTATTATTTACATTTTATAATCTGCAAAATAATTTACATATAAAAATTGCAAACTTAATATTTTCTAGATTTAGCGCGGATTGGAGAATTAGTGTATGTTTAAATATTATTTACAGATTAGAATCTGCAAATAATTGATATATAAAAACTGCAAAGTTATTTATCACTTTTGATTTTGCATGGCATCGCTTCTTAGACAACTGTATCCCCATATATCTGAAGACTTTGCGTAGCCCCTGTACCTCTGTGAAATTTTTTATATCAGTTAAAATGAAATTTACTTACGTTATCCGTCAAAAATTATCTCCAGACGTTTTAAAAGCGAATAAAAAGCGTATGTCTAAGATGTAACGGAAAATAATATGTGAATGGAATGACGCGAAATGATATGTGAATAATTCGTGTTACCCTTTCGAATAATTTATACTGTTATAAACGAGAAACCACAAATTGTTTTTGTCTCTTTCAGGGTTAAAGGAACTAATACCATATGAGCAACACTTTTCGCTAAACGAAATCGCACCATTCCAATTCGGGGCCACTAGTTCTTGGTAGAGGGCAAAGAAAGAGCTATGTGACAAGACTTCACATGTGCCTCATTCAGCGCTCTAACCAGGGCTTATCTTTGCCGATTGATCAAAATCCAGTGGCTGACATCATTCTGCAATCTGGGAGGAAAATTTATTTTTAAAGCCATCTTATTATTATCATGGAGCAGGATTTTTAGATACGAATTTTCAAATATTCTAGTACTAAACCAATGGTAAAAGAAATCGTTGGTCATAATCAATCTTGAGAACTTAAAATTCTAAATTTCATGTAGAACTCTATTGTTTCTGAAAAGCAGTTTCAAGAAAGCGTAAGCAGCTTTTCGACATGTAAATCATACGTTTTAAATTAAGCTGAACATAGTTCGGGTCAAAACATCTCCTTGTAGGACTTTTACTAAATTATTCGGAACGTTTTTTTCAATAAACGGAATTTTGCTTGTTATTTCTGTTGAGCATTACTTTTGAACATTTTGATATGGTTTTGAACATTTTTAATATCGTTGAACATAAATGTTTTCATTGAATATAACTTTTGAACATCTTTAATTTCAATAAACTGATTTTACATTTTTTCCCTGTATAACACAAGTTTGGTAGTGTTAACGCGAAAGGTGTTTTAGTGTTTTTATATTATTTCCCGCAGATGCCGATGGAGCAGCAGTTTCTGCTACACACAAAGCGATAATTTGAATAAATGTCATATTCTATTTTGTTGTGTCTTCTCTTTGCTTTTTAATTTATCTTCTATGATTTGTTTGACGAATTAGTGCAGCAAGCTTCAATATTCTTAGCATTTCATGGCTATTTGGGTCGGAATGGACATTTTGTCTCGAACTTCTGTTTATCCAGAAGCAAAGGCTAGGATTTAAAGGAGCGTTTACCATTTATAGTGGTTCGTTGCATTTTAACTACGGCATAAAATAAATATCTCTGTGTAAATCGATTCTGCATTCAGCTTGAAAACAGGAAAGAATACGAATTCATTTCAGCTAAACTTTTAAGAAAAACGTTGAGAAACACAAAGCACATGAACAAAATAACCGGTATAATATCAAATTCTGAATGGACGCAGATTTTGCCGAGGCGAACAAGCATTGCAACCAAGAAAACACTGTGATGCAGAATATGCTCAGAATAAAATTACCTATAAACAAGAAAGATGACACCGAATTTTCGGGTGTAATAAGCACGTCTGTTGAATCCGTTCTGATGCAAATTAAAGTTAGCAAAGCTATTCAAAGGCAATGGAACCGGTATGGAAAACAATAGTATCTGACGGAAGAAAGAAGTTTTTCAATCGGGTTTTTAATCCCTCAGTAATTGGTGTAAACGGAATCTTCAGCTTACGAACTCTTAGAAACAGAGTTATCGACAAAACTAAGATGTGACTTTACGTCGCCTGGCGGAAAAACCATGCATTATTTTAGGAAGAAAGTATTCACAAAAGGTTTTCCCATATGAGCGGTATCGGTCCAAGAAAAAAAAATTTAGTCGAGTTTTCAGGAGCCCAGATTTTGCTACAAATACATCAGAAGCAGAAATTAACCCTTATGACCCCTGGTGGCTAAACCATTCTTTACGAAACATTAGAAATTATGTGAAAAATATTTTACATCAGGTCTTGTATGCGATACAGCAAGAATATTTCAAATCAGAGTTTTAGGAGCAGAAAACGCAATTTACCTTTATGCATCCTAGCGGAAAATCTTAAATGATTTAGGTGAAAATTTTGAATTTATAAGAAAAATATTTCGCATCGGAAACACTGTTCAACAACGAAGGAATTTTTCAAATTGGTCTTTTTGAAGTAGAGATATTGATCAAAATAAGATATACATCTACGCACCCTAGCGTAGAAACCATGCATTATTTTAAGTAGAGAGAGTTCCTAAAAGGTTTGTCGACATGAGCAGTATCGGTCAACAAAATACTTTTTTTCAATCGATATTTTAGAAGCTCATATTTTGCTGCAAATACATCAGAAACGGAAATTAAGACTTACGCCCCCATGGTAACCATACCATTTTTTTACAAAAATGAGAAATTATGTGCAAACGATTTCCCATCAGCAGCAGAAGGAATTTTTCAAATCGCAGGTTTAGAAGCAGTGAAATAGTGGGAAACGCAATTAACCTTTACGCCCCGTAGCAAAAATTCTATGAGTTACTTGAAAATTTTGAATTTATAGGAAAAACATGTCAAACTAGAAACACTATCCAATAAAGAAGGATTTTTTTAAATCGGACTCCTAGAAGTCGAGATATTGACAAAAATACGATACACGTCTAAACCCCTGGCGCAGAAACCGTGCACTATTTTAAGAAGAAAATGTTTCTAAACTGTTTGTCGACAGTAGTAGAATCGGTCTACAAACGACGTTTTTTTTAATCGAGCATTTTGAAGCTCATATTTTGCTGCAAATACATCAGAAGCGGAAATTAAGATTTACGCTCCCTGGTGGCCAAACCATCTTTTTACAAAAATTAGAAATTATGCTCCAACAATTTGCCGTCAGGAGATCCGGTGCAGAAAGAATTTTTCAAATCGGAGATTTAGAAGCATAGATATAGTGCGAAACGCAATTTAGCTTTACGCCCTGTAACGGATAGTCTATGAATTACTTGAAAATTTTGAAATTACATGAAACACATGTCACACGGAATACACTATCCAACAAAGAAAGAATTTTTCAAATCGGACTCCTAGAAGTAGAGATATTGACAAAAATAAGATATACATCTACGCCCCTTGAAGGAGAAACTGTGCGATATTTTAGGAAGAAAATATTCCGAAAACGTTTATCGATGTGAGTGGCATCAGTCCACCAAAGAATTTTTTCAATCGATAATTTAGAAGCTCAGGTTTTATGGCAAATACATAAGAAGCAAGAATTAGCACTTACGGCCCCTGGTGGCCAAAGTATTCTTTACCAAAAATTGGAAATTATATGCAAAAGGTTTTCCATTAGGAGATGTATCCGCGGAAAAAAAGATTTTTGATATCGGAGTTTTAGGAGAAGAGTTATCGGAAAAAATGTAATTTACTTTTACGCCCCCTAGCGGAAAATCTACGCGTAATTTGAAAAATAAACTATATCTAAAATACTCTTCGACACAAATGGAATCGAAAGATAAAATAATTTTTTTCAATCGGATGTTTTGAAACAAGTATGTGGATTAAAACGTAATTTTCAATTCGATATCATCTGCATTTACGCTCCCTAGCGGCAAAATCGAACATCGTAAAAAAAAACGAAATAAAGGATCATCATTTGCATATTTCAAGCTTTCGAATGCAAAAAGAATTTTTCAAATCGGACTAATATTTCTAGAGATACCGTGGGTAAAGGCGGACGGACTGACGGACAAACCAATAATAATCTTTTTTTGCAAAAGACGTGCTAAAAAAGCGCAGTTATTAATACGTTCTCTGCATTATCCCGCGTTTCTATAGAAGAAATATTTTCGGCAAAAAAAATCATAGATATCCTTCTTCTGTGATTTTCTTGGCAGAATTATATAGCAAAGGGGCAGTTTCAAACATAAGAAAAAAGTATTCCTTTCTCTCTCGCCACATTTAAATTTCCTTTAGCGTGAAAAAGTGTTTCCCTTTACCCACTAAAGCAAAATCTCCGGGAGAAGATATGTAAAAGCAAAAGTTGTGCAATCCCTTTATACACGAACTTGACTGTCAGTACAGAGTGTGAGTTTTCCTTCTATATCTTCATAATTAACAATGTGTCCATTGTAAAATACTGAAGACTTATTTTATAGTATTGTAATTAGTGCAGCATTTTTAGAGCTATGCATAATGGAAGACTATTATTTTTGAAATCCTTATTTTCCATACTATTTAAAAAATACCCGAGTTTCTGTTGTAATCTATCGTTGCACGAGCTCATTAGAAGCGATATAAGCTACAGGGAAACATCCACTGGGTTTAGGGCGCTGTATCATGATGCAGTACAGTCAAACTCAATTTTTTTTGTCAATGAAGTTCACCTTTGGTTAACAAAGCGGTCACGGTGCGTTTATTTAGTACGTTGCGCTCTCAAGCTTATTTATTTCATGCTTCGCCAAAACTGGAATATTAGGACCTTTCTGGAAAGTGTGAGACCAATGAGGAAGAACGTGAAAAATAGGGTAAGAAGGTTGGTAGCTGCATTCTTCCACAATATTAACCTGTTTGCGTTCAGAACTAAATTTGTTCGGGCAAGATTTTACTCACAGATTTCTATTCTTTTCAGACGCTACGAGTTATGAATAATACTCCCACAAAATTTTTTCGTTTAGGCCTTTATTCATATTCTTCAGAAATATCCTACTTTTTTAGCACGTCTTCTGTAAAAAAAGATCGTGCTTCTGTCATCGGTTTGTCCGTCCGTCTGTACCCACAGTATCTCTGCAACTATTAGTCTGATTTGAAAAACTCTTTTTTACATTCGGAAGCTTGAGATATGCGAATGATGATCCTTCATTGCGTTTTTTCTTACGATGAACAATTTTGCCGCTAGAGGGCGTAAAGGAAGATGATGTCGAATTCAAAATTTCGATGTTAATCCACATCTTTGCTCCTAATCATCCGATTGAAAAATTTATTTTATCTTTCAATTCCATTTATGTCGAACAGTGTTTAAGATATAGTTTCCTTTTCAAATTACGCATAGATTTTCCGCTAGGGCGCGTAAAATTAAATTACATTTTTCCCGATAACCCTTCTGCTAAAAGTCCGATTTGAAAATTTCTTTTTTCAGCGGATAGATCTCCTGGTCGACAATATTTTGCATATAATTTTAAATTTTTGGTAAAGAATACATTGGCCACCAGGTGGCTTAAGGGTTAACTTTTGCTTCTGATGTACTTTCCATAAAATCTGAGCTTCTAAAATATCGATTGAAAAAATTATTTCGTGGACTGATGCCACTCACATCGATAAACCTTTTCGGAATATTTTCTTCCTAAAATATCCCACAGTTTCTCCGCCAGGGGGCGTAGATATATATCGTATTTTTGTCAATATCTCTACTTCTAAGAGTCCGATTTGAAAAACTTCTTTGTTGGATAGTGTTTTCCATGTGACATGTTTTTCATATAATTTCAAAATTTTCAATTAATTCAAAGACTGTCCGCTAGGGGGCGTAAATGTAAATTGCGTTTCGCCCTATATCTCTGCTTCTAAATCTCCGATTTGAAAAATGCTTTCTGCGCCGGATGCAGCTCCTGATGGGAAATCGTTTGCACATAATTTCTAATTTTTGTAAAAAAATGGTTTGGCCACCAGGGGGCGTAAATCTTAACTCCCGCTTCTAATGTATTTGCAGCAAAATATGACCTTCTAAATTCTCGATTAAAAAAAACGTCCTTTGTAGACCGATACTACTCATGTCGACAAACCTTTTAGGAACATTTTCTTTTTAAAATAGTGCATGGTTTCTAATCCAAGGGGCGTAGATATATATCTTATTTTTGTCAATATCTCTACTTCTAGGGGTTCGATTTGAAAAATTCTTTCTTTGTTGGATAGTGTTTCTAGTGTGACATGTGCTTCATATAATTTCAAAATTTTCAAGTAATTCATAGACTTTCCGCTACAGGGCGTTAAGCTAAATTGCGTTTCTCCCTATATCTCTGCTTCTAAATCTCCGATTTGAAAAATTCTTTCTGCGCCGGATACAGCTCCTCGTGGGAAATCGTTTGTACATAATTTCTAATTTTTGTAAAAGAAAATGGTTTCGCCACCAGGGGGCGTAAACCTTAATTTCCGCTTCGGATGCATTTGCAGCAAAATATGAGCTTCTAAATTCTCGATTGAAAAAAAAGTCGTTTGTAGACCGATGCTACTCGTGTCAACAAACCTTTTAGAAACATTTTTTTCTTAAAATAGTGCATGGTTTCTGCGCCAGGGGGCGTAGACCTATGTCTTATTTTTGTTAATATCTCGATGTCTAGGAGTCCGATTTAAAAAATTCCTTCTTTCTTGCATTATGTGGCATGGTTTTCTGATAAATTCATTATTTTCAAGTAATTCATAGACTTTCCGCTAGGGGGCGTAAAGGTAAATTGCGTTTTCCACTGTTTCTCTGCTTCTAAACCTCCGATTTGAAAAATTATTTCTGCACCGGATACAGCTCTTGATGGGAAATCGTTTGCACATAATTTCTAATTTTTGTAAAAAAAAATGGTACAGACACCAGGTGGTGTAAGGCAAAATTTCCGCTTCTGATGTATGTGCAGCAAAATATGAGCTTCTACAATTTCGATTGAAAAAAAAGTATTGTGTTGACCGATGCTACTCATGTCGACAAACCTTTTAGGAACACTTTCTTCTTGAAATAATGCATGGTTTCTACGCCAGGGGAAATAAATATCTCTACTTCTAAAAGTCCAATTTGAAAAATTCCTTCGTTGTTGGATAGTCTTTCCGATGCGAAATGTTTTTTCCCATAAATTCAAAATTTTCACCTAAATCATTTAAGACTTTCCGCTAGGGCACATAAAGGTAAATTGCGTTTTCTGCTCCTAAAACTCCGATTTGAAAAATTCTTCCTGTATCGCATACAAGACCTCATGGAAACTATTTTTTACATAATTTCTAATGTTTTGTAAAGAATAGTTTAGCCACCAGGGGTCATAAGGGTGAATTTCTGCTTCTGATGTATTTGTAGCAAAATCTGGGCTTCTGAAAACTCGAATAATTTTTTTCTTGGACCGATACCGCTCCTATGGATAAACCTTTTGCGAATTATGTGTACCTAAAATAATGCATGGTTTTCCCACCAAGCGACGTAAAGTCGCATCTTATTTTTGTCGATATCTCTTTTTCTAAGAGTTCGTAAACTCAAGATTCCGTTGACAGCAATATCTGAGGGATTAAAGACCCGATTGAAAAGCTTCTTTCTTCCGTCAGAAACTATTGTTTTCCATACCGGTTCCATTGCTTTTGAATAGCTTTGATAAATTTAATTTGCGTCAAAAAGGATTCAAAAGACGTGCTTAGTACACCCGAAAATTCGGTGTCATCTTTCTTGTTCATATTACAATGATAATATTAGGCATATGTGTAACAGAAAAATAGAAATTTCCTACGTTGGCAAATTTTGAATTCTACACGGGAATTCTTTCTTGTAAGGGACAACTTTAAAAGGGAAGGACTTCAGATGCATATGTCATCGGTCATTCTGAGCTGTTGATATGAGGGCCTACAGCAGAAAAACGAGTAAAAACGTAACGATATGCAATTTAATTTAATCCACATCCGCATTGATTTTAGTTGCAAAACAACAATGTGTATCCGCTAATAGATATACTTCAAATATGCATTTAGAATAATAAAAAAAACAACTCAACATGTAAACTTCTAGATCAATAGCTGTCACTATTTTTTCTTTCAAATTTGTATATATACATATATATCGAATGATACTAAGATTTCTTCTCAGTCTCAATTACTGTCGTCATTCTTTTTGAAAACCCCATCGGGTTATGACAAAATCTTATAAATCAAACTATGGTATACTTTGTTTTCTGTTGAAAACGGAGCATTCCAGGGCGAACAAAAGTGTTTGAAATAAATCCGCAGTAATTAATAATGTTAACATTTCAGTAAGTAAAAGCAAAGAAAACTGCCGTTTTCATTTATTTGAAAGCACGTATACCGTTTTCCTCGGTAACAGATACCATTTCGTTTCATGAAACGAAAGGATATTTTTTACCAGAGAGTCAGCAAGCATGGTGAGATTAATTAACAAGAACGATGACACCGAATTTTTGGGTGCAATAGGCACGTCTTTTAATCCGTTCTGACGCAAATTAAATTTATCAAAGCTATTCAATGTTATAATGGAACCGGTATGGAAAACAGTAGTATCTGACGGAAGAAAGAAGTTTTCAATCGGGTTTTTTATCCCGCAGAAATTACGGTAAACGGAATAGTGAGGTTACGCCCTCTGGTTCCAGACTTGGGCCTTAAGAAAAATATGAATTTATATGAGACACCTTTCTCACCGGAAATGCTCTCCAACGCAGAAAAAGTTTTTCAAATCGGACTCTCAGAAACAGAAGTATCGACAAAACTATGATGTGTCAGACTTTACGCCCCCTGGTGGGAGAACCATGCATTATTTTAGGAAGAAAGTATTCTCAAAACGGTTTTCAATATGAGCGGTATCGGTCCAGGAAAAAATAATAGTCGAGTTTTCATTAGTTGAGTTTTGAGGAAACCAGATACATCAGAAGCAGAAATTAACTCTTATGTCCCCTGGTGGCTAAACCATTCGTTACCAAATATTAGAAATTATTACATGAAAAATATTTTCTATCAGGTGTTGTATGCGATACAGGAAGGATTTTTCAAATTGGAGATTTAGAACAAGAAATACCGCTGAAATCGCAATTTACTTTTTCCCCACCTAGTGCAAAGCCTATGATTTACTTGAAAATTTTAAATTTGTATGAAAAACATTTCGCATTGAAAACACTATCCAACAAAGAAAGATTATTTCAAATCGGACTCCTAGAAGTAGAGATATTGAAAAAAATGTGATATACTTCAACGCCCCCTGGCGTAGAACCCATGCATTATTTTAAGAAATAAATGTTCCTATAAGGTTTGTCGACATGAGTAGTATCAGTCTACAAAATACTTTTTTTTCAATCGAAATTTTAGAAGCTGATATTTTGCTGCAAGTACCTTAGAAGCGGAAGTTAAGTCTCACGTCCCCTGGGGCCTAAAACATTTTTTACAAATTTAGAAATTATGTGCAAAGGATTTCCCATCAGGAAGTCTGTCCGGTGCAGAAATAATTTTTCAAATCGGAGATTTAGAAGCAGAGACATAGGGGAAACTGAATTTACGTTTACGCACCCTAGCGGAAAGTCTATGAATTACTTCAAAATTTTGAAGGTACATAAAAAACGTGTCACACAGGAAACAGTATCCAACAAAGAAGGCATTTTTAAAATCGGACTCCTAGAAGTAGAGATATTCACAAAAATAAGATATAGATCTAAGCTCCTTGGCGGAGAAACATGGAATATTTTAAGAAGAAAATAATCCGAAAAGCTTTATCGACGTGAGTGGCATCGATGTAGAAAATATCTTTTTCAATCGAGATTTTAGAAAATCATATTTTGCTTCAAATACATTAGAAGCGGAAATTAAGGCTTACGAACCTTGGTGGCCAAATGTATTCTTTACCGAAAATTAGAAAATATATGCAAAAAAAATATTTTCTATCAGAAGCTGTATCCGCTAAGGAAAACATTTTTCAAATCTGGGTTTTAGAAGAAGAGATATCGGGAAATCGTAATTAACTTTCACGCCCCCTGGCGGAAAATCTATGCGTAATTTGAAAAAGTAGCTATAACTAAAATACTCCTCGACATAAATGGAATCGAAAGACATGATATTTTTTTCAATCGGATGTTTAGAAGCAAATATGTAGTGTAACACGTATTTTTGAATTCGACAGCATCTGCTTTTACTCCTTCTAGCGGCAAAATTGTACATTGTAAAAAAACGAAATAATCGTCATTTGCATATTTCACGCTTCCCAATGCAAAAATCATTTTTCAAATCGGAGTAATAATTGCCGAGACATCGTGTCTGGGTACGAACGGACAAATGGATAACACAAGCACGATCTTTTTTCCCAAACACGTGCTAAAAATACGGAAATTTGGGTGTTTTAGGTCATTTATTCCGAGAGTGTAGTTTAGTATCTTAAAAGGAAGAAGAATCCAAAGTGCACGAGTTTGCATTATAGGTAGTCTCCTTGAATCATTATACATGACACTTTCCTTTAATAAGCTCTAAAAAAAACAAAATTTCTTTCTTCGCGGAAATATAAAAAACACCCAGTTGCAAAAATAAGAAGGATAAAAGTTGCTGAAATTCAGTGCATAAAAGACTGTGCTTATTTCTTCACATTTTGTTTATGACCTTATTTAGTTTGCAGTGATTGTAAATTGTGCTGTTCACAGAGCGTTGTAACTGTATCTCTCTTTTTTTTTTTACCTTAGCGCAGCATGTAGCATAGCTGCAAATGAAAAGATGTAATTGTATCAGTAGTACGCAACATAATGTAGTAGATTGTAGCGAAAAATGTTTTTACCGATCGTGCTAATTGGAATAATTATAGATCCTCGAAGTGGAAGAATTCTTGTTGAATAATGTGACATTTTCACATTTCCTGAAGCGTTACGGGGTGAGATATCTGGCGCTTAGGGATTTCATTGCCTTTAGCAATAAACATAAGCAGATTTTAAACGTGAAAGTTAGACATACTGTGAAATTAGAAATATTCTAAGTGAGTCTGAGAAACCGGGCAAAACATGATAGAGCTTCTTGTTTTGTTGGCAACCGTTGAAAGCTAGGTATCAAAACTCTATTACAAAGAGAGAGAATTCGCAGTCATGTTTTGTGCTGCTTTCATTGAGTTATCTAGTTTCCGAAGCTGGTTATACACTGAGTGGCCACTTTTAAATCACTGAGATCTGGCATTTTCGACAATTACTGCTTGACAGCTGTTTCAGCGGAGACTGTGGAACGGCTAAGTGATAAGCAACAATCGTGCAGAGCCCCTTTATATACCTCACATCGCGGATGGCGTTAGGCATGCGGTTTGTACGCAGCGCGTTCATGTACTTCGGTTTCATCACAGTTGTAAGCTACAGGATTTGATATAATCCTGCGGCTCCCTAATTTAGGGTCACTTACTCCAGGGAAGTGAGAGAGCCAGTGTTTAAGACAAACACAACATCACGCCTCAGTGGAATTCGAACCCAGACCCTTCAGTGACGAATTGTCATAAGCCAGCGCTTAGACCTGTGCGCCATGGGGGAGACTATTTATCCTTTACTCTTTGCATCTCAGGTATATCGTCACTTCTTTTTCTTCAACAGCCGTCGACGTTTATTCATGGCACAGGGATGAGACGTACTATCTGTAGTTCTCTTAAGGGAATAGTGAACAACTTAATGTTTCAGTGGCTGAATATACACACTACAATCTATTTCACTTATCTGGGAAAAGAGTACAATTCTCTAAGGTATATGAGTGGATATACTCTGGCTTTATAAAATAGATTACATGCACACAACACAGTCATACGTAAAAGTTCAGGTAATTTTTCCCAGTTATCAATCAAATGCTGTCATTATGTTTACATAATGACAGCATTTGCCACAAAACTCATTATAAAAATCTAGCATTAAAATATCCTACCAGAAAAAAGATACGTGTAAGGAAAAAACGACTGGATCTCAACAGCTTTTCAAAAATTTCCAGAAATCATCCTGTTTTTTTCATTTACGAGGATCACACAATAAAATAATTGCTCGGGTTTATAGTTCAAACACAGGATATCTGCCCACTGCATGTCCTGCCTGAAACCATACAACAAAAAAGTGCAGAGTGCAATTTAACCACCACAAAGATGCGCCACTTTCTTTCAAGTCCAGAAAAAGAAACTTCCAGCAGGTATCCTAATGATATTGTACAACTAGATACCACGTAAGTTACACAACCTACTCTAAAAAATTCCTTCTGCCGTCAATAATTGCATAACTGCCCACTGGGCCTGTTTGGACGAATGCAAGTCACGACCCTATATAGTCAAGTTGCCTGCGCACGTGCAAACAACCCACTGACTTGTGCCACCGATAACAGCGTGCTTCCTAACTTCACACGCCATTTACCGGCGCAAATACACGGCTCTATATAGTTACACAACGACGTTGTTACGCGAGTCTCACTTTCATTTGGATGACCTTTATAGTAACTCCAAGGACAGAGCACACGTACACGACCGTCCACGTGGTGAAAATTGAAAAGCTGTTCGCCGGAGCAGATGACCCTCTTCCAAGAATTTAAGGTCACGTATTGATGCTGGTGTGTTCAGTGTAGGCTCTTTCGAAGGAGAAACGAGGTTAGCACTGGCACTCGGAGCGGTATGCGGCTGCCAAGTTTCACGGTTATCAGAAATGTTCGATGTACTTAATGTGTGTTGAAACATATTACTCCCGTTAGCTGCATTAAAATTACCGGGGAGTCGCCCCAACGCGATTGTTTATTGACTCCTAGTATATGGAAAAGCCATCGCGCAGCTGTTGTATCGATGAGCTGTGTTCGACCCAGATTTGCAGGCGGTTTGTAGGGTTTTCATCTTTTTACTACTGTTTTCGTGTACTCAACATGGCTAACAGTGAGAACAGCAAATACTGTATTAGAATATCATTTCGGAAATGCTCTAACTCAATCGTCTGGAGATTACAATTTGGCCTATATGAAACTCGCTTAAGTGCACTGCCTTTTCCTTCTGAGACACAAAAACAACTCTGATTAACACAGCTCAATATCAGGTATTACGCAGCGTGTTCAGTACAAAATCCCTACTCGCAAGTATCTTGCGTATGGCTTGTTGACTAAAAACCAGTCAAACGTTTAATTATTTCTTGACATTAGCTTCATTTTACTGCGTAATAGAACAGCGTTATCTATCTCTTCGAATTTGAAATGGAAGGTTATTTTTCATCTGTGTCGACGGGTATCAAACAACCGGCAGTCATCGTGTTTAAATCATGAAAATATACCTTCTAAACAAACTCGCGCTGGGTTAGTTGCAATGTATGATTCTTGAACTTTGTATATAAGCAACGTTCGTTGTCAGGAAAGAAGAACAAATGACAATGGAGAAATATTCGCCGTCAAGAATGAGCTTCGGAATAGGAGGCTCGTAATCGTAACTAGGGAGTTGAAAAGGCAAAAAGTCTATGATCACATCAGGTAAAATCAAAGAATAACTCAGAAAAATACAGCAGGTAAGATGCACATTAGTTTAGGTAGTGCCAATGGCATTGTTAATGCTTTAGGGCACAAATTGTGTGCACTCATTGTTGTGATCTCTCTAAGTGCTTCAATAAAGTGTTAGTTAAGTTCGTCTCAAAAGCGTTTCATTCGTTAGCTGATCTCTCTGAAATACATCATCTAACATCTCAAATGAAGAAATCAAGGCTTGAAACTAGCCAAAGCTCGCTTGCTCGCTATAGAAATTATGGAACTGATTTTCTCCAAAGACTGGTGATGAGAGTTGGGTTCAGCAAAATGGCCCATAAATGAAATATCAATCGCTGAAGTACTGACACCACTTTTTCCTAGAGGGGAAAAAAGGAAACAAGTTAGTAAAATGATGCAATGCATTGATTATGATACGCTTTCCAACATACCAGAAATTATTACTCAAGTTATGAGGATAATGGCTGTGGAATAATTCTCGCTCTTGTGTCCTGAGCTTTCACCCCATTTCCATGATATTCAACAGAACTGGTTCAGTACAATTCAAGAATAACATACTAAAGTTTTGTCGCAATAGAAGTAGTTTTACGCAAGTTATGAGAATAATGGCTGTGGAATAAATATTGCTTTTGTGAAATGACCTTTGACCCCATTTCGTTGATATTCAACAGAACCGGTTCACCATACCTCCGGAACAACATGATAACGTTTTGTCGCAATCGAAACATTTTTTGGTAAGTTATGATGCACAAGGGCAATTGAATGAATCCCACTACAGTGTCCTGACCTTTGACCCCATTTCGTCCAATTTCAATAGGGTTCGTCCCCAGTGGCTCCCTACCGCATACTAAAATTTCATCGAAATTGAACCATTTTTACACAAGTTATGACGCATAAGGGCAATGGAACAAATCCCACTTTTATGACCTGCCTGACCTTTTACCCCATTTCGCCCATTTTCAATAGGGTTCGTGCCCAGGTGGTTCAATACCACATACTACAATTTCATCGAAATCGAATCATATTTACGCATGTTATGACGCATAAAGGCAATGGAATGGATTCCACTTTTATACCCTGACCTTTGACCCCATTGCGCCCATTTTCAATAGGGTTCGTCCCCAGTTGGTTCCTTACAAAATACTAAAATTTCATCGAAATCGAACCATTTTTACGCAAATTATGACGCATAAGTGCAATAGAATAAATACCGCTTTTATGCCCTGCCTGACCTTTGACCCCATGCGCACATTTTCAATAGGGTTCGTGCCCAGGGGTTCCCTACCACATACTAAAATTTCATCGCAATCGAATCATATTTACGCATGTTATGAAGCATAAAGGATATGAAATGTATCCCGCTTTTTTGTCCTGACCTTTGACTCCATTCCACCCATTTTCAATAGGTTTCGTTCCCAGGTGGTTCCTTACCACATACCAAAACTTCATCGAAATCGAACCATTTTTACGCATGTTTTGACGCATAAGGGCAATGGAATAAATCCCGCTCCTATGCCCTACCTGACCTTTGTCCCCAATTTGCCAATTTTCAATAGGGTTCGTGCCCAGGTAGTTCCTCACCACATACTAAAATTTCATCGAAATCGAACCATATTTACGCATGTTACGATGCATAAGGCAATGAAATGGATCCCGCTTTTATGTCCTGACCTTTGACCCCATTCCACCCATTTTCAATAGGTTTCGTTCCCAGGTGGTTCCTTACCACATTACAAAATTTCATCGACATCGAACCATTTTTACGTGTTTTGACGCATAAGGGCAATGCAATAAATCCCGCTCTTATGAACTTCCTGACCTTTGACCCCAATTTGCCAATTTTCAATAAGGTTCGTCCCCGGGTGGTCCCCTACCACATACTAAAATTTCGTCGAAATCGAACCATATTTACGCATGTTATGACGCATAAAGGCAATGAAAATGATCCCGGTCTAATGGTGTGGCCTTTGACCCCACTTCACCCATTTTCAATAAGGTTCGCCCCTGGTCGTCCCCTACCACATACTAAAATTTCATCCAAATCGAACCTTTTTTACGTTAGTTATGGAGCATAACTGCAGTGGAATGGATCCATCTGCTATGTACTGACCTTTGACCCCATTTCGTTCACTTTAAATAGGGTTCCTTCCCAGGTGATCCCCTACCAGATACCAAAATGTCATCGAAATCGAACGATTGTTACGCGAGTTATCGTGCTGACGGGCATACACACACAACGCGTGACGTAATGAGGCAGATGGGAATCGCGACCATCTGCTAGCGAGGTTTGACGTCATAAATCTTTAATAGGATCCACAAACAACACGTGACGTAATGAGATAGATGGCATGACCGCGCGCGAACATTCTCGAACGCGACTTGTGACGTCATAAGATTTCTAAGCATTGGTAACATTAATGGAACAACGCCATCACTAAAAACGTTATAATTCGGGGTGGTTATTTAACACACTAAATGAATTCTTCTAAAGTCGAGATCAAGCTAAATCGATTTCTAGTACCAGAAAACGGTAGGTTAACGACTTTCATCAAAATTCTTAGAGCCGTTTTCAAAATAAAATGTACATACATACATACAAGAATTGCTACTTTAAGGTGGACGTCAAGTAACTTTGCTTCCTATACTTCCAATAGAAAAACTTTTGTACACATTTTCTTCACAATTAATGCGTTCCCAAGGATGAAAATTTGAACATCGATTAAAATATCTTCATTTGATAACTTGCAATACTTAATATTTTCTAAAACATAACCATATTTATGCAATTCAACATTTGTTTGTCTACTGATGTCATGAAAATACAGGTCGCACCATCTTTTTTCTGGACAATTAATGCGTTCACAAGGATGAAATTAGATCATCGATTAAAATAGCTTCATTTCATAACTTGGAATACTTAATATTTTCTAAACCGTAACCGTAATTATGCAATCCTACATTTTTTTTGTCCACTGACGTCATCAAAGTACAGGTCGCGCCATCTTTTCTCTGGTTTCAACACCACCAAAAGAAAAGTTGTTGATTTTTAATATAATTATGGTTGTGTTTTAGAAAATATTAAGTTTTCCAAGTTATAATATGAAGTTATTTTAATCGATGTTCAAATTCACATCCTTGGGAACATATTAATTGTGAAGGAAATGTGTACAAAAGTTTTTCCATTGGAAGTACAGGAAGAAAAAATTACTGGACGTCCACCTTAATAATATGGGGTAAGGACAATGGAAGGGATCGCAATCCTATGTCCTGACCTTTGACCACATTTCGTCCATTTTCAGTAGGGTTCGTCCCCAGTGGTCCCCTACTACATACTGAAATTTCATCGAAATCGAACCATTTTTACACACGTTATGACGCATAAGGGCAATGGAATGCATCCCCATTTTATGTCCTGACCTTTGACCCAACTTCACCCATTTTGAATAGGGTTTGTCCCCAGGCGGTCTCCTACTACATAGTAAACTTTCATTGAAATCGAACCATATTTACACAAGTTATGACGCATAAGGGTAATGGAATGATCCCGCTCCTACGTCGTGACCTTTGACCCCATTGGTCTCATTTTCAATAGGGTTCGTCCCTAGGTGGTCTCCTACCACAAAGTAAACTTTCATTGAAATCGAACCATATTTACGAAAGTTATGACTCATACGGGTAATGGAATGATCCCGCTCCTACTTCGTGACCTTTGACCCCATTTGTCCCATTTTCAATAGGATTCGTCCCCGGGTGGTCCCCTACCACATACTAAAATTTCATCGAAATCGACCCATTTTTACGCCAGTTATCGTGCGGACAGGCGGACGGACGGACAAAGCTGGAGCATATACGCTTCTTCAACCTACGGTTGGAAAGCGTAAACAAATTTCTTCCGGTAAGTGCATACCCACACAGCACAGGATATTTCGTACATGTTACAGGTACGTAACTCTGAAACACTGAGTCTTTTTAGATGCGTTGCGCAATATAACAGTGATGTTTCAGAAACCTTACGATTACGTCAAAATGTCAGCAAACGTTACATAACTTCGAAACATAACTGATACGTTACAGTGAATGCTCTTTATAACTTCAAGATACCAACTTCATGTTACTGTTACGTGTTTGAAAGATATTTGTAACTTCGTTACATTACAGTCACGTGATAATAAGGGGTTTCTGTAAAAAAGAACCCGCCCTCGTGCTGCCTCAAGGACGCATGTGGTCGATTGCTGGTCAATCATTACGATTGTCGCAGTCATTGTTTTTCCACGTGATCTTCCCGACTATCTTTTGCCGCCATTTTCTCTTTGTGTTCAAGCATAACATTTTGTGTGTCACGTGGTCCTACCGAACATGTTTTGCTCGCCAATTTTTTTTTTACTTCCCCATATGGTCTGAGCGAAATATTTTGTACCCCTTTTTGATTTTCCCCCATCAGGAAATTTTACGGTTTGACATCACGGCGCTAGGGAAATTTTATTTCCCAGGAAATACAAATCCTCGATGTCTCGCCAGGTTCGAACCCCTGTCCTACGGGTTTCTACGTAGATGCATTATCCCACTTGATCATGGGAGGTCTCGCGATACAACGTTCTGTAGGAAATGACGAGGAGGCCAGTGCTTTGCGAATAAATTGTTTAATAGAAATGCATTATTTTTTCCATAGATCATTTTACTTTTCTGTAGGATGATTTAATTTCTTCACGATTAATCAACGAAATATACCTTTTAATGTATATCTTAATCTATTCTTTTTAAATGTTTTGCGAATACGTTATTTAATAGAAATACATTTTTTATCCATCGATCATTTTATTTTTATGTAAGATGACTTAAATTTCTTCATGATTATTTAACGATACGTACCTTTTAAGGCATATCTTACTCTATTTTTTTTTCAAAACTTGCGTAGTCGTTAAACTTCTCAATATATCAACATTATTTTTTTCTACCTTTACAAACTAACAACTACTTTTATTGAGACTGTTTTTTCTGATTCAAACCCAACAAACGTACTAATATATTATACACTGGCGTGCAAAACTTACGGACGGACACTAGTGTACACTAACTAGCTAACTCCGGGTACGGAGAAGTGGTCACCGGATAACTGGACACATTGGAATTTCAGTGCCATTAAATTGTTCTGCATACACGCATTTCGTGTGGCTATATTCCCGCTACTTGTGCAACTATTGTTCGTAAAATACCTTTTTTTATATTTTAATTTTAGAAAGAAATTTAGACATTTCCATGATTTTCAGGCCAACGATAAAGCGGAGAACTGACCCCCGGAGAACAGCCCACAAAATTTTAAGGGGCCGTATAAAAATTGTGATCTGGAATGGTCCGTGGCTACGTCTCCCGAGATTGAAATCTGACAGAATAACATTCCCGTAATTTAATATTTTCTTATTTACGATATTTTTTAAGGTTCAAAAACAACAGTTAAACAATATCTCTGCGGTTATGTGCAAATCCAAGAAACTTATCGGAGGGGGGGGGTTAAAATTCGAAATATGAAATAAAAATCATTTCTGTTCCAATTGGGACATGTTCAGCGTTTACAAGCTACAACTCAACAAATTATCTGAAGGCATATGCCTACCCAGGAAACCCGGGAGGGGGGGGTGAGGGCGTAATACCAAAGTGTATAATATAAAGCATTTCTCGTCCCATCGGGAGATTTTCAGCATTTAACCCCAGAAATAGTTTTAAGTTTTATATTTTAGGTTTAACCCCCCCCCCCCCCGAGAAGTTTAATGGGTCAACACATGCCCTCAGAGAGTTTGTTGCGCTGTAGGTTGTAAATGCTGAATATCTCCCGATCGGACCGGAAATCGGACCCGATCGGTCAGAGCTGTTTTTGGCAAGTGAATTACAAGTAATAACGATTTAAGCGATTTTCAACGGGGTATCATAGTTGGCGCTCGTGAGATGGGCCATAGTAATTCGGAGGTAGAAACGAAGTTCGGAATTTCACGGACGACCATTGCAAGGGTGTATTGTGACTTCAAGAATTCCGGCAATACCACCAACCTACGATACCAGTGTGTCCGTAAAAAGACATTGGGGTAACGTGACCATCGCCGGCTGTCAAGAATCGTTTCACGCGATAGGCGTGCAACACTCTTGCAGGTATCATCGGAATTCAATGCTTGAGCGTCAACAAGCAGCAGCGTTCGCACTGCGCAACGAACCTTGCACGATATGGGCTTTGGGAGCCGACGCCCAACTCGAGTCCCCTTTAGTTGTGCGCGAACCAGAGCTAGGCACCTCGCTCGAGCACGGCAACACCGCCACTGGACACTTGATGACGGGAAACAAGTAGCCTGGTCTGACGAGTCACGTTTCCAACTGTATCGGACACATGGAAGGATTCGTTTGTGGCGCAAACCCCATGAAGCCGTGTATACAGCCTGTCAACCGGGAACTGTACTGGCTGGTGGGGAGAGGGGGGCGTAATGGTATGGGATGTGTTTATCTGGATTTCACTGTGAGCCCTGGTATGTCTACAAACATCTGTGACCGGCCAACGCTATGTGTGCATTCTTTCTGATGAGACACACCCGTTCATGTCCTGCATTCATGCTTATGAGTTTGGCTTGTTCCAACAGGACAATTCACCTGCACACAAGTGTCGCGACGCCACAATATGGTTACAGCAGCATTCATCTGAGTTTGGGGTGCTGCCATTCCCACAGAAGTCCCCAGATCTGAACGTGATAGAACACGTTTGGGATGCCATGCAAAGTGCTATCGAACACAGGAATCTGAGACACTCGAATTGTGGAACGCTCTGCAGGAAATATATTGTGCATTGGCTACAGCATATTTCCAGAAGCTAGTGGAGTCCATGCCGAGTCGAATTTCTGCAGGCCTGCGCTCCCGTAGGGGACCTACCATGTATGAAACTGATGTACCAGTTTTTCTGGCACTTCAGTGTACATACATACATACTATTAAGCTGTCCTCTGAAATTCAAAGGTTAGCTCCTCAAAAAAAGACGGTCAGCCAACTAAACGTTGAATTGTTGGAACTATAATTCACTTACTTTTGGTGTTTCAAATGTCTCTATTTACAGGGATCTTTGCGCGCAGCTGGAGTTACATTGGCATCCATCAGACGCCGTACACAAGACCTTTTTTATTTCATACTCATTATCTTTTTCTCAAGTAGGCGTTCCTGAATCTGATGCTCCCATGATTTCCTTGGCCTTCCCCTACCTACCTTTCTTTCCTGCCACTTGTGCTGAAAAAAAATATTTTAGTCAGCACCTCATCGCTCTTTTTTTTAACATGATCAAACCACCTAAGAATATTTTTCTTGGTAATAACATTTTCCCTGATATTACACATCCGCAAAGCAGCATTTCTCCTATTATCAGAGCGTATCTTGCGACAAACTACCCAAAAGCAACGAAACTTCCGAGCACACAAACGACTGCTGTGTCTTTTCTGCCGTTCCCATGTTTCACTGAATTACATCAGAGTACGAACAATTACACTTTCATACACAGCGGCTTCGAACTTTCTTGTGTACAAATCATTCCTGTAAAATTCTCCTAATGCAGATGTGATTTTCAAAGAACAATTCACTGCCTGTAATTTCGCCATCTAATTGTTTCTCTCTGTCAACATACTTCCTAAATACGCTGCCCGAAAGTGAAAAAAGAACACAAAGAAGGATTTGGCGGACGATAATTAAATTTACATATGTTAATTGGGTCCAGTTTACGTAGGTGTGATGTTAACTTCGGCACCCACCGTTCAGCGCTTACACCACAGCACGGCATAATATGCAAATTATCGTGGGTGGTATTTAAGGAGTACGGCGAACTGAATATAATCAGTCGTCGGCGTACGGACTCGTACGAAGACCCTGAAGAAGCTGCAATGCCTGGACATGGAAGACGTGTAAGATTTCAGCAGTTATCGGACTTTGAGCGATGTCGTCTAGTCAGACTCGGCGAGGCCGGGTGGTCGTATCGTCGTATTGCGGAGCGAATTGGACGG
This sequence comes from Macrothele yani, assembly GCA_039090855.1. NCBI lineage: Eukaryota > Metazoa > Arthropoda > Arachnida > Araneae > Macrothelidae > Macrothele > Macrothele yani. The sequence goes on along the minus strand of CM077034.1, from coordinate 210,048,860 downwards.
GAAGTATCGGTGGTGGTATGATGGTGGCGTAGATGGTCCGAGGAACACTCCCACACGAGAAGACGTGGAACCCGGAGTCACAGACGGACTGATGATCGGATCGATCGATGCATAAGAAGAGCGGCGTTGTCAAGCAGAACATCAACTGCGACGAAATTCCGAGCTGCCGTTACACCTGAGGTGACTGTGCGAACAATCCGCAACCGTCTACTGGATGCAGGACTACATGCACGTGTGCCTCTGGCGTGTATACCTCTGACTCCAGCCCACCGTCAGGAACGGCTGCAGTGGTGTCGCCAACGTCTGAACTGAAGAACGCAATGACGATCTGTCGTGTTCAGCGATGAAAGCAGATTCTGCTTGGGAACTTCCGATGTCCGTATGCTTGTTCGCAGATGCACAGGGGAGCGTCTCCACCCTTCTTGCATCCGCCAGCGACACACAGGGCCTACAGCTGGTCTCCTGGTGTGGGGAGCGATTAACTATCACTACCGTACACAAGTAGTGTTTGTACCGGGTACGTTAAACAGCACATCCTACATCAACAACATCATTCAGCCCGTTGTTGTGCCATTTGTAAGTTCGGTCCATCGGGGTGTTTTCCAGCAAGATAACGCACGCTCACACACGGCACGTGCAACGCAACATGCACTTCAGGGTGTGAGACAACTTCCATGGCCTGCACGATAACCGGATTTGTCCCCCATTGAGCACGTGTGTGATTTTATGGGACAACGACTTATCCGGTCTCCACGGCCAGCCACGACCATCCCCGATTTACGCGTCCTGGTTGAGGATGCTTGGAATTCACTACCCCAAACTTACATCCAACATCTGTACGACAGACTCCATGCCAGAATTTGCACAGTGTGACGCAGTTCATGGTGGTTCAACCTCGTACTAACCATGTTACGTGAAAATGTTATTTTTCAGTTTACCAGCAAATACAGCTGTATTTTGCCATAATGTTTTGATCACGTTATCTTCTGTATTCCGTTATTATGCTGTATAAATTTCATTGGTATCAGACGTCTCCTTCTTGGTGTTCTTTTTTCACTTTTCGCCAGTGTATATTACACAAACCCGTTTATCTGATCAAGCTCTGTGACATTAAGATTTAACTTGCGTTCAGTGCTAGAAGTTTTTTGCTGGGAAACTAGTTTTAATGAAGTGACCAAGTGGTAACAAATTATCTCATTCAGTGCGGTTTTTTTGTCTTTTAATAAGAACATAATGTGCCACAAAGTTGAAGAACTGCAAAATCTTGACTACTAGGGATGATCGTAAAGAAATACGCACCATATTTTTTCGTCTTTACAGGTTCCAAGTAGCAGGTTGCAGTTTGGTAGACAACGAATTTGAATATAAGGTTACAGATCGGTTTGCTAGATCAGGTGTTGCTGTGATGGAGGACAGTGTGAACAACGGCCCAAAGATGTTGCGTTCGTTAGCGCCATCTACGGATGAAGAGCTGCACTGTGTGGTCAGTTTCTTGAAAGCTAAACGGAAAACTCTGACGCAAATTCTCAAAGAAATAGTGGACGTGTATGATGGTGACTGCCTGGAATGCAGCGTTATCTCCATATGGCGCAGTTTCTTTGCAGAGAGCCGTGGCAACCTTACTGATTCCACACGTTCCTGTCTACTGTAACCGAGTCTTTATCTTCCAATGTGAGAAGCATTGAACAGGCAATTCAAAATGACGGGCGGATTTATCTGCGCACATTGGCACAGAAGTTAAACATTTCGTACGTACGATATTGTGCATAACAAGAAACAATTCCACAAGGTTAGCGTGCCATGAGTGCCCAAGAACTTGACAGATAACCAGAAATGACAGAGAAAATTGCACAATTTTTCAGGGAGCTGCTCTAGCACCGATTGAACAGTCTGAACCTGGCTCCATCGGACTTTTTCATCTGTTTGGTCTTCTCCCGAATGTTTCATCTGCTTGGTCATTTCTCATCTGTTTGGTCTTCTTGAAAATATTCCTGTGCCGGCATTGACTCGATTCGACTACCGAAGTCAAATCGGTTGTCCTCAGATGGTACCACGCTGGTATACATATTTCGAGCGTCTCGGTACTTTTGTTGAAAAATTGCTAAGAAATGTAGCTACACTGTGTATATGCTTTGCTTTGCCCATGTATTAAATTGAAGAAAAAAAGAAGTAGTGTGCGGTAGTTTTCGATACACCCTCGTAGATTAAAGATAAATTCTACACTAGGGTGCTCCATGTTTATACGAATAAATAGTAAGTACAGTTTCACTTCAGTTTGAATTAAACTGGTTTCCTCAAGAAATACACGGTCGAGTCACATAATTGTGACCACCAGCTAATATCTAGAATAAACGCCGTGTACAGCTCGGACAGCAGTTAGACGGGCTGAGAGTGATTCAATAAGGTGCTGGAAGGTGTTCAGTCATGCTGAAGGCAGTGCATCTCATAGCTGCTGGAAGATGCATGGTCGAGGATCCATAGAGCGAACAACACGATCGAGGTAGACCTGGATTTAAATGTGGTGAATTAATGGACCAGGAAAGTACTTTGAAGTCTTCATCGTTCTCTTCCAACCACTCTCGAACATTTATAGCTGTGTGACACGTCGCGCTGTCGTCCTGGAAGATGCCATCCTCCCCAGGTAAGACCAAAAGCATGTATGGGTGCACGTGGTCTGCAAGGATGAATTCATAACGAATTCCATTCAAAGTGTCTCCCGCATATATGAGAGTACCCAGGATATGCCACGAAAACACTTGTTGAGTGTTTGTTCTCTGATGTTTCTCACCTTACACACAAACGTCCATCTGTTCGATGAAACAGAAAACGTGACTCATCGAAAAAGGCAATCCTTTGCCAATCAGCGGAGGTCAAATTTTGATACTTCCGTGCAAATGCAAGCCTCTTCTGTCAGATGCACCTTCTTTAGCATAGGGTTAGTGACCATCAGTCTACATCGGAGCCCCATTCGCAGCAGGGTTCGCTGAACTGTCGTTTTAGACACACTCGCTCTAGTCTCCTGGGTCATTCGGCCAGTGAGTTGCTTCATTGAAGCTTGGTGATTGACCATCACGCACCTTCGAAGCCGACGTTCACTTCTCAGATCAATGGCATCTGGTGCTCTGTAGGTTACACGTCACTTATTCGCAATTGTGCCATTTCTCCAATCACGATGCACTTTGAGCACAGCAGCACGCGAAAAGTTCACAAACTCGGCTGTTTCAGAAATACTACCACCCTTGTCCCGAAATCCGATAATCATCCGTTTTTGAAAATATGGTAAATCGCTCCTTTTATCTATGATATCAACGAGTGATACGTTTCAAAATGCCTACAGCACACCTTACCTACTCTAAAAGCCAGCTCACGACACATGCCTTCTTTCATTGGCTACGCTTTATTGGCGTCAAAAGTAGGAAGTTGTAACAATAATGTGACTCGACTGTGTATTTAACACTGCAATAAGTCGCCTAAGTTTCAAATACAAAACATAGTTTTTCAGAATATGAGTTTTAAAGAAAATTAACCTATCCAATTTCAGAATTTCATATAACCCTTCCCTTTTAATTAAATTTAAAAATCTTTGTTAGATCTATGATGTATTATTTTGAGTTCTATGATTTTCACCTAAAGAACATGAACGATATCATAGAGCTTACACAAAATAAATACACTGGTTTTCATAAATTAAGAAAAATCAGAAAAAATCAGTATAATTAAAAAAATCTACTTGGTGAAATCTCATTAAAATCGGTGAAAAGGTGTATTAAGTTGCAAATTATAGGTTAGAGAAAAACAGATCAAATTATAGGTTAGAGAAAAACAGATCAAATTATAGGTTAGAGAAAACGAATGAACTGTTCAGGAACATGTCAAAAAATATGGTACAGGAACTCAATGGGGAAGTTGCTTCAATATCGTTGCGTCGTCTTGCTGGTAAATGGGATGATTTTGGCAAAACCTACGTAAACACATCTTTTTTTTTTTTTTTAGAATTGCTTGATAAAAAGCGTTGTTTATTTTGGTTGACACAAACTCCAAGGAAACAATTCCACGAGCACTGAAGTCACTCCAAACCATACAACTACCCCTCCGAAATTTCTCTATGGCAAGAACTTCGGCTGTTTCTGCAAACCGTGCCAGTAGGAATTACATTTTCCCGGACCATCTAGTTTGAACTTTTTCTCATCACCGAACACTACCTAGAAATATATATATATATATATATATATATAATTATTAGACACTGTGATCCGCAAAAACAAACAAGGTTAATTCAATGAACTCAATTGAAAACCTTCTTACCTTTCTCCAATCTCTGTCTATGTTTTTACGCGCTAATTCCAGCCATCTCTGTTTGTGAATGGGTTTTAAATACGGTCCTTTCTGAACGTTTGCTCGAACAATGTGAGGGTTCGACTTTTTATACCGACAAACGGTTTCCGTTGAGATTTTGCGGTTGCACCTCCGCAGTATCTCCGTCGCCGATAGCGAAGAATTCGATGCTGCTCTGACAAGGTTGCATTTATCCCTTGCAGATAGGATTGAAGGACGTCCTGGACGCTTAACTATCCCATATGCTGCCCGTTTACACAGAAAATCGTCAACAATATTATGAGCACTTACAATAGCTCGTGCAATTTCCCTAAGACCTTTTCGGCACCGATCATAAGCTTCGATTTAAAATGTTTCAAAGGAAAGTTACTTTGGAAGGTACTCAGTGCCGTTCTATAACTCTTACCTCACATCTGGACTTATATACACTGAAGGGCAATTGAATTGGATATACGTGTCGAGTAACGTATAGCACCACCTTTTTCCCTGATGACGGCGGTGATTCTTCTCGGATTGGACTCGACAAGACACTGGAAGCGTGGGGAAGCCATGCGGATAAACGAGCCCTGAACAAGCTTCCACAGTTGACGAGGATTTGATGGAGTGAGGTCAGATCCTCGAACATCTCTCTCGATGGTATCCCAGATGTGATCGATGGGATTGAGGTCAGGTGACCTAGCTGGCCAAGGAAGCGAGGTCACGTCGGCGGAGTGTTCATCCAACCATTCGGGTACAATTCAGAAGCGATGGCTCGGTGCATTGTCTTGTTGCAGGATGAGGTCCTCAGTGGGATGTTGAAGACGCACAAACGGGAGCAAATAGTCGTCCAGGATATCCCGGTAACGTTGACCTGTGAGAGACGATGTAACACGTACCAGGGGTTCCATTTCAGTACACGTAAACAGTCCCCAGACGAGAATGCCACCCCCACCATCATGAAGAGTACTCTACTGGCAAGAAAGATCCATCGCTTCATGTGGTTTGCGCCGTATTCGTATTCTGCCATCCGCATGTACCAAAGTGAATCTCGACTCATCAGTCCAGGCAACATTTTTCCACATGTCTAGGATCCAGTGGCGATGTTCCCGTGCCCATGATAATCTTTTCACCCTGTGATGTGCGGTCAGCAGAAGTACCTTCGTGGGACGATGGATCTGTACCCCAGTGCGAGGAGATGGTTATGGATGGTGTGGCTGCTTACACGTTTTTGTGCACCAGCGTTAAATTGCCGAGTGATTTCTTGCACTGTGGCCCGTCTATCCTCTGTTACAATGAGAGTTAGCCGACGATGACCCCGCTCATCCACACGCTGTTGTCCACGGCAGTTGACACTTGCAGTAATGGTTTTACCGGATTCGATTTATTCACGGTGCACCTGTGACACAGTGACTCGTGAACAACCCAGTGCCTGCAGGACTTCTGAATTGGAGTGACCCATTCGTCGGGACCCGACAATTTGCCCACGATCAAATGCGCTTAGAACCTTCGTCTTACCCATAATGTGTCCGACTCCTACTGATTCCCGCCGCATCACTCCTTATAATGTCGGATCGCAGCATACGTCATGTCGTTTCCGTTTACAGGGCCTCCGGCTGCGCCATATTTGCATAACGCCAGCTGTCTCTAATTCAATTGTTATTCAGTGTGCATGTGGTGGCTGTAGCGAGACGTTAAATGGTAGTCAACTCGTATGATGTCCGAAGGGTCGATTTGCATAGCCTTATAAGTCTACCAATGAGTATTCTTACAAATGCAAATATCTTTCACGGACGTTTATCATACGACCTCACATGTCGAAAAACATGGTGGATCTACTGTATATCTCTGTAGATCATTACACAGTTTCAATTTTTGGAGCAGTAAAGCTCCCTAACAATATCATCATTCCCTCTTTAACAAAAAGAAAAGAAAAGAAATTAAACGCTTTAATATATACTATTTTTTATTAAAAAAATACTGCAAGAAACATTGTCTAAATTTACTACTCCGAATTACTCGCATGGTGTCCAACAGGTTGATTTGCATACTCTGGTGTGCCTACCAATGATCATTCTTACAAATGCAAATATTTTTGTGTGTAATAAATTACATCACGTTTAAGCTATAAAACTTGAAACATATTCGAAAGGCACGGAGTTTCAAGTGCTAGCTCTCTTAATAAGATGTAGTGCATTAATCATCATCATCATCATCATCATCATTGTCAACAATTATCAATCCACTGCTGGACAAAGGTCTCCCCAAGTTTCCTCCACAACGGTCTGTCTTGTGTCAGTCTCCTCCATGTCACTCCCGCATACTTTCGAATTTCATCCACCCATCTTCCACGTGGTCTTCTTTTGGGTCTTTTCCTGTCCCTTGGAATCCAATCTAAAATTTCAGCTGTCCATCGATGGTCTGTTCTTCTGGCAGTATGTCCAGCCCATTGCCATTTCAGGGATTTAACTCTGATCATGATGTCTTCCACTCTTGTCATTTTTCGGATCCACGTGTTCCTCTTCTTATCTCTCCTGGTTACACCAAGCATGCACCTCTCCATGCTACTTTGAGTTGTCTGCAGCCTTTGTATGTCTCTTTTAGTAAAGGTCCACGTCTCTGCACCATACGTAAGCACTAGAAGGATGCATTGATCAAACACTTTTCTTTTAAGACATAATAGCATATTGCTCTTGAAAATTATGCTGTTTCTTCCAAAAGCTCACCAGGCAAGTTTTGTACGCCGATTAATTTCTTCATCAAAGTGACCCTCACTTGATATCTGCTGTCCAAGATAAACGTACGTGTCTGTTATCTCTAGCTTTTCTCCATGAATCGATAAATCTTTATTTTTTGTAAAAGCATTGAACATAACTTTTGTCTTCTGAAAGTTCGTTTTTAATCCCACTTCTTTACTCTTGTCAACACGTTCCTGGATCATACTCTGCAGCTCTGATGATATAGTGGTAAAAATGACTACGTCATCAGCAAAACGAAGGTGGGTTAGATAATCTCCATTAATCTTTATCCCTTTGTTTTCCCAGTTCAGTGATTGAAAGACATTTTCCAATGTGGCATTAAAGAGCTTCGGAGATATGGTGTCACCTTGTCTCACTCCTTTTCCAATTTTTATGTGTGTTGTATTTTCAAACAGCCGAATCTTTGTACTTGCATTTTCATAGATGTTACTAATAATATTAATGTATGCATCTTCAATACCGCAGGATTTCAGAGCCATTGCAACTGCTGATGGTTTCACCGAAACAAAGGCTTTTTTATAATCGATAAAAGCCATGCACAATGGAAGTTCATATTCCCTCGCTCTTTCAATTAGTTCTCTCAGTACGTGGATATGATCTATTGTGCTGTAGCCACTCCTGAATCCAGCTTGTTCTCTCGGTTGAGCCATGTCCAGTGTCACCTTCAAGCGGTGTGAAAGAACTTTAGTGAAGATTTTATAAACCACTGATAGGAGGCTCATAGGTCTGTAGTTCCTGAGATCCTCAATGTCACCTTTTTTATGTAGCAAGATCATTGTAGCGTTGTTCCAATTCTCAGAAATCTTCCCTTCATTAAGGCATCGAGTGAAAATTTGGGCGAGTACTGTTTCGATTTCTCCACTTGCTTCTTGTATGATGTCTACAGTAATTCCATCTTCTCCTGGAGCTTTTCCCCGCTTCATGTTCTTGATTGCATGTGCAACCTCTGCTGGAAGGACTGGAAGAACTCTGGTACTGGTACCTTTCATGATGTCTGGAGTACATGTATCATCCCTTTCATATAATTTGGAGTAGAAATCTTTCCCTCTTGTCAAAATTTCGCCTCTATTTCTTGTTACAGAACCATCTTCTTTTCTCAGTGCCATTATCTGTTTTTTTCGCTTACTGAGATGTCCCTTTGCTATCTTTAGGCTTTGGTTGTTTTCAGTTGCTTTCCTTACTAGTTCACAGTTGAATTTCCTTACGTCTTCAGTGATACTTTTTCGTACTGTCTTGCATAGCTCTATATATTCCACTTTGGAAGTCACATCTTCTTTAGTTGTCCTCATCTCTCTTCTTTTTTACATCAACATTTTGGTTTTTCCTGATAATTTGTTCACATACAATTTGTTCTTAGACCCAGCTAATTTTGTTGCTGTTTCCATAAGAGCTTTGGTTACTTTTCTGTTAACTTCAGAAATATCCACTTCTTCCGATGTTAGGCCTTCTAAAGCAGAGAATCTGTTCTTCAGTTCCAATTTGAAGGTATTATGGTGTTTTTTAAGGTTGGTTATGTCAATACATTTTTTTGTCTTATGAGCTTGCTACGTTCGAGTCTAGTGTTGAGGTGCATCTTACATCTCCCCAATCTATGGTCACTGCCTGTGTTGAACTTGTTTAGCACACTGCAGTCTTCTATGACGAATTTTTTGTTACACATAATAAAATCAATTTCACTTGTCGTCCCATTTGGATGTCTCCATGTCTATTTCCTGTGTGGCTTTTTCTTGAAAAAGGAGTTCAAGATGAAAAACCCTTCTGCCTCTGCAAACTCTACTAGAGTATTTCCACGCTGGTTTCTGTTGCCGTGACCGAATTTACCTACTGAAGTTTCATTGTGTTGCCGTTGCCCTATTTTTGCATTGAAATCTCCCATAATTATCTTCAAGTGCTGCTTACCTTTATTATTTAGATCACAAATTTCTTCATAAAATTCTTCAATTTCTTCTTCAGGATGACTTGTGGTGGGTGCATAAGTTTGAATAACCTGAGCCTGCATTAATATGTATCTTTAATCCGTTAATAGGCGTAAAATTACAAAAGTTTCGGAAGCTTCTTCAGGCTTCTGACTGTGAGCACTTAACAGAAACAGACAAAGAATAAATGCAAATGTAAAATTTAAAATCATTATAGCATAGCATTTGACTCGTATTACGCCTCGTGCTTATCGATTTTCCAGCGAGCACTTAAAGTTCAACACCTTGTGCCAGATAGGTTAAATTTCACTAGTTATGTCTGTGTTGCATACGTCAATGCCTGATATAATATCGATAGGTTCTCTGACTGCTGTTGACCTAGGACTGCTGTAGGCGCAAGTCTTCTCATATCCTTCCAGATCAGTTGAGCATTCTTAAAATTCACGTCTCGTGCTAACGCGGTACTTAGTTTTCTGTTTTTTATATCCCGTTTATGCTCTGCCTCTCTGAGGTGGAAAGACATCTTTGTCATTCCGATATACCACCTTGTAGATTCGTCCGGGTATATTAATTCGATGCCGTATACTCCGGCTTGGTTGGAGAGTGTTTGTCGGTCACTATTACCGGTGAGAATGGTCCCAATCGTCCTCGGAGATTTTAGACCTACAGCCAGCATCAGCTTACGCGGAATATTCTTGAGTTCGTAAGAAAATCTCAGGATATATGGTATGGATGCGACGAAACGTAGTCTTTTCGGAGATGACTTTTGTGCCCGCCCTGTTCCTTTCAAAGATGCTTTATGTATTATCCTTTCAATGCGCTCAATGTTTTAACCAGCTGCAGTGGCAAATTCTCTTAGGTTGCGGATTTCTGCAAGCAGATCCTCTTTATCTAAAGAGAGATGGTAAGCTCTCTTCGCTTGGGCTCTAAACAAGGCGTACTTGTGGGAGCTGGGCGCTGCAGATGAAGAGGGAATCGGGTTATGAACGTAACAAAGTTTGTAATACACTTGTGTTCTAAGTTCGTCCGATATAATCTCGATTTATTCTCTGACTGCTGTTGAATTCACGTCTACCAGATACCCGGGCACTATCCGGGAGATGCAGAGTCGGGTTCCCCTTCAGCACACGCGGATTCAGGTCCCTTTCCAGAACGACGAAAATTTCAAGTTTTCGGATATTATCTGACTTACCATCGTTCTCACATTTACACCAAAAATCGAATTGTCATCTTTAAATATTTGTACTATGTGGTTTAAACCTGTATTTCTTTCATGATTTCTTTCACCCCCAGGCACCTATCTCCCCAGAATATTTGCGCGGGTGAAACATCATAAACAAGGAACGCCCATCCGTCCCATCTGCAAGCCTTAAGAAAGCAATGTCCAAATTTTAGCTAATAATTCAGCCACCCTTGGATAGATTCTTATCCTCATCCAAAGATTTCATCGCAAGAATCAAAGACATTCGCCTAGGGAAGGATGACATTATGGTAAGTTTCGATGTCACAGCGATGTTCCCCTCATATCCTAGTGCAAGAAGCATCCTATAACCTTAAAAACGTCATTAAAATTCCAATCTTTTCGACCGCGATACCATCTTAGCCATCATAAAAAGTTTAAAAGTTCTAACTGATTCGAATTTTTTTCACTTTTAGTTCAAAGATGTTCCAACAAATAAAAGGAGCACCAATGGGTTCCGCCTAATCCGCCTTGCTTGCAGAAGCCATTTTGCGACCTATGGAAGATTTCATTTTAAATTACGGAGGACTGGTTCCAAAGATATGGCTAATATACGCAGACCATATCTTTTTTGTTTGGAGTCACTACATTGTATCCTTAAATGTTTTCTTAGATCGCATGAACTCCGCCGACCGAGAGATAAAATTCACTGCTGAATATGAAGAGGATGGATGCCTCCCGTTTTTAGACATCGTGGTGCGAATGACGCCATCTGGAAATCTCAAAACACAAGTGTATTACAAACCATGTTACGTTCATAACCCGATTCTCCCTTCATCTGCAGCGCCCAGCTCGCACAAGTACGCCTTGTTTAGAGCCCAAGCGAAGAGAGCTTACGATCTCTTCAGATAGATAGGATCTGCTTGCAGAAGTCTGCAACCTAAGAGAGTTTGCCACTGCAGCTGGTTACAACATTGAGCTCATCGATAGGATAATACATAAATCATTTTTGAAAGCGACAGGCCGGGCTCAAAGGGCACAAGGTCACCGCCGGAAAGAGCAAGTTTTGTCGGATACATACCATATATCCCAGGAATTTCTTACCAACTCAAGAATATTCTGCGTAAGCTGAAGCTGGATGTAAATCTAACATCCCAGAGGACGACTGGGACCATTTTCACCGCTGATCGTGACCGGCAACCGCTGTCCACCCAAGCCGGAGTATACGGCATCCCATTAATATACCAGGACACATCCACAAGGTGGTATATCGGAATAACAAAGAGGTATTTCCTCCTCAGAGAGGCAGGGGAAAAACGGGATATAAAAAACAGAAAACTAACTACCGCGTTAGCACGAAATGTGAATTTTGATGATGCTGAACCGATCTGGAAGAATATAAGAAGACTTGCGCCACACAACGGTCCTAGGTCAGCAGCAGTCAGAGCATCTATTGAGATTATATCAGGCTGTGACGTATGTAACACAGACGTAACTACTGAAATTTCACCTATCTGGCACAAGATATTAAACATTAAGAGCTCTCTGGGCACTCGATGAGCACGAGGCGTAATACGAGTGTCATGCTATGCTATAATGATTTTACATTTTACATTTGCATTTATTCTTTGTCTGTTTCTGTTAAGTGTTTATATTCAGAAGCCTTGAGAAGCTGTCCGTTGGTAGTGAAATCTTGCAATTGTAATTTTTCTCCCATTAACCGATTAAAAATAGATATTAATGTATTATGTCGTATTATTGTAAGTGGCGTACAACCCACAATCCAGTGATCTGTCTAACGATTAGTATATCTTAAGAACACTAATGTCTAGTTCAGAGAGTCCTTTAATAAAACATTGCAGCGTAGCCGCTGTAAAATGGGATACCCCAAGTAATTCCCTACACACGGGAAACGCAGATCATAGATACGTCAAGAGGTAATGTATATAAAAAGTATTTTCAGTTTTCATCTTCAAAAAAGATTAAGGGAGTATTGTAGTTGTCAGCTTACGTAGTGATATGGTGCTAAGAAAAGGTTTCATAATTACTCTTAAGGCAAACGGTGTTTCAGGAAATCGTTTTCCCTTTCAAAAACTACAGTAATGTTTAAATTTCTACTGACGTTGAGAAACGATTCTAGCTCGATTTCCGTAATAATGTAAGTTTCAAAAAATGAAAAACTGTGTGTTTCTAACGCGAGACCGTGTGAAAAATTGCACTGGCAATTAAAATTGTGCTTTTATTATTTTAGATCTTAGTTTCTTTGACACATTTCGAACTTTCCTGATATTCATACAAGCCTTGTCAGTAAGGCTTTTGGAAGGCACAACAAAAGAAGCAGAAGCGAACAACCCAGAAATCGAGCGTACGCGATAAGTAGTTCCCTAGAAAGGATTTGGGAGATCTACGTTCAAAGCGTGGACATTGTTTGAAGAGCCGATTTGACGGATTCATGATCAGAGTTAGGAACCTAAACCTGATTGTTGTTACTAAACTGAAGTGTCTTTTCCGTAATGCTAAATTTGTTGCTTTCAAAACGGTATTTGGTATAATTCTAGAAAATCGTCTTCACTTTGTTTTTCGTTCGTTTTTTTCGTACAAAGTAAATTTTCTATTTGTAGCGCATTAAATTAAAGTATTTTGTTCTTTAACGAAATATGAAATTACTTCTCCATGCAGTGGCTCTTGAATGCAAGATGAGTAACGATGTTTATCAATTTATTTCCATTTCTATTGTTATTATTTTTTCAACCGTACAAAATAGAGTAATTCGGCAGCGGATACGCTGATATAATTGAAAGAAAAGTCATGAAAAATATATCTGTCAAATTTGTTTTCCTTTCTGTGTATTTAAAGACGTCAAAAACGCTACCTTGTGTTTAAAAACTTAGGACATGAATTATACAATATTTTCACAAAAACATACTAAGTTATAGAAATGTGCCCTTTGTAATTGCAAGATACAGAATGAAGTAATAGCCAAAACAGATTTTAACTGTAAAACGTAATTATTATAAAATTGAAATTTGATTTTTCAGCAGATATCAAGTGAGGGTCACATTGATGAAGAAATTAATCGGCGTACAAAACTTGCCTGGAGAGCTTTTGGAAGAAACAGCATAATTTTCAAGAGCAATATGCCAGTATGTCTTAAAAGAAAATTGTTTGATCAATGCATCCTTCCAGTGCTTACGTATGGTGCAGAGACGTGGACCTTAACTAAAAGAGACATACAAAGGCTGCAGACAACTCAAAGATGCATGGAGAGGTGCATACTTGGTGTAACCAGGAGAGATAAGAAGAGGAACTCGTGGATCCGAAAAATGACAAGAGTGGAAGACATCATGATCAGAGTTAAATCCCTGAAATGGCAACGGGCTGGACATACTGCCAGAAGGACAGATCATCGATGGACAGCCGAAATTTTAGATTGGATTCCAAGGGACAGGAAAAGACCCAGAAGAAGACCACATGGGAGATGGGTGGATGAAATTCGAAAGTATGCAGGGGTGACATGGAGGAGACTGGCACAAGACAGACCGTTGTGGAGGAAACTTGGGGAGACCTTCGTCCAGCAGTGGATTGATAATGGTTGACAATGAATGTGATGATGACTAGCAGTGGAAAACAGATAATTCTACTATGAGGAAACAGAGTTTCAATAAAAAGCAGCATAAACGTCATTACTCTGGTTATTCTCAACTGTGAAAGTTAAACTCATATTGAATTTTTTTATAAAACATAATTTGGGTACTAACACTGTGTATACTTTTAAAAAAGTTATTGTGAAATGTCGATAATACGCAATAAACTTTATGTAAAACTCTTTAGATCTAGAACGCGTGTTTATTTTTTGCGTGTATACCGAGTGAACACTGAATTATGACCCCCATTATCAAAAGCGACTGCGGTCCGTGGCCACGTGATTATCCAGAGGGCGCGATTTTTCGACCCATCTAATATATGTAATGTGTTAGTCGTGCGGTACGTAGTAGATTTTTGAGTGTGATGAGTTTACAAAAGTGTGAGAGGACAGATTGTACATCGATTACCCAAATTGTACAACACGTGGGTTATTCCCAAGCCGCCTTTTTTTAAAGGGAATGAGGACTGCCCTGTAAATGTTCAAATACCTAACTGGAAGCGAAACTGCACAGGACAGCTGCAGGTGGATGTGAAAGGTGAGAGCTAGGTCCGACGACTCGTACGGTCTTGTATTCAAACTTTCATGGTATTAAAGGCGACGCAAACGAGGAAAACACCTCAATGAACACTCTAAATAGCATCGCATAAAAATTTCACTAATGTATCAACCGAATTTGGCGAGTCTCTAACCAAGAAAAGTTTATATTATGAGAGAACTTCCACCTAAACTTAATTTGCATAATAATATTAATCAGCATTCAATAAAAGTCAGTCGATGAAGATTTTTGTCGTTTAAAAAAAAAAAAAAAAAACCTTTGATATCTCAAATGTAATCTACTGTGAACTAGTGAATAATTCACAGTATTGTTTAATTAAAACACTACTTATAAACATTTTTTTGATAATCAAGCAATTCTGTTTGAGACAATCTTTACCATTTCTGAACAGTGAGTGTTCTCTTACAAAACTGAACGACAAAGCAAGCAATCTAATGGTTCTTAATGATACTTTGCACTTTATTTAAAAAAATCTCTTGGCCTAAATTATCAGGATTCAAGTCAATTTCTTGATCTTCAGATTAATGCTTAACTTTGATTCAAATATATCGCATCTTCTATAGAAATTACTGAAAGTAAGAAGCCAAAATCTTTGCGTAGGAGTATTTCATGTAACAATGCACACTGAAGTTGCATATTATTCCGGGCACCAACCTGACAGCCAACTCGGACGCTTTTGGTCTTCAGATTAATCTGAGTTTGATGTAACGCGGATTCAATAGCTCGATGATTTCATTCTACAGGTATATTCAGGCAAGCGAATGTGATGCAGTCCATAAATTCGGTGAGAACTCTATTTCGAAGGGCTCTCTCGATATCATCTTGCAAATGTTCAACTGGGATAAGATATGAAAACTGTGCGTTGCATCTTAGAACAATCGACAACTGTCATGCTCCAGCAACCACTGTACATCGAGTTATTTTTCATAAAAGTCAGTTTCATATAATTGATAAATTAATTTTTTCAACGTAACGATAGTTTTTTTACCTTAAGGGAACTTCACTCATTTTCAAGGCGTGTACATACTTAGAGTCGCTTTCCAAAGTTTTGTACTGTCCTTGCCGTCTTGAAAAGAGATTGTTGAATAAATATATATTTACCTAGGTTCATGTCACATTCTGTTACATTTTTAACTTTGTGTCTTTCCTTTCCGTTGTCCGAAGCTACATTTGTTTTAAAGAGTAAAATATATTTTATTATACTTATCGTTATTTTTAGAAGCGAATTCCTCCCAGTCTTGTGTATTCAACCCATGAATGAGTACACCACATAGCTTTGCTTTTTTTCTTTCAAATAATTAATAAATTTTGTACGCGTATAATTCTTTTTTCTCAACAAACGCTGTTTTAATGGTTTTCCAGGATATGTGTTTCAAGGGGCTTCAATTTTTTTCTTCTTATTCATCCACTCTATTCCATGAATTGTTATTCATGGGAATGGAGTGGGTGTATTTCATGGCTGTAATCTAGTATTGCACGGCTTAATCTGTTATCTTCGTCGACGTAAAATTCCATTAGGAAATTAATTCGCCTCTCCACATATGGATTTTTTTCTTAACACCCACTAAAATAACACGATGGCGATAGCGTCGTCTTCAACTAACTGGTACCATGAGAGACACAGCAAGTGTTGCTTCTGCGCAAGCGCTGTCCGTTGCTTTCACCTGCTGTTAGGGGTTGCATTGGTTGCCAGCAACGGGCCACTAGTGGCACTTGCTTGGAGGCCCACAATTCACGGCGATGCTGTAGGGCCATCAATGACTCGCCAACTGATAGCGCTGCCACCAACGGACCACTACCGGGCCGTAAGCGGCAGATTTCAGCCAGCAGTGACCCATCACTGCCAGCTGGTGGCCAGCAGTTTCCCAGCACTTGTGTTTTTGCTGGGCAGATACTAACATTTCATCGAAATCGAACGATTGTTACGCGAGTTATCGTGCGAAGGGACATACGCACACCACGCGTGACGTAATGAGGCAGATGGGAATCGCGACCATCTGCTCGCAAGAGTGTGACGTCATAAAACTTTAATAGAATCCACACACAACGCGCGACGTAATGATCAAGATGGCGTGACCGCGCGCTAACATTCTCAAACGCCATATTGTGACGTCATAAGATTTCCAAGCATTGGTAACATTAATGGAACGTTATAATTCGGGGTGGTTATTTAACACACTAAACGAGTTATCCTAAAGTCGATATGAAGCTAAATCGATTTCTAGTACCAGAAAACGGTAGGTTAACGACTTTCATCAAAATTCTTAGAGCCGTTTTCAAAAAAAAGGTACCTACATATATACAAGAATTGCTACTTTAAGGTGGACGTCAAGTAATTTTTTTTCCAATGGAAAAACTTCTGTGCACGTTTTTCTTCTTAATTATTGCGTTCCCAAGAATAAAAATTTGAACAACGATTAAAATAGCTTCATTTCATAACTTGGAATACTTAATATTTTCTAAACCATAACCGTAATTATGCAATCCAATATTTATTTGTCCACTGACCATATTCACGCAAAGTACAGGTCGCGCCATCATTTTTCTGGTTTCAACACCATCAAAGGAAACGTTATTGTTTTTTAATATAATTATGCTTATGTTTTAGAAAATGTTAAGTATTCCAAATTATAGTATAAATTTATTTTAATCGATGTTCAAATTTCCATCCTTGGGAACACACTAATTGTGAAGGAAATGTGTACAAAAGGTTTTCCATTGGAAATATAGGAAGCAAATTACTTGACATCCACCTTAATAGTGTGGGGGTAAGCACGATGGAATGGATCCCGATCCTATGTCCTGAACTTTGACTCCATTTGTCCCATTTTCAATAGGGTTCCTCTCTAGGTTGTCCCCTACCACATACTAAACTTTCATCGAAATCGAAACATTTTTACGCACGTTATGATGCATAAGTACAATGGAATTCATCCCGCTCCTATGTAATAACCTTTGACTCCACTTCACCCATTTTCAATAGGGTTTGTCGCCATGTGGTCCCCTGCGACATATTAAAATTTTATTGAAATCGAACCATTTTTACGTGAGTTATCGTGCCGACAGACGGAATGACAGACAGACGCACGGACGGAAAAACCTGGAGCATGTGCACTTCTTCAGCCTACGGTTAAAAAGCGTAAAAAATCAGATTATTCATGAGAGAGTTAAAATGCATGAAAACAATGTTTAATCTCAGAACATATGCATGCACTACAGAATAGCAACTAAATCAGGTAAAGAATATATTTGGTACCAGAAGTGAATGAAATATATTTGACTGATAGCTTATTTATGGAATATCGAAGTAAATGATGATCCTAAAATGTTTACTGCTCTGTAAAATGAATAAGAGAACATGAAGATTTAGAATACCAAAAATGTGCAAAGACTAGAAATGGGGTTGCAGAAGAGAATCTATTTTGGAATGAACAGGAAATACGAGTAATTTAGAGATGTGTGTTTGCTTTGTTGATAATTCTAATGTATTTCCATGTAATATGATAATATTTCTTCAAAGATCAAAATGTGCACACATATGTTTACAGGGTCATAGCTTGAGAGGAGCCAGAAGTGCAAATCTTCACTGTAAGGTACTCATGTTCGGTCACTTTCAAATGTTTCCTTGTTCATTCGTCTCTTCTATACTTTTTTTTATCTTTTAAATATCTGTGCACACTTTGTGTTTCAACTTTCACTTTTCTCATCTACTGTGTTTAGTATTACTATCATTTCATGTTTCACATACCAAGTGGTTTTGTTGTGAATCAGGAGATATATTTTTTGCGTTGTCATGCAATTCCAAGAAACGGTGAGAGCAGTGTCTCACATGCAAAAGTTACTGTTTTAATGTCCTCGACTAATCCAGAGAATCTGTATTTGTACTGTGAAGTTCAGTTTTAAATAAAGGAGTTCCAGTTCTATTAACTGATCTTGTAGCACACAATCAAAAGCACCTTGTCTATTAGTTTAAAGTGAGTAATATTTACTAGTTATGGTCAAATCTGCAATTTAGTATACTGGTAAAGTCCTAAAACAGGAAAAAAGAAATATATGAACTTTTGGTGAATGTAGCTAATTCCTATCGTTGTTGTTTATAGTGCAAAGTTTTTGGATATGAACATTGTCATAATTATATGTGGGTTATTAATAATTCAAAAACGATTATCTTAATAATGTAGTTATATGGAAAATCCTTTTAAACGTGGTTCAGTTATGAATACCCCTCCGATTACATAAGTTACACTATTCCAGAAAAATTTGCTACAACTTTCGTAAACAGTTCTGTATAACCTACGTAAACCTAGCCACATCTTTAATTTTGCTACAAATTTAGAACATTACATAATATGCTAAAATCAAGCAAATCACAGCAAAATATACAGTAGCCATTATCAGTAAATTGCAATCGACGACTGATACCCAAAGAACTTAATAAAATATAGTAAACGGAAAATAAAGTGATACTAACCGGTGGAATGACATATCTGGTATTTTTTTTATTTATTTGCACACCTGAATGCCATGTTAGATCCCATGGAAACTTAATATGAACAAGCTAAAGAATGCTGTCAAACACAAAAAAAAAGCTACACTGACAAACCAGTTTAACAAAAGATATGAGCTTCTAAAAATCACAAATTTTCAATGCTTTCCCACGGCAGATACGACCATGAGGGCGAGCCAAACACGCTGAGAGATATCATAAATCTGCGGTGAAGGCGTGTCCTATATTTCCTACCTCCATGGGATCTGACAAATCGAGAGATATTCATTCGAAATAAACATTCCAGCGATTTTCAATTTTCGAATTTACCGGAAGATGGCGCGATATGTTCAGAGCAGCCGTCTGTGTTTGACGAATGGAGATATTCATACGAAATAACCATTCGAATGATTTGTAATTAGTTGTGTACCGTCACAGCTTTATTTCGCTGAACGGACTGACGCTAAAAAAATTTCGAATAGCATAACTAATCTCAAGAAGTTTGAAGGAACCTAAGTGATTCTTCCTTCGAGAGATAATTCGATAACGCACGTGAAAAGATAGGACGCCCAAACCTCTCGGTACCTCTCGAGATGTTTTCGGGTAGACGAGCGATTTTGCTCGGAACATATATTCTCGAGAAGAGACGAGCGATTTCGTCTTTCAAATGCACCCGTTCGAACGAGACAGCGTAGGAGCAATCAAGGGTTCTCTAGCGAGGTTTTTTTCATTCGAATGGATTTGGCGTACAATCAGAGTTTCGACAGAATTCTATAATGGAATATTTCTACTCGATTATGACCATCACTAATAGCTATCCGGGGTTCCAAAACCTTTTCGGGCGGAGTTGTAGTCATGGCTATTGACACTATTCTGCTTCGGTAAGTCAATTAAGAGGCTTAACTCGCGTCGGAAATTCTCCTGAAATTCTTTCTTCTTCCGAGAAATAGTTGATTTATTTGCTGAACACCTTGCTTGCTATGTTTTAATGTATAGCCGGTACTACAATGTGGAGCATGCATTCGAACAGGCTGGCCCAAGAGTGAAGTGGTGATATACCAAAATAAAATAATTCTTTTTTTTTACTTCTTTTCTTGAGATGACGTTAACATTATTCATTTTACTGGTTTTCGCCTCGCAGATGTAACCTGTCTGGGCAGAGTAACATGATGATACGTCATTACCCACTTTGCCGTTCTCCATGCAAAACATCAAAGTCGACGTTATGGTAATTCCGAAAGTCAACGTTATGGTAATAGTCGACGTTATGGTAATAGTCATCAAAGTCGACGTTATGGTAATTCCGAAAGTCAACGTTATGGTAATAGTCATCAAAGTCGACGTTATGGTAATTTTTTTTGGTGTGGGTAAGTTGTTATATTTGATGTCTTTCCGAATCAACTTCTCTAGTAACTAGTTTGGCCGATTCTTTGGCGAACACAAATGCGATCGGGCTGCCGTATTTCGTGTAAGATGAGACTGAGTTTCTCCAAATGACGGTTTTTGGCTCGTCTGTACCACAATGCATTTGTAAACGAACCAAGAAACAGTAAATAGGCTTTCATCACTGCAATTTTTTCGGCAAACTTCTGTTTGTACCATTTCCGTTCCGTTACATCGTATCCTTGTTTCATGATGATGTTAAACGCAGACGTTTGTGCGAAAAGCAATTTCTCGTGGACCTCGTCACTTTGACATAGGTAAGCAACCGTGTGGTTAATGAACACCTGCGGAAGAATTTCTGCTGACACTTCCGTTATCAGAATACCTTGTGCATAACATAGCTGCTTGGCTTCTTTACTCTATGATAGTGGGAATATAATTTTCAAATGAAGTTTTCGTCCTGCTCGCGTATACTGACGAGTGGAGAAATTAGTATCCACCATTAATGCAAGCGCTTGTTCCGGAGATACTGACACTGGCTTTTGAAGCAAGGACATCCGAGCCTTCTTAATTGTCATACCCCTCTTCGTAGCTGAAGTAGTTAGTGCTTTTTAACAAGTGCTGCTGAATATCTTTTTCCTTCCGACCGTAACAGAATGTCCGTGGCGGCACACAGCTCTTCCCTGCTTGACTGCAGGAGGGGTTGCACATTTCGTCTTTTTATCCTTCGGACCATAGGCACTGAATGGCTTTGTTGGCCCTCCAGGTCCAATCATGGTAGTTCCTGTTACACTTGGAACAACTTTAAATACATCTTCCGCAAAATTAATATTTTCGTTACGCCAAGATGCATTGTAATGCATAAAGCGCTGTCCATGCCTTCCTATTTTACCCCATTTGCTACTAACTTTTAAGCTGAATTTTTCATTTTCATTTGTAAGCACTTGAAAGCAGGTTCAGGTGTCGCTAGGTTTCCTCGTTCTTGCAAAACATATGCCATCACACCGTCTAACTTCGACTCTTTCGGATTTTCATTCCGTATCTCGAACAGCGCCCTCCGGGAAATCGAACGTGTCAATCTGTAAAGCATGGAGAAACTCCGTACGCTAATATTAGCAAATGTTCTTTCACGATTTATATTCTCAGATGATCGAGCTTTAATACATACCTAGTCACAAAGCGTAATTCGGTAAAACTCTACTTTAAAACCTTCGATACACTTACGACATCACTTTTATATTGAATATAAATACCTCACCTTTTCAAGGGACCTCTACCAGCCGACACGAGCTACCTGTGCGACACTACCGGCACTAGTAACTACGAATGACCTTAAGACTTACACTTTGAAGCTCGGTAGAGCTTAACATGTGGCTGGGGACGCACACAGGTCAAGCGAATTCGCTGTACTGAGATGACGGGGTCATAGCTGTGTCGGCAAGCGCACGTCTCTGCCTGTTTCGACGTGCACTAGCGCTACCTATGGCGATCTTTAGGGGAAAACACTCCTTTCTCATGTGCTGTAGACATCCTACTATCGAAATCTACAACGGGCCCGAACGTCTCGCTAATTTGATAAATTGCATTTTGTCCAACTAGATTGTCGATCTTCCACACTATGCGACGCAAGAATGTCCCGTTTTTTTTACCAACCTGGTTCCCTCCATTCCTAGGGCCCAGCAGTTATAAATTAGGGACAAGCGATTGCTTGTAGTCCATCGACATGCTCAACAACGTTGTTAAAGTTTAAGAACTGAAAATGATCCGCGGCCATTTTCAGTTCTTAAATTTTAACAACGTTGGTCATTTTCAGTTCTTAAATTTTAACAACGTTGGTCATTTTCAGTTCTTAAATTTTAACAACGTTGGTCATTTTCAGTTCTTAAATTTTAACAACGTTGGTCAGTTTCAGTTCTTAAACTTTAACAATGTTGTTGATGAGATTCAACTTTGTAAATGCTAAAAAGTCAGGTACATGAATTGCTAAAATTTCATTACCTTATACACTGCCGGACAATTGCTAAGGACGGATGACAATAGCAACGAAAGCAACCATAAAATGGAAGGCAGGAAAATGTGTACATTAGCATAAGTGCGGGATACAATAAGACGTGTTGTGCGTATGTAAATTTTGGATTGCCGAACTTGTTCGTGACGTCATAGCGCTGATAAGAGATATAAAGGATTTGACGCGTATTGACCGTTGTTTTTCAAACGCAAAGTTGAAAGGGAAAGAATCAGTTGACTAACTTGCAATTTTCAGTATGTCTTCCCGACATCACCTAGATGATTTTACGCGTGGCCGTATTATTGGCAAGATTGAAGAAGGGCGAAAAATAACAGATGTTGCCAGGGAGTTCGACGTCAGCCACAGTGTTGTTTCAAGGCTTTGGAAATCATTTAAAACAAATGGAGAGTGTAGCAAGCGTCACGGAGGAGGTCGTGTTCGCAGTACGACACCTACAGATGATTGGTACATAGTGCTATCAACAAAAAGACACCGGCGCAGCACAGCTAGTGAGGTAGCAAATCAGTTTAGGGCTGCTACTGACAAGCGGATCTCCAGAAAAACTGTCGCCAGACGTTTGCATGAAGGAGGACTATACGCCCGCCGTCCTGTTGTGTGCATCCCATTGTCCAGACGTCACCGTACCGCGCGTTTGCAATGGTGCCATCAACATCGCAATTGGACTGATAACGACTGGTCTGCTGTCCTCTTCTCAGATGAGATAAGATACAGTCTATCGTCTGATTGTCGACGACAACTGATCTGGCGTGATAGTGGTACTGCACATTGTCCAGCAAACATACAAGAAAGGGACCGATATCCGACATGTAGTGTCGTGGTATGGGCTGGCATCATGATCAATGGCCGTACGTCCCTCTATGTGCTTCCAACTTTGACTATGACTGGCCAACGATACATTAATGATGTTCTGCTACCTCCTTGTCGCATGTTCTGTGGTGCTGTCGGTGATAGATTCATTTTCATGGACGACAACGCAGCATGTCATCGAACAGTCGCTGTCCAGCAGTGTCTTGAGAGCGAGGATATTCAACACCTCGTATGGCCAGCACGTTCTCCAGATCTGAATCTCATTGAAAATGTGTGGGATGCTTTGGGGAGGAGTCTTGCTGGTCGCCAATGCCCTCCAATAAACAAGGACACCCTCATCCGTGCACTGACAGAGGAATGGGATAAATTACCCCAACAGCTGCTTGATAATGTTGTGCAAAGCATGACACGACGTGTGGAATCTTGCATCGCCCTCCATGGTGGCCATATCCCGTATTGACATCTTACGCCGGAACGCCTGCGGACGGTAGTTGTATTTTTTCACGTTTACGTATTCTGCACAAAATAGCCTATTTGTCCCTTGAACAAGTTCCAAGGCCTTCTGGATTTCAGAGCATAATAAATTGTCTTTCTTGTAATGTCCTGGCATTCTGACATTATTTTATTTCACTTGGCATCCAACCACACTTACTTCTTTATGCGCTATATAGCCGTTTATGATCCGTCCTTAGCAATTGTCCAGCAGTGTAATTCAAAGTTTTGACCCTAGTCGATAAATTCCTTTCTATTTTAAGAGATTTGGAATGATTACAGGAAAAGAATATTGGAAATATAATGCGATATATGAAACGTTATGTTGGTGATAGAGCGATCCAATGTTAAGTGTAATATTTTTAACCTCTGAAGGAGAAGATGTATAAATCGTGCTTTTTCCTAAGATGTATTAAATCAATGCTACTTGCTGCAGTTGAAATTCAAATTTTGTCTCAGTCGACATCATCGGTGAGTTAAAAGCTATACTTAAATTGTGGAGAGGGAAAAACAATTATAAACATTCAGAGTTAGTAACAGCAAAAGTTGTGTGAAAATCAAACTTTCTAAAGTGATTGTTAATATCCCTCTGAATATACGCAATAGAAGCAGCTGATTGTACGCCATTCACATTTAATAAGATTCAAAGTGAATGCTGCATAAAAAGTTAAAATATTTACAGCACCAAAAACGTGATACAGAGTACTTTTCTAGCATTGCGCCGTAACTACGACGATTCGTTTGTAGAAACAGTCACATTTGTATGCTCTCAGACGGGCTTTTTGATACAGTAGCGAACAAAAGTATTTGGCGAAACACTTTTTCGACCAAATTTTTTTTTCTGCTGAACCAAATCGGATCATTTTGGGATATGATATGTGTTGACTCGTGGGTTACAATGCCACGAAGTTTGTATTTAGCTCAGAGCGAATTTGTTGTTCGAAATGGGCCATATTTAAGAGTCGCCAATTATTACCCATTTGTTTGCTGCATGTATTAATGTTTTTCTTGCGATTTTTGTGGGGTTTGTGATGTGTAGTGTGTTAATAAGTCAGTCTTAGGTTTTCAGAAATGGGTAAAAGGGAGGATATCCTTGTTGGAGATCGCTAGGCGACCGTGAACATGATGGAATACGGAATGCCCGTCAGCGACATTCCGAGGGCCCTGAAGATCCGTCGCCAGGCCATTTCAGCTATAATGCAACGTTATAAGAAGACTGGGGCCGTCGAGCACAGTCCGCGATGTGGTAGGTCTCGTTCCAATACGTTGCATCATGATAGACGCATTCTCCGTCGATCTCGCGCTGATCACACCTTGACTGCTGTGGAGATCGCCACCGAATTCCGTGATAGCGACGACCTTATCATCAGCCGAATGACCATTTCCCGTTGTCTCATTGCTGGTTCATTGAATGGAAGACGCCCCGCCAAGAAACCACTCATCGCAGTCAAGAATCGATGAGCAAAATCGCGTTCGCGCGCCGTTATCGACACTGGACCGCGGCGGACTTGAGTAAGTTGCTTTTCACCGACGAGAACAAGTTCAACTTGCTCGGAAGTGAAGTCATCCGATACGTACGACGTCCGTATGGCCAGAGATTCAAACCCAGTTCATTCAGCCGACTGTCAAGCACAGAGGAGGATCGCTCATGGTTTACGGCGCCTTCCCTCGCAATGAAATGGGCCCAATCATCAAGATTGACGGAATAATGACCGACCAGAGCTACAGGAGCATGCTCATAAACGATGTCTCCCCATGGGCAAACCAGAACATGCCACCCGGCTGGATCATGCAGCAAGACAACGACCCGAAGCACACCTCCAGAGTAGCGAAGGCAGCCTTCCAGCAGCAACAGGTCATACTTCTAGACTGGGCAAGCCAATCTCGAGACCTCAACACCATCGAGCACTGTGTATTGTGCCAACTGTGAAGTTCGGTGGCGATGGAATTAAGAAGGAGCTGGAGAGACGATGTGCGAAGAAAACCTGCCAGAATAGGGCCCAGAAGTTCGACCAGCTGTCTGCAGAATGGGCGCGAATTCCGCAGGTCACCGTCGAGAAGCTAGTGGACTCTATGCCGGCCCGTTGTGCAGCTGTTATTAAGTCTCGTGGTTATCCCTTCAAGTATTAGTTATCGTTTTGTCCTTTTCTCGTACTTGTTTTCTCTTATCGTTGCATTAAATGAATGTGATACACGCGTACTTTGTTCGTCAATTTGTATGATCTTTGCGATTAAGCTCGGTACCTGATCTGTGTTAAGGTTTCCGATCTATCTGCATATGGGTCATGTTTACAACGGAATAACACATATCAATTTCCAAAATCACCGGATTTGGTAGAGCAGAAAGAACATTATGGTCGAAAAAGTGTTTCGCTAAATACTTTTGTTCGCTACTGTATGTCATATTGGAATGTTCTAGGTAAGTATTGAAGAAGTGCCAGAATAGACGGATGAGCCTGATCGGCAACGGTGGACAAATACGAAATGTTTTTCAGCGGAACATTTCGTATTTGCACACCGTTGCCTATCAGGCTCAGTGAATAAAGGTTGTCAAAGGAAATCATCTACCAGGTTATTTCACCACACCTTTTTCTCTATGCGTAATATGTCACGAGATCTTGTACTGTCAGAATTGTAGCTGTGCGCTTTACCTTCCAACGTTCATCCATATGAAACTTTATCCATTAGAGATAGCAAGTTTCTTCCAGTATTCTACTGTGCAGTCCCAATCTTTTCTGGCAAACATTAGTCTTAGTCAGAGATGCTGTACTGTGGTGAGGGTGGTTTGATCATGCAGCAGCACTTCAAGTTTATGCGGTGGAGAAATGGTTGCACTACTGCTGTCGATACACTCATCTGTACTTCCATGGTTACTATTCCAAGGTAACATGCTTGTATTTCCGGAAAAACAGGCCGATTCGCCAGTCAGCCGAGCATTAAAAAGAAATGGCCGTCTAATACCCATCCGTCGATTATACGCTGCACCTCTGTCTATCAACGCACTTCAACCACGACAGATACAAACTTTTGACAAAGTTTGCTCTTTCGCGGATACTGAAGCAGTTTGATATGTACCAAAAGATCACATCCATTTCAAAACGGGTCAGATCTCATCACTCAGTTAATATAATATTCACTTCAGCCTTCCACTGATAGTGTACTTGTGTCAGATAGAGTTGCATGCGCACTTGACTTTCATACGTGGTCACCGCCTCACTTCAAACGAAATAATGTCAGACAATTCGAAAAGTCATAATGTTTTACTGATACTATCCAATATGTAATTGCTACTCTACAAATGAATAAGGTGTCTCCTATGAAGTAGGACAAATCATTCTCTGATGGTGGTGGAACAGGTTCCAAGTTATATATGTGCAACTAGTCACCAAACTTCATAGAAAATATTTGAATTTTTAAAGTTTTTAAAAACCCGCATGTTTATACAACGGAGTATTACCATGCGGATTTAAAATAAAATAAGTTTCTTTTACTTTCATTTTTGTTGAAAAAGAAAATCAATCGTAAAAATGTAATCTTCAGATCAAATGAAAAATTCCAGTCCAACTGCAGATCGACACCAAAATTAATCTTTAGAAATTGCCTGTGCAAAAACCATTGCTCTGAGCCTTGGAGCTTTTCTTACGGAAAGCAATTAATCCCAATAAATAAAGTTGTTTCATGACCACCTGAGGTATTTGATTGGCTGTAAGCATTCTTCCTTACTTAATTTAGGCCAACTGATTCCAGGAAGCGAGAAGGTCAGTTCCATAAGACAAACATAACACCCATACCTCACTGAGATTCGAACAGGGAACCATCTCAAACGAATGGTGAAATAACAGCGTAAAGACCATTGCGCAAGTGATGCGGCTTTCGCATCTTAAAACTAGCTTTAGTGTTAGCGATGATGTATTATACAAAGATTTTTCAAATTCCTAAAGTAAGGAATGATATTGAACATCAGTAGTTCATTTGCTTCTGAACGCAAAGCATCACCGATATAATTTATTTTAGACTGTTTGAGATAGTTAATCGGTAAACTACTGGATATACACTATCTACCAACAAGTAATTGGACACCCCTGCAATCGACGATATCTGCGGTCCTGAAACACGTCGTGGCCGCTGCGTTTAAATATCGTGTGGGAAACAACAACGCAACCAGTCCATTGCAAGATGCCACGAAGTTTAGAGCTCTCTGATTTCGAGAAAGGTGTAATCGTCGGGTATCACAGAAATGGCCGATACATACGTGACATATCCAGCCAGTTGAATTATCCAAACTCGACAGTGGCCTACGTCTTTGGCAAGTGGAATATAATAGGTTACTGTCGGAATGTGCCCCGACCCTGCGGAACCACAAAACTAGGAGTTAGAGACCGACGGGTGCTGGTCAGGGAAATTCGGAAGAAGCGCACCAAATCGATGGGCCACGTCCGCGAGGAGTTTCAACAGGCATCCGGGAGTATCCTTTTGATGAATACCATCAGTAAGGAAGCCCATCTGCTCGATTACCATGGACGTGCTGCCGCTCACAAGCCTTTGATCACCAAGTCTTAAAGCACTGCTCGGCTAACGTGGGGCAAAGAACGTCGACAGTGGACCGTTGAACAGTGGAAACAGGTTTACTGGAACGACGAATCAAGATTCACCCTCTATTGTTCAGATGGCAGGGTCTGGGTTTGGCGTCTGCCTGGAGAACGCCTCCTGTCGGAATGTATTGTGCCAACTGTGAAGTTCGGTGGCGATGGAATTAAGCTATGTGGGTGTTTCTCTTACTATGACATGGAACCCTTGGTCGCAATACCTGGTAGACTCAACGCCGAGACCTACTGCACCATTTTGGATGACCATGTGCTTCCTACGTTGTGGCAGTTTTACTGGGTGGACCCTTGTTACTTTCAGGATGACAATGCCACCTGTCATGTTGCGAGGTCCACCATGGCTTGGTATGGTGACAATGGGGTTATTCGAATGGACTGGCTTGCGCAGAGCCTTAACCCTATCGAGCACCTCTGGGACGAGTTAGAGCGTCGACTTAAGTGGTGCCCACACCGTCCGAAATCGGTGAAGGAACTGGCCTGTCTTCTCCAAGCCGAACGGAAGAAAATACCGCTAGCCGTCGTACAACGCCTGGTTGAGAGTATGCCCCGGAGGGTCGCAGCTGTAATCGCCGCTCGTGGAGGCTCCACCAACTATTGAAGGTGAATAAACTTCGTTTTCGCGTGCTAACACAGGTGTCCAATTACTTGTTGGTAGATAGTGTATAATAGCAACGGCTCTATGAATTAATTTAATAGACTGTGACATGCTTAAAAAACCAATTGTTGTGGAACATAGAATACGACAGATCAGTCTTCCCGTAGACCATGCACGTTTAATGATATTCGTTTTTAAGAAATGTGAAATTGGCAAGTGCATTAAATGGAACAAAATGCATTGCTTAGATATTATTACAATGACATAAACCTAAACCTTTTATCCCAGGGACCAATACCTTCTGTAACGCAGGATATACTGCAAGGTATACTCTATATTCACTTTCCTTTTGATTTTACTATCTCTGGTTATTTTATTTTACTATGTAAATTATCTTCCTACTGAACGAAATATTATTTCACCCGCTGAATGAGATCTGGCAATGAGTGTAAGTCATGACGTGGTGGTAGCTAGTATATAGGCGCGTTCATCGAGACTTAGAGAGAGCTTTTGTTGTTGTTATGAGAGAGCGTTGTTGTTTACGAGGAGAGATTCTTCATTATGGTAAAACTAGATGTGTGTGTGCTTTAGTTGACCAAGAGTCTTAGAATAAAGAAGTTACTGTAAGTTAGTCTTTCTCAATTCATAGTTTTTGTCAGACCTCTGTCTGGCTGTTAGGTTTATAACATTTATTTATAACTATAAATAACCAGCGTTAAGACTTTGTTTACGTTCGTAATTAACTAATAACAACACCCTTTTGAATTCACTATTTTGAAGCTTAGTACAAGTATATCATTAGCTAGCTGGTAGGAAGAGAATCATTCATATTAATTAGCTTAGCGGAAAGAAAATAAAGCTAATTCATTATAATTAGCGCCCGAACTTTTCTCGAACACGAGATCTTGACGATTATTACCCATGTCTTCCTTAACTGAGACAACTTCAAATTTCCACCCTCCGGCAAGTCTCGAGGGTGATGGTGTGTTTTTGAACAATTTGCAAGAAGCCTGTGGGTCTGACTTTGATATGCATGATCTACACGTACCCAGGCATTCTTCACCATTTCGTAATATACCAGCTTCCTATTACTCTGAGTCGCGGGTCGTTCCTGAGGGAGTTCAATCCTCTCAGCGAAGCAGAATACTTGCCCATTTCGTGCCGCATGCAGGAACAATTCATTTCAATGGTTTGGAGTGGTCCTTAAAGTTCCTCGAAGATCTGGAAGATCATTTTGATCTATATAATATTCCTGAAGACTGCAAAGACCAAATCGCCGGTACTTGCTTGAGGGATACCGCTAAGACCTGGTATCGGCAGTGGAGAGTGTCGAACCCGGATTCTCATTATGAGAATTTCCGTGCAGAATTTTTGGAGGTCTTTCCTTTCGGCCTCAGTCGAGCTAGCCTTGCTCAACAGCTTTTTTCGCGTCAGCAGGGTCCCACTGATAGCCCTGTTGCATTTGCGTTGGAAACTACACGCCTATATAACCTATGGGATCCACATGCCAGTCATGTTGACATGTTGGATACCCTCGTGCAGCAGCTCGACCCATTCTTGCAAAGATTTTCTTGAGGTTCGACACCCTGCCACAATTCATGAATGCCTTCGCCTCATACGCACGTATGAAGAGCGACATGGCAAACATGGTTCAACTCACCATGCTCGGGCACCCCGCGAGGCTTATTACGAAAACCCTCAGCGGCATAATAGACATAACTTTCAGCGCGAACATACACAAGTGCACACCCAAGCTTCATACGTTCCACCATACAGAAGAGTGGCAAACCAACAGCGAGTTTCTGCACAAGCTTCGGAATATCGTAATAATGCACAGTATGCTCGACCCCATTTCACTCAGCAGCATTCGGAACGTTATCATGCTCAGGGCAATGATAATTTTTCTGCCCGTGCTGAGGGCAGACGTAACGGATATGAAAATGTCAACAGACACGCGGAGTTCCCGACGCAGGTTTCACGCAGTTTTTCTTATCGTGAAAATTTTCCCGATACCCGGCAGGGTCGAGGTTTCAGACCGCATGATAATCAAACCAGGATTCCTTTAAACTTCTAAAGGAAGTAGACGAAGGGTCGGTCCTGCTTCCTGATACTAAACATTCTGACCCTAAAACAGTATTAGTGACTGTTCAAACTCCTCAGTTTCCTGATGTATTCTTAACAATTGAAGATATTATTGTCGAGACAAAGTTCGACACTGGGTCTGAAATATCAGCCCTAAATACAAAGTTTTGCACTGACAATTTTCCTGCAATACACGTTCAGCCTGCAACGCAGTATTTGCGAGGTGCAAATAATGAAATCTTCAGTATCGCAGGAACTGTCACATTATCTTTAGGGCTGGGAAAAGCTCGTTTTACACATTCTTTCCTGCTTATAGACGAGCTACCTGTGAAATGTCTAATGGGAATGGACTTTATACATCAGTTTCAAATAACTTTGAATTTTGTACAACATGTGATTTCCTTTCCGGAACCTGTCGAAATGATTCCTACGGTTCCTGTAGATATAACGAGTTTGTTATTGAGTAACCAATTGAATGAGAGGCAACGAGACCAGCTTTCTCTCCTTTTACAGGAAAGCCCTGGTTCATTTTCGGATCAACCTGGTTTCACACAGGTAGTTTATCATGTCATTGACACTAATGGTTCGAAACCCATTGCGACGAAACCTTACCCTTGTGCTCCACATAAAAAACAGGAAATGCAACGTCAAATTGCTGAAATGATTAAGCAGGGCATAATAAGGGAATCAACAAGTGCCTGGGCTGCTCCTGCCTTTTTGGTTCCAAAGAAACAACCCAATGAATTTCGTTTCGTGACAGATTTCCGCAAGCTCAACCAAGTCACAAAAACGATCAATTATCCACTACCTGTCATGTCACATATTTTAAATGACTTGTCATCAACCAAATGGATGTCAACCTTGGATTTGGCGAGTGGATATTGGCAGGTAGCAGTACATCCGCACTCTGTCGATAAAACAGGCTTTGTGACTCCTTTTGGGGCCTATGAATATTTACGTATGCCTTTTGGACTAGCTTCTGCACCTGCTACTTTCCAAAAGCTTATGGATATGGTTCTCAGACCTGTCCTGGGTCCCCATGTGCATGTCTATTTGGATGACATTATTATCACATCAGAGACTTTTGACGAGCACCTTTCTCTGCTCAAACAGGTGTTCCAACTCTTATACAATGCTGGCTTGACGTTAAAACCTAGTAAATGCCAGATAGCGAGGGACGAGATTGTATATCTGGGGTTGAAAATCACTCCCCACGGCTTATTTACTGATAATGAAAAAATTAGGCCTATTGTTGACTTTCCTCGGCCTAAAACAGCAAAAGAACTATCACGCTTTCTGGGAATGACCGGATGGTATCAGCAGTTCGTCCCCGCTTATGCTACAATCTGTGAGCCATTGTATGCTTTAAAACGTAAATACAAGAAGTTTATTTGGACACCTGAGGCTAACGCTGCATTTGAAACACTGAAGTCTGCATTGACTCAGCCTCCGGTGTTGGCTTTCCCGGATCATACTAAGGAATTTGATATTTATACTGACGCATCCGGAGTTGGTCTTGGTTGCGTTTTGTCACAAGCTGGGCATCCAATAGCTTTTGCGTCTCGTACTTTAGCCAAAGCTGAACGCAATTATTCAGCTACGGAACGTGAATGTCTTGCTGTTGTGTATGCGCTGAATAAATTTCAATGTTATCTTAACGAATTGACGGTTAACATAATTACGGATCATTCTGCCCTTCAGTATTTGAATTCTGCTAAGCACCTATCTCAAAGACTTATGAAGTGGGCTCTGAAGTTACAAGAGAGCAATATCAAAATTTCATATCAGCCAGGTCATAAGAATCAATTACCGGACGCATTATCTCGCGTTCCGATTAGTGGGGTCCCCACAGAAACTACTCCTGGATGTCAGCCTTTACTTCTAATAGCTGATATAACATCCAGGGAGCAGATAATGGCAGAATTAATAAATGATCCAGATTTTGGGGATATCTATAATTTTTTGCTTGCGGGTTCGCCCCTACCAAGTGATCCTTCTCTGGCTGGAAGGTCACAACATTTTGAAGTAATAGAGGGTCTTCTTTATTATACAAAATCTCGGACTACTAGGGCAGAGTTTCGCCCATGTATTCCGCGAACCCTTAGAATGGCCCTTTTAAACGAATTTCATGACAAACCTCTTGCAGGCCATTTAGGTATTCGCAAGACCCGGTGTAAATTGCGGGATGTTGCCTATTGGCCTGGCATGTACCAAAGTGTGCTCGCATACGTTCAATCATGTCACTTGTGTCAGATTAATAATTACCGTAATGTAAGACCGGCCGGTCACTTGAAATCTAGTTCAAGTTCTCATGTGTTTGATATTATTTCCATAGATTTATTGGGGCCTTATCCTTTATCTGTTAAAAATAAAGCTCGTTACGTTTTAGTACTAACTGATAATTTTTCTAAATGGGTTGAAGTTTTTCCCATTAAAGCCGCTACGGCAGAAGTTATTTGTAATGTATTAGTTAATGAAGAATTCTCTAGATATGGTGCACCTAATAAAGTAGTTTCGGATAATGGTCCTCAATTTATTTCTGACATTTTTGAAAGAATGTGTGCGAGACTACACATTAAACATAAATTCATTTCCCCATATCATGCCCAGAGTAATCCTGCGGAACGCGTTAACCTCACGCTAGTGAAAATGATTGCGACTTTTGTAATGGATCATCATGAAAGATGGGATGACCATTTGGAGCTTTTTGCGTTCGCCCTCCGCTCGTCTGTCCACGAGTCTACTAAAATTACTCTTGCAGAACTTTTTCTGGGTCGCAAAAATTAAAACCCCTTTTGAAAATTTAACGGGGATTATCGACGAACTAAACCAGCGACCAACTCCGCAATCAGTACGAATCATGGCAGAAAAAGCTCGTGTTGCAATGCTAGGAGCACAAGCGGTTCAAGCAAGATATTATAATTCTAGGCGTAGGGAACCAGATCTTGTCGTTGGAGATCTCACTCTCGTGGAAACGCACTTCCAGTCTTCTGTTTCGCATACTTTAGTGAAGAAATTTGCACCCAGCTACGAAGGTCCATATCGGGTGGCAAATATCTTTGAAAATAATATTGTTCTGGAGAAACCGGACAACCAATTTCAATACGTACACGTTGATCAGTGTCGCAAGTATCATGAACGAAATATCGATTTCATAATCAACCCTACTCAACCTTCTGTTCCACAGACTCAAGAGTCTATATCTCATGTTCAACCGCCAGAAATTTTGGACGAACCAACAAACATTTTTGAAGAATCTCCAGTGATTTTTCCTTCACCCTCCTCCTCCAGACGGGTTTCCAAACACGCAACCTGATTCTTCCATGAGACCAAGGCTCGAATCGAATTCTTCGAATACTAGTATCGTTCCTTTCCCTCCAACCATTGCCAAGACTATTGCTGCGCCGTTTCCGGATAACTCTGCACCAACGCGGGCTACTTCTTCTTTGAATACCTCGTCAGAAAGTATTCCTATAGGCAAATCTAAACATCGCCCTGCACGACCACTGAATTACAGCAGCGACCCAGAGGCTTCATACATTTCTGACTTATCAGTTATGAACACGAAATTTCATGTTCCAAACCGTCCAGCACTACCAAAGGCTGGGCGCAAACGTGACTTGTCTCCCCAATCTGCTTCGCCGCAACAGCGACGAAGGCAGAAATCTTTGCATCCGCCCGGGTTTCGCCCCTGGAACCTACGTTCAGGGCAAACAGGGCCGATGCCTGCTGCTATTCTCATGCCACGTGGGCGTAAGCGAAAGCAAACGATGTGGCCGGAGCCACGTCCGTCCTAGAGAATACTGGAAGGACACAACGGGCCCCAGCACAAAGGGACTTCATATCAAAAGCCTGGGGGAGCCCGTTCCTATCAGCCGCAGGGATTTCCGGACCGCCAGACTTCTGACGTTCCTGACCGTTCCTATCAGCCGCAAGGATTTCCGGACCGCCAGACTTCAGCCGTTCTTGACCGTTCTTCTCAGCCGCAGGGATTTCTGGACCCACAGACTTCAGCCGTTTCGGACCGAAGGATTTCCGCCATTCCTGACCGTTCCCGTCAGCCGCCGGGATTTCCTGACCAACAGCAGACCGATGTTCCAGTTCCATTACAGTCCCTGAAGAGATCCAAGCCACCTGATTTTACCAGTCCGATTAGGCCTGGGAAACGTTATCGCACTAGAGTTTTTTATGCGTCCTCGAGATAAGTAAGTTCTCGTGGACAGGTTGTTTTCTCAGTTTGTTGTTTTTCCTGCACGACCAGTTGGCGTGTCAGAATTTCTTTTTTTCGTGTGGGCCTATGCGTTCTTTTTTGTGTATATATGTGTTGTTTTTTTTATATTTCTTCTATGTCCATCTACTAATCTACTTTTTTTTCTATATCTATGTGCTTAGGGGTAAAATAATAAAATTGTTACTGTTAGGCAGCTCCAGGTAAATTTCGCTGCTGATACAGTTGGTATGTATTCAACGAATAATGCGAACGTGATTTGAAATTAAAATAATAAAATTGTTACTGTTAGGCAGCTCCAGGCAATCTTCGCTGCTGATACAGTTGTTATGTATTCATCGAATAATGAGAACGTCATTTGAAATTAAAATAATAAAATTGTTACTGTTAGGCAGCTCCAGGTAATTTTCGCTGCTGATACAGTTGGTATGTATTCAACGAATAATGCGAACGTAATTTGAAATGAAAATAATAAAATTGTTACTGTTAGGCAGCTCCAGGCAATCTTCGCTGCTGATACAGTTCGTATGTATTCACCGAATAATGAGAACGTCATTTGAAATTAAAATAATAAAATTGTTACTGTTAGGCAGCTCCAGTCAATCTTCGCTGCTGATACAGTTGGTATGTATTCACCGAATAATGAGAACGTCATTTGAAATTAAAAAAGTGATTCCTGCTAGGCAGAATAAAAGGAAAGTATGCCGATGCAGGTTTGTTTTGACCAACAATACAAGTTTCACAGTCGAATACAGATTTCGTACATTGTCATGCCAAGTTTGATAATGTAAATACGGCTACCACCAAACCACAAAACAAAAAAAGAGATCGAGAAACGTCAACCAACGAAATGTAAGACTTACACTCCAAAATTGATAGGTTTTTCGGAAACAAAAAAAAAAAGAGAAAAAAGAAAAAAGAAAAAAAAAAGAAAAATTAAGGGGGAGATGATGTAACGTATACTCTATATTCACTTTCCTTTTGATTTTACTATCTCTGGTTATTTTATTTTACTATGTAAATTATCTTCCTACTGAACGAAATATTATTTCACCCGCTGAATGAGATCTGGCAATGAGTGTAAGTCATGACGTGGTGGTAGCTAGTATATAGGCGCGTTCATCGAGACTTAGAGAGAGCTTTTGTTGTTGTTATGAGAGAGCGTTGTTGCTTACGAGGAGAGATTCTTCATTATGGTAAAACTAGTTGTGTGTGTGCTTTAGTTGACCAAGAGTCTTAGAATAAAGAAGTTACTGTAAGTTAGTCTTTCTCAATTCATAGTTTTTGTCAGACCTCTGTCTGGCTGTTAGGTTTATAACATTTATTTATAACTATAAATAACCAGCGTTAAGACTTTGTTTACGTTCGTAATTAACTAGTAACAACACCCTTTTTGAATTCACTATTTTGAAGCTTAGTACAAGTATATCATTAGCTAGCTGGTAGGAAGAGAATCATTCATATTAATTAGCTTAGCGGAAAGAAAATAAAGCTAATTCATTATAATACCAAGGAAAATTGTTCAATAAAATACATGGAAAATCATATTTAACAAAGAGTATATTATTTGAATTCTTTGAAATGTCTGTCTTTGACCTAATTCAAATTGAACTTTTAGCGGAAATCCAGATAAAACTTTAGCAGAATGATTTGTTTTACCCAAGAGCGCCAACACCCGAATCAAAATATTCTACTAAAGGAGAGAGAAAACAAAAAATGTTTACAACGACTTTTAATATAAATTAAATCTCAGAATTGATACTTAAATATAATTACATTTCTGCTTTCGAATGTTAAGGCTCTTTTGAATATATTTGAAATGTCATGCCAATTTTTTTTTCATTTCAGAAAGTTCGATGCTACAATAAAAACATTGCTCTGAAATGCCGAACATTTTGTATTGTATACAGAAGCAGCACACCAGAACAAAATGCAAGTTAAAAACAAAATGTTGTGCAAGAAAGGTAATGCTGAAAAACTGTATGAACTGTGTATCTGAACAGGGAATGGTATCAACAAAATGAAAGTATCATGCTACGAAGTCTTTAAATTATGATGCTTAGGTGGAAAAGTCAAGCACAAAACTTTTCTGACTCTAGAATTGCAGAATGGGAGAATATTGTTTTACCAAATTAACCTGTAAATTCCATTTAGGATTTGTGCTCTTGTTCCGCTCATGAGGTTATTTTGATGTTTGAAGGGAATTAGATCTTTTAATCGCAGCGCTGGAACATTGTTCCGGTATGCCGGCATCTCTGCCGATTGACTGGTGTCAAGAAATTCTACAGCAGTTCTTTCGTGAATGGAGATTTCACGTTGGCGGTATCTGTCTTTGAGAG
The DNA here is from genome assembly GCA_039090855.1 of Macrothele yani. NCBI lineage: Eukaryota > Metazoa > Arthropoda > Arachnida > Araneae > Macrothelidae > Macrothele > Macrothele yani. Next base: position 210,011,447 of record CM077034.1, on the reverse strand, counting down.
CGTCAGCTGATTGTCATTGCACAATCGTATTCGTACCACCATGGAACAATTTCAACAAGTTGCCGATTGAAATAATCAGATAACAGAAAAAAATGGGTTTAATAGGCAGTACAAGAAGAAGAATGTGATATCCTTTCAAAAGACTTGTAAATACTGCGCTTTCCTCACCAAAGGTAAAGAACATGGAATTTTTAATAATCAATTATTGAATAAAGTTATTACGGTGAATATGTTTTTTAAAGCACGATCCACGTTCTAGGTATTCACCGGATCAAATCTCCCTTAACATCAGGAAAATATCCAGCGGAAGATAATTTGTACTAGTAAACCTACCTTGAAATTTATGCTCCCAAATTATTAAAGATTATCCTAGTAAATAACTTAGAGGAGACGTCATGCGTCGGAAACAACAAAAGGCAAAATCCCTATAATCTCCAAAACCATCGCTTTCAGAGAAAGGCATTCGATGACAAGACAGAGTGATCACATTGTGTGTCATTTCAGAGACGAACTGTGCGACCGGCTTCCATATCATTTTCTCAGGATACACGTATATTTCATATCGATAACAAACGCCTGAACAATCGTTTTTTTTTCGCTTTCCAACCGTAGGTTGAAGAAGCGTATATGCTCCAGCTTTGTCCGTCCGTCCGCACGATAACTCACGTGAAAATGGTTCGATTTCGACGAAATTTTAGTAAGTGGTAGGGGACCACCTAGGGACGATCCCTATTCAAAATGGGCAAAATGGGGTCAAAGGTCAGGCAGGGCATAAGAGCGGGATTTATTCCATTACCCTTATGCATCATAATTTGCGTAAAAATGGTTCGATTTCTATGAAATTTTAGTATGTGGTAAGGAACCACATGGGGACGAACCCTGTTAAAAATGGGCGAAATGGGGTCAAAGGTCAGGACACTGGAGTGGGATCCATACCGTTGCCTTTGTGCATCATAACATACCTAAAATGCTTGGATTGCGACAAAACTTTATCATACTGTTCCGGAGATATAGTGAACCGGTTCTGTTCAATATCGAACGAGTGATCAGAGGCCATCGCTTAGACCACTGCGCCACCGGGGCGGCACCAGAAATTTGATTATATTTTTCTACTCTTTCGCAATAAATTCTCGTCTTTAGAGGCAAAGAGAATTTGCCCACGTCTTTACTTAAACGGTCTTTTATAGTTTTGACATAGGTTACTAGAATTTTTTTAAGCAATTTTTTCAAAGCGGAGTACGTATTAAAACTTTATTTTTTTTTTCATAATTAATGAACAGAAACTCATTTAGATTATTTTTATATTTGCTATTCAGAAACAAACTATTATAACATGATCGAAAGAAGACGGTGTCACGTTATTTTTAAAACGGAATGCAGAATTACGAAGGTTGCGGTTTAAGTATACACATCTGGTTCTAAAGTCATATTACATAGAAAACTTTCCTCTGCTGAACCAATGCAATCTTTGTTCAATTACATTCTTCTTCGAATGTTGATTAAGAAATGTTACATTTTAATTACCTCTAAAATATATTTAATTAGTCTAATGTACCTTTACTTTGAGAGAAATAAAGTACTACACTTGTCCCAAAGTTTTTGGTCACAGCTTGTTTCATATCACGTTACTCTCATATTGTTTTCTGGGTATACTTGATAACTTGAGATTTTAGAAACACAAAACTCAATAAATTAAAAACTATGTATGTTCTACCGCCGAAACGTGCGTCACCGTCCCTAACGTAGTCAACAATGAATTTTGTAAGTAGGGTTTGTACAGCGCACATGTTCGAACCCCTGAACCGCAAGGCAAGAATCGGATTCCAGAAAACATTCACCACACCAGTTCATGCAAGATTGCTGACATATTTTAAGTAAAGTAGGTCCAAAAATCAAACTCCAATCTGGCCTACTTATCCTTTGAAAAATGTCTTCCTGGGCAGGTGGGGACCTTACGAAAGAACTAAATCATAATTCTTGGAATTATGAAAAGTTTGAGTAAAATATTTTATGAGTTACTTTACATGTGACAAATGTATAACGATCCAAAATTTTGCATTGCCTTTGGATTAGAAAATGTTTCCAAAATCCTCCTACACCAACTGACGAAAGAAATTTGGGGTGCGACAGGTTTTGCTATTTCCTTCTTAATCATTTTTCATAATCATGAAGTGACGTAAATCTTACATTGCCAATGTAACGAAATTCCTAAAATCTTGGGAAATGATGTGAATCACGTAAGATGTTATCATAATCAATCATAAAAAGAGAGCTTCCGATTGTTTAAATTTTTCGATTTATTTGAATTTGTGTTCCAATTGTTAAGTAGCAAAGCTAATTTTAATAAAAGTCTTCTACAAATCAAGTTTACTGGAAAACTGTGTACCAGTTCTCATTTGAGGACTCTAAAACTTCATGCGGTACGAAGTGACGTGCAAAAGATTTTATTCTAGAGAAACAATTATCTTTGTGGAAGATTTCACATCCACAAAGGTATTCTAACAGGCAAGCTGATGTGAACCGTAATAAGATGTATTTATCTCTACGCAAACAGCTGTGTCTGTATGCAAACAGTTTGGATAATTTAATGTTCCTTATTCTTTATCAGTATTATTGTGACACATACAATACCGCTACTAACACTGCATCATCAGTTTGGCAGAAAAAAAATGTTTTCACAAACGTATGGTGTTTAGGACAACATCCAACATCAAGATTAAAAGATAAAGCGAAACGTTGATGTCATATTTTTACACACTAAATTAAAAAATATAATTTTTGCATCTTGCATAAGAAAAATGCTTTTTTTAAGGACGGAGTGTTTTTATTCCGGATAATATTCCAAACAACCGCATTGACACATCACGATAGAGCCTCATGTTTGCTGGTGCCTTTTAGACACCGAAATAATTCATCATAGTAGTAAAAATGCATCCTACCAAGTGAACTACGGATTTGGTCAAGGGTTAATTTCCCTTTGCTATCAGCATTTAATGGTAGGGGGTTCACAGTTTAACTTGAAGATTTATAATAAATTAAAGAAACATCACTAGGATATATACGAGTTGCTGCATATTCTCGTACACCATTCATGCACAGTGGGTGATTGTTTACAAAAAGAAAAAAACTTTAGGAAGAAACTTATTTTTCGTCATTCAGGCCACCTTCTTGAAATCTATAATGCTTAATTCACTAATTAACTTATTTCTGTTTTTTCTGTATTATTATTTACAAGTTCATTTGTAAAAAGTTTTACTTTGTGAAAACGTTGTCTATCACTCGTTTAAATTCTGCTCATTTTGTACATCGAAGATACCGTATGAATTGTGTTTGCGGATCAATCAGCTTTTATACTGTATTTATGTTGGTCTACAATTCGGAAAGACAGGTTTTAAAAAAAATTGTACCAAACCATTTTTTTAAATTTAAAACACGATTGAACTTATTTGCGGCCACACACATTGTCCTGTCTTTTGACAAGTTATTAGAAGAATAAGGAAATGAGAAGTTGCGGTTAATATCTCCCGAATTAACGGACCTAGAACGTCTGCGGGAAATGCAAAGGAAATTTGAAAATTTGCTTTCAGTAGTTGTTCTAAGAAAAAATAATAATAAATAAAATATCTCCTACAAAATTGTTATAGATGGAGATCCTCGAAAATTTACGAAGGCGTTGATCCCGCCAAACATTTGAACGAAAGTAGGAGTAAGTTTCCCTGTTTTAATTCCTTGAACAGAAACATTTTACTGATTGTGGCTGCATGATTGAAATACACTGCTGGCCACCCAAAATGCAACACCAAGAAGGAAGCATCCGATCGGCCTGAAATTCGCTGCATGCGTCGCCCGCGAGAGGACATGCAAACGATTATCACTGTAGGGCATATGGTTTCATGTGCGGCCGTCACGCCACCGAGAAGCACTATAAGAAGGGTGCACAGAAAGCAGGGTGCACGTAGTGGAAGTGTGTTGTGCTGCCGAACCTGTGCGTGGAAAACTTCCTGATGCCTCGTCGCAGAATACGGCAGTCATTCCAGCACGTTTCGGAGTTCGACAGAGGACGAATAGTGGCTTATAGCGACAGCGGTTTATCGTATCGTGATATCGGCGCCCGTGTGGGACAACATCCAGCCACAGTGAGGCGAGTATGGATTCGGTATGTGCAGGAGAGACGGACCGACGTGAGCGAATGCCCCAGCCGCGGCAGACCACCTAACGAGAGGACCGGCAGGTTGTGCGGCGGGCATTGACAGCTCGCACAGCCACATCGCGAACGTTAGCGCAGGAATTAGGGTCTGTTGCGCAACAACGTGTGTCAGCACGTACTGCTCGACGTCATCTGAAGGAGCGGGGACTTCTCGCACGGTGCCCATTGCTCCGATTACCATTGACTTTACACCACCAGTTCGGCGTCGCTGGGTCGTTGAACTCCGCACCTGGACTACGGAATGGCACGACATTGTCTTCTCCGACGAACCCCGCTTCTGACTGCAACACCACGATGGTCGAATCCGTGTGTGGAGGCATCGCGGTGAGAGACTGTATAACGCCTGAATTAAGCATCGCCATACCGGTCCGGTGCCTGGCGTTATGGTTTGTGGCGCAATTGGATGTGACACACTCACCCCTCTGGTACGCATCGTCGGTACACTCAACAGCCACAGCTACATATCCGAAGTTTTGGAGCCAGTAGTCCCCCTTACCTGCAGAACCGGCCAGCGACAATGGGCGCCCGCATGTGGCACGCATCGTGCAACAAATCTGCACGGACCACCAGGTGTTACTGCTGCCGTGGCCCACCTGTTCCCCGATGTGTCGCCCATTGAACACGTCTGGTAGCTGATTGGCAACCAAGTGGCCCGGCAAGCACCACCAGCGGCTGCGCCTGATGAACTGTGGCAACGTGAGGGTGGAAGCAGCCTAGACCGACATACCCCATGTCCACATCCAAAGCTTCTTTTGTTCAATGCCGCGGCGTGTGGCGGCCGTTATTGCCAGCCATGGGGGCCACACGACCTATTAATGTCTGCGTGTTCCGGAAGTCGCACGGGCCTGTAAGCTCAATCGTTTCATCTTTTTACCAGTTGTTATGTGTCCAGTAAATCTGGCTTTGCTATCTCGTGTCCTCCTTGGTTTTTCATTTTGGGTGGCCAGAAGTGTAGTATAAGAGTGAATTCCGCAACACAGGATCCCGTAGATCTGTGCGGTAGCGTGAATAACATAATTAAAAACATAAATACCAAAGAAAATGAACATGGTGAAAAACTGAACTGTGTCCTGTTCTGAATATTTAAATGTTCAGGTTGAAAAACAGCTTAAAATTACATAGTCAGTTTTCAGTTGTGCTTAGACCTCATAGAGAGAGAGAGGGATAAAGAGAGATGAAAAGTCTCACCCGGGATGTGCAGTATGTTGTATAGAACTTATTCATGTTCCTTGGGTTCAATTTTTTTACATGTTATTTTTATCCGAAGGGTAAAACATTCCTGGCTCGAACCAGAATTGTACTGGAAGAGTCACTAAGCTGCTGCTCTTGTATTAAAAAAAAGCAAAAGACCGAAGTCCAGCCCTTGTAAGTCTCGGCAACTAAAGACTGAAATCAAATTAAATTTCATTTCGTTGGCTTTAATTTTTCTTAATGTTCTGATCTCAGCAGCAGCCAAGATTTAAGTAACTGCCTTAGGCATAACTTTGAAACATGATGCAGTTACTTCATGACCTACCGGGACTTTCTTTGAAAGTCATTTTTGTAAACAATCTTAGATATCACCACTTGTATGTTGAACTGTGACAGCGGTTAGACTGTCTTCTGGATGGATTTCATATAAAATTAAATAATTTCTGGTGATTCAACGTTAGTCAGGTTCTAAAGACGTATGCCACCCCCTGATTATCATTTATGAGTGGTGCATAGATAAGCGGAGTTAGCGACTAAAACACATTTTTATTTATGTGTGTGTGTGCGTTGGGTTTTTTTCTTTGTTCTTTCTTTTTTATCCCAGGAATATTTACATGGACTTTTCAGTTTCACAAAACGTTATAAGCAAGTCTCTTTCACGATTCGTAGCTGGAATAAAGACCAGGAAGTTCGAAATATCTGCTTATATATTTGGAGTTCGACGCTGCTTCTTTATACAGAGTAATTCAAAATGATTGCCCCCATACACATGGTCTTTGACATATCCCTACAAAAAGAAGTCACAAGGAGTAAAGTTCGAAGACCTGGGGGCCACTTGCAGGAAACCCTGTCGGCGTGTCCACAACGACAATTCAACGGCACTAACTTACTGCGCACGGGCAGCTCACTTTCCTACGTCGCCATAGCAACACAGCAGTAGGTTCCAATAAAATTTTAAATTTCTTTTTTTCTTGTATATATCAGTTGTCTATTTATCTTCAAAAACACGTTATTGTCATTTGCACTCTAGGCAATTATTTCGAACTACCCTGTATTGGGAGATCATCCATTGTCAAAAGAACCAGTTAAAAAATCAACCGAATTTCTACATTCGATAAAAAATCTAGAAATAGAAAACACTATTTCCTCTCCATGAGATGTTAAAATGTATGTTAAGAAAATTCACAAATTGTACACAGAACGTTTATCGTAGATGTTTGAATGTATCAGAGAGAAAGTGTTTTCACATGAATTCTTAGAACAAGAGACAGAAAGGAAAACATGATATAACATTACGCCACCTTGTACAAAAGATTTGAATACTGGAAAAGCAGCAAACTTGCAAAACGTTTGTTAATAGCAAAACTATGGCATGAAAGTTGGTCTCCAAGAATCTGAGATAATGAAAAAAATATTTTGATATTTACGACCTCAATAAGGAAAACGGTGCGTTATTTAAAGTAGATAACTTTCCCCATATTTACTGCAGCGAATTACATGCTGTAAAAACTGGAAAGTTTCCAATAGAATCTTCAAAAAAGGAGATTATCTGAAACGTTAAGTCCACCATAACTCCACATCACAAAAGAACTGTGACCTACAAGACCCCAGATTACAGGTAAAGTGTTTCACTGGGTAAATGGTGGATGAAAATAGTTTTCGAAATTGGTCTTTTAGAAGAAGAAATATCGAGAAAAATAGATTAAACTTTTGCGCATTAAGCGTAGAAATAATGCAGTTTTTTGAGAAGAAAATGCCTATTAATACATTTGGTATTTAGTAGTATTTGTCTGAAAAAGGATTTTTATATAGGTGTCAGATAGGCAAATATTGCCACGAATATTCTGTTAAAAACACGCGATCTTAAGTCATTTCCCGTAAAATATATACGTGAATATAATTACCACGGCATTATGTTTCACAGCTTCATGTTACGAGAGAAGCCAGATATTTGTTCTAGCCGTACCTGTGACACTGTGGACTAAGCGGTGGCTTGTGATTGTTCGTCCGAGATCGGTCCGGTAAGTCATGGATGTTTTGTTTGACTTAGGGCATTGGCTCTCTCCCTTCACTCGAACGAGTTGCCCAAAATTGAAGGTAGGCAACTGATTATACCCTATTAAATTTTTCACGGTTGGTTTTAAACTTTGAACTACTATTACTACTACAATGTTTCCTTAATAATGGTTAATCGTTTATGTGGAGAATATATTATTCTTCGTATACACGGTCCAGTCCCCTTATTGTGACCATAAGCAATTATCCAGACTAACCGTCGTGCGCAGCACAGACAACATTTAGACAGGCAGGGAATGACTCAGTGCAGTGCTGCAACGGGTTCACAGGTATGTGGAGCCATGCTGACTGCAGTGCATTTGACATCTGCTGGAGGATGCGTAGTGGAGGATCCATAGAGCGATCCAAACGATCGAGGTGGTCCCACAAATGCTCAATTGGGTTTACGTCTGCGGAATTAGCAGCCAGAGAATTATTTTGAAGACTTAATCGTGCTCTTCCGTCTCCTCTCAGACATTTCGAGCTGGGTCACACGTCCCATTGTCAATCTAGAAGATATCATCCGCCTCAGGGAAGACAATCAGCATAAATATGTGTACGTGGTCTGCAAAGAGGTATTCATAACTAATTCGGTCCACTGTGCTTTCCACAGGTATGAGTGGACCAGGGAATGTCACGAAACCATTCCTCAGATCATAACGCTGCCCCCACCACCTTGTGTTCTTCTAGCAGTGGTTGAAAAGTGTTTGATCTTCGATGTTTCTAAACGTCAACGTCCATCCGTTTGACGAAGCAGAAAACGTGACTAATCGGAAAACGCAATCCTTTGCCAAACAGCGTAGGTCCAATTCCGATGATGTCGTGCATTCGTAAGCCTTTCCTGGCGATGCACCTTCCTTAGCATATGTGCAGTGACCACCCGTCTGCATCGGGGCCCCAAGAACCAGGGTTTGCTGAATTGTCGTTTTAGACAAACTTCCGGTAGCCCGCTGATTCATTCGAGCAGTGAAATGCTCCACAGTAGGGTGCATATCGGCCCTCACGCACCTTCGAAGCCGATGTTTACTTCTCACATGAATGGCATGTGGTGCTCCCCAGGTTCGACGTCGAACTGCCCAAAAATGTTTTCATCTTTCGTCAAGGATATCACATGTGTTCAAATTATGTTTCTTGAATAGATCAACCATTAAAAAAAGCATTTGGTTTAATGTTTGACGATTCTTTACGCATTTTATATTTGCATATTATAGTTCATGGATTTAAATTATTTGTTTTACTAATCAGCTTGCCAAAATGAAATCGTTTCTTAAATGTTATGCATAATGGCTCTCATATTATGGATATGCATGAATAATTTATTGAAAACAAACTACTTTTTTGTCAACGCAATAGCCCATTTCCATTGTATTTTGCGTTTTATACGGAATTCCGAACCAAACACCTTTACTCTGTTTCGAACTATATCGGATCAAAATAGAGAAAAGGGAAAATTATCCAGGGAGTATTTGATTCGGTAAAATACTGCACGTTATTGTTCTGTAGTTCGAAAAAAATAGTTTGACAGTGTAAGGCCCAGACTGTGGAAAGTCTTATCCTCAAAACGAAGTCTCTTTCTTTTCACAGAGCAAATGTGTGGTGAAGTGCGATAATATGATTTCACATGACGAGGTCAACATAACATGATGAAACATCCTATTTACGATTACTTTTCAGTGTGCAAAATATCAGTCATCATAAAAAGAAATTGGTTATGCATAATACAGTGTATTTTGTTAAAACAGTTGTTTTTTCAAGATGTGAGCTGCAAAGATATTTTTAAAATAGCCAATGGAAAATGCTTGTCGGATCCGTGCGCTTGCCGGCTTCTCTCCTGAAACCTTTGCGCTGCTCATCGGCGCCAAGTGCAAACAGCGACTCATCACTGAAGGAAACACGACACCACTGGATACTATTCTACATTGATCGGACTCAACACCACTGCATCCTGCGCCGGCGCAGCTCACTGGTAAATGGTAGAAGGTGGAGTATTCGACTGTTACTCTTACAGATTATTAACTAAATTTACAGGGCCTGACTCTAGTCAACCTTTACATCGTACTTGGTCTTGCTGCGACCTCGAACGGAAAATATTTGATTATATGTTACAGCATAGGTGGACCATTCAGTATGAAAGATTACTTTAAGAAATGTTTCAACATATCTAACATTAGAAGGCAGCACAGCTTCATAAGTTTACGAAATGAAATCGCTCGAATTTCCGTTTTACACATCTTAAAGAATGTAAAATTGTTGTCATAAATGTTTAGCAAAGATAAGGGATTCAGCAGAGAATTATAGGAATATTTTAGCAGTTTAATGAAAGGCAAATGCGTCCGGTTATTCTTATGAGTTTTCCATGGGTTAATGTGTTTATAATTGAACAGGCATTGAAACTTTGTTTTCAGTTAATAACTAAAGGACTTATATTTATGAATGTTTTATTAAAATAGAATTTTTATTCTTTGTCATTTAAAAATGTTTAGTACACCTGTCTGGACCCTTTTAAATTAATATGTTCGTGAAGCAGAATTATATATTAGTTTAGAAATCATTGTTTTACCATGGCACTTGGCGTAGATTTCGATGAACAGAAAAACTTCGTTAATGCATTCTAGTAGGAAGAATAGTTTTCCGGATTAACTTAAATAAACCAAAAAAATGGCACGAGGTACACTAAACACCCGTTCATTGAAAAAGAAAAGTACATAATTGGTTTACATTTAAAGCATACATACGTGACATAAAATATAAATTAAAGTACTGTCCATGTATAGATACAGAACAGTTACGACGTACAACATTTGTCTAACAGACTTGGTTCGGACGCACTCAAGACATCTAATCTAAAAACTGTTTTAAAACGCGTCTGCCTTCTGCTGTGATGCTTTGGAGTTTATTTCCTTCATTGATATTTCACGGAGGTGTCGTAAGTGGTCCTAGAACGCAGATATTTCTTCATTTCCGCTTTTCTCAGAAAACACGATCACATGTTTGAAGCGTTCTTTTACGTCACCCAGCTTCACGTTTAGCAAATTGATGTCGCCTACTTCGTCCTCAGAAATTTCCGTTGACATCACGCTGTCCACCATTTCTTCTTCTGTCAAAATTTTATGACATGGATCATCATCTCTCTCATCAGCTTCTAGTAAACGCCCTCTTCCACAAGATCCTCTAACTTAACTTCTTGTTCACCCCACGACGTAGTGTTCCATGAAAATCATGCGTCTCACATTCAGTTATGTCTGGTTCGACATCTTCATTCAATAAAATTGTCTTTCAGGAATTTGCTAACGTTGAAGATTTTATATTATACGGCAGCTGCAAAATTGGAAATAATGTACCTCACATTGTTGAGTTTTATGTTTTGTGGAGTTCGATGACTTGCTTTTTCTTCTTCGCCAGTGCTTGGCTCTTCGACCTCCAAGAATTCATTTAATAATCTCTTTTTTTATACAGTCTTTGGCCGTGTTCATAACTCCTTAGTCTTCAGTTTCCATGAGGAAAGTGGTTTTTTGGTGTCAGAAACACGCACCTAAACTTCCCATCATTGCTAGAAAATTGCTTCGCATCTGGTTGAGCTGGGCTGCTATCAAGTAAGATTGTGACCTCTTCATCTGTTGGTACTTTTAAATGTTCTACCTAATACAATCTGATTTCTGACGCTGCTTTGTTTTAAAACGAATCGACCATAATTTTTCCAATAAAGCAAGTGTGTTTTTGAATTTTAGTAATGCACTGATGAATCATGTATTATGTCCTTCAACGCTCGCGGTAGCTTATTTTTCCGTACATTCACGGGTGTAACATTTGGTTCCCGTCGGCATTTGCACACAATAAGACGGATATCTGTTTTTTGCAAATCTCCCTTTCAGGAACATTTCTTTCATTCTTACATTCTTGAGTATTCTAAGGTAAAGCTCGCCAATACAGGCCTGTTTCGTCGACATTGTACAACTGGTATAAATTCATAACTTCCTGCTTAATAAATTCATTATTTTTTTTTTGTTCAAAGGCTCAATCTCTTCGACATTTGCACTGAGACTCACATTAGATTTTTTTTTATTTGGCATGATGTAGCGTCTTTGAAATCTGAAAAGCCACACTGAACTCGCCAAAAACCCACTTTCTTCTAACAGCTTAGCTATTCTTTCCATAGCAGCTTGAATTTCAATTCCTATAACGATTAATCCACTCGAACGTAGCTGTGCGGACCACTTTCTTGACTGTGCAAACCACTTGCTTGACATTTTTAAAAGTTCATTCTTTTTTTCCTTATATCTGACCCAGTTTGTTTTGCGATTCCGTACTCGGCACAAATGTTTGTCACGGAAGCACTGTTTTCAAGTCTTTCTTTTACAGCAAAGTTTTCATGTTGAGAAAAATTTTGTGCTTGTGCTTTTGTCTGTCAGAAGTGTCACTTTGAAACATTATACACGGTAAACGAAGTTTAAGCAGTCAAAAAAATTCTTTGATATTCTTAATCGTTATTCAATGATAAACAGTACTGTATTCATCTTCATTCTTTAACACTGCATTTCCTCCAGAAGTAGCTAAGTAGCAACTGTCTGCAGGTGGTGAGTGTTAGTTGTGAGAAATGGAACGATATGTAGACTGATCAAAAAGTTTCCGACTTTTTTGCGCCAACCAGTGCAGTCTGAAAACTAAAGTAACCCAGCATGTCACCTTTGAACTTACTACTCATGCGAGTCTCTTTATTTTCTTTGCCAGATCTCACGGCCCTTCATTAGCTATCTGGCAGCGATGATAGTCCACGTGTACTCTGTGTTAATTGCATTTGTGTTTCGGGCCAAAATAACAGCACGCTCTGAGCAAAAGCAAAAAATTTACATTAAATTCTGCCATAAATTTGGTAATACGAAAATCACAGACAAATGGAAAATAAACAGGGCTTTTGAAAATGAAGCTATGGGTGCTACACAGATAAAAAATGTGTATCGTCTTATCAAACATATACAACACATTTTTTTTGGCTTTTCGATGAGCCCTCTTAGAGTGTCTTTAATTGAGGACAGCAGAAACGGCCGAACGAGGTGTTAAGTCATCACGGAGCCAAGGGCTTTCTTAAACTAAGCTACTTAAAGAAGCACTGGTTTAGCTCTAAGCTCTAAGCTAAACCAGTACTTCTAGGAACTCAGTTAACTACTCTCTCCCGTGACCCTGATTCTCGCATTTACGCTCAAGTTTAATCAAATTCAAGTTTTTTTTCATGGGGTTCTCCGGATTCGGCGCAATCGGCACTACTAGGATCCGGATTAACAAGATTTCAATGTATTTCTCCATCATGACTCAAACATAACGTGCATTTAATAAAAAAGTCCTATAAAATGAAATTTGGACGCATAAATAGCTTTGGAACAATTGTTGTCTCTTATTTGGTAAATCGTCAAATCAAAGAGCATAAAAGGAAACATTCACAAAGATCGGAAACGCAAAATATATGAAATTCGACGATTAAGTTGTTTTTCTACTTTCACTTCAGCAAGGCGCATTTATTAGCTACTAAATTTCACATTACTTTCTGCTTCTGGTCTGCAAAAAGTCACATACTACACAAAAACGAGCTTTCAGCTTTTTATAAAACTTCTGCTCCCCAGAGCAGCAGTCGGAATATCATTTACCTTCAGTGCTGTGGTACAGTTTCTTTTCTATATATGAACTACGCTATCACAGGTTTACCAAAGTAGCGGAAAAACTAGTTTTACCAGTTCTAATAAAATAATATATTGTGGTCTCACGTGGAATATTAGGTTTAAGGGAGTTTTACATAACTATCCACCCCGTGAGGTTTTTGTTGCAACAATTTTAAATGCTTAAATTGTGGAGCTGTATGGTATAATAAAGTAGAAATCTCTTCCGTGCAATAGTTGTGGAGTAGTTCTGTTAAACTATTACTGGGCTCTTCAGCAGACCTTTATATAAATAAATTTAGGCATTACGTGAGGGACGTAAACTATTACAATTCAACCGAACTATGTCCATGTGAAGAAAAATCATTCATCTCAAGTCAATTAGTATGTGTTTTGTTTCTTAAAGCACAAAAGTCAATATATTAGTTTACTTTCCTAAGATAGTAAACCGTCGTTCAGGATAGGCTAATACCACTTTTCAATATTGTTGAAATAAGAAACGGAAATATGTTTTCCTTACTAATTGTATGGGCAAGTAAAAACTATAACTGATGTAATTTTCGCTACTAATAGAGAAATGTAAACCTGAATCAATTGATTTTGTGTTAACAAGAATAATATATATGGAATTCAATAATTTACTTGATGAGAAACTAGGTGGTTTGTAACTTCTTAAATAAAAAATTATATGCAAGTTTGTATTTAAAAATGAAATTTCGAGCAAAATATTTTAAGTTAGTAAAAATATTTTCCGATTCAATTCCTATGTGTGTTCTTTTTCTTCTATTTCTTGAGTTAATCTTTGAATAACTACTTTACATTTTACACATTATTCTAACTTGTGACAACATCAAACAAAAATCTACTTTTAATCGGAATCATTCTGGGATATCTTTGTTTTAATATTAAAACAAATCAAGCAAAGCATTTGCTTGTAAGGAGGAACAAACCTCGCTCAAGAACTCAATATGTGAAACGGAAGGAATTTAAGAACTTTGTTAATAATTTATCTGTTTTTAGTTTCAAATAAAATAGCTATTGCTGCTAAAATTAAAATTCTTCAAACTTAACATATTCAAACAAAAGTTATAATCTTTTTTTTTTTGATATACAAACTGCCCAAAAATTACTGGGTCTAAAATTTGTGCAATAAACATAACTAATAGGTCTAACATTTCAGCAATAAATACAACTAATAGGTCTAAAGGTTTTGCAATAAATATAGCAATTGAAAGTCAACTCTTTCATTTTTGGAGATATTGCTAAATTTATCATTAAAGTATATCAGCCTAGTACAGTGAGGTCCATATATTACGAAGTTGAAGGGAGAGTTAAAAAAAATCGTTATGACATAGCAGATAAAAGAATGGCAATTTTTGAAATATTTTACTATGACAGTGTAAAAGTAAACAAATACTAACTTTTTTTCTGTTAATCGAAGTGAAATATAATACTTATTAATTGAAACTATAAATAAAAGTAAAATATGGTGACATCTTCAGTAAGCAAAACATTTTATTAAATTTAAAAGTAAAGTAAATAAACACAGAAATTTTACCTATTGCATTTGCTTAGTATAACCGTTACGTAGGAATTATCAGTCAGGTTTTGCTTGTTATATGTTTGTTACAATATCAATTATTAAATTTTTAACTTCCTCTAAAGCAATCAATTGTGTTTTCTCTAGATGCAAAATAAATCATATTATTTTCTCAGCTTTCAATAATAGCAAGTTAGTTTTAAATTATTATCTTTTCTACAGTTATACGTTTTTCTTCGCTTCACTGCCCCTCATTCTCCCGTGAACTACCTCCACTATGTCCACATCCTTGTAAATTTCCTCTCGAGAACTTTTTTTCAACCCTGGACGATCCATCGAATTTGGGTTTGAACTCATCTCTGTTTTCTAAAATTTTTGAAAGAGGATTTGGTGAAAAATCCAAATTTTTGGCAATATCGAATTTTTTAACTCCTTTTCCCTGTAAACTGACAACTCTGAATTCCTTACCCCCGAAATAATAAGGAATCTCACTCTATAATCACATCTTTAGAATATCGTCAATACGCTAGTGTTCAGCCTTGTGTGAACAGATACGCCGGGTTCCATGAAAAGAGAATAAATTAGTTAAGGGTAAGCTCAGCGGACGATAAAAGCAACATTTGTACGGGAGAATTGCTTGGTGTTGATACAAGCTCGATACCCAAGAACACGAACCGAAGGTACAAACATTGGGGCAACCCCAATCATTCAGAACCTATCAAACGGTTGACGCCACTTGCCCTTAACCATAAAGTAAGTCAACTGCATGAAGGCGGCAGACAGCTTTGACATTCGGGAAAATGACGTGACGCCGTAGCTCCAGCCGCCTTTAGAAAGGAGGAAGGAGCAGGTGCTCCACAGGAAAGATCAGAATGGATAGAAAGTGAAGAGAGGATGAGAGAATATGCATCGCTAAAGCTGAATGCTAAGTGATGAAGCAAGCTGAACAAATCCAGACTTGTAGTAATCACTCTGCATCACTTAGGTTAGATAGTTCTGGCCGGGTTATTGAATTAAATGATTAAATAGGAGGAAAAGGTAGTTTGCAATCAATTATCAGTTAAGTAAATTCATAATTTTTTCATTTTCGTAGTTAATCCAGGGAATAAATGTTGAAGTTCAACAGCAACGAAAACAAAACACGGGGGTTATGTAGTATTACTTGCAACATGCAAATAATCTACCACTCAACCGTATGAAATGGTCTGGATTTCGCGACTGCGGTTCAACCGAGCCCCCACACCACGACAAGGTACCAGACCTCGTGGGGGTGGTGCTTATACAGGTTGGTAGAGGACATTAAATAAGAAAAGAGGGCCGCGGGTGGCCTAGTGGGCAACGTTTGTGACTGCCACGGAAAGGGCCTCAGGTTCGATCCCAAGCAGGTACGAACGCTCGATTCACTAAATATCCGCCGTGCGTCGGATGAGCACGTTAAGCCGTCGGACCCCGGGTACTGGCCCCCGGTACTAAATAAGGGCGTCTCCTCCCCCTTTCTACTTTGCTTCCTTGTCACTTTCCTATCGGGCGCTCTAGTCCAAATCTCCTAGTTTCCTATTTCTAAGGGTTGCTTAAGACCAGGGGTCAGACACTAACTTCCTAAAATCCTCTACATATGATCATGATCATGATCAAATAAGAAAAGAACTGAACCATGTTTCTATGCAGATCAACATTAAGGAGAAACACAATGTGTTGTAGATAGCACGCACGTTATACCTGGAATTTAGGTGAGAGAGGAAACAGCACGGCTATTTGCCGATAGCCGTGCTGAACGTCGATAAAGGCGATTTCACTAAACATTATTTTTCGTATTATGCGGTTAAAATAACAAGGGATAATTCTATGCAATTCAAGTGACCGATAAAAACTTCGGTTTATGCGGAACTTCGTATTACGCAGGATGATCATATGTGGTTCCAACAATATGTCAAAACGAAATTTAAATGAATATTTACCAAATTCAACACGATTGTCACAAAAAACGTTTTCATCACATAAAACATGTAATAAGAATATCACATAGAATTATGAAATGTGTAATATTTATCACATAGAATTATGTGATAAAAATAATCATTCTTTTCACAGTTTTTGAAGGAAGTCATCTTCAGTGTAAGTCAATTCACAAAATTTGATTTACAGGCATGTTACTACAACACACATCTTCGGTTACATGTGTTATGAAAATTGCTGCTAAACTTCGGCAAATAATACTTTCATTATCAGCAAAAATCTACTAATGTGTAATCGGTCCATTAGCGGTAACTGATTGGAAATGCTCGCTTGAGAATCATGATGCGCTCTTAATCACTTCTAAGAAAAATAAATCAGATAATGTATCCACCGATTAGCGCCATGAATTTTTGTGGAAACTTTAAATCTATGTGAGATATACATCTTCTTCCGTTTATAAATATTAATGTTCGAATCCTAGGAAATGTGTCAATACAAAATTGCCATAAAGGTAACCAATATTACATTCTCAATTACTTCTTAAAAGTCAGCTTTCACCATTTTCCTAAAATCATAAATTATAAATAAAGTAAATAAGACTTTTGGGTAGACGTCAGCATCGCCCAGTTTAATCTTCAAATTTTGTAAGAATCTGCAATAATCCCTTAACGATGAAACTAAACTAAACAATTCTGCTACTCAAAGTAAACTCTGATATAATTCCATCAATTTGTGTACAGCGAAATTTTTTATTTATCAAAGATAACGCCTGTTATTAGCAGCGAAGGTGGTGCCGTGGTCTGAGCGCTGAGTTCTAGTTATTCTTCCGAATTGTGTCCGGGTTCGAATCCAGGGGAGACGTTTGTTCTGTTTCTCTTACGACACTGGCTCTCTCCCTTCTCTGAAACTAGTAGTTCTTAATTAGCAACAGGGGACTGCTGATAGCCTACAAAAGTGGTTCACGTTGGTTGTTAAGCACCCAATTATAGATAATAACACTTGTTTGGGAATGCTGACAGGCTGCCATATATCGACCGATCTATAATTACTATATAGCCCAGAGCGCGCTACTGTTGGGAAAACAGTATAACAGTTTTCCTTAAATTGGTGAAGTGACGTAAAGGTAGTGACTTTAATGATGACTTAATGTGTTTTGGCCTTCAAACAATGTGCGGCTTGGATGCAAAATATGGTTTAAACATTTCGGGATATTTCGTATACTTAATCGCAACTCTAACAGATGTCGTTTTAACCTTAAATATATTGTTGTCCGCAAATATAAATCCTATACTTCTGCAACTTGTCAGGGAGTTAATAGATTTCGCGTTAGATTTTCTTACATTTTAAATTAAACAATTTTAATAATTTGCATTTGAAGCAGTTGTACCCGGGTAGTCTAAGTGTATATGTTCAGAATAAATTTGATCAGAAACTGCATGTCCTAAATCATATAAAAGAACGCATTTGTCAATCGTTACTTCGTGTGTCGAATTTCTCTTCTCATTCGCCACATCTGTGGGTGCATTGCAAAATAAATTGCTCACCTGAGCCCTTGACCGCAAGTAGCTGTGGTAAATAGTGTGTTACTTTCGCTAGGATATCTTCTCTACAGCATTTTAACCGGTTATAGAATCAATTGATTTTCACTTGGTCCAGTGACTGCGGAATCAGGTGTGGAGAAACAGGTGAGTAGGGTAATGGTAGGAACGGGGAAGTCACACTATTTCTACTTTATTTGCCAATGGATCTAAACAGCTCACTGAGAGACATGCATTTTTCTCCAGCAATTAAATTATGTAAACATAATTACCATCTCAGGCAATGTTTTTTTCGGTTTTGCTACTTATTCGCTATTTTTGCAGATTAACCATCCACAAAAATTTAATGTCTAACAAGAAAACTTGTGTGCTATAATTAAAAATAATGTAGAAATTTTTAAAGTGAAATGTTAGGCCTCATGGCTTTCAATTTCCACTGTGATATTTCACTTTGTGTGTCTGTTGTGCTGCTAGTAGCTTATCGATTTTCTTATTTGAAATAAACAAAACAAAAGTGAAAAAAAATGTTAATGCCACAGTGATAACGGAATTTATTTTGTTGGCAGTACATTACCAAAATAAGATATTATCTATAAATTTCAGAGCATCAAAGTACAGCATTTTGACAAACAAAAATTGGATGGGAAACGCTTTCCGGTTATGAAATTGTAAGAGCGAAAATAATAGTTTCTGAAACATAAACCCTTTGGTAAATGTGGTAAGACTGAAGTATGAATATACCACTTGCTATTACATTTCCGGAGCTTGCTTATTACGCATATGGTTTCTGTTGAATTCTAGAATTTAAGAAACAGCAGAAATAGGTCTTCTACGTACAGGACGCCATTACAATGTGCAGTTTCAGTCCCCGTTTTCTCGGTTTGCGCATGACGTGACACCGAGAGCTAACGCCGCGAAAACACGACGCCGCACATCATCTTTGGCTTGGGAGTGCAAACTCAAATTCGTTCTTAGAAATTGGTAAATATACTTCATAACTAGTAGCTATTTCTCAACATCAGTTGTGCATATTATTTTATATCAGTGTAACACAATATGTATGGATGTGCAGTAGCAGGATGTTTATCCTACAGTAGGAAGGCACGAGGTACAGATATTATTTATCATTGTTTTCCTGCCAATCCTGATTTGGAAAAACTGTAAGTACTGAAATGTAAACGAAAGGATAATTTTAAAGTTAAAAATGCAAGAATTTGCTCTGAACATTTTACTTTTGACAGTTATGTTCGTGACTTAAAATCAGAATTACTTGGATTACCTGGCAGAAAGAAATTGAAAGAAGATGCTGTACCTATAGTCAATCTTCCAGGTCAAATTAGCCATACGCATATTACAACTGCTAATCCTCATGAATCGTCATCCTCCGTTCCTAGCGTTCTGAATGTTAGTCCTACAGCAGATAGATTACATGGACGTGAAGTAAGAAAACGAGCATTGGGAACCTTTCACAATGTGTCTCCAAAGAACAAAAAATGATAAATCTGTGTCAACTGATATTACGTCACCATCTTCAACTGATGTTCAACTTCTGAAGACGAAGATAAAGTCATTGGAAATAAGAAATAAAAGATTAAGTGTTGAGTGCACCAGATTAAGAGTGCAAAATCAGTACCTTAATAACAAACTTGCATCTACTCAAAGGGATCTGCGTGAATGTCTGAATAACTCAGCTTCACAAGTGTCAGCAAACGTGAGTAAAGTTTTACGTAAAATATATTTACAGAAAACCAGATTCGTTGTTTGCTGTATGACAAAAAAAGTGTGCAATGGGTAAAGGATGACATATGTAAAGCAATTACATTGCTGGCCATATCTGTCAAATTCTACAACTTCTTGCGATTGAAGATGGCGTTTTCTTTGCCTGGGCTTTCAAACCTGCGACGATGGACAACTCGTTCATTCCGTTTTCATTCTGGTATTTTGCACGATGTTCTGCAGTTAATGCAAACTCAGGGTGCATGATTTAAGGATGTAGAACGTGTATGTGCAATTTCATTTGACGAAATGAGTGTCGACAGACGGATTTCATATGACCAGAAAGAAGATCGTATTTTTTGGCCTTAAAGCAATATTCAGGTGGTTATGGGGGCGAGGAATTTTTTTCTAGCTTAAAGCAGCCGATATACACTGACGGAAAAAAAATCTCAACATCAAGAAGAGATTGTGTTAGATAAACGACAGTTGGTAGGCGGTGAGAGTGCATCTTTAAGATGACGTCTATGCAAATGTAGCGCTCGGCGCATACGTGTGGCGCTAAAAGCGCCCCTCGGAAAAGGTTTGCTGTAAATACGCGCTGTAACGTTCGTGAGCGTTAGTTATCTTTGAGATTCGACGTAGTGTGTTGATGTTAGTCAAGAATGCCTTTAAGAAGACGAAGAAGCCATTATCAACAGCTCACGGAGTTTGAACGAGTTCGTGTAATAGGGCTACGAAAAGGTGGGTTTTGTTCCGTAATATTACAGAACGACTTGGCAGGAATGTAGCCACTGTGCATGATTGTTGGCAGCGGTATTCAAGGGAAGGTACTGCCTCAAGAAGACCGAGTTATGGCCGACCACGTGGTACTACTGAGAGAGAAAACCGCCGTGTTTGGCGTATGGCAGTGGCGCATCGTAACGCGTCTGCGGCAACAATTCGAGCTGCAGTTGTCACCATAGTGACACACTAAACTGTTACAAATCGGTGACTTGAAGGACAGCTCCGAGCCAGACGCCCTGTAGCGTGCATTCCACTTACTCCAAACCACTGCCGTTTGCGACGTCAGTGGTGTCAAGCTAGAGCTCATTGGAGGACGGAGTGGAGACTGTTGTGTTTTCTGATAAAAGCCGGTTCTTCCTGGGTGCCAGTGATGGCCGTGTGTTGGTTAGAAGGAGGCCAGGTGAGCGCCTGCAACCAACCTATCTGCGGCCGAGACACACTGGACCTACACCTAGAGTTATGGTCTGGAAAGCAATTTCCTATGACAGCAGGAGCACTCTCGTGGTTATCAAACGCACCCTGACAGCACAGTTGTACGTCGGTCTGGTGATTCAACCTGTTGTGCTGCCATTCATGAACAGCATTCCAGGGTGTGTTTTCCAACAGGATAACGCTCGCCCGCATACCGCTGTTGTAACCCAGCATGATCTACAGAGTGCCCGCATGTTTCCGTGGCCTGCTAGATCATCAGATCTTTCACCAATAGAGCACGTATGGGACATCATTGGACGAAAACTCCAGCATCACCCCCAACCAGCATTAACCGTCCCTGTATTGACCGACCAAGTGCAACAGGCATGGAACTCCATCCCACGAACTGACATCCAGCACATGTACGACACAATGCATGAACATTTGCGTGCTTGCATTCCAAATTCTGGCGGTTACACCGGTTATTAATGTAGCAGAATTTCACATTTAAAATGGCTCTTCTCGCGCTTACAATAAGCTGTGATCTTGAAACCTTAATCGATTAAATATGTTACCTATACAAATGTATTGCCGCTATTGCATTCCTCTACAACTATCTTTTCGTGGTGCTGGGATTTTTTCCCGTCAGTGTATTATGATTTGGATGTTTCAATGACAGCGTCATTACTCAAAAAATTAATATCATCCTTACAGGATATTAAATTTAATGTTGTGGCTGTAGTGTCTGACCTTGGGCCAAAGAATCGTGCAGTGTTAAAGGAACTCAGTGTGTCACACACAAACACAAGCTTTCCGAATCCATCTGACCACCAGAAACGCGTTTGGGTATTTGCAGATGTACCCCATCTATATACGTTGCTCAGAAATAACTTTCTTGATGCGGTATTAACGTTGTCAAGTAACAAGGTCATCACAAAAGCCACTATTGAGCAGTTGTTATCTTTAGATTGTGGTGAAATAAAAATTTGTTCAAAATTAACATCACATCATCTCACAGTGAAAGGCACAGAGCGTCAACGAGTGCGTAAGGCAGTCGAGCTGTTTTCCAACCATACAGCAAAAGCCTAACGTTATTTAATGCCAAATGAAGAGTACATTCCTGAATTTATTCAGTTATTCAACAATTCATTTGACGTTTTCAATTCTAGCAAGCCTTCTGATAACAGACCAAATGCATGTGGATTTGGTATTCATCATGCTATTCAAGAAAACACTTTAAAGAAACTTTTTGCTTGTTGTCAACAGATGAGGGTTTGTACTACGAAAGTTCTTTTGCCTTTTCAGAAAGGTTTTTTAACATCTATACAGTCATTGATGGGACTCTTTGGTGACCTTAAACCCTTGAACATCAAATATATATTGACGTCACGCTTGAATCAGGACTGTCTTGAAAATTTTTTCTCACGGATCCGAGGAATTGGTCACTTTTACGATAACCCGTTTCCTTCAGAAGTGAAGTGCCGCATTCGCCTCTTATTAATGGGTAGCAACATATCGGATATTCCTTTACCTAGTGCTTCTTCAGTTGCTTCAGATGTTGACGACAAT
Organism: Macrothele yani; assembly: GCA_039090855.1. Lineage (NCBI taxonomy): Eukaryota > Metazoa > Arthropoda > Arachnida > Araneae > Macrothelidae > Macrothele > Macrothele yani. The sequence goes on along the minus strand of CM077034.1, from coordinate 209,988,833 downwards.
TTTTCCTTCTTAACATTTCAGCTATTGGGTAGTATTTTGCCAGATATGTTAGAACCACTTTCCACAGTTGAAAGTATCACTGATTTGCGGGACATTGTGATTGATGATCCTATTAATCCTGATCCTCCTTTAGCATGTGTTACTGGAAGTGATTGCACTGTTGAAGGTTTTAAATACAATGCTGGCTATCTTGCGCATCGTGGGCAAAAATATGATAAAACCTTAGGCACTCCCATTGGGCAATTACCTGCTGTTCCCGGCGATGCCCCATCTTCGTGCTGGATAGAAGCATTGTCACGAGGAGGTCTCCTTATGCCTTCTGATGACTGGTTAAGCAAAATCAGTCAATTTGAGCTGATCTTTACCTCATTTCATGGGCAAAATTTTCTGTCACCTGATAAAATATTGTAAAGAAGCTCTGTAATGTTATAAGTAAAAAATTTCCTGATACTCCACTAGAATTAATCAAACTGTATGTGAAAACAAGAACATTCATACGCTTGAGATACCTTAACATGAAAGCTAAGGCTTGGAAAGCTGCAGAAGTTTAAAGTAGAAAGGCACGCAAATGGCAGGCTTCATCAAAGTAACGGAGTGTTTGTTGCCAAGTACAGGGTGAGGCAGAAAAGCTGGAATCTGTTATCAAGGTAAACGCTATCTTCTATTAAATTTGAGATACTAAATTTAAGTTAAACAATTCAGTTAAAAAATTATGTTGTTTTTTGTGTGCTGTCAGCAACTTAATATCATGTCAACTTAACTTAAGGCAGTCCCTTTCTGTGCATTTGAGCTAACCTGGGTTGGGAGGAAGATTTAGGCAGGGATGGACCGTGGCACTATATGATATGTTTTATTTTTGTTTTCATATAAATTCTGCCCGCCATTGTAATAGTATTATATAATTTTGATAGCTTTTTGTGCCACCTATTAAAATAAATTGAAAAACGAACATTTTTTGCGAATTTTTGTTTGAATTTGAAGGCTACTAAGTGGAATTCCGTAAACAACAAGATTTATTTTGAAAACATGAAATTATGAATAACATATTTACTACTTATTTGTTTAGCCTGTTAACGGGACTACCTGATGCGCTGATAATCATAATCGAAAGACTACACTTTAAAAAGTTCGGATTTTTAAGAATTTACTTTCGCACTGACAATAACTTTTTGTAAATATAACTTCCTACGAACTACGGAACTAGCTAAACCAACAAGTTCAGCAATATGTTTGTTTACTGCAAAGCCCTCATATTTCTTTAAACAACAGCTGTTATTTTTTTCAAAATTATATAATTCATGAAAGAGGAAATAACGGATCACTGATAAATATGTTAATCTTTGAAGTTAGAAATTATTAATATTTGAAAACGTTTTTCATCGCGTTTATTTACATTCCTTGCTAAAGTTTAACATGTAGCAGCGATGGCTCTTGGGATTGCTCCCAGCGCGACGTCGTTTTGCCAGCCAATAGCAGCTCGTTTCCGAAGTGGCTCAACCTAAAGAGGTATCTATTAACCTTATTAATTCGTAGAAAGTATTTTTCATATGCAAATTGTTTTTTCAAACATACTGCGTGCAACAAATTTTCCGATTTTATGTTTTCATCTTTTAAATGGTAATGTGTGTTGACGGCATTTTAGGACAAGCAGATAGTGTCCTGTGAAATTACCCGATGTCCAAGATTTGAAAATTTTTAATGAACAGTTGATTAAAAAGGCTACACTGTAATTTCACTTTTCCAGTTTTTGCAATAACTCATTTGGTGGATCTATTATGGGAACGCAATTGTAAGTATAAATGTTTATGATTTACTATCTATGAAGGTTTCTATTTAACATATAAAGCACACTATTTTCCCACTTAGCCAAGTGCGAACGATCAGATTAGTTTATGAAATTATACTGTACTAACGTGAAAGTGAAAATCTACATTGAATATTTTCTATTTGAATGGTTAGTGTCAAGGCTCTTGCATTTTCAAAATTTCTTTCAGTTTCACCACATCTGTTCTGAATTGAGTAAAACTTTCTTTGCGAGCTTATTAATACTGATGTGAAAAGTGTGAATCCCTACTTTAAAAAGTAGGAAACATTTCTGTCTCTTCTCTTTTTTTCAGTTCTTGTGTAAATGACATGTAGTTTCGAGCGTTTTTTTTCCTATTTTTCTTCTTTGTATTGGCGCATATATTTTGGATTTGCCCTATAGGAGGAAAGAAAAAAAATCTGATTTCAGAAAATGTGCAAGTAAAATTTACTTCAAAGAATAAATGATGAAGGTTTTCTTCAAAGAAATTTGAATTTCCTTTCGAAAGTTGTTGAAATATGATTTGCAATACTATGGTTTCCTTTTCTTTGCAATATAATTTTCAAGGGAAAACGTAATGGTGGTTATTCAGTAAGCAGTAAGTCTCAGTCTAAATATCAGTCATGGAATTTTCTGACGTGAGGGTTTAATTAATTATTACAATTGTGTAATGCTGTATTTTTTCGAAATTAATTTCCACTTTATAATTGCAAGAAAAAATAGTTTCAAGCAATCCGTACGTCTGGTGGTGAAAACTTACCTTTTCGGTCTTAATATATTGCAACAGACACTTGTCATTTGGTATGGGTGCAACAAAGATGTGCTTCTTCTTTGGTGAGTGTGTAGCATGTCGCTGAGTGACGGAGCGTTCTCATTAGGCAAGATGCAAAACGATCTTATGAAGCACATAGATGTAATATTCTGCGAAAAATCCTTGTTAGCGGTTGTCATGTAAACTTTCATTCCACTCTGGATTTCTGGTTCCTATGAATCGTACAGGCTTCGGTGGAGAGCTAAAATAATTTTAGAGTAGAAGTAATGTTTTGCAATATTATTTAAATTTCTGAAGCATGGTTGAAAACCGCAAATGATAAAACCCGTTATAACGAAGTAAATTTCTCCGTCATTTTTATCCGCGCCGGGGCTCGAACCCGGATCCCCTCATTCCGGAATAAGTCACTCTACCAATTGAGCTACACGGACATTTTATTCTGATTCCTATCTGCCTTTATGTCGTGTGCGTCCTTCTGGCAGGTACGTCACATCTCCTGGTACGTTACATCATCTCCCCCTTATTTTTTTTTTTCCGAAGTGCTGCTCTTATTTTTCCTATCTCGCGGTGTGGAAATAACAGCACACCAATGCGAGATTTTGAACGGTCGGGTCATCCGGATAGTTCGGGCGCCATTATAACGAAATAAATTTCTCCGTCATTTTTATCCGCGCCGGGGCTCGAACCCGGATCCCCTCATTCCGGAATAAGTCACTCTACCAATTGAGCTACACGGACATTTTATTCTGATTCCTATCTGCCTTTATGTCGTGTGCGTCCTTCTGGCAGGTACGTCACATCTCCTGGTACGTTACACCGTAGGTAGGAAAAAAATAACTCATAATTTACTACTAGCGTAGGTGGAGGAAAAATAAACAGCACATATTTTCTTTCGGATCAGTAGTATATCTGTAAATACAAGCAGAAATATTATGATTGAGCAATCTGCAATATAACTCACAGTCAATAGTGAATGCATTTTAACTGGAAGCTTGATAAATTCCTTTAGTAAATTTTGTAATTAATTTACAGGAATTTTTATAAAGAATGTAGCTTTCGTGAAAGAAACCGTAAGTACTGGAGGTATTTTAGAAAAACGTACAAAACAGTTATAATATTTAATATGTAAACAGAAATATATGCAGGTATTCGGGATAACAATATCATGTAGAAAGGGTCCCGCTTCGTTAAACGCAGAATTTTCTTGACCTTTATACCACATAGAGTGCTTTGTATCAATTATCCACTGAAAATTCCCAATAATGAATGATCGAAAAATGTCATATTTAAAAACAATTAATTTGCCTAAAATTCTCGAGGTAAAAAGTTTTAATATAAAAATATTTTTGAGAACATAGCGAAAACAATTATATTCTAGTGTCTAGGGTTAAAATGATTATTCGATATCGGTTTGCAGCCTCTTTATACTGTTGCGCTTTAAAATTTGGCTTCTAGTTTAAAGCTTACTTTATTATTTACTGGATCCGTTTAAGTTATAATTTGCAAAAGGAATATAGCAGGAACCTATACATTTTTTGTCTGTGAAGAAATGAAATCCTTGTAATTTGTTGCAATCCTTGAAAAAGCCATAGGTGGCAGCTGCCGATATGTACTACAATCTTTCCTGTTTCTTCGGGTGGGTATATACTCTTTCAGGTTTGTTGAAATTTCTAATGAGCGATATACGATATTCGATATTATGGTTTTATATTTCTACGATAGATAGATAGATAGATAGATGTTTCAGGTGGATTAAAGGAAATCATATGTCATTCGAATGGCTTCAATTTCGAAGCAGTGTTGTGAAAAGGCAAATTATTCTTTATTTAGAATGATAGGTACACGTATTTCATTAATCCTAACGACCGTTCGTCAGACAACTATTGGTGCGATACAGGGTCTCTATTTGTGTTATCTTTTGTCCTACACACTGTGATAGTTGTTCATAATAAAAAAAATGAAGTGAATTTTTTCAATGGTTACAGAGTCCAAAACGGTGTTGTGTATAATAAATTTTAGAACATATCAATGAGGAAGGGAAATAGAGGTCGCTTTCCTATGTGTGGTAAACAAAATTTTTAAAAAGCACATGAATCCGTTTCTTTCTGTACAAACGCAGCTCGATGAATGCGCTCTTTCGAAGATTTGCACGCAGTACGGAAAGAAGGGCACGTCAGCCAGGCACCTTCCGGTGACACCTTATCTTTTGGCTTACATTGATTTCGTATTGTATTTGAAAGTCGGACAGATTATATCATGCTTTGTCGCATTTTATTTTATAAAACTTTCAAGTACAGATTTGTGTTATAATTGGTCTGTCAGACAGCGGAATTGCGTAAGAGTGAGACTTAAGAAACTTGTTCCAAGCAGTTCCAAAGCATGGACGCGAGGGAGACCGCAAAGAAGAAAATCAAGGAATCAGTGAATTATTATGAGCTGACACAAAGGACAATCTCCTGAACTCAGGAAGATACAGAGACCTAATGCCACTTATTCATACCTTTAGGACAAATTCTATTTGTAATGCACTATCGTAATGGACGCTGAGCTAACTCCAAATCTGTTATTGAATATCATTACCCTCACAGCTGGTTAATAATTAGTTAAAATCAAGCTACTTCTGAAAGTATAGCGTTTACGACGTTTAATGTAGTAACAGCATTTAAAATGAAGCGCCGAACACGTAGTGCAAAAGCAAGTACCAGTTCAAGCAACATGGCCATTTCAATAATATGTATAATATCCATTATTCTGAATTGTATAAATAAATAGATCTGTACGCCTCAGGCAAAAAATTAGCAGAACATGTTGCTTACGACTCCAGTGGAAACGTTACATACAAAGAAATGTCAGTTCATATAGGACATCAGTTCTTGTACATAGTGTAGGCAACAGTAGCAGTCCACCATTCCAGAACAATAATAGGGAGGAAAAGCAGGGAAAGAAACAAAGGTGACCTACTTAATTTTAAGTAGGAACAGATTGTGCTGATTAGACGGCAATGTTTAAAAATGAGAAAAATCAGAAAATCTACAAGATTATTAACCAAACACGTCATGATGATATAATAAATACAGTCCATATACTATCCTGCCTATGTAGTAAGTCATCTTAGAATTGTATGCAGCATCTTGAAAACGCTTGGTGGGTTTCTTTGGTTACGGTTACAATAGCAGTTTACGTATGGGCCTCTTTGAGTCATAGAGTTTGCGGTAGTCAGCTTAAAAATCTACCCGCTAAGCCCGTCCTAAAACTACGGCGGGATTCTTCGCTGCTCCTCTCGGTGGATTCCAGAGTTGCGTGCTTCCAAATTACCGTGACTTTCAAATTTGTAATGTTGATTGTGAGAAGCGCTAATCCCCTCCAATATGCCCACACATATTTTAAACTACCCATATGTGTAATCCCAATCTCATGTTTCCAAAAAAAACGATGATTATTGATGAACTGATGACAAAGATTGACTACCTGATGATTCATTTATTCTGGTTTGTTAAAAATTGCTATATTCTAATATAGGAGTGTTGCGATTTTTATGTTTATTTTCCGATTGCGTCCCGACAGAGAATATTCAGAAATGCTGACTAGAAAATGTAAAATATTTTCCTTAAGAAAGTGGAAGAGAATTGCCGAGAAATCGATAGAACTTTATATTCATGTGATACAAATTATCTACGTTTGTTATGAAAAAATTAAGCTCTACGTTGTAAAAAATTATTTCCATTCCTAAATTAAAAAAAAATGTTCAAAAACTTGCTCTGCTTCTAAATCTGTTCTTGTGTTTCAATCTCATAATTTGGTATTATTCTGTTATTTGTAAACAAATTCATTAAAGAAGTTAAGAGCTGCAACTTTTAATTTTCGAAGTTCTTAATAACCTCTGTATCCTGTACGTGCTACATGCACCACTAGAAAATATAGTTTCACCTCAGTGTCAGTAGTGGCATTAGGGAACAGGTCAGCGAATGCTTGTCGGGAAAAACAAATTTGAATATGAAGTACAGATGTATGGAATACAACATATCATTTTATCGAAACTTCAAAGCTAAAGCCTACCCAAATTCTTGATCAGTGTCCTTATTTTGCGTCACAAAGTATTCCAATCGTCTTTGAAAGCATTAAATGTATTTTTGTTTAATAAAAAAATACTGAAAGCAACGTTTTCTTGAATTTGTTTGCATATAAAAGCTTTATAGGATACTTCCATTTAATAATTACGCCAAATGTACATAATTTCAATTATTTCCGATAAAATTAGTTACAACATTTAAAAAAAATAATCATATCCATCGGGTAATAAAAAAGGGTCGGAAAAATTCACCCGGACATTGTAACACAGTGGAAATTTATCTGACACAAGATTCAAACCATAATGGGACAATGTATAATACTTAGATGTACAACTACTTTTTGATTTCCACAGTTATTCTTATGAAACATTCTTCTAGCCGCCACGGGGGCGCAGTGGATTAAGCGATGGCTTCTGACATTCGTCCGATTTGGGTCCGGGTTAGAATACCGGTGAGGCATGGGTCGCACACGCTTCAAAACTGAAATATGATACTCAACATTGACAGTAATTTGTGGAAGAACGTCATTCTGTTAGACTACACCTTCATGATCAAAGAAAATTATCATCATCACCTTCCCAGCTAATTTGGTATGGCGGAGGTTTTCCGAGGAGGCGAGACTTTGTGTTTCCAGACCCTCATTGCGCGCTTCGTGATGAGGTCGAAATAGTTGATCCATATTTCATCGGCAGTTGTTACTGTATTTAGATGTTTGGCTCCTTTGTAATAATTTCTTTCCACTCATAACACACCTGAACTTTGGATAACAATTGTTCTCTCGTGAAGTGATAAGGTACCCATCTAAAACACACGATGAAGCAGTAATTTGTCACGAAGAATGAGGGATGCCGACATTTTTGAAGTATCCGTTGACGCCGCTATGTCCTCACACGTTATTCGTCGATCGTCTTGCAGGATTTTCCAAAGAGTGTTCCCGCTCCGTCACGACACTTTCCGGTTGACCAGGCCTAGGATCGAGTTTTGCCTACAAAAGGCATTTTTTTTAAATCGTGGTGCCATCTAGAAATCGTTGACTCACCCAAAGTTTATCGTTTTAAGATTTTCATTAAAATAGCTGTTTCTGGAGCCGTTTTATCATACGATAACAAAGTTTTATCGCACCTCCATTTCACTACTTAATCCTGTGTGGCGAAATGCATACGTACCATAAAGAACTGCGCAGTAACAAAACCAGAATCGTCTGTCATTGCTAATAATTGTTGCCACATATACTTCCTTATCTAGGTTAGTCGTCACCGTGGTTATTTTTCCCTTTTGCACTATTGCCAACTCAAAAAATTACTCTCAGTTTTTATGGAACGGCCTTCGTATATATCTTTCCGGGTAGATTATTTCTTCGTGTTATTTAAATGTGTGATCAAATTAAAGACTTTTTCTTTCTGTCAAGTAGAATTAGAAAAATATTTTTTAATTTATAGAAAAGTCTAATATATTATTCAAACGAATTATAGCGCTATTTGAAGCGTAAATGCTCTTCATCTATAATACCTATTATTTGAAAATATTGAGTACCGAAGGCCTCCTCGTTTCTTTTTGATGATGGATTTTGAATCCGGTCAATCATATCTGAAAATATTATTTGGAAAGGAAAATAATGAGGACTGGGTTTTTGCTTTCGGTTTTTTCTCTCACTCAGGCTAAACCCTTGGTTTTCCAAAGGTTATTGTTGTCGTGAAATATTCAGAAAAACATAACGCACCTTGAAGCGAATGGGATACAGACCATTGACTTTCTAGCACACAGACCTCTCTCGTGGAGCCTTTGTAAATTGTTTGCTTCAAAGTTGTAGTTTCCGTAACAGGCGACAACACCTACTAGAGTTTCCTGGCATTTGACATCATATAGTGCGCAGCTGTGAGATGCAAAAACCCGTGGTTTTGACTTATTACAGTGCTTTCTCCTGCATTCTTGTTATTATTCCAGTTACTCGAATTGGAAACTACTCGCCTCGACACAGTCAGCCACCTTGCTATCTCAATTTCCCATTGCCTTGCTTCAAATCTACCCTTATGTCTTTAGCGTACAGAGTCCCCTAAGTGATTGTGCGGAGCCATTCTTTCACTAACAGTCCAGCTCAAGCTACAATTGTGTTACTTCATTGAGAAGACGAATGGTGCTGAGCCATTCTAATTTTAACAGACAAACTCAAAGTTCTGTTATAACAACTCATTTAGGGGAATACTGGTGCGGAGCTATTCTTTTCCAAACATTATAACTCAAGTTTCAATTGATGAATCTCATTCAGGACAACGGTTATGTATGACTAAATATTGAAATATCATTACAATCTGTCTTCAAGTTTTGGACATATTCTGATTATCATAGTTTTTGCGTTAATTTTAGGAACCACTTTCTGACCTGAGATTTAACCCGAGTACATGAAAATGTAGAAAAATAAAGATGATTTGCATTTCTGTTGAACAAAAGTGGTACCATATATTTTAATGGGAATTATTTTGTAATGAAATTCACATACGTAAACATCATTTGAAACTATCTTAACCAAGGCTCATGGCTTGACTATCCTTCAGAGTTCCCTCACATTGCAAAATTTGTAATAAAAATGTACTCAGTGAGCCCATGTACTGCTGAATTTATGATTTATGAATTTCTAGTACGATGATTCTGCATGAAATTTGTAAAAACGTAAATGCATTGTGATTTTTTCCAGATAGTAAACAACAAAATATAACCCCACATTTATCTCCACACGTCGGGATTTTAATATATATACATCTATACATACACGAGTATACACTGAAGTGCCAGAAAAACTGGTACACCACGCTAATAGTTGGTAGGACCCCCACGACAGCGCATTACTGCAGACATACGACGGGGCATGAACTCCACAAGCTTCTGGAAATATACTGTAGGCAATGCATACTGCATAGCGTTCCACAGTTCGATTGTCTTCCGAGGTCTCGGATTCCTGTGTTCGATAGCGCGTTGCATGGCATCCCAAATGTGTTCTATCACGTTCAAATCATGGGACGTGGGTTGGATTGGCAACACCCCAAACTCAGATGAATGTTTCTCTAATCATAATGTGGGGTCCCGACACTTGTGTGTAGGTGCATTGTCTTGTTGGAACATGCCCAACCCATCAGCAAGAATGTAGCACATGAACGGGTGTACCTCGTCAGAAATGATGCGCACATAGCGTTAGCCAATCACATACGTTAATAGACATACAAGGGTTGCCAGTGAAGTCCAGCAAAACACATCCCATACCAGTACGGACCACCCACTAGCCGGTACAGTTCCCTGTTGACAAGCCGGATCCATGGTTTCATGGGGTTTGCGCCACACACGAATCCTTCCATCTTCCCGATACAGTCAGAAACACGACTCGTCAGACCAGGCGACTTGTTTTCAGTCATCAAGGGTCCCATAGCGGTGTTGCCGTGCCCAACGAAGGCGCATAGCGCTGTGTCGTGCACCCATCAAGGGGACTCGAGTTGGACGTCGGCTCCCAAAGCCCATATCGTGCAAGGCACCTTGTACATTCCGGACGCTAATGCTTGTTGAAGATCCAGCATTGAATTCCGGTTATACCTGCGAGAGAGTTGCACGCCTATCGCGTGAAACGATTCTTGACAGACGACGATGATCTCGTTCGCCCATTGTCCTTTTACGGCCACACTGGTATTGTAGGTTAGTGGTTTTGCCGGAATTCTTGTAGTCACGGTACACTCTTGCCATGGTCGTCCGTGAGAATCCTAACTTCCTTTCTACCTCCGAAATACTATGGCCCATCTCACTAGCGCCAACTATGACACCGCGTTGAAAATCGCTTAAATCGTTATTGCTCGTCATTCTCATGCCGAAACCAGCTCTGACAGCTGGCAAGAATGTTTATCGCTTTATATACGCACTGGCGGACGCAACCGAGTACGCGCATAGGTGACGTTACTATGTATTTTACATAATCTCGTCTGTACCAGTTTTTCTGGCACTTCGGTGTACACTGAAGAACAATTGAATTAGAGACAGCTGTCGTTATGCAAATGTGGCGCTGTGGGCGGCCCTGTAAATGGAGACGACATGACGTATGCAGCGATCCGACAATATAAGGAGTGAAGCGACGGGAATCAGTAAGAGTCGGACGCAGTATTTGTAAGACGAAGGATCTAAGCGCACTTGATTGTGGGCAAATTGTCGGGGCCTGACGAATAGGTCACTTCATCTCGGAAGTCGTGCAGACACTGGGATTTTCACGAGCCACTGTGTTACGGGTGCACCGTGAGTACATCGAATCCGGTAAAACCATCCCTGCAAGGGCCAACTGCCGTGGACAACAGCGTGTGGATGAGTAGGGTCATCGTCGGCTAGCTTGCATTGTAACAGCAGATAGACGGGCCACAGTGCAAGAAATCACTCGGCAATTTAACGCTGGTGCACAAAAACGTGAAAGCAGCCACACCATCCAAAACCATCTCCTCGCTATGGGGTACAGAAGCCATCGTACCACGAGGGTACCGCTGCTGACCGTACGTCACAGGGTGCAAAGATTAGCATGCGCGCCGAAACATCGCCACTGGATCCTAGACACGTGGGAAAATATTTCCTGTATTGATCAGTGGAGATTCACGTTGGTACATGAGGGTGGCAGGATACGAGTACGGTGCAAACCACATGAAACGCATTTGATAAATCTCACATTTAATTTTTATTAAATAATAAATAAGAATGATTTTGAAATAAATACTGCATGTAAAATTTACTTTAAGCAAACGAATTATTGCAAACTCCGACTCTGCAAGTTTTCGCTTTCTCAGATTTTCCCAGTGGCATAACGTCATAACGTTTTTCTTTCTTCTTTTTTTTTTTTTGAAGGAAGCTCGAATCAGTCTTGACGGATGGGCAAAAGATAAAATCATGAGAGTTAACTCGAAACAATGAATTTCGAACATTGAAAATGACGTTTAGCAATTAGTATCCAACGTCTAAAAACGACGTTTGAGGCTCAAATCATTAGGCAGAACTAAAACAATCCGTATCGCGTAGCACGCACATGTTTTCAATTACAAGGGTAAATTTGCATGTGAAGAATGATAATATGTAAATAATGCAAATTGAGAAGTTAGATAAATAACGGCAGCTGGAAAAACAGCATATAAATAAGAAAAATAATGTGAAAAAAGTTATATCAACTTTCTTTTTAAAAATGATGAGCAGTGACAAATTCAATATTACAGAAGAACAAAAAGAACGCGCCGAAATAAAAAAAAATACTAACAGAAATTACTTACTGATGGAAACACAAAATTTCTCAATTCGTAGTTGATTCGCACTCTTAGAATTACGCACAGAAAATATCTTAAATAACACGTTGGTGTTTTAAAAAAAAACACCCCATATTAGAGTAAATGAAGTTTTGAAAATTCTTGAAAAACATAGTCTCCAAGATTGGTGTGCATAAGAAAGCACATAGACGCAGTATGTACTTAGGAGAAATGATATCTTAATCTTACCATAAAATAAATGAGAAATTAACAAATGCACCAGAAAGTTAGGAGAGCAATAAAATTCAATCACAGTTATTCATGGGATGTGGTCCAAGGTGGATTTCTCCAAGGAGTACCTGATCCCGCCATATTCCAGAGACGCATTCCCATTGGTTCATTTTCTTTAGTAGCTGGCCCTGGTAAGAGATTGTTGACTTTAGTCTAGAGCCAAAACCAACTAACTACCTAACGAAAACAGCTAGACACAGCACTGAGTAGCTATCATCACCACTCAACAAGAAACGCGTTTTGATAAATGCAAGGAAAGACATTTGTGTAATTGTCCTTGACATGGAAGCTCTGGAAGCATTGAGAATTGGATTACATTGCATTGCGATTCCATGTGAAGTTGACTGATGGATATTAGACATACTGCAAGATAAGTGTCGTTACTGGGTTATTCGTATTCGTCCTGGTTGGCGCATGGTGGCGATTACTGGATTCTGCCGCAACACAGGAGATTATTTCCAGAAGTTTCACCCCGGGTTTTGGTGCTGGTTGATGGTTCTTGTGGTTGCTTCGGCTCTTTGGTTCACTAAAGGTGACTACTTTGTCTCTTTTTAACTGGCCCTGAAGGAGTGTTTACTAAAGAAAGCTTGCTTTCTCTCCTTATTTCTAACCTCTCCTATCTTCTTTCTTATATATTTTACTCACTGAGATTTTCTAACTTCCTATTTCAGCAATAACAGTTTTCGACTTGGAGTTAGGCTCTCCTTTCTTAAAATGTTTATGTTATATCGTTACCATATTTCATCCAATGCCATTTCGTGCTTCTAAGTTCCGTACAATTTAGAGTACTTCTGAAAACAGAAAAGGACACAGGAGACGAAAGAAAAAATCATGGATAATCGCCTTAATGAATAACATTAGAATAAGGCGCAGATGAACATTAGTTCTGCCTGTTCTCTATGCAGCTATACATGTTTTTGTTGCCAAAACATTGTGATATATTTTGAAACATTTCCTGAAGACCGACCACGGATTTGTGCTAACCAAAAATTTCCTGGAACTCCCTTATTATCGAAAAGTTTTGTTGATTGAAAACATGCATACCTGAAACAATAAAGCAGGTGTTAAAAAGTTGGACCGCATTAAAAAAAACTAATCAATAATGTGGGAGAATATATTTCATGATATGAAATATACCTAAAATTTACCCTTGCCATCCTGTTGATGGAAGATATTTTAATCACATTATTGAAATCATTCTTCCGAAAACAGATTCTCTTAACAACAACTTTCATGTCACAAATTTTACATACATACAATTACACAAATAAAGAAGATAGCTGTCTAAGCACGAACACTTTAGCTCAAACCAATTGCAACACTCAAATGAAGCTAAGACGTATCACCGGTATCAAAAGTATACACAGTTAAAAACCATGACGACAAAAATAACTCATTCCATTGAGGTTTAAAAAGGTTTAATGTTAAAAACTTGCGAGATCTTTCGAATCTACGACTTATAGGTTCATCAACAGGAACCAAAACTCGCAAGGTGCACATGAAACGTAGTGGTTATATACACGTGTGGTTATGGGCAGAGATCGCGCATGCGTACATGTAGGAACAGGATGATGTCATAAAATACATACATTTGAAATAACATGTAAGGTAAAATCACAATGGTTGTCATAAATATAAAAAATATAAAATGAAGGTCAATGTTCTTTCGCCTGAGTTTTGTATATGTACAATAAAATCAATGGTTGTCTAATCTTGTTTCTTGGTTTTTCAGTAGGTATCGCCAAGGTGCTGGTATATTGGATGGAGCTTCATCATTACAACATTGTTCATTAAAATGATAAATATATAAACTCTTGAGAAACAACAGGCCATTTTTAGTTTTGGTCGTCGATAACAGTTTTACATTGTCCCAGTCAGGATAGTGCTCTTCTTTTAGTACCTCTCGTGCTAAAGAAGTTGTTAAGGCATGTGTACGAACACTGTATTTGTGTTCTGTAATTGGTGTCTTTAATGATCTACAAGTGGGTCCCACTAAGAAGTAGACTGTGAGGTAGTTGAGAAAGAGTTCAGTGGTACCGAATAAACGCCGTATTTATCTAAGATTGATGTCGGATCTCGGTCTGATTTGGTCAAATTGAACAAACTTTCCGAAGAAACACCAAAGGAACAATCGTATTTTTTGCATGAATTTTGTAAGATCGGTACAATGGTTGGATGGAAGGGGATGGATGCCACGTATTTTGTGGTTACTTCATCACGTGTTGGTTGTAACGTTGTGGAGATCCGTCGTTGATACCTGCGTAACAATTTTGTAAATAGATATCCGGTATAACCGGAAGCCTTTGTTAGATTGAAAATCCTGTGTAATTCTAGTTTTAAAGATCTTTTGGTGGATGAATGACTATAAGCCCTACAGGTGAAAGATGAAACGGAACTATGTTTATAGGGAAGTGGTGTGTACGAATAATTAGGAATGAGGGTAGGTGAACAAGTGGGTTTTAGGTAGACGGAGGCTTGAATGTCATTAGATGGGGTGCGTCGTAATAAAATATCTAAGAACGGAAGGGAGTTGGAGGTTTCTAACTCTTGGGTGAAGGAGATAGTGGGAAGACGGCTGATAAAGAGGCAGCAAAAGTGTCTAATTCACTAAGTGAGTATTGCCAAAAAACTAAAACATCGTCGACATATCGTATATAGAGTAATGGTTGGAATGTACCATTATGAAAACCGGTATGTTCGACGTGTTGCAGTACTATTTCCGCCAGGACGGGGAAAGAGGTGACCCCATTGGGGTACCGAAATCCTGGCGGTAGGTGATGTTATTAAATTTAAAATAAGTCCGGTTCTTGATGAGGTTCAGGGCTGAAACTATAGCAGTGGATTCAGTAGAAGAGAGGTTTAAAGATGGAAGTAGTGGGATAATCAGGTCAATGGTGACATCCACAGGGACATTGGGAAACAGGGAAACTACATCGAGACTGGCCATTTTAAATGGAATACCCGATGTAGCGGAATGGATCCGTTCCAGGGCGGATCCATTCCGCTACATCGGGTATTGATTAAATCACTTAGGGATTTAATCATATTTATTGCAAATATTCTACGTCATTATCCATTTCAAACGATATTCTGACATATATTTGTAAAACAATCAAAAACACGTTCCTGTGTTGCTAAATTGTTGTGCTTAAAATATCAAGAGCAAGAAAGCACTAATACATCTAAAATGACATCACTGTCCGATAGAAGAATACTTTTTCCACCCACTTGTTAGAAGATGCATGTGTTAAATAAGCAAAATATTTTCGCTTAGGGATTTAATCATATTTATTGGAAATATTCTACGACATTATCCATTTCAAACGATATTCTGACATATATTTGTAAAACAATCAAAAACACGTTCCTGTGTTGCTAAATTATTGAACTTCACATCGTTACCTTCCTCAGAATGAAGAAACAGAAAAGAAAGAATATTGTCATCATACGCCATCGAACACTCTAGAATTCTTATATCAGATTATTGAAAGAATGAATAGAATTAGATGTATGTCGGTGAATTTCAAGTATTAGAGAAAAATATCTGAAATTATTCA
Source organism: Macrothele yani (assembly GCA_039090855.1). Classification (NCBI taxonomy): domain Eukaryota; kingdom Metazoa; phylum Arthropoda; class Arachnida; order Araneae; family Macrothelidae; genus Macrothele; species Macrothele yani. The sequence goes on along the minus strand of CM077034.1, from coordinate 209,973,090 downwards.
AAGAAATGAACATTGAGTTTTAGTAAATAATCTGGAAAATAAAGTGAATTAGTTTAATAAAAATGCTGCCTTCTCGATTTCATAGTGCAGCAATATTTTATGAACATTTTAACCGGTTTGTATTTTACAGGTAACTGGGCCAAAGAAGTGTCGTGTTAAACGGTAAGATCAACCATGTATCAATTTCCTCCGAAAACAGGTCCCTTTGTCGGACGAAAAACGGCAGGTACGTGGAAATTTTTTTTGCTATACTGTGTATCAGAACATGTTTATCTAATAAACTGGATACAGGGATCATGGAGGTACAGCTTTAAGAGAATAAGAAGGAGACACCCCTTCTTTTGTGCTGCTCCATGCAACAGTCATTTCACTCCATGTTATTAGGCGGGATAACAACATATGCACAGTGGTTTCTCCTGACTCCGCATTGATGCAAATAAAAACAGGGAATCAGGTCTCAAACTAATCTGAACTTCCGCGTGGACATTACAGCACAAAATGTTTAACTAAAAATCTCCGTGTATCTCTCAGGTTTTTATTTTTGAATGTCTTGTATGTTAAATACCATAAACTATCTATAAAGAAGATAGGCCTGATTTTTTTTTTCATCTTAATGAGAAGTGTTATTACTGCGCCCGCAAAGCCATGAGATTCCTTTTCACATGTGTATTTCATACTACTAAGAGTTAATAACGGGTACCACATGCCTCGGGGGCTGCGCTCTGTCCCCAGTCCGGAAATAGAACCAACAAGCTCGAGACCCAGAATACCCTCAATACATATCAGAATTTAGAAACACAACGATATATAATAAGTAATAGCCCATCTTCGGTTGATCCACACAAGAAATTGCATTTTCTCTAGATCTGGCATCTGAAAATTGGATTGTGCATTTTTTTGATAAGCTGCCTAGATTCGAAAGACTATAGATTACAACAAGAAAGTTCAAAATGTTTGTAGGAATATTTTTTATAAAAATATTTTACGATATTAGACTGTAAGATCTGGACGTGAACACCCTGGAAAATTCTCAGAACACGAAGGTTTCTTTTATGTTACCAATGAACTGGGAATGCGGAAATCGCCCGTCCGCCAGTCTGAACGCCGTAGAAATTCGATGAGAACGGATTTTTACTTCGAATTGGTTGTTCCTCTGGGCGACCAAACAATTTTTTATGAAATTGCGAGCTATTTTTTCCGAAAATGCATTTCAAACCTCGGGGGGGGGGCATCACTATTTGTACGCATATTCTGCGTGAGAGAACAGTAAAATAAAACCCTGTAAGTCGAGTGGACTCCTCTGCCGGAAACTGTGAGAACTCGCAACAACACACACTCCAGCGGGACTTCACTCATTGGCTACCGTCCTCCCGGAGTGACCGATCCTCTCCACTTCCGGAATCCACAGCTTTTTTCCACCGCTAACCACTGATTTAATTTTTGTGAGAGGGTTTCAAACTGCATGAAAAAATCACAACTTCTGACTGGAAGTTGTGATTTTTTCAGGTCAATAAATTTGTGTACAGGAAATGGAAATGACTTCGTTTCATTTTATCATTAGTGGTCTATATAGGGCCAGCATTTATTTTACTGAATGAGATTGTTCAATAATTATTGGTATTTTATTTTTGTGGGAGCGTTGCAAATTTCATAAAGTACATTTACATAAAAATATACCCTGTGTAATTCAGAGGACTGAAGAAAGGTAAATTTAAAAATGTCTCTTTGTCTTGTGTTTCTTCACCTCTTTGCAAAGCAAACTAAAATAGGATATATTTACATCCCTCTGTAGTTCAAGGAACTGGAGAAAATATGGTTTTGCTGTTTGTTTTTTTAACCTTTTAACGTCCATAACGCCCAAAACGCCCGTACATACAAACGGCCATAGCCGCCTGAAATGCCTGTCTAGAGTGAGTCAGATTTCTTACCTTTACCTGCTCTTAAAATTTTCATGAACTATGAGGTATCAACAGGAGTTACCCTCAGTAACTATTGTTGTTATTAAACAAAGAAGTTAACCAGCAGACAGTTTCGAGCGCTATGGTATTTGGAGTGATTAACAACTTTAGGGTGATGGTCGTTAAAGTGTTAAGCTTGACAGTTGCCCTTTTCAAAGCAAATAAAATGGTATATGTAGTCGAATCCTGTTAGAGAGAAGTCCAATGTAATAAAAATCTGATATAACTAAATTATTTGCGATTCCACTGTAAATACTTTATTGCAGTAATGTATTTTTGATTTCATTATAACGAAATTAACTGTTAGTTACAAGGAACACATATTTCTCATTTCAAAAGATAGGCAGCGTCATCTGCAATTTTTTTTTATCGCGGATATCTTCGACCCGGGTTTTTTTTTGTAGCACGTGCTAGTCGTTCCTGGTTTTCAGGTAGGTCACGAACTCACTAGAGACACGGACAGACACATAAGCTAAACGTGACCAACACGCGGAGTGGTGGATGACACGGACAGACACATAAGCTAAAAGTGAAGCCAACCCGCGGAGTAGTGAATCGGGCGATCGACTTCTCCGCCATTACACAGAAACCCATCCTTTTCCACTGCACGTCCTTTTGCACAAATGTAACTCCCGTCCTGGATCGCCATGCCCGGTTGAATCGCTGACCCGACATTGATGCGCCCGCCAGCTGCAAATCAGCGGTTACTTTTGTGGCTGACGGATGATGCGCTACAATCGATTTTCATGACGTCAAAGCATCAACTTCAAGCACGACTGATCCTACTTTATGGTTTAGAGGCGAAAGAAATGCTACTTAACTAGTTTTGGGAGGAGGACTACAGCGAGCGTTCTCAGGCACTATTACTCTGTCTTTCAGGGTTACTTGACTTCTGGTACGTAATATGGGCTCGTTGAAGCGAAAACTGTTCTTTTTGCAAGAAAAGAAAAATATCATCCCTGAAGCAGATTATGGAAGTAAAAAAGGTTGCCAAAAGAAAATGGCATCAGTCCATCAAATCTTTCAAGTTTTCTGAAACATTTTGCAAAAATTGAAGCTTAGTTGCAGAAACCGGTTATGACACCAAGAGAAAATGAATTCGACAGACGCAACTTCAAAATGTTGACTAATCCGTATTCAAGTGGTTTCAAGATGTGCATTCTCGGGTTATACCAATTAGTGGTGTGGGCCTCTAATTCTTCAAAAAGTTTACAATTTGCAAAACTATTAAACATGATCAATTTCAGGCCAGCCTTGGATGATACATTCAGTTTAGTGAAAGATATGATGTTGTATCATAGGCGATTTTCGGTGAGGCAGGTGATGTATACATGGGAAATATCAGGCAATAGCGAGTCGGAGAAGTTGCGAAACTTATAAGCTCTTACAGTCCAGGTGATGTGCTTCCGATGATGCGGTAATTTTTTTCCAACACGAGCCGAATAAAACTTTGGCTCTTAATGAAGGTAAATGCGTTGTTGGTAGAAAATCTATAAATGATTTTTCCGCACTTTTCTATTGCAATCAATCAGGAATTAAAAAAAGAAAATCTTAATTTTTAGCAAATTTGTTAAGACTCGCTGCTTTTCCATGCAAGTACACATCAAACAAAAAAGCTTGGACGACGACAATGTTTAATAAACACACTACTGAAGCTTGTTAATGAAGCTAATTTTTCAAGGGGATTGAAACAAATGATCAAAGGGAAACAAACGTAAAATAGACTATGGATATGATTGTACATGCATGGAGTGAAGTTAGTCAAAAACACTACCGAGAACTGTTAGAAATATGCTGCATTGATTGGTTCTGATCAAAAGAATTAAGCAGAAAAAGATATGGACGTGTAAACATCAATCGAACTTGAAACAATATGGAACTGCGTTGCAGTGTCGAATTACGTCCCTAATGATGTAAAACTTTAAGCTGCTTTTTTGTGTAGATGATTGTTTACTTACCTCTTACGAACTGAACGATGCCGACATCATCCACTCAACTACGAACAAGCGAAATGATGGATCTGATCAGGAAACGCATCCGAATCACTTTCATACTTCGAATAAGTCCGTGGTTTCATTTCCTTTCACACACATGTCTCTGAGGACATTTTTTCAGGATGTATTCCTCGCGAAGCTTTCTTATCTCAAAGCCTCATAAGGACTGGTAAAAAAAAATTGCAGGATTTGGGCTGCCGTTGGAAATGTAAATACGTATACGTATTGTATGCACGTAGTATCAAAGGCTTGTTCCGAAGTTTTTTTATGTATTTCTTTTTGTTTATAAAATCATATCTTAAAGTGAAAAGTTTAAATCGAAAATTTAATGAGAACTTTACTTAATTTGCTGTTAGACTAAAATTCCTTGAAAAAAAAACAGCTTCAGGCAGAATCTTACTTCCAACTAATACCCCTAGAAAAAGATAATTAGTGCAACTCGTTTCACAGAGTGCGTTTAAAACGTTCCGTTGAAAGTTTTCCACGTTTGAATGCATAGCTAAAAACCTTTAAAAATACGTCACTAGTATGGAATACGATTTGAGAGACCGAGTAAATTTTAGAACTATGATTTAAATTTCACAGTGAAACAACCAGGAAAATGTTTGATAAACAGGAAAAAGAAGCTTATATTTTTAAATGCTGGAAAATTTCTCCTTTTTAAAAATTGATATAACACTTAGATCAATACATTATATCACAACAATGGAAATAGTTGAAAAAACTGTTTCCGCTGAGAGATAACTGTGAAACAAAAAAAAATCCCTCATATACCGCAGATAATATAGAAGCATGCAGTTTACGAAGAAGTAGTACTCTTTACTATGTAAAATTTCTCTTACACTGAATTAACAACGTGTCATCGTGAATAATTCGTGTTTCCGTTAAAGAAAATGACAGAAATAACGAAGGAAATGCAACGATAACTGTCCATAGATGCACACCTACGAAATTAAATTACAAAATTTGAATAAAGTGATTACATATGTTTCATTTTAGACGGGTAGAAACAGAAGTATGTTTCATACTCATTATACCTTTCAAACTCATTATATGTTTCGAACTCGTTATTATACGTGCAGCGGACGCTTGATTGAGAAAAAGAAAAACGTACGAAAACTGTTTTGAGGCTAGGTAAGTTCAGAGCTTCAGCACACAATTTCCAGCATTTGCTTCAGTACGATCTGTATTGCTGAGGGAAAACTTGACCTCATATGAAAACATGAAGCAATCTAAGTAGAAACTGGTATTTCCGTTCAAACGCCAAAACATTGATCCTATTTACTTGTTATCGGAATATATCTTAGGTAAAACGTTCTGATTTGGAAGCAGATGGGTATGAAGTTTCTCACCCAAATCATAGCCACTGGTGCTTAAGAAAAGCATGCCGACGATACATGATTTACACTAGATCACAGCCTGAGAGGTCATAACGACATCTGAATATTGTTTTCTGCCGAATTACGCTCACTACTGATTCTGAAATATATTGCAGTTTGTTCAATCATTATTATTCTGTTTGTATTTACAGAGACGTTATATTACTGACCCAAAAAAGTTTATGTGTAATTATTTTGTCCCACTTGCGCTTGTGATAAATCTTGAGATACCTGATATCTACGTACATTTCTTTCATCATTTGCTGTTTTTCAACCATTCTTCAGAAATTTAGATAACATTGCAAATCACTGATCCTACTGAAAAATCATTTTAGCTCTCGAACAAAGCTCGTATGATTCTCGGGAACCAGAAAACAAAACTGGAATGAAAGTTTTTTTGACATTCGTCAATAGGGATTTTTCGCAGAGTATTACATATCTTCATTTCTTAAGATGTTTTGACTTTGATTCATGAGCACGCTTCCTCATTCACCGACATGCTACACACAGTAACAGAGAAAAACATCTTATATTACATTTGTTACATAGCAAAATCCTTCCCTGAACAGAAACAAAAAACACGTTATCGCCAAATTCTTCGAATTTGACACCATTGCAAATGACAAATGCCAGCTGCAAAACATTTAATATGAAAAAGTTTTAGACCACAACTAAACACTTATAGAGCAGTTATAAGTATAATTTTTTCCAGTTACAAAGAGGTAACTTTTATTCTAGTATATATATATCATTACAAAATTGTACTGCTTTAAATGACCTCAGGGCACTTCATGACGTATTTTACACTGACACTTACTGTTTACTCAATAACCACCATTATATTTTTTACTGAAAATAATGTTGCAAAAAACGGAAAACATAATATTTCAAATTATGTTTCCTCAAATTTCGAAAGGAAATTCAGATTTTCTTTCAATACATCAATCAGCATTTACTCTTTGAAGTAAATTGCAGTTACACATTACCTGAAAAGCAGATTTGCTTCTTTCTCCTTCAGGACCAAAACCAGAAATATACGTTAGTACAAAGAAGAAAAATTGGGAAAAAACTAGGAAACGACGTGTCATTTATCCAAGAAATGGGAAAACGAGATGGCAAACAGAAATCCTTCCTACTTTTTAAAGCTTAGGGATTTACCCTTTGTTTCATATCAGCTTTAATAAGTTCGCTAGGAAAGTTTTAATCGATTCAGGACAGATGCGGCGAGACTGAAAAAAAAATTTTAAAATACAATAGCTTTGACACTAACCATTGAAATGGAAAATATTCAATGCATATTTTCATTTTCACGTTAGTACCACGTAATTTCACAAAACTAGTCTGAATTTTCGTACCCTCTATTAAATGTATTATACATTAAAAAAGAAACCCTCCTAGATAGTAAATCAAAAACATGTAAACCCCCAAATGAGTTGTCGGCAAAATTAGGGCAAGTGAAATTACAGTGTAGCTTTTTTAATCGCCTATGCATTACATATTTTAACATTTTAGACATGGAGTATTTTCACTAGACAGAACTTGTTTGTCCTGAAATGCCGTCAAGAAACATCACCATTTAGTAAATGAAATCATAAAATCAGAAAATTTGCTGCACGCTGTGTATTTGACAAACAGTTTTCATAGGAAGAACACCTTCTACGACCAAAATCACTGAGACGGTTGGAACAAATTTTACATGCCAAATGGAGGAAATTACATTATAGCTTTTTCATATCTTGTTCGAGTCTATTCCAAGTCGTATTGCTTCGTATCTGAAGTTCGATATTCATAAAGAAGTTCTCTACAAAGTAAGTGGTTCCATATTTTTGATAAACAGAAAACTCAGTGTCCATGTCTGCTTGGCCACAACTTCTGAGTCCAGTGCTTGGCTTTAGCATGAATGTCCCACTCGCAGAGGAAACAGGCTAACTTCGTGTAGCCACCCTGTTGACCAAGGATCATAGAGAACACGTTTAGATCCCCACAGATGGTCCATTCGTATCGCTTGAAGTTAAGCTTAGTCAGAATCAAGAATAAATTATCATACCTCTCTTTTAAATGAACGGAATGTGCAACCGGTATAGAGGCGTATTTGTTGCCGTTGTGAGGAAGTACAGCTTTCATACTTCTTTGTGATGAGTCAATGAAGAGTCTCTAATCTTCCGCCTCATGCTGAATTTTGAACATTTGCATCAAGCCGGGGACATCGGAGCAGTAAACAAGTTAACCGTCTTGAGAAAAGTAAGGCACGTAGTCTTTCTCTCGGTTTCGAAACCAATAGAAATAAGTTCCAGGGGTTAACAACTTCTTTCCTCTGGAGTCTAGAGCCTAGCAACTGAGCAGAATCTTTCGTAAGGGACAGATCTCGGATCACGTCGTTTAATTCTGATTGTGAAAACAGCTGGTGTTCACTGCAGTCGTCGACGTGAAAATAGTCATCAGCATTGTCATCTGACTCGCTACCTGAGGAAGCAGGCTAATCGTTTAGCCTATGAGGCGGCAAATATGTGGGAATGTCAGTTACTTGAGGCACAGGCGTAGTGCAGATTCAAAGGTAGGGTAGAATATTTTTTTGAACTGTACCTCTGCATGTTGCACGACCTAAAGTAGCAGTCATCGCTGTGTTTTGGGGCTCCCTCATAGTCACTCCAAAACGAAAAGAATTCACCTTAACTTTAGACCAGTTGTTCCCAAAGTGTGTGCCGCGAAATATTACAAAATTTTCATAATTTTAAAATGTGTACTTGTTAAAGTTTGACATAGGCAAAGTGTACTTCTTAGAATTTGACTTAACAAAGTGTACTTGTTAGAATTTGATATAGGGCGCCTTGGAAAATATTGGATTCAGCAAGTGCGTCGCGAATCGAAAACGTTTGGGAACCACTGACTTAGACCACATACGGAGTCCTTCCACGCAACGTGAACACATTCGATGCGCAGCCCATTATATTAATATAACTAGAATTACTAAATTAATATAACAATTATAATTTTTTTAACCCTTACAGCGAAGTATGCGAAATACACTTTTCCAACAAAGCCCATGATCTTCTGCTGTTGCTTTTTCACTACACGTTCCCCACAGATATAGCAAAAGCTGTCAGGAGGATTGACACAACCTCTTGAAGTCATGACAGTAGTAAATGCACACACCTTATTTCTTTTAGTCCATGGTTTGCTTTCAAAACTATGTTTAAATATATATAAAAAAGTATTTCATCAATATTCTAGTTGCAAAATTTCCATACAAAAAATCTCGATTTCTATCGAAACTGTACGTGATAGAATTGTTTGAGTATTTTTCCCGAAATCTGCATCAAAAATACATAAGAAACACTGTTCACTTTGAAAACAAACATTTAATCACTGACCTGTTATATCTAAATTGTTTTGGTTAATTCATGCTCTTTATCGAAATCAAAAGTGAAATAATACACAATTGAAATTCGTTGCAGTTTAAATCAAATTTTACAGAAAATAACAATGAGTGAGATTTCCTCTTTATAATACTAACTTGATTTGTTGATGTTCTGGTTTTATCTGTCTTTACAAAGATTGAGCAGGCGTTCCACTCACATTTCACGAAAACCTCTAAAATCAGCTACTATTTTGTATGACCACGATATTTTCATTTGATTTAACATTGAGTGTTTCAAAGAAGCGAATAGCAGCTTTATCAGGTTCCATTCTCTTTCGTTTTATTTTAATATTCTTAGGTTTGAAATGATTTAAATAATTTCAGAATTTTATTAGTCGTGTAATGCCTTTAGGCATTTATTTTTTAAAGCGGTATTGTGTGAAAAATATTTCCAATTATGTGCATTACATCTATTAGAAGGTATGCGGAAGTATATGTCAACTGTTCATCGTTTCAAGTACGTTTTATAAACCTCTACACCTTTTTAAAAGTATAATCCCTAAAGTTTCAGCAATGAATTTTCGAAAGAAAACGATGAGCTAAGAAATGGATCTAAAGTAATTCATACTTTGGAAACAGAAGACTAGCTTTCCCTTGTAAGAATTTGAAAATTCTGACGTTAGTGCATCTCTTAAACTTTTTGGTGCTACAAATTCTACGAATTCAATGTTATAAGTATAACACTTTTATAAAATAAAAAACACATATTAATAGAATGCAAATAAATTTTTATTCGGAAAAAATTATATGCTAGATGAATTTGTGGTATAAATATTTCCAAACACAAAGTTTTAAATCAGGGAACAAGAATAATTTTTATAGCAAAGCAGGATTACACTGAATTACATTTGCAGTAGGAACTACTGGTTTTACAAATTCAAAGCGATTGAAAAATATCATGTAATTTCAACGTTGCGTGCGTCTAATGAAAAATATTCACATCGATCCTCGGTACATAATCAGTAAACGTTTGAAAGTAATAGAGAAATGTTTCGACCTAGGGCAATTTGACTGCAACCCGATCAGAAGGTAAGTGCTAGTAATTCGGAAACCGCCGACTTTGTTGGCTGTTCTTATACTACACTTTCAAGAGTGTACCAGGACTAGATTAACAATGCACAGACATTCAGATGAGGACCACAATTAGTCAGCCATGCGTGGCTGGACCTATAGGTGAGCGTCGGGTGTCACTACTGATATCTCAGCAATAACGTTCAAAAGTCACCGAGCTCAACCACTAGCACAAAAGCGAAGTAGTTTGACGTATTTCCACATACTTCATGTGCCGTATGTTGCTTGGCCTGGGGTTCCACAGCCGGAGACAAACGATGGTATCCATCATGACACTGAGTTATCGCAAACAACTTTTCACATGGGCCAAGGAGCGTCGGCAATAAACCTTCGCCAGATAAATAAAGGTAGTCTGGAGTGATGAGTCCCATTTCCTTTTGCACCATGCTGATGGCCAAGTTTGCATATGGGCTAGACACCATGAACCCTTCAGTACGTTGTTTATCAGAAAACAAACATTGAATTGTGCACGCTACGGAGACTAACTGGCTGACCATCTGAACCCATATCATCAGGAAGTTTATCTGGACCACATTATCATTATTTCAACAGCACAACATACCGTTTCATATAATTATTGAGTAGTTGGAAGAACACTACAACGAATTCACCACATCTTCTTGGCCCCCAAACTCCTCTAACGGAAACCCAACTCAACATTTGTGGGATAAGTTATAACGGCCGGGAGGTGGGGGGAGGCTGCTGATTCCCCTGCAGGGAATCAACGTGAACTGACGGAGCTGCTGCAGCGTACGTGGGTCAAGTTACCCATGGATAATGTTCGACACCTCACAGAATATGTTCCTAAGTGCCTGCTAGCTGTGACAGTACAGAAAGATGAACGGACACGTTTTTAGGTAGGTGTTTCTAATGTAAAATTTAATTAGTGTATATCACTATGCTCTCTTCTCTCACTTAAATCACTTCACACCCGTTGGGTTGGGAAACGTTTCTACAACGGAAATCTCAATAATACTGTGAAATAACTATCGTACATTTTTTATTTTTTATTATGTTTTCCACTAAATACTACAAGATATTGCAAATACACAATTGATTCCGAGATTTTAAGATAAATTCATAGCACCTAATTTTAATTAAACCAAGACATCCCGCTATGGTATAATAAAAATTATGGAATAGATTTGCAAGAATATTTCTTGAAGAATACAGTGTTTTATGATTCCTCACTGTATGATACTGCATGTCTGCTTACAAAGAAACGAAGAAATATTGATATTCGGTCTGTAATTGGGAAACCACTCACTTCTCCCAGTAGCAATAAAAATATAAACTTGTCGTAGCAGTTAGATTGAGGAACGTTCTCACCCAATGCGACGAATGAAAGTCAGAAAAAGCAAAGTTTGTTTAGGACTCGTTCTAGTGTTTATATGTATGAATGGTGAAGAACACTTCATATGAAATGAATTAGTGGAAGGTGAAAAAAGAAGAAACCCAATTCCCCATTTTTAACCTTCTAGTTATTCAATTGAAACGAAAAATTGAAGTATTTTTTTCTCATTTTAAAGCCGCAAGACGTTGTGCCCTAAATTCTTTCTCGCAACTTCTAGATTTATTGGAAATGATTCCATTTATTCTGAGGAATACAAAATCATTTGGAGTTACTAATATTTCTCGTTTATTATAGCGTTTAAAAATAATTTCTAATGACAAAAACCACCAAACAATTGCCTTGGATTTAACTTTATTTCTTTGTTCATAAAAAAAAATACATTTTTGTTCCTGATTGTAACGACAACATAAGCAGCTCTAAGAGCTATAAGCAGTCACACAATAATTTCCTTTTCTGGATTTGATGGGGATGGAGGGGACCGGTATCTTAAGGAAAAGAAACCCCCACTCTTCATCCGGGATTCGATCGTGGGCATACTCGGCAGAACGGTCAGTGGCCTGCGTTAGACCACTGTGCCAGGAGAGAAGCTTTCCTTTCTTGAAATATTCCCGAATAACAGCGGTTTGCTGGCTGATTTCCCTGAGAAATCCATCTGGTTATTCTGCAGAAGCTTGCAAACTTTGATTTCTATTCTACGACAAGAAATTTAGATCACTACGATTGCTATACTATTTTAAAAAATTATCTTTAGTTTGAGGGTTTATCGATTTTATTTCTCTAATCAAAATCTCGATATTAATTTTTAATATCTGTTTAAAAGTAGTAGATTTTTTATCTTCCAGGTGAACATATATTACGGAAGTGATTTAACGTCCCTACTAAAACAATGCATAACATTGTCCATATCCTTAGAGAGACCTAAGAACAAATATGTAAATGGACCCGTTAATAGTCCCGAGTCTGACACAAGGGACGACAGTTCTTTCATAACCAGTCGTAGCAACACCGCATTTAGATTTTCCCAGCTGTATATTCATATTATTGTAGAATTATTATGTAAATTTCCTTACTGAAACGAATACTTCTTTTCCAATTTACAGGATGTCCACTATTTTGTATTCGCAACCGTCCTTCAAGGAATATAAAAATGCGTGTACATGTCAGACTCCCCAATACTCGTTGAATACAAAACTAATACTCGGAAGGAGAATTGCGTACTGGATATCAATTCATTATTCATGCAATTCGCTGCCAAAACCGCTACTTGATGGTGGATGGTAATAACAAAATATGTTTTAGTAAGTATGATAATGGCACAAATGACCTGCGCTCACATAAATTCCAGGGTTCGGAATTGGGACTAATTTTAAAAATTGGTGCGGGCTTAGAAAACACTGATAAGATGAATGGAAATACTGCTCATGTGACACGCTTAAGACTGCGCAAATCCCACGCCTACAATAACAAGTTGCTGATAAGTAATAAAGTACAGCAAGAACATCTAGCAAAAAAACAGTTTGATCAAATACGAAATTAAAATACAGCAAATAGGAAAAGGAATTTGCAATATTGTTTTTGATTGCGTCATTGATGAGATGCCACTTAAGCCTAAACGGAAATTTTTTTAGAAAGCAGATCAACATTTTAACGCCAAAACTCGAATGGAATCTGCTGGAGGGCAATAGATGCCTTCCAACTTAACAGTATGCTCATTTAAAAGCCTTTTCTGTGGCTTATTTTAGGTTTAGCACACACATTATTTTAAAAGACACTTTCAAAGAAGTACTTAAAATCTAGTTAAAGAAAAGCCATATCTAATGAGCACTTGCACCAACCTTTGATTGCAGAAAACACTAATAATTTTACAACAAACGGGCGAGTTACATGCCCCATAAAAATAAAGAGAAAAAGGAGATTGTGTATATTTGATATTTTTGGTAAGGGATCATTTGGGAATCAGTTATGAGAGGTAATCTGAAAAATTGTGCAGATCTACTTCATTTTTTCACCGACCGGCAAAACTTTCACTTGCATAAAAACGTGTGGGTAATCCTGCTTTAAAAAGGGGTTCGGAATATTTTAGGAGACAAAAAAATGGCTTTAGATTGTGACCCAATTTTCCGCTTGATTTAAAGACTACGTTTTTTTTCGGGATAACCACACCATTATATACTCTGAGTATTTTCCGAAGTCGCTTGTACCTATACTTAGGATCCAATAAAGGCAGAAAACAGGACCTTTTGTGGTAGCATGCCTAACGTTATACTTGAGAGCAGATTGTCTTCGACAAATCTCTAAAAGACAGAGACACAGACCATTCTGCAAGTGAAACAGCAAAAAGACGTTTCCAGGTTTCATCGCTTCTTGCATATCTCCATGTCATCATCATCATCATTGTCAACCATTATCAATCCACTGCTGGACGAAGGTCTCCCCAAGTTTCCTCCACAACGGTCTGTCTTGTGCCAGTCTCCTCCATGTCACTCCCGCATACTTTCGAATTTCATCCACCCATCTTCCATGTGGTCTTCTTCTGGGTCTTTTCCTGTCCCTTGGAATCCAATCTAAAATTTCGGCTGTCCATCGATGGTCTGTTCTTCTGGCAGTATGTCCAGCCCATTGCCATTTCAGGGATTTAACTCTGATCATGATGTCTTCCACTCTTGTCATTTTTCGGATCCACGTGTTCCTCTTCTTATCTCTCCTGGTTACACCATGCATGCACCTCTCCATGCTGCTTTGAGTTGTCTGCAGCCTTTGTATGTCTCTTTTAGCTAAGGTCCACGTCTCTGCACCATACGTAAGCACTGGAAGGATGCATTGATCAAACACTTTTCTTTTAAGTCATAATGGCATATTGCTCTTGAAAATTATGCTGTTTCTTCCTAAAGCTCTCCAGGCAAGTTTTGTACGCCGATTAATTTCTTCACCAATGTGACCCTCACTTGATATCTGCTGTCCAAGATAAACGTACGTGTCTGTTATCTCCAGCTTTTCTAAATCAATCGATAAATCTTTATTTCTTGTAAAAGCATTGAACATCACTTTTGTCTTCTGAAAGTTCATTTTTAATCCCACTTCTTTACTCTTGTCAGCAAGTTCCTGCATCATACTCTGTAGCTCTGATGGGCTAGTTGCAAAAATGACTATGTCATCAGCAAAACGAAGGTGGGTTAGATAATCTCCATTAATCTTTATGCCTTTATTTTCCCAGTTCAGTGATTGAAAGACATTTTCCAATGTGGCATTAAAGAGCTTCGGAGATATGGTGTCACCTTGTCTCACTCCTTTTCCAATTTTTATGTGTGTTGTATTTTCAAATAGCAGAATCTTTGCACTTGCATTTTCATAGATGTTATTAATAATATTAATGTATGCATCTACAATACCGCTGGATTTCAGAGCCATTGCAACTGCTGATGGTTTCACCGAATCAAAGGCTTTTTCATAATCGATAAAAGCCATGCACAATGGAAGTTCATATTCCTTCGCTCTTTCAATTAGTTCTCTCAGTACGTGGATATGATCTATTGTGCTGTAGCCACTCCTGAATCCAGCTTGTTCTCTCGGTTGAGCCATGTCCAGTGTTACCTTCAAGCGGTGTGAAAGAACTTTAGTGAAGATTTTATAAACCACTGATAGGAGGCTGATAGGTCTGCAGTTCCTGAGATCCTCAATGTCACCTTTTTTATGTAGCAAGATCATTGTAGCGTTGTTCCAATCCTCAGGAATTTTCGCTTCATTAAGGCATCGAGTGAAAATTTGGGCGAGTACTGTTTCGATTTCTCCACTTGCTTCTTGTATGATGTCTACAGTAATTCCATCTTCTCCTGGAGCTTTTCCCCGCTTAATGTTCTTGATTGCATGTGCAACTTCTGCTGGAAGGACTGGAAGAACTCTGGTACCTTTCATGATGCCTGGAGTACATGTATCATCCCTTTCATATAATTTGGAGTAGAAATCTTTCACTCTTGTCAAAATTTCGCCTCTATTTCTTGTTACAGAACCATCTTCTTTTCTCAGTGCCATAATATGTTTTTTTCCCTTACTGAGATGTCCCTTTGCTATCTTTAGGCTTTGGTTCTTTTCAATTGCTTTCCTCACTAGTTCACACTTGAATTTCCTTACGTCTTCAGTGATACTTTTTCGTACTGTCTTGCATAGCTCTATATATTCCACTTTGGAAGTCACATCTTCTTTAGTTGTCCTCATCTCTCTTCTGTTTTGCATCAACATTTTGGTTTTTCCTGATAATTTGTTCACATGCAATTTGTTCTTAGACCCAGCTAATTTTGTTGCTGTTTCCATAAGAGCTTTGGTTACTTTTCTGTTAACTTCCGAAATATCCACTTCTTCCGATGTTAGGCCTTCTAAACCAGAGAATCTGTTCTTCAGTTCCAATTTGAAGGTATTATGGTGTTTTTTTAAGGTTGTTTATGTCAATACATTTTGTTTGTCTTATGAGCTTGCTACGTTCGAGTTTAGTGTTGAGGTGCATCTTACATCTCACCAATCTATGGTCACTGCCTGTGTTGAACTTGTTTAGCACACTGCAGTCTTCTATGACGAATTTTTTGTTACACATAATAAAATCAATTTCACTTGTCGTCCCATTTGGATATCTCCATGTCCATTTCCTATGTGGCTTTTTCTTGAAAAAGGAGTTCAAGATGAAAAACCCTTCTGCCTCTGCAAACTCTACGAAAGTATTTCCACGCTGGTTTCTGTTGCCGTGACCGAATTTACCTACTGAAGTTTCATTCTGTTGCTGTTGCCCTATTTTTGCATTGAAATCTCCCATAATTATCTTCAAGTGCTGCTTACCTTTATTATTTAGATCACGAATTTCCTCATAAAATTATTCAATTTCTTCTTCAGCATGACTTGTGGTGGGTGCATAAGTTTTAATAATCTGAGCCTGGTATCTTCTCGAGAGTTGGATAACGAGTCGTGCAGCTCTGTCAGAGGAACTTTCAACTTCTACTACTTTATCCTTCAGTTTCTTGTTTATTATAAATCCAACACCACTAGTTCTGCCCGTATCTGTCCCACGATAGTAGAAGAGATGTCCACTTTTCAGTTCAATGAGATCTTCTCCTTTTCTCCTTACCTCACTTAGCCCGACGATGTCCCACTTGATCCTTTGTAGTTCCTCTTCCAATTCAAGAAGCCTTGAATCAGAAGATAGGGAGCGTCCGTTATACGTAGCCAAGGTCAGCATCAGATGGCAGCCTAGTCCGGTCCTCCGGGGATTCTTAGCGCCCTCTGCCTTCATGTCGCACTGGCCGCTGCCTTGGCCAGGTACATTCCCGCTGCCGGAGACTGAGGGACAAGATTCAAGATGTGGAGTTATTTTGGAGGGGTTTGGCCATAACTCACCACGCTGGCCAAGCGGGTTGGTGAGTGTGGGATAGCATTTCCTCTAATCCCGATGGTATAGTTATACCGCTATTGGCGGTCGTCAGAGCCGTCTTAGTGGGAACAGGATGTACCACGAGAAGGCGGGGTTGACATTTGTCAAGGAGAGGCTGTTATGTTACGCATCACCTGATGTAATACCCATTAAATTAACTATGTGCCGGACATATATAAATTTAGTCTAATACATGAGAGAATAAATAAAACACCCGGCGTAAACGGATGATAAAATGCAACAATACATTTATCAACATACGGCGAAGAGACAAGTTATTTTAGCCATATGCCTAAAATGACGTTTGGGATGCAGGCAAATTTATTTTCCGGCAAGGAAAGGACAACAAGTAATTTCTAAACAGGGCTTCTGGTATCTGGTATCCAACACTTTACTCGCAGAACCTTTAACTCTTGTGAGATACGTGGTTGAGACTCCGCAGATTGCATTTGTTCTTCCATTGCAAACCACAGATTCCTGATTGAACCTCGGGAATTTGAAATCCAGCACAATATCTGCCATTCTTCCTCATGTTCCGCTAACCATTCTTCAACAAACTGGACAGTGTGGCACGGCGCATTATGCTGTGAGAAAAGGCACTACTGCAGCGGAATACCGTTGCTATAAAAGCGCGTACCTTGTCTGGTATGACGTTTAGGCAGGTTTTAGACGTCATAGGGTCGTATAAATAAATGGCTGGGCCAACGACTTTACAGCTGATTATTGTGAAAAATTGCTCAGTTATCACAACTAATGCAATTTCTCCGGGACATTTTGTATATGCAGGGCAGTACCCCGATTTTTGGAACCCGGTTATCTCGGATCATCAGATTATCCGGATCCGATTATCCAGAAAAAAGTGAACACTTCCAAGGAATAAAAGCAAATCCATAAGCATAATATCTCAAAAAGTCGACCTGAAGTGCATTCTTGTCTGTATTTCATTACTGAAAGGACCATTTCATCAAACCTGTAAAGTGAGTTCTTTGCATTTTCTCCTATGAAAAGCTTTCGCAAAATTGATTACAGCTTTTCGCAGTGAATAATTGGAATATAACTTATAAGCGTAATATTGTGCATCGTTTAGATGAACCAAGCATTAAACCAGAAGACATCGTCAAATAAAGCACACTGAAAAATAAATGCATCTGAACTTGCTAGTAAAGGCGCTAACGACATCGTTCATGAGGCAAACGAAGTACGTAAAAGAATAGAATAAGGAGATTAATATATTTCTGTTTCTTCCAGCAATACAGAGCCATTCAATAATTTCTGTTCATCGGTCTTTAAGAAAGATATGTTATGTATTGCTGACGCGGTACTTTACAAAATTTGAAACTCCAGGTCCGTTTTCTAATGACAGGCTTAACGTTTGAATAAATCTGTGGCAACGTCTGGTTTTTTTTTCTTTCCAAAATATTGTTTTAAGACCTGACATTTTAGATGTGCGGACATTTATTTCCATCGTGATCATAAAGCATTTCTTTCTACGACCTTCAGAATTATTAAAGGAAAAATATTTGTATTTCAAGTAACGGCTCCAACGTCAAGCTAAGCTAACAAGCTTTTCACTTTAACATTCGCTTAAACAAGCGTTTCAGAAATACTCTATACGCTGGATGTTCTGGATATTAAAAACTGATTGTATTTGTAATAAATATAATAATTTTTTTATGAATAAAGACTGCAAATAAAAATGCATTAACTTTTATTCCACTAAAAAGTTTTTGAAGTGGAAGTTATTTTTCGAATGTTTTCTAAATATTAATATTATTATGTTTTATTTCTTAACTTTCCTTTGATAATTTAGTTTATTGATTTGAGGATTTTGACCGGTGTTTTTCCTTCTCTTGATAAAATATATTTTGAAGAAACTAATCCATATGTTTAAGAGAAAGACATTTTTTTAAAGTCTCGCATATATGAAAAAATTTTGTCACGCTAAGCTTGTTAGCTTAGCGTGACAAATGAGGCCGTACCATCGGGATCAGTGAGGCAGGGAGGCCTGCGCGCCTAAGTTGCAGCCATTTGGGACGGTCGGACTCTACGGTGCTAACGTGTTGCCAGCATTTGACATCGGAAAGCACCTAGACATGGCCTACTGGCTCTGGACTACCCGGACACACCACCAGCAGAAAGGACCGTGAGATAGTTAGAGAGGTATGCATAGATGCAGTGATGTCCTTGTCCAATATCCAGATACATGTGGTGGCTTTACAAAGGATTCCTGTGTCCACCAGAACCATCTCCAGACGCCTGGCAGAGGCGAATCTGCACTCCTGACGGCTCTGACTTTTTCTGCAATTAACACCTAACCATCGAAGGTGTCGATTATAGTGGTGTCAGCAGCTATCAATGTGGAATGCCACAGACTGGCGACGTATAGTGTTCAGCGACGAATCCCGTTAATGTATGGGAACGGACAAGCACCTTGTCAGAGTGTGAAGGAGAGCAGGTAAGCGCTACAATGCCTACCTCATATGTTTCGAACTTAAGGCGTGATTGTCTGAGGAACCATCGCGTGTGACAGCCGGACTTTCTAGCAGTGATCCGAGGAAGGTTGACTTCCCAGCACTACGTGCAGGAGATCATGCGGTCCCATGTGCTCTCTTTCGTGGCGGGGCGGCCCGTAACCATTTTCGAACAAGATAGCGCCCGTATGCATACGGACGGGATTTTTCAAGACCGTCTACGTCATGCTTCCATGCTTCCGAGGCCTTCCAGATCGCCTACTCTCATTTCCATCGAGCACGTGTGGGACCAGGTGAGACGCCAACTTTCTCCATGTTCCAGTGTTCGTGATTTAGAGCGTCAGTTGCAAGAAGTGTGTGCCAATCTTTCCTAGAATAACATACGGCGTCTCTCTGACCCTAAACGGACCGTATCCCCGCATGTATCCTAGCACGAGGCGGGCGGACAGGGTACTAACGCTGACCGCAATATGTACCGTAATTTCGCGGGAAATCGTCCTGCTGCTGTTATATTGGATCACTTCTGTCCAGAGTATGTGAAATCACACTACGAAGATCTAATTTCAATCCGACACCTCCTACGTGGTACGCGGATTTATATGACAATGAGTGTATATTTCTCAAATCTTCCCCTCCCCTCGAAATGAGAGTTAAACCTTTTATTTAAGAAAAAACTAGTTTTCAATTTTATTGCACTAATGTAGGGAGGAATTTGAAATTTCCAGCATAATCTTTAGAAAGAAAATACTAGTAAGGGCTAACATTTTTGGCATAAGACAAACAAACTAAAAAGGAATGATAAAGTAATGATATGCGAGAAACGTTATTAAACTTTACTCCCTCTGTAAAAAAGCTGTGTCCTAATTGAACATGAAAATAAGTCCAAATCATCTGTCCTATCGAATGGTGCTCAACAAGAAAACATTTTTAAGAAGCATATTAAAATTCAGATATAATGTTTAAACACGACTATAACCGGACACCCGCAGGTGGCAGAACGGGGACCTGTGAAAGTAGAAACCTTATAAATATATAATAGAAAAGCATATAAATACACAAAGAAGAAACATATATATTTAGTTAGGCCCTAAAAGCATTTTGACATAAAGATATTGATGTAGAGTGAACCCGCTGAAAACAAATAACATATCTCTCAGGTACACTGCTGAAGTATATTTTGTGAATGTATTAAAGACAAACTGGTTCTTATAATAGACACGTATAAGTACTCATCGAAAAATCGCCTCTCGTTATACTGTGTACTGGGATATATTTTCACCATCACCACTTTTATAAGTTATATCTTTGTCGAATCTACGTCCCTTGTTGTTTCTATTTACAATGAGAGTTATACCTTTCATTTAAGAAACGACTAGCTGCGAATCCTTGCACTAATGTACAGAGGAATCCGATATTTGTAACATACACTTCAGGAAGAAAATACTAGTAAGGGGTAACATAGTTTAAAGCAGAAAGACAACGAAATAGGAATGCCAAAGTAAAGATGCGCGGCACACTTAATTCACCTTTACTCACCCTTGCGGGAAAAATGCGCCCTACATGAACAAGGAAATAAGTTAAAAATCACCCGTTATTGCAAATGGTACATAAGGAGAAAAAATTTTCTAATGTAAAATACTTTCGATGGTGCTACTCGGAATTTCAGTGTTTACATGCCATTATTCCTGAAGAAACTGGCCTATTAAACAACAAAGTTTAGCATACATAAAAACAGAGAAAGATTTCAATTAAATCTGGTAACAAAAACTTTGCTGAAGAGGTTTAGCGCCCATTACAATCCGTGATTCACACAGCATGAGCTTAGACAGCATCCTCTCAGTTCAGATGGAAATAACATATTCCACCTACGGCACTTAATTAACTGGATTCTGCCCACAAGTCATGTTGAACCAGCCAAAAAATTGCATTTTAACGACGCTATGTAATTTCGCATCTATTGAATTAAAAAAAGAAGAAGAAAACAGAATGCAATTGAAAATTATTTCGCTAAATTTGAAGACATTCCTTATGTTGCCGATATTTATCATTTACCTACAGACATTCGCTGGTATTAAAAAAAATGCTAAATTTTTTTCAAGAAATCGAAAATAGATCAAATATTTTATGAGTCAGGTTATCGAGTTATTTATATTTACCCCCGCCAACGATAGGCAAACTTAAACGGTGATATAGAAATTCGCAGATCAGTTAAATTGCAACACATTTATTTACTTGAGTTTTCGACCGTTATGTCTTGGTAAATTTCAAAGCATAAAAAATTTGAAATTATTCATCCGCAAAGTCTTCCTGTGTCATTGCTAATCTTCTAGGATGAGACATATCCTTAGTAAACATGAGATATAACTCAACCTAAGTTATTACAATGCAGTCCTTGTAAAAATCAAAGTCATCGCACTCACCCCTGCTCGGATACGTGATTAAAACACAGTACCCTGAATAAATTCTGTCTGCTATTCAACCGAAGTGGTTCGATGTTAAGAGATTAAAATAACTGTACAGCTATGAAAGACGTCTTTCATATAATACCTAAAACGTTGAAAAGTCAGGTGTTGTTTTATTTTGTCTAACACGTAATTCGTGATTAAAAGAGATTTAACGATACTCTGTGTAGCAAAATGTTACCCAGAACCACCAGTACTATTTCACAAACGACAATACAATTGCTCACAAACGACAATGAGTGTTGCTAATACGTAAGATCTGAAAAAAATGTTTCGGTTTCGTCGGGAAGTCGCCCGTCCCTAATTTAGGGACACTAACTCTAGGGAAGGGAAAGAGCTTGGGCGGTATGACAAATACAACATCTGTGCTTCCCCGGGATTCGAACCCGGACCCATGTCGGAAGGATGATCAGAAGCCATCGCTTAGACCAATACTCCGTCGTGGCGGCAAAATACAGTTAAACACTTCCAAGTAAGATGGAATTCAATATCAGTTCCAATGAAAAATGTTTGATGTACTCTGAGTTATTTTTGTTGCTCACACCATTCGAAGTATTACTAAAGTTAAAAATGTAATGTTATAATTTCAGCTACATAATATTATTTGAAATAAAAGTTGCAGTTCTCAATTTACCTTCAAGTTTATCTTCTGAAAATAAGGAATAAATATGTAAATAGTAATCATCTGAAAAGGCATCATAATAAGATGTATTTTGAAGAATTGCCATTTACTGGCATTAGAGAAAAATTGCCAATGTTCAAAATTGCCATTTGTCAGACATTGGCATTAGAGTATATTTACTGCTTGATCAGGGGCCGTCCGTAAAGTAGGCCCGTAAATTTTTACTCTTTTTAGACTGCCTTCTCCCTCATGTCACATATTGTTCTGTTTTTGACAGCCCCCACCCTAAAAAGTACGTCCTTATTACCGCAACCCCCTTTTTTTGACGATTGCTTTTACAATTCCGTTGAGAAACAAAAGGAAACGTAATTATTTAAAGGAATCTTTCATATATTTACACTTTTTCCTCTGAAAATATTTATTATTTAGGCATTAATTTATTCCCGTTCCTGCATAAATTTAGTCATTCTGAAATAAAGATATACAAATAAACATATGCATTCAAGGTTGAAACACTTCCGATTATACCTTCCAGAAAACACGATAGATTTGGGAGTACAAATACGAGAAGATAATGTTGTGATTTAGCTAAAACTCAACAGAAATCTTAAATATTTCATACCTTTTTTTAACTATCAAAAGAAGAAACAAGAAAGACGACACCGAATTTTCGGGTGTAATGAACACGTCTTTTGAATCCGTTCTGATGCGAATTAAATTTAACAAAGCTATTAAAAATCAATGGAACCGGTATGTAACACAGTAGTATCTGACCAAAGAAAGATGTTTTTCAGTCGGGTTTATATTCTCGCAGATATTGCTGTAAACGGAAACGTCATCTGACGCCATCTGACGGCAGACTTATGCGTTAAGAAAAATTTAAAATTATATGCTAAACATTTCGCAGCGGAAACGCTCTCCAACAAAGAAATAAATTTTTAGATCGGGTTCTTAGAAGCAGATCGATCAACAAATATAAGATACGCGTCTACGGCCCCTGGCCCAAAAACTATGCATTATTTTAAGAACAAATTAATTTCAAAAGGTTTTTCGATATGAGCGGTATCGATTCAGGAAGGAATTTTTTAAATCGAGTTCTCAGGAGCTCAAATTTTACTGCAAATATACTATCTACCAAGAAGTAATTGGACACCTGTGATAGCAAAGGAAAACGAAGTTTATTCACTTTCAATAGTTGGTGGAGCCTCCACGAGCGGCGATTACAGCTGCGACTCTCCGGGGCATACTCTCAAGCAGGCGGTGCACGACAGCTAGGTGTATTTTCTTCCACTCGGCAAGGAGAAGACAGGTCAGTTCTTTTACCGATTTCGGACGGTGGGGGAACCCCCTTAAGTCGACGCTCCAACTCGTCCCAGAGGTGCTCGATAGGTTTAAGGTCCGGGCTCTGCGCAGGCCAGTCCATTCGATTAACCCCATTGGCACCATACCAAGCCATGGTGGACCTTGCAACATGACAGGAGGCATTGTCATCCTGAAAGTAACATGGGTCCACCCCGTAAAACTGCCACAACGTAGGAAGCGCATGGTCATCCAAAATGGTGCAGTAGGTCTCGGCGTTGAGTCTACCAGGAATTGCGACCAAGGGTCCCGTGCCATACCAGGATAAACACCCCCATAGCATAATTCCACCGCCGCCGATTTGCACAGTTGGCACAATACCTTGGCGTCTGCCAGGAGGCGTTCTCCAGGCAGACGCCAAACCCAGACCCTGTCATCCGAACGGTAGATGGTGAACCATGATTCGTCGCTCCAGAGAACCTGTTTCCACAGTTCAACGGTCCACTGTCGGCGTTCTTTGCACCACGTTAGCCGAGTAGCGCTATTGGACTTGGTGATCAAAGGCTTCTGGAAGGCAGCACGTCCATGATAATCGAGCAGATGGGCTTCCTTACGGATGGTATTCATAGAAATAACACTCCCGGATCCCTGTTGAAACTCCTCGCGGATGTGGCTAATTGATTTGGTGCGGTTTTTCCAAATTTCTCTGGCCAGCAACCGTCGGTCTTTAACTCCCGGTTTTGTGGGTCTGCCGAGTCGGGGTACATTCCGACAGTCACCTCTCATCTTCCACTTGCCAATCACGTATGCCACTGTCGATTTTGGGTATTTCAACTAGCTGGATATATCACGTATGTATCGGCCATTTCTGTGATACCCGACGATTACACCTTTCTCGAAATTAGAGAGCTCCGAACTGCGTGGCATCTTGCATGCGACTGGTTGCGTTGTTGTTTCCCACACGATATTTAACGGCGGCGGCCGTGACATGTATCAGGAACGCAAATATCGTCGATTGCATGGGTGTCCAATTACTTGCTGGTAGATAGTGTACTTCACACGCAGAAATTAACGCTCACGCCCCCTGGTGGCAAAACCGTTCTTTATCAAATATTACTAATTATATGCAAAACAGTTCATATCAGGAGCTGTATCCGGTGCAGAAATAACTTTTCAAATCGGAGTTTTAGTAGCAGAAATATTGAGGAAAACGCAATTTATCTTTACGCCACCTAGGGAAAAGTCTATGCATTATTTTAAAATTTTGAAATTATATGAGAAACATTTTATACCAGAAACGCTGTGTAAAAAGAAGGAAATCTTCAAATCCGACTTTTAGAGACAGAAATATTGACAGAAATAAGATAGACCTCTGAGCCGTCTGCTGGTGGTGAAACCAAGCATTATTTAAAATAAAAATATTAACAAATGTTTATCAAAATGAGCGGCTTCTCTCCACGAAAGACTATTTTTAATCGAATTTTCAGAATCTGAGTTTTTTGCAAATACCTACGAAGCATAAATTTAAAGCTTAAGTTCCCTGCTGGCGAAACCGTATTTTATAAAAAATTAGAATTTACAATAAAAAGATGTTGCGTCTGCACCTGTATCTGGTGCTGGAAGAATTTTTCAAATCAGAGTTTTAGAAGCAGAGATATCGTAAAGCGCAATTTACCTTTACTCCCCCTAGCGGAAAGTCAATCAATTACTTCAAAATTTTGAAATTCTATTAGAAACATGTCGCACCGGAAACTCTGTCCAACAAAGAAGAAATTCTTCAAATCGGACCATTAGAAGCAGAGATATTGACAAAAACAGGATATATATCTACGCCCCCTGGCGGAAAAACCATACATTATTTTAAGAAGAAAACATTCCGAAAATTTTGTCTACGTGAGTAGCATCGGTCAAGGAAAGAATTTCTGCAATCAATATTTTAGGAGGTCAAATTTAGCTGCAAATACATCAGGCGCAGAAATTAAAATTTATGCCCCACTCGTGGTCAAATTATTCTATATGAAAAATTAGAAATTATATGCAAATCATTTCCATCATGAGCTGTGTCCGCTGAAGGAAAATAAATTCAAATCGGAATTTTAGAAGCAGAGATATCTGAGAAAATGCAATTTAATTTTATGCCCCCTAGCGGAGAATCTATGCGGAACATGGAAAAGTGACTATACTTAAAATAATCTTCGACACGAACGGAATTGAAAAGTAAAAGAACTTTTGGAATTGTATGTTTAAAAGCAAATACATATATGATATAGAATGCTTTTGAATTCGATATCATCTGCCTTTACGCCCTCTTGCGGCAAAATTTTGCGTCGTAAAAAACGAAATAAGTGATCTTCATCCCCACATTTCAGGCTTCCTAATGCAAAAAGAAATTTTCAAATTGAAATAATATTTCCAAAGATATCGTGTCTACAAACTGACTGACGCACGTACATACCGATAACATAATCACGATCTTTTTTTTTTTTTTTACAAAAGACGCGCTAAAACAGACAAAACAAAACGAAGAAATACCATCCACTACATTTTTGCCGCTTGACGTCCGAATTACTAAATCTCCCCCTCCCCCATATCACATTTAGTCCGGTTGTCAGGTATTCTTTGACGTACTTTATGGACGAACCTTATGAAATTGTATTTAGTCATGATAATAGCTGACGTTCATTAGTAAACTTGAAACAGTCCTTTACTTAGAAAGTTGTACGTAACTGACTATGTATACACAATTTCCAACAAACCCACGTACTGCCGGAACTTTACTAATTTTATTTTATTCTCATGTACCTCCTTAAATGTGATTAACGCTCAGTTTTTACACCCGTTTAAACTTCGAAACTTTCAGATATATAAATAAAATATCTTCGATAAAGTATTTTTTCTTCTTGGGCTGTTACTTTTTTCTGATTTATTGCGACAAGCCTCATCAGGTTATATGTAATTCTGAATTTTTCCACAGAACAAAGCTTCCAAAGTTTCTTTCATATACACTGCTGGCCACCCAAAATGCAAAACCAAGAAGGAAACATGCGTCGCCCGCGAGAGGACATGCAAACCATTAGCATTGCAGAGCATATGCAAATCATGTGCGCCCGGCACGCCATCGACAAACACTATAAGAAGGGTGCACAGAAAGCGGGATGTAAGTAGTGGAAGTGTATTGTGTAGCCGGACCTGTGCGTGGGAAGCTTTCTGATACCTTGTCGCAGAATACAGCAGTCATTCCAGCACGTTTCGGAGTTCGACAGAAGACGAATAGTGGCTTATCGCGACAGAGGTTTATCGTACAGAGACATCGGCGCCCGTGTGGGACGACATCCAGCCACAGTGAGGCGAGTATGGATTCAGTGGGTGCAGGAGGGACGGACGGACCGACGTGAGCGATTTCCGCATCCGCGGCACACCACCGACCGAGAGGACAGACATGTTGTGCGGCGGGCATTGATGGCTCGCACCACCACATCACGACTGTTAGCGAAGAAATTAGGGTGTTTTGCGCAACAACCTGCGAGAGCACGTACCGTTCGACGGCGTCTGAAGGAGCGGAGACTATTCACACAGCGCCCATTTCTCCGATTACCATTGACGTTATACCACCGGCGAGTGCGGCGGCAGTGGACCGTTGAACGCCGTACCTGGACTACGGAATGTCACGACTTTGTCTTCTCCGACGAATCCTGCTTCTGCCTGCAACACCACGATGGTCGGATCCGCATGTGGCGGCACCGCGGCGAGAGACTGTATGACGCCTGTATTATACATCGCCATACCGGTCCGTCGCCTGGCGTTATGGTTTGGGGTCCAATTGGATATGACACCCGCACCACTCTGGTACGCATCGCCGGTACACTCAACAGCCACCGCGACATCTACGACGCTTTGGAGCCTGTAGTCTTTCCTTACCTGCAGGACCTGCCAGCTGCCACATTTCAACAGGACAATGCGCGCCGGTACGTGGCACGCATCGTGCAATAATTCTTCACGGCCCACTAGGTGTCACTGCTGCCTTACCCCGCTTGTTCTCCAGATATGTCGCCCATCGAACACGTCTGGTCGCTGATCGGCAACCGAGTGGCCCAGCAAGCACCACCCGTGGCTACGTCTGATGAATTGTAGAAACGTGTGGCAGCATACCCCAAGCCCACATCCAAAGCCTCTTTCGTTAGATGCCGCGGCGTGTAGGGGCCGTTATTGCCAGCGATAGGGGCCACACGAACTATTGATGTATGCGTGTTCCGCAAGTCGCACGCGTCCGTAAGCTCAATCGTTTCATCTTTGTATCTGTTGTTATGTGTCCAGTAAATGTGGCTTTGCTATCTCGTGTCCTTCTTGGTGTTGTATTTTGGGTGGCTAGCAGTGTATAAATAAATAAATGTTAGACCATTGTTCTACCTGTACTACTACATTATATTGATTTAAAATAAAGAATGAATAGGTATTATAAAGCGTTTTTTGGGGGTACTGAGAGATTTTGATTTTTAAATCAACGTTTTATTAGGTATTGGATTTAAGTATAGCTACTTGTTAATTTTTTAATTGTCTTCATTCATAATAGTAACTGACATTCATTAGTAAACTTGAATCTATCCTTTTACTTAGAAACTTGTGCATAACTAATTATCAATACACAGCGCCTAACAGACCAATAATGATCTTTATCACGGCCATTCCTTACTCAAAGAAGTGCTTTTTATCTTTTCTTGTTTTGTCAGCCATTGTGTTGCAAAATTTTAATTTTATTCGAAGTATATTTATACTGTGCTACTACTTGAAAAATGTTCCGTGTTAATAATACTTTCTTTAATTTTTAATAACAAAGAAAGTGTTGTAAGAATATAAATCCCCTAAAAGCGGTAGCGTCTTTAAAACGTTTGATCACCAGCACAGTAAATGCAGTTAAGCGAGGTCGTGCAGTTGCTCTAAGGCCCATCCATTTGAGGATCCCCTTGGCGGCAAACGATGAGCTACATAAAGGATGAAAGATAAATATTGAAAACGGAAGATAATGCGAGATAAAGCATAACATTTCTGAATATTTGCTAAACTAATTCAGTGTGACATTCTAACACTTGCAACACAAAATGCCGCCACGCTGCGCGGTGCTTATGACCATTCGTCATAGGTCGTGCGGATTCGATTCCCGGTGAAGCATGAATGTTGTGTTTGTCTTACGGCACTGACTCTCTCGACTCTTTGGAACCAGTGTCCCTTAACTAGGAACAAGTGAATGCTAACTGCCCATCGAGTTGCTCACGGTGGTCGTTAAATATCCAGACAAACAAAAGGAAGTGTGCTGCTTGTGTCTTTTGTTTTTTACAATTATTGTGCCTGTGGCAGCAGATTAGCGTTCTTCCAGAAATCTTAAACTCATCAGAAACTACACTATATTGACAAAAGTCACCGAACACCTCTTCAAAAGCAAATGAACGGATCGGCTGCGTTATGAGTCGTGGTACAGGTGCAAACGATATAAAAACAAGCCTGCGGCTGACCGCGATCACATCGCACTGTGATTTTGAATGAAAATGGCGCTGCGGGAGAGAAGTAACTTTAAGAAAGGAAATATTGTTGGGTGTTATATTAGTGGGTTGTTCATAAGAGAAACCGAAAGGCGTTTAATCATACCCAAGTCAACTGTTTTGGATGTACTAAATAAGTGGAAGACACATGGCGTGCCTGAAGCAGCAAAACTTACACACAGACCAAAGCAAATCAGTGATAGAAGACGTTGAAGCCTCAGGAGAGTCGTTACAGCTAACCGAAGGAGTACTGCACAAGACCTCAGTGTACAGGTGAGTAATAATGCTGCAACCTTCGTATGTACAGGTACCATTCGCAGAGAACTTCATTCCATGGGTTATCGTGGTCGCGCGGCTGCTCATAACAATTTAATCTTCGCTCGGAATGCTACTCGTCGTTTAGCATGGGGTAAAGAACATTTGTCGAGGACCGTAGATCAATGGAAACAGGTCATATGGACTGACAAATCCAGATACACGATCCATCAGTCTGATGGCCGTGTGTGGGTATGGCGGCCGCCGGGTAAACGCAATTTACCACAGTGTACTCTTCCTACATCAAGTTTGGAGCTGGCAGGGTAGTGTACTCGTGTAGTGGTGTTTTTCGTGGTATGGTCACGGCCCATTGGTTATCGTGGACAAACCTGTTAACCAGCACGTCTACCTCAATATTCTGGACAATTGTACCTTATGAACTGTGTGGCAATACTATGGAATGAAGCCTTTGTGTTACCAGCAGATAATGCACCGAGTCATAAAGAAAAAACTGTTACGGCGTGGTTTGACGATAATTCCCTATCGTATGTGAATTGAATAGCATAGAGCCCGGATCTTAATCACACGGAGCACCTACGGCATGAAACAGAGAACCGCATAATAAGTTTTAAACCAAGGCCTACTACTAAGCAACAGTTAGCGGCAGCATGGAAGCGCATACCTATCGCTGTTATGTGCAGAATGGAAGCGCATACCTATCGCTGTGTTTTAAAACCTTGTCGAAAACATGTCTCGAAGGGTCAGCGCATGCATTAAGGCCAGAAGTGGACTGACACCGTATTAATGTGTGTCAATAAATGCTGTGTTGTATTACTCTTCTAGGTGTTGACTTTTGTCAATATAGTGCATTTACGAAGCACGTTGGCGGAAGAACGGCTTAGTGATATTTCTTTAAAATGTGGAATTAAGTTCAGTATTCTGGAAGTTAGCAGTTTTACAGGCTGCACTTTAGTCTCATCATTAACAAACGAGAGCTGACCAGGTCTGCCCGGGCTATAGCCTAGCGGTGAATATTTGAGCGGGCGAATTTTCTCACTGATCTGTGCAATTATACGACCACAAAAATTTGGTAAAAATTAAACATTAATTATTATTTTGCAGTACTACATTCATACCCAAAAAATTGAGAGAGAAGTCCTGTGGTATGCAGTTTGAGATTTCCTGCTCTTTATTTGAAAAATGCTGAGGCTTGTCACCTCAGCCGAACGCCCGTGTTTCTTTTTCTTTCCATTGCTAACAAGATTCCAGTACTGTGAGTGGACGAGGGCGGGCCGAACAGAAGAAGCGTAGGCAGGAATCTTTTCTGTGGGGTTAGGGGGGGGGGGCAAAGATACAAATTCAGGTTTGGACATATTAAGATGTAACCTCCGTCATGATTACGTTCGTTTCAAAATTTCATAAAAGATAATAAGCATTAATAAATATAAAGGCGCTTTTTAAAGATTTTAGGAAAATAAAATACGAAAGTTTGATTTTTACATCATCTGAAAATTTCTAACAGAATACAACCTTATGTCCTGTATTCTGTACTTACGATTGAATGATGAACACAGGGTAGAGAATATGAGAAATGACCTATGTGGGATGAAATTATGTGCAAAACTGTTGGACATACTTTAGATAACTGTACGGGATTTCAACCGAACACACTCCGTTATTCACCAGGGTCCAGCATTACCAGCTACGGTACAGCAACTTACCACCGGTGTAGTGGAATACCTCAGTAATATGATTTTTTTACTTGCCTTGATCTAAAATAACGTAAAATGTTTTTTTTAATATAGTGTTCCTATGGTAAACATTCTACGATACAAAATGTTTAGAAACCACATATTCTAAAACATGCCTATTTTCTTCGGTGTCAACTAAAACAGTGATTCTCAACAACTGGGGCACGAAAGACGTAATGGCAGAATGAAGTGGTTTTTCTGAAAGTGTATTGCTTGCTCCTAGATAGCTGTTTCAATGCTTACCGATTTTTTGTTTCTGTAAAAAAGTGAAAATGGTTATTCGATACAGAAAGAACTTATTTATTTTTGTTGTACTTTGGTTTTATGAACTTTTTGGCAATTTGGCTTTCCGATTACCCGCCGTTCTTCGCGTTACGAACTCAAAACATGGGGAGATTGTGAAATTTATTCAATGCCTAACCAAAGGCGCTTTACGTTTTCCAATTGGATAAATAGACAATCAAACTTATCGTTCAACAACGAATTGTATTATATTTTTCAGATATTTAACTGAAAAGTCCCATTTATTCATTTAATAACATTGAAAACACTGGTTGATTTTGGAAACGTAACGTAGCGATTGATTTGCACAAATAACTTTTATGTGCGAAACATGCATTTATGAGAAAAAGGAGCTACGATCAAAAACTACAGTGGAAATGAAAATTCTCTGTTCAGCCAGCATTTAAACCAGCACTTACCTTTATCTGACCCTATTCGAAAAACAACCGTGTAGATCATTTTAAAGATGAATTATCAAAGCAACTCCCAACTTTGAAAATAAACCTACTTGTGTGTCAAGAATTAAATGATGAAGATTTACTCACAGGTTTATGCAGAGGGTAAATGATTGTCTCTAATCAAGTATTTTAAATTTTGACAATCAACATATTACTGGAAAAGTAAGTGAATTGCAACATAGGTGGAAACATTCTTCTAGCATTTCCTTTTTTTTTTTTTTTTTTTTGAGAAACATCTTACGAATCCAAATTGGCCTTCTTAGGCGAAATTATTGATACACTAAAACATCAGTAGCATGTGCAATTTTTTTTATTAAAGGTTAGAATCATATAAATATCTGTTACCTTACGCAGTAGGCAATTTGGAATCCATGTTGTTTACGAATATGGTAACACGATTAGTGTGTGGCACTTATATTTAACGCTATTATGATTTTAATTGGAACCTATATTTGTAAGAGGCGGTCGGCTGTAATTCGCCCCATACTACACGCAGATTTAGACGCAGCCCTGCGTCAAAACGTACGGCTCAAAATAGAGAGATCCTTGTTTTACACTTTCGCAGTGCAGAAGCTTCGTCTTTTTAAATCGACACCAAAGACATCTTTTTCACAAATTTTTAATAATCTTGTACGAAGAGGACATAGAAGTATATTTTGGGATCAACTAAGCTTTTACGAATAACGTTTTAGATTCCTCGTTGTAAAGAAGCCCAGCTTAGCCATTGCTTTTAATCCAGTATTGGACAATTAAGCAGCACACATTCACATAAACGTCATGGGTAATTTGTGTAACGTACTTACAGACGAAGCACATAGAGCAATACGTTAAGACCACGACATCATTCATCTCTCACAGTTGAACAGTATTTAACCTTTGTGAGAACTAAGCCTACATTTTCTTAAATTTCTTTTGTAGAACAAAATGACGAACTGACACTGATGCGTACTTTGCACCACTACCTAACAAAACTGACTTGATACTTATTTTCGGTAAGTCAGTAGGATTACTCTAATATCTCAGTGAAGTAAATTAAGTGAATACAACGAGAAAGAAGAAACATTAGCCAATTAGCACTTTTTCTTAAGAATAGATTCCAACGCAAACGTAGAAATATTAGGACGACTTTGGTAGCCTAATATTGATACTTCTCAATAAAGTAAACTAGTACTCAATGGTGAACATTTCCTAACTCTAATTATCTCAGTGAAGTAAACTAAATAAATACCAGGAGAAAGAAGAACCAGGAGCCAATTAGGACTTTTTCTTAAGAATAGACCCCAACGCCAACGTAGAATTATTAGGATGACTTTCGCGCCTAATAATTGTTTTCATTCACTCTATGAAAACTCTGGGGTTATGCGCTACATGAAATAACATGGAAGTCTTCGTCATAGGCTTCATCTTTTATTTCATAATCAACAGAAGCAATTTATTAATGCATCTAATGGCAACAGCACTGAGCCATGAGGTACAGCTTAAGTATATGCTGATCAATGATGTAATTTTCGTATGAAAAATTATTTTTTCAATCTCATACCTTTGCATTTACAAGAACAAAAATAACAATCATTATTATGATTTCTGTATTCTTTCCTGATCATTTGAACCCAAAAACGGAAATACAATTTTGGAAAATGTTTGAGTGCTTCTACGAAAATAGAGCACTCCTTATGGGGAAATTACGACTAATCGTGATCCCCAAGTGTATACCAAAACTCCGCAATACACATTTTACATACAGTCTGAAATGCTACAGTTTCGACTTTTGAGTACAATGTCCTCCCATAAATAACGAACGTTATCTAGTGAGTTATGACATCCCTTTCCTACCGTTTAGTTATCTATGGCAAAGGTAGAAACACAAAATCATATAATACTTCACCACTAATAAAAGAAAGGAACAGTTTTTGTCATATAACTCTTACCCACAAGCATCCAACTGTAGTTGGACACAAGACACAGATAAGAAAGTGCGGTTCAAAAATTCTAAATCGTGGCAAACAAACTGGATTAAACCAGAATCTTGAATCACAGCACAGCAAACGCTGTCACATAACCAACGGTAAACTGATATGCCATGACTTGGATTCCGCCCGTTTCTACTAACGAACAGAGTTTATCACACATAGAATTACGAAAGTTCAAGAAATATGAGTGAGAGTGAGAAAAACAAAGTAGTGGGGTATGCAAAATAAACGTATTTAATTTGCATAACCGAAGGATTTAAACTATAACTGCGCGTTACGTTTTCTAAAGTCTAAGCAAAAATAGCAATTCAAAAATGAAGGATAGAATACCAAATAAGGATTCATTGTTGAAAACATATGGAACGATGATACCACGCTTTACGGTTCCTGTAAAGTGGAGTACAAAACACATATTATCTCGGAAATGGAGCTGTAGAATTGAAAAACTTTGCTACAAGCCACTGGCATCTTTTAGGTATGAACCTTACGCGTGTGCATCACTTGCTTTGAAACACATTTTTACGCACAGCTCAACCTAGAATGCGGGTTCATGAAATCACTAGCCTAACTAAAGGCAAAACAATACTGAAAACTACTCAAATAACACTTAAAATTGTTTATTCATTTTAGATGTAATGAAATTTACTGACAATGAACTGAAAAAAGTTTGAAATTTCTAATGTTGAAATATACTTGCATGTCGATATTAAAATATCCCAAATGCTTACCGTTTAACAGCCCCACAAATATGTACTCAAAATTTCTATCGAAAAACGGACTACAATTGATAAGATTCTAAATAAAATATGATATCGCCAAGCATAAGCCCCATCAGGAATTCCAATAATTAAATTCCTGTGACAACTGGCACATCATATGTATTAAGTTCATTCAATTTCAAGTGGGGAAATGTCCTCCATGAAAGGATTCACAAAGCTAAGCGAAGGGTTTACCGTCTGATGTGCAAATCCAGTGTTGCGTATTTTCAGTATGCCTCTCATTAGTCAGTGATGGTGAAAGCTTGTAGAGCGGGGCGCTGCGGCATCACGGATGTTAGTTTTTTGGATGATGTTTTCCATTTACTGGAGATTTGCGTACTCTCAATAGCTTTCACTTATTTTCAAACCAGGAAACCACAACTGAGCGACGACAGTTGTATTTCAGTCTTCCAAAAGTTGGCTTACCCATTTTGGCAATCCTTCGCTCGACACCGAGTCTTCATTTCACATCTTCGGAGTCGGCCATTTATTTTCCGTATTCTTCTCTTCAGTACTGACATCAGCTGCTTATTGTTGCAGAATAACTGGTGATACAATCTTAGATTGTCTCTTCAATGATATTTAAGTAGTTCAACTCCACCGTCAGAGCAATATGTTAGTCAACACAGTTTTCGTGGGAAGGTTATATCAGGGAACCAGGAAACCTCAATAGAGCGACGACGGTTGCTTTCCCATCTTTCAGTTTTTTGCTCCTCCACTCTTGCGTTCCTTTCCTTGGCTCCTAGTACGGATTTACCATGTTCACAAGTGGCCATGTATTGCTGACATACTTCACTTTAGTACTGCTACCATTTGATGGTTGTCGCATATTACCTAGATATACAGTCCCTGTGTTTCTTCGGTGGTATCTTGGCAGTTAAAAACCCCTGGTAAAGTGACATGTTGGAGGCATAACCGTTTACATGGGATTATTATCGTAATACAGCCACGTACTTGGTGCACAGGCATGTTGCTGATCTTTCCCACGAAACTGTTTCTTCCTCTATCTGAAATGCCTATATATTATACGTCAAGAAGAGCCCATACGTTAAATACACATACGTTAAAGGCGCATGCGTCCATAAGAGAATTCAAATCGTGATCCTAGGAGCACTTCTTGGTCAGATATAAGAATCCTGTTCATTTGCACTAGTACACCACACTGCCTCACTGTCCGCAAAGTATCTAAAACTCAAAATTTTCACATAACAAAAGTAAATATGAAACGGACATTCAATGTCTAAATTCCTAATGATAGTACTCAGAAATAACGCTACAGTAAGCTAGAAGGGTACCCAGCTAGAGGGAGTATCGTTTCGGTAAGTGGTATTCTAAGGTTAATAAAGAAACATCCACTTTGCGTGAGAATAAAGGTCCTCATCTTGGGGCGTCTCTATTAGACAAGGTGGGCTACCATCGATCTGGGGTGAAGGTGAGTATAATACTTGAGGTGAAAAAATAGAAATAATTTTTCGCAGCAATTGTTTTAATTGCCGTTAAATATTGGAACCCGAAAATGATTTTATTCCATTCAAAGCTTTACATTTTAATACAGCGCCGTTTCTTTTCTTTTGTTTGGCCTTTTAACGACCACATGAGCAACTTGATCTGCTATTAACAGTCTCCCGTTCCTAATTTAAGGCCACTGGTCCAAGAGAAAGAAACGAGCCAGTGCCATAAGAGAAAAACCAAATTCTTACCTCAGCGGGAATCTAATCCGGACAATCGGACGAATGATCATAAGCCAGCATTTAAACCACTGCGCCATCGGCGTTTACAAACGCAGTTCCGTTCTCATCGCCTTATCATTACTAAATCATCATCCTCCTAAATGGTGATACAAATATTGTGACACTAGTTCTGTCAAATTCCTGTACATACATTGGTAAAATAACTATCTCCCCTGCATTCTGAATTTTTGATACGGATAATGGCTTTTTCTGCAAAGGATACATCATTAAACCACCATTGTTTTTTCTGAACTTTTTAATTCCTCATCATTCTTTCAATGTCCTGCCACGTGTCCTTGACATACAAATAACAACAGAGCCGTCAATGTCTTGTTTTAATCAAGTCATTAAATTAAATAACAATAGACATTTTTTTTTCCTTTTCATAAAAACTCAATCTTTAAATTAGAAAAGGTTTGTTCATTCTATATGAGTTGGGTACAATCATATTTTGACAACGTATTTATTTCGTTGATTCATATACTATTCAGTAAAATATTTGCAAAATTTAAATGATTTAAATTATTCTTGACGATATTTTTAATAATATCGTTTCACTTGTAGTTTAAAAACATTAAACCTTTGAAAAGGTTCTTTTGAAATAATTGATACTTTCGGTTTTCCTCAATAAAAAGGTTCGGTCGTTTGATTCTTCCATTTTGGGCCGCGGGTTGCCTAGTGGTTAAGGTTCGTGACCAGACAGGTGCGAACGCTTGAACCACTGAATACCCACCGTGCGTTGGATGGGTACGTTAAGCCGCCGGACCATGGGTACTGCCCCCTGGTACTAAATAATGGCTTCTTCCTACCCCTTTTTACCTCGCTTCAGTGTCACTTTCCCATCGGGCACGCTAGCCCAAATCTCCTAGCTTCCTATTTCTAAGGGTTGTTCAAGACCTAGGGTCAGACAATCCCTTCCTAAAATCCGCTACATATGACCTGGTCTGATCTGATTCTTTCATTCTAAAAAAACGAGTTGCGTCACGGAATCGATTCTAAGTCGGTTCCTTTCGTCTGTTTTGGTCAGATTTCCCCGGTTAAGAGAACGATTTTTATGTAAAAAAAACGATTCTGAGTCCGATTCCTTCGTTCGTTGATAGCTTAGTTTCCAGTTTAGTAGCTGATTTTTAAGATTAAATTTATTTTTTATTCTGACGGAAAATATGTTCCTGGATTTTCTTGTAAGTTCATTTCGAAACGTTCATGTAATTTACAGCATTTTTACACTTGTGAGAAAACGTTTTCTGACCAGAACATGAACCTCAACTTGAAACCACGGTGGAAATTTTGATGTTTAATAAAAAGCAATTCTGACTGAGTCATTCAGGATATCGACTCTTTTGTGGAACCGATTTTATTCAGGAAAAATTTGTTAGCCAGTTAGTCAGTTTAACACTTTGCTTAATAATTCACGAACGGTACATCTGTAGTTCAGTGTTTAGTTATATTTTAGGTAGGAATGCGTGACGAGTCTTCGCAGGAAGAATTATATCTTTCCGTAAGTTAAAACTGCCCAAATTTGATGTTGGAAATAATAATATTAGCAACATTATACGAGAATGTAGCATAAGAAAAAATAAGGTCTTGTTTTTAACTTCTCTCAGAACTTCAAGCGTATTTTAACACTGTCAAAGGACGCATCATGATTTATTGTTTCTAGGAATTAGGTTCCCATATTTGTAATACGTAGTAAATAGGTGACGAACGAATTGACAGTCTAATGCCAAAAGTTATCGGGCCCATCACATTTATCACGGAATTATCCTTCTGATTAAAAGGAGGTCTAAAAAGTTTTAACAGCAATTTGGGAATTAACCCTTTAACCAGCTGGAACGAATTAACTCGGAGTTAACAAAATAAGCGGAAATCAGCTGGAACGAATATATTCGTTGTCTAAGAAGTTTGCCGAGCGCGATAGCAATGAGTAAACCTGCGCTTCAGAAAGCGTTGCTTTTACTTTACCTTTGAAACTCTAAGTGGTCGTTTGGTGGGTATGACTGTCATTTATATTTCCTATCTGATTGCATTTTCCGCTAAGAATGCTATTAAAAATGTGACGAACCTAAGAAAGAAGGGACAAGTTGTTTGAATAATTTGTTTATACCAATTGGCATGATGTCTGAGTCGAGGCGGGGGGAGAGGGAGTACTTCTTCCGAATCATTCCTTGCGTAATGGAACAGAGAATGAAGGGGCATAAGAGAATCAGAATACATACTGTAAGGGAGCACTCATTACCAGCGACATATTTATTTATCGCTATGTCTCAGTTAAAAGAGGGAAAGGAATTGTTTTGCCACAGCTTTCGTATAACCCGGTCACTATGAGAACTTTTCTGTTTGAGGAGCGGAAGAAAATTTGGCTAACTTTTAGTCCAGCTACATCAGCCGCTGAAAGTGTGAAATCACCAGATGCATCTCTGACATGATCATGCGCCATGATCTCCAGCCTACTGCGTCAATACGTGCCGGACTGTAACTCCATCCTCATAATGCATCCCGATGGATCCACGAAGGTTTCCATAGGAATACGAGTAGGTGTTTTTCAACAAGGCTTGTCGAACATAAAGAAAATTTGAAATACGGCAGGCTCACGAATGCAATGTCAGGAGAGGCATTAAATACCGTAGCAACCCCACCCTGGTGCGACATCAGCCACCACAAGAAAAAATTTAGTAAGGGAGATCATAGAGATTTTCTCTCTTACAAAGTGGCATGTAACGATTTTAAATCGATATAAAAAATAAAGATGCAACCTCACCCTTGTGCGATGTCAAGAGTAGTTACCCTTACACCACAGCAAGATAAAACTTTGTAAGGGAGAGCACAGAGATTCTTACTCACAGAAAGGCAGGAAGTTACTTTGGATCGATAAAAAAATAATGAAGCAATCCCACTCTGATGACACATTAAGAAAGAGTATTGCCCCATTCAACCACCACATGATAAATTTTAGTAAGGGAGACTTTAGAAATTCCTTATTACAGACAAGAATGCAAGATAGTGGCATCGATCACGGCTACATTTAAACATAGTGTAACTACTAACTATGTCTGATGTACAACGTGAGATATCAATTTAATGTAATCTCGCGTGACCATTGTTTATTTTATTTAAACATTTTTATTTTACATATGATTTCCAGTTTTTAGTCTATGTTATTCTCGTGCCTAGAAAGAGTAGACCGTTGTGGGTGAAAGCTCTGCAGATCTTGTGTAATAACCGGATTATATTTATTACCCTTGCACTTAATTTTTTCTAGTTAATTCTAGAATGTCACCAGCATTTCATGGACTGGACACGTTCCCTGCAAGTTCTAATACTGCATGTCTAAATCTTTCATATCAGGTCAGCTACTATTAGACATACCAAGAAGACCACTAAAATACGTTTCATTTGAATTATAATTTTGGGAGGATATTAAAACGTTAAAAAGTTCGTAAGATGCACATTTCCCTTATGGTGCATTTCCTTTTGAACATGGATGGCGAGCAATGCGGTGCCTCCTTAAATCAGTACTTAAATAATGCTCCTGGGGAAGAATACAAAAACAACATTTTAGCAGAAACGTGCCAAAACCAGTGAAAATAATTCACAAGAGGAGAAAAGAATCAAGTATTTCTAAATATACATTTTTCTATTGATAATATTCCGCAACCATTTCCGTAAGATTTTACGGATTGATATAATAAAGCTTTATTTAGTAATTAATTTCCTTAATGTTTTTCTTTACAGTGCAAAAAAAAATGATTGATTCAGGATAGTAATCTCTCTTTCATAAGTTATATGACATAAAAAAAGCATATTTGCATAATTAAAGAAAATGTATTTCGTTTTAGAGATGGGCCACACGTGTGCAAAAAACAGGAATTACAATTATATTAATACAGAGCGAATATAACACATTTGTAATATTGTTTATAAAGTATGAGTATTATTTTCCAGAAACTAAGCAAAATCTGGTGAACCTACGTAAAACACATGATATGAAGGCAGACGGCAAAACATAAACTACATCAAACTAAACAGGACACTGTTAAAAGATATATAAATATGTTAAACACTGACTTTGGAAATAAGTAGTACCGATCACTAAGGAATGCGTGGAATCATTAGATATAAGATTCTTAGGAAGAATCACTCTACAGGCAGGTGTTTAATAATATTAGATTCGTTCGGGAGCATGTCTGCATTTTAACAGCAAACGTACCAGAGATCCTTATAAAATTAGCATATGCACTGAGTGGCCACTTTATTATGACTACCCCCTCAGTACTTCGTTGTGCCACCTTTTCCCTTTAATACTGCGTCGATTCTTCGTGGCATGGATTCCACGAGATATTGATAGGTGGTTTGTGGAATCTGAGACCATGCTTGATGAATAAGCTTTTTCCAGGAGTGTGAGATTGCAGGGTTGTGGATCCAGCTGTCGGATGGCTTGCTCAACTTTATTCCACAAATTCTCAATGGGTTTGAGATCTGGTGATTGTGGGGCCACCTAAGCAAAGTAATCCCACCGGCATGTTCCTGAAACCAATCCTGTACAATATGAGCACTATGGCAGGACGCATTTTCTTGTTGAATGTAGCCATCGCCATTGGGATAAACCATCCACATGACAGGATGCACTTGGTCCGCAGCGATGTTTACATATGATGTGCCAGTCAGACGTGGATATAGACGAATTAAAGGGCCCAAATCATTCTAGGAAAACATTTCCCAAATCATAACGTTGCCTTTACCAGCTTGAAGGATTGTAGCAATACATTTGGGGTCCATGTTTTCGTGCTGTTTCCTCCAAATTCTCACTCGGCCATCGGCATGGTGCAACTGAAAACGGGATTCATCGGACCACATAATTTGTTTCCAATTATCGACTGTCCAATCCTTGTGCTCCTTTGCGAACTGGAGACGTTTTGTCTTTTTAACTGCAGACAGCAAAGCTGTTCGAACAGGCCTTCGGCTGCCATATCCCATCAGATGCAGTATATGGCAAACAGTGCGTGCAGAGATCATTTGAGCTCATCCTTGATTAAGATGGTTTGCAATTTGATGCACTGTTGCCCTTCTGTTGTCTGTTGACAGTCTGGACACCCTCCGTTCCTCCCGATCAGTCACTAGTCGATGACGACCACACGTTGCACGTGGAGAATTAGTTTTTTGGCTGACAGTCCAGTCTTTAAACACTTTAACAACAGCTGCTCTGGAACATTTCATGAATGCGGCCGTTTTGGTGACCCTCGATCCATTGCTCCGAGCTCCTACAATCACCCCACGCTGAAAGTCCGTCAAATCTCATTTTTTACCCATCTCGTCACCCAACAATCACTGCTACTACTGTCGCAAGCACTAATCTTTCCCCTTTTTATACTAGCCTCGCCTTCTCGTGGTAACAGCGTGAAGCCATAGCTGATTTGCTTAACACTGTCAGGTGGTCATAATAAAGTGACCACTCAGTGTGTACCGTCGTATCAGAATAATGTGGCCACTTAACAAGTACTGGAAATAACCAACCTTGGCCCGGATGAGAGCAGCGAGACTGCGTGGCATGAGCGCAATGAAGCTTTGGAAGACTTCCCGAGCGCACGTGCCAATTTGGATTGATTACAGCAGATCACGAGGTCCCGGATATGGAGTGGTTTTGGATCGGCACCTCGAACCTGTTCATCCAAATAGTCCCACACGTTCTCTATGGAACTGAAGTCGGAGATTTCTTTGGCAAGGGGAGAACGGAGACATCGCCGCGGTTTTCTCGGAACCAGTTATGCACATCCTTAGTGAAGTGGCACGGCGCATTGTCCTCTTGGTAGACGCCATCACCACCAGAATAAACGTCCAACATGAAGGCATGCATGGGCTTAGCAAGGATGGACACGAAGACATTGGCGTTCAGGGACGCATCCAGTTGCAGCCCAGATGCCGCAGTGTGCTGAGCGATGGCTTCTGATAATTCGTCCGAAAGGGATCCGAGTTTAAATCCCGCTGAGGCATGGACTTTGTGTTTGCGTTAAGGCACTGGTTCTCTCCCTTTCCAGGAACCAGTGGCCCTAAACTAGGGACGGGCGACTGCTTATAGCCCATTGAGTTGCTCACGGTGGTCTCTAAATCTCCGATCAAAAAATAAACAATCGGGAATAAATGACGGCATTTGTGAGAAATTGCGATGTATTTTTCTGATTTGTTATTATTAATAAATTATTTATGATTTTATTGTTTCCATTTCTGCACAAGTGGAAATAATAGAATGATATATCAGTCTATGGAAGGATTCCTTTCTTTCTCAACATCTGAAAGTAATGCATGGGAATGTGTTAGAACAAGTTTCGGTTGACGGAAACCATTTATATACAGTGTGGCAGGGACTGATCGTTAATGGAAGTTTCTAGTTTCAAACTGGTGAAAGAAAAGCACATTGTGCGAATGCTGTCAAATTTTTGATTAGTGGAGCATGAGGAACAATCGCTACACTGACACCACAATCTCGAAACCTCAGTATTAGTAAACACTTTGTAGGTTTGAGAGGTCAGATCAAACTTTTCATTTCCAGCATGACTGCCAAAATTGGAACACATTTTGCAGGGAGAATGGTCTCAAATTGCATTAGTGTAGGGTCATAACTGTCTCTGGCTATCCCTAGATATCTCTTGAAAATGATGTATAAACTCTGGAGTGAACTTTACTCGTATGATACTGAAGAAAACATTCTCGTTCCGAGAAATTCGCGTACAATGACTTTGTTTTGAAATTGGCATATTTTTGTAATGTCTTTGAAACACTCAATTAATCATATGTCTCCCTGCAAGATACTAAGCACGTTGTGCAAATCTGTGGCAAAACTTTAGCCTTTAGTGAGAAATTACTATTATAGAAGAAAACTTTCGATGATAAAGATGAAAATGACTGATTTTATGCCATGCACATGTGTTTGGAACACAATGACTTGATGTTGGGTTTCCATTTCTAACGCCAAAAAAAACCAAAAAAACAATAACTTTCTCACGGGATTGCCAGTTCTAATGACGGAAATGTTTGATGAAGGCAAAAAAATGTTCCTATGCAATTGTGAATCCCGTATATAAACATTTTTTTCCATAAATTTAATAAAGGAAAAAAATGTTTATATAGGAAGAAATATCGCAATCATTTGCATTTGAAAGCACTCATGAAGTTTTGCTAAATATATGCAGGTATATATGTTGCTGTTTTGTTTCGATTGCATGGGTTTTTCTTCAATTGGTACAGTTATTCTGTAATATTTATACATTTCTGACGATTTATTGCGATACCACAACCAGAATAATGTGTCTGATTTTCTTTGTTAACGCATGTAGGTCTAGGACATATGTTCTTATAATTTTTAGTACGTCTTTTGTGAAAAACGATCGTGCTTATGTTACCAGTTTGTCCGTCCGTCTGTACCCACGATATCTCTGCAACTATTGGTCCAATTTGAATTTTTTTTTTGCATTGGGAAGTTTGAAATATGCGAATGATGATCCTTTATTTAATTTTTTTACGACGTACAATTTCGCCGCTAGAGGGCGTAAACGCAGATGAGGTCGAATTGAAACAAACCTTTTAGAAACATTTTCTTCTTAAAGTAGTGCATGGTTTCTACGCAAGGGGGCGTAGATATATAACCCGGTTACTATTCTAAATCTACAATTTGAAAAATTATTTCTGCACTAGATACAGCTCCTGATGGGAAATCCTTTTCACGCAATTTCAAATTTTTGTAAAAAATGGTTTGGCCACCAGGTGACGTAAGTCTTAATTTCCGCCTTTCATGCATTTGCAGCAAAATATGAGCTTCTAAAATCTCGATTGCAAAAAATGTCGTTTGTTGACCGATACTACTTATGTCGACAAACCTTTTAGGAACATTTTCTTCCTGAAATATTGCATAGTTTCTACGCCAGTGGGCGTAGATGTGTATCTTACTTTTGTGAAAATCTCTACTTCTAGGAGTCCGATTTGAAGAATTCCTTCTTTGTTGGATAGTGTTTCCGATGCAAAATGTTTCTCCTTTAAATTCAAAATTCTCAAGTAAATCATAGACTTTCCGCTTAGGGGCACAAAAGTAAATTGCGTTTCCTGCGTTATTTCTGCTTCTAAAACTCCGATTTGAAAAATTCTTCCTGTATCGCATACAAGACCTGTTGGAAAATATTTTTCACATAATTTCTAATGTTTGGTAAAGAATGGTTTGGCCACCAGGGGCGTAAACGTTAATTTCTGCTTCTGATGTATTTGTAGCAAAATCTGGGCTCCTGAAAATCTACTATTTTTTTTTTTTCTTGGACCGATAGTGTTCATTTGGAA
Organism: Macrothele yani; assembly: GCA_039090855.1. NCBI lineage: Eukaryota > Metazoa > Arthropoda > Arachnida > Araneae > Macrothelidae > Macrothele > Macrothele yani. The sequence goes on along the minus strand of CM077034.1, from coordinate 209,928,592 downwards.
AAACCTTTTGAGAAAACTTTCTTCATAAAATAATGCATGGTTTTTCCACCAGGGGACGTAAAGTCACATCTTATTTTTGTCGATACCTCTGTTTCTACGAGTCCGCTTTGAAAAATTATTTCGGTGTTGGTGAGCGTTTCCGGTGCGAAATGTTTCTCATATAAATTCATGTTTTTCTTAACACACAAGTCTGCAGCTAGAGGGCGTAACCAAACGTTTTCGTTTACAGCAATATCTGAGGGATTAAAAACCCGATTAAAAAACTTCTTTCTCGGGTCAGATACTATTGTTTTCCATACCGGTTCCATTGACTTTGGATAGCTTTGATAAATTTAATTTGCGTCAGAACGGATTCAAAAGACGTGCTTATTACACCCGAAAATTCGGTGTCATCTTTCTTCTTTTATTCTGTTTGCCAAAACTGTACATTTCATATTTTCAACGTCTTGATATCATTTAGTACTTATTTGTTTACAAATTTAAAACACATTCATTCCCTGATGCATCTAATGGGAATTTAAAATTATACAATACTGTAAATATAACGTTCAGTACCTTTTTTATATATAGAAATTGATAAAATTAATTGGGATTTGTTTTCTTATCTGCTAATCGTTATATCACTGTCATATGTTTGCCTTTAGTTAGGCATACTAATTTAAGACCATAAATAACAGTTCTATTTTGAGCACTCTCCATGTGCTCGGAAAGAAAGTAAAAGGCCAAAAGCTCACCTTCAAATCAATTCATTATATTTTACTTTCAGTCGCAGTTCAATAAATATTCACACATTTTCAGGTAATAAACTAAAATATTGAAAGAATATTATCGATTAATACTGCTGTTCTGTAACTCTGTGCACGTTTTTCTGCAGCGGTTGACCTTCTGAAGGTCGCTGTGTCAGGATTGGATATTACGTTATGTCTTAGCTCAACAGACGCCATGTTCAGCCTTCGCCCCCATTCCGGGAAACAGATGGATTTCTGAACATGTCGTCTGTTGAGCTAAGACATAACATAATATCAAATCGAGACACAGTGACCTCCAAAAGGTGAACTCCTTGAGCAAAACGTGCATAGAGTTGCAGAACAGCATTATTTACCGATAATGTTAATTCAGAAATTACAGATCACGCAAAAAAATATACAGGACTATAATTTATAGTCTGCAGTAGCTTTGTAATCTCAAAATATGGTTTTAAATAAAGTATTTCACCTCTAACTAAAATTACAAAATTCGATCAAATTGACCTATATTTAATTTCATTAGCTGACAGCTTTATCTGAGGCAAAAATGAGCTGAATGTTATATAAAACACGCTTAAAGTAATACGGCTCATAGATATAGGGATTTAGAAATTTATATATTGGCGTAGACAAGATAACAAACGAAAAACGAGTCTCACTCTCCCTCTCTCTGTGTCTGTCTCCAAAATTAACGAAAATAATATCCCTTAATCAGAAGAAGGTGCTTTTGGTATAATTTCTATTCTCATGACATGTCAAATAGGAGACCATATGTTTGTAAACAAAGAATGAGAAATTGGTTTTGTGTTGTATAACGGTGAATCCAAAGAAAGCCCACGGAATCGTCAAGCGTTCAAATCATAACATAAAGGACAAAAACGGATTTCAAAGAACATAATGCGATGTATTATATTTTGGGAATAAAATGTCATAATACGAGTAGCTTTCCTGAGCAACCTATAAAAAAATTTACTTGGAACTTATCTGCGTCATAGAACCGTTTTATTTTTGACATGATTGAATTACGTTAGTACGAAATGTAACTTTGCTTGTTTCTCAACAGTCAGAACGCCGTTCTAGGAAATGTGTTTGCAAAAAAAGCCAGAGAAAAGAAACCTTTAATAAGTGCAGATATCTAGTCTTTTTTCCCACGGATAAGCTAATGATGTATACTCCAAAGAAAAGAAGTTACTGCTTAATCATGAAAGGATGTCCGGACAAAAATTCCGTAATACAACTCGATCCAACGATGTGATACTTGTCCCAGCGAAATAGTTTCAGCCATAATGGAAAGAAAGTATTACTGTAACTCCCTGGGAGCATTTCATTTACAGATGAAGTGTCTTTACCACCCAAATATCGAGACCCATTAAACCATTATTTGTTTTCAGTCGATAGCAGTTATCGGAGTGGCCAAAAATGAAAGGATCAAATTTAAGTATTTAAACTTCGTAAGAGAATTGCTTGAAAACCACCTCACTGAGAAAATTTTCCAAATCGTCGCATTTTTTGAACTGTAGTAAAACCTCTTCTTACATAAAACTAAACAAGTTAGTAAAATCATTTAATGCACTGCTTATGTAACCCTTTCAACATACCAGAAATAATTACTGAAGTTATTATTTAAGTTATGAGGATAATGGCTGTGGAATAAATATCGCTCCTGTGTCCTGACCTTTGAACACATTTCCATGATAATTAAAATAATTGGTTCAGTATACCTCCGGAACAACATACTAAAGTTTTGTCCCAAAAGAAGCATTTTTAGTAAAGTTATGGGGAGAATGGTTGTGGAATAAATTTCACGCCTGTGTCCTGACCTTTGACCACATTTCGATGATGTTCAACAGGACCGGTTCCGTAAGCCTTCGGAAAAACATGATAAAGTTTTGGCCCAATCGAACGATTGTTACGTAAGTTACGACACATAAATGCAATGGAATGGATCCCGCTCCTATGTCCTGACCTTTGTCCCCATTTCTTCAATTTTCAACAGAGTTCGTCCCCAGATGGTCCTTTACCACATACTAAAATTTCATCCAAATCGAATCATTTTCACGCGAGTTATCGTGCGGACGGGCAGACGGATAAGCAGACAGACAAAACTGGAGTATATACGCTTCTTCAACCTACAGTTGGAAAGCGTAAAAAAGAAGAATGGCCTCTTAAAAGCATATAAGAAATGATTAATTTCACCATCTTCACACTACGATGCTATTTAAAATAAGAATTAAGTGTGGCAAAAGACTGACACACATCATAAAAGCCAACGATTTATACAGAGCACGAGGGGTTTCAGGAACTGCCTGCCTTCTTTATACAGAAATGCAAATAAACTTCCGTAAGACAGTTTAGAGTTTAACAGCTCAGAGCAGGTCAGGTGATCATTGGGGGATGCTTTCGAGTAAAGTTTCTGATGTCACATGAAATGCTGAAGAAAGGTTTTTCACAAATGTATGTAACAAAAATAAGATTTTTGGCGACAAACAGGATATTTACACGTAATTTAATGTTACATGTTCAACAGCTAGACAGAAGATACTGCTATCTTTTCTTGCTTTTATAAGCTTGTTAATTGCGCATCAAGGAAACTAACATTTCCCATCATGTCCTCGGTCATTCAAAAGACGATAGAGGAACAGAAGTGGGAAATTATGAACTGCTGAAGTGAAGTGGAAAAAAATTGCTCTGCGTAGATTCCTTAACAACCGGCCGCTGTGTGAATATTTATCTTTGGGGTAGGGCAGAAAATCTGGGGCTTTATTTGTTTCAGTTACATCCTCCGCTTAAGGAGTTATGTGATCAAAAGTTTCATTTACTTAGGAATAACGCTCTATAGAGAATATCTGCATTTGTCCATATTTCCCAGCAGCTTTGTGATCTTGCCTACTGTTCAACAGTTCCGGTTAAATCCTGTACGTGGCTACTTTAATTTGATTCCTAGTAGATGCGCACAAACTACCTGACAGTATCAAAGCAATTAGTTAAAACAACCCTGTTTTCGACTTTTGCGATATCATTAGCTCCGTCTGAAGAAGGTTCCTTCGTTTTAGAGGGTTATTGGTTTTATAAATTTTACACAGATATTCATGCATATTCGTTTATATTAGCACTCAAAGTCCTGTTTGTAAGTATCTCTAAGTGAAACCGCAGAAAACGATAATGTACTCCGTCAGAAGAGACCCTTTCGTGAAGAAGTAAATGGTATGTAATTTAAAGAAAACATATTTAATTTAGAAGTCGACATGAATCATAATATTCCTGAGGGCATTTCCTCAACGATATATTCTTTCTCTTTAAAGATGATATACATATTCCAATTTATTTTCGAAAAAGGAATTAGTTGCATACCTTACAAACGTTGTAATATGCATACATTTTAGCAGTTTGAGCGAGAATTATGGAAATACGGATGAATAGTAATAGGTAAAAAATGATGTGTTTTGTAAAGTTAGCTCGATTGTCTAATGATTTAAAATTTGGGAACTGGGTAAAGCTGGGAACATTACAATTCAAAGATAGGCGACAATTGAAACGATTTATTAATAAATAAGGCTAAATACATATATTTCATTGCTTAGAATCTTCGTAAACCGCGGAAAAATTGTTAAATTGTGTGACATAAAGAACGATTACTGTTAGTAAGAAGTTCAAAGAATTCTGTGAAAGATGCAAAAACAAAGCCAAAGGTTGTAATTACCTGGCACTGGGGCTTCAGATCTCAGTCCTGCCGTTCGCCATTCCCTACGGGTTACTAACATCTGCTTCTTCCGTAACTTCGGTTGATTGCGTTACATAATTTTTGGCTCAAGTATCACGGCATGAGCAATTCTGATCTTTTGAGAAGAAGCTCAGATGGAACTTTCAAAACGTAGAACTTGCTGGTTCGATGCTCGTATTCAGTGTCCCATACCAGATTTCATTCTAGGAGAGCAAACTTTTTTCCGTCTCGTTTCTCCAATAAAACCTTTTACAACTTACTTCACCATCAGTTAATGACGAAGGTGCCGGAAGCTCACATGCCTTATAATAATACACTGGCGGAAAGTGAAAAAGAACACCAAGAAGGAGGCGTCTGATACCAACGAAATTTATACAACATAATAACGGAATACAGAGGATAACGTCATCAAAACGTTGTGGCAAAATACGGCTGTATTTGCTGGTAAACTGAAAAATAATATTTCCATGTAATATGGTTAGTACGAGGTTGAACCGCCATGAACTGCGTCACACTGTGCAATTCTGGCATATAGTCTGTCGTACAGATGTTGGACGTAAGTTCGGGGTATGGAGTTCCAAACATCCTTAACCAGGACGCGTAAATCGGGGATGGTCGTGCCTGGCCGTGGAGACCGGATCAGTCGTTGTCCCACAAAATCCCACACTGCTCAATGGGAGACAAATCCGGTGAACGTGCAGGCCATGGAAGTTGTCTCACACCCTAAAGTGCATGTTGCGTTGCACGTGCCGTGTGTGGGCGTGCGTTAGCTTGCTGGAAAACACCACGATGGACCGACCTTACAAATGGCACAACAACGGGCTGAATGATGTTGTTGATGTAGGACGTGCTGTTTAACGTACCCGGTACAAACACTAGTTGTGTACGAGAGTGATAGCTGATCGCTCCGCACACCAAGAGACCAGGTGTAGGCCCTGTGTGCCGCTGAAGGATGCAAGATGGATAAATACGCCCCTCTGTGCGTCTGAGAACACGCATACGGCCATCGGAGGCTCCCAAGCACAATCTGCGTTCATCGCTGAACACGTCAGATCGCCACTGTATTCTCCAGTGCAGACGTTGGCGACACCACTACTGCCGTTCCTGACGGTGTGCTGGAATAAGAGGTACACATTCCAGAAACACACGTGCTCGTAGTCCTGCATCTAGTAGACGGTTGCGGATTTTTCGCACAGTCACCTCAGGTGGAACGGCAGCTCGGATTTGCGTCGCAGTGGATATTCTGCTTGACAACTTCGCTCTTCTTATGCGTCGATCGGTCCGCTCATCAGTCCGTCTGTGACTCCCGGTTCCACGTCTTCTCGAGTAGGAATTGTTTTCGGACCATCTACGCCACCATCGTACCAACACCGATACTTCCAGTCCAATTCGCTCCGCTATACGACAATACGACCACCCAGGCTCGCGGAATCCGACTAGGCGACCTCGCTTAAAGTCCGATAAGTGCTGAAATCGTAAACGTCTTCCTTGTCCAGGCATTGCAGCTTCTTCAGGGTCTTCGCACGTGTCTGTACGTCCACGACTGATTTCATTCACTTTTCCGTACTCCTTAAATACCACCGACGATAATTTGCATATTATGCCGTGTTGTGCGTAAGCGCTCACCGGTTGGTCCCGAAATTAACATCAAACCTACGTAAACTCGACGCAATTAACATATGTAAATTTCATGATCGTCCGTCAATTCCTTCTTGTTGTTCTTTTTTCAATTTCCGGCAGTGTATATTGGTTTATATATGCCTTATGTGTTTATGTACTTTTATTTTTATTTAACTAAGGCAGGTTTATTTTGTTAAAGTTTCATGAGGCTTGTTTCACGTGTAGTTCTATGTGATGGCTTTTGTTTCCCATATTTTCTGTCATTAAATGTTTTTTTTTGAAAGGGTGTTTGCAGTCTCGGATTCTATTTTTTTTTAATTTGATATTTTATTCTGCAGGTCTTCAATAATCACGGGACGGAGAAATCGGTCTCTGTCAGTGGTTTAAATGATGTGACGGATTTTTTCTTCATAATTTAGGTGAACATTTCCGAGCTTGTGCTGGACCGAGGCAGTACAGGAAGATTTAACACTTTTGTCTTGAAATGCAAAAATTTTTTTCGTCTCGCGAAATGAAGACTGACTGGTTAAATAATACGATAGCTAAGTTCACAAAATGCAATTATAAATCCCTTGTTCCACCGGATGGCTTGTTTCAATACAACTGAAACCGATATACCAGGCTGTACGCGTGACGAGGGTCGGGAATGAGACGGTACATTTCTTTAAAAGTTGAAACCTAATTCTGTTCCTTCTTCGTTCAGAACTGTGAGGAAAGCGTGGGTATTTTCTTTCACGAGAAATATTTACATAGACAGAGTTTATACCTAAACGAAGCCGAAACGAATTACAGCCAGTGTTCCTCGTTACCATGGAGATCATGAAATCGAAGTGCTTGTTTATATACTGTATAATATTTGAGTAACGAGGACTACTTTTTCTCTTTTTAAGTGGTAAAGCAGAGTTTAAATAACAATACACAGTAGTATCAGAATTATATGACCATCCCCGGAATCACAGTGAAAATATCCAGGCAGGTCAAGAGTGAACGTGACAGGATCGACCACACGGAGATAGACAGGCCAGGACAGATGAGCCACAGTGCGCCAAGTGTGCACAATAGGCAGAGGTAGTGATTTCACGGATGTACGAAAAGGAATAATCATCGGCTACCTCGCCAAGGGTGGAAGCACCGCAGAAACAGCAGACTTCGTGGATTGTTGGAAACAATGAAATCGTAAATCGTATTAATAATACATGTATATCAGAAATGTAAATCGCAATTTCTTACAAAAGCCGTCATGTATTTGGTAGTTATTTTCTGTTAACATGTAATTTAATTACACGGTCGTGTCAGAACAATATGACGACCCACTGAATCATAGTGTAACCGACTAGGCGCGTCACAGAGTGTACGTAACAAGGTCAGACATACAGTGATATAAGCAGCCAGCCAAGACAAATTGGCCACTGTACGTTAAGTAAGCATAATGGAAAGAGGTAGTTATTTGACGGATGTTTTGAAAGGAATGATCATCGGCATCCGCGCCATGGGTGGATGCATATCAAAAACAGCAGACAACGTGGTTGGTTCGTGAGGTGCTGTAGTGGTAGTGTACCAAGACTAGACCACTGGCTCACGGAGTGACTCCCGACGACATAACTGTGGAATAGGTCATCGACTGCAGAGACGAGAGTCGCCTCAGGCGACTAAAAAAGGGGAATCAAGGAGCAACAGTGCAACAACTGACCACGCAATTGAACGCTGGGGAGCCCAGGTGTGTGTGACCGCTGATAGAACAGCAAACCCTGTTACATGGTACTCATGGGTCTCCCGATTCGACGCTGCTTCCGTTTGCCCATGTTAATCCAGGTTAATCGGCAACGACTCCTGCAGGTGGAATGGAACTACCGGCATTAAACAGTGGGAAAGTGGAATAAGATGGCTTTCTCCGACGGATCGAGGTTTCTACTCCATAGAAACGAAGATTTGTGGATGACATGACGGCAGACACCCTAAAACCAACACACGGACACGCTTGTCGGTCAAGTACATGGCTGCGGTAGCAGTGCCCATGTCTGGGGAAGTTTTCTTGGTATGACCTGGGACCGCTGGTCATACCAGGAAAGCTTCCACAGGGTGGGTCACTGAACGCTAATGGCTTATGGTCATCCTGGCTAATCACATGCATCCCTTAATGTTGGACATTAACCCTGGTGATGATGGTGTCTACCAACAGGACAATGCACCGTGCCACGTCGCTAAGGGGTTCGTGACTGATTCCAGGAACACGATGTCTACGTTCTTCTTTGGCCCGCGAAACCGCCCTATCTCAATCCCATAGAGCACTTATGAGATTATTAGTATTGTGGGGTTTGACGTGTCGTCCAACAACGACTTCGTCTCCGCGACCTCCGGGCTCTGCGGCAGTCCGAATGGGCACTTGTGACTCGGGCAACCTTCCAGGGCCACATAGTGTCCATGCCATGCTGTCTTGCCCCTGTCATCCGTGCCAAGGATGGTTATTCCCATTATTAGGTAGGTGGTCATATCAATGTGATACGGCTGTGTATATTTCAAAAGGAAATGTATTTAAGATTTGTGAGGTATTTGACAAAACCAATACTTTTGTTTATCAAAAGAAGTTGAATTATATCCTTCTTAAAAAAAAGGAAACATAAACTTATAATTTTGGTTAAAAATGCTGAGCATTGAATCCATTACCGGTGCTTCTGGAAAAGAACATGTTCAATGTTACGGATTTAAGGTTTCTGTTTCATTATTAAGCAAAAAAATGAAGTGTACGAATTTCTGTCCTATTCTTCTTTGCCTCATATCGCAGTATTAGACGACTTTTAAGGAAGATCTTTTAATGTCCAGTAGTATCATTCTCCACAAACAAGACCAAATTCGTCTGACTATGTACAATACTCCAATCGGAAAGTTTTTGTAGCATTTAAATCATGCCTCTTGTCTTTCCGGTATTGAAAAGCCAAAACAGCTTTTCATTATAAAATAATTTCTCGAACAGTTGGATTTCCAATTTCAGCAGTGTGATCTTTTCGTATTTCAGAAATGGTTATTTTATTCGGGTTTTTTTCCATGAACTCCTGCTGTTTCGACTCAATGGAACAATATTCTGAATTTCTTGAGCATTGAAAGGCATTGTTGTTCCCTTCGGAAAGATGTATTTAACAAAATGTTCTCCTTTGACATTCCATGTTGATTTACCGAATTCTGTTTTGCAGTATGTTCAAAATAAATTCCCAGGAGCAACTGTGGAATTAAAAAGCAAGAATATTGAAAAACTGTAAAAATAAGAAATATCTCTTAAATTACATAAGAAATTCTTATTCAACCAATGGAACTATTAGAATAATCGACATATGCTACGAATTTCCTTTTTGTTTGGTTTTGATGGTTTCGTATTTAAAGCTTAAAGGTGGCTGCTGTTTTGTGTATAGAGGAAGAATGTACCTAGAAATTAACACCACCTGTAGATTATTATTTAAAAGTAAATATACATGCATAATAGCGAATACAACTTTCGTTTATTTTAAATTAGGCTTTTTCGACATTTGTTTTCCACATACCTGCGTTCACGCTTTGGTGTTTGGAACAGAGCATTTGTTGCCAGTCCATTTTCATCTGATGTTCCAAATATTTCGAACGTCGGCAACCGCATACATACCTTATGGGATGCAGACACAAGAGCTTATTTAATACCTGCAACTCAGAGCGTCGTTATTCACAAACTTATGTTTCAGGCCGCGGGTTGTAAACAAAATTATAATTTACCCTTACCTTTATGTCACTTTTTTGTGGTTTCAAATATTTAATAATTTTTTCTGTGATTAATCAACTACGCCTCTATCGTTTTAGAAGTGTTCCGTGCACTACACATTGGGATCTACGTAGTGGTGAATTAACGGTAAGGCCAATGGTAAATTATACGAAACTCCCTGGTTTGACCGTTACTGAAGAAAACAATTTCTGCGACGATTAAAAATGCAAACAAATGTTGTTTTGTTTGAGAAACGGTGATTAGAATCAAAGTGTGGAATCTCATGAATGTTTGATGGAAAGTTTACTGCTATTTACTATAAGTAAAATGCATTTTAGGAACAGCTGTTCTTTATGATTTCAGGTAGATGTAAGGTCTTTTTTGCAGAAATGTCTTTTAAGTTCTATTAACTGAGGAAAATTTTGCTTGGTTTAAAAAAGGCTACTGTTACGAGCTGCCTTAGAGTTCTACTAATCAATACAGTTTTTTCATGAGTAGCAAATTGTTAAATTTTCTTGAAGTCCGTTGCATCGTTGCACCAAGGTTATATTATTTACGCCAAACGTAACTAAGGCTCGGAAATAATTAAAACACCTCATAGCAGAATTATGAATTCCGAAACCAAAATCATTCTATTTCTCAAGATGTCAGCGTTTTCGGCTATGATGTGGTAAGTACCTGGCTCAGTTAGAAAAATAAAATGATCATTTGTTTAGATGTTTTTGGGCCCAATGCCAACGTCTCGTTGAAAAGCAGCTCCCGCAATTTTGATGCTTAATCAAAAGCCATGGTTAAGTTTAATTATGCTGCCTAAAAACCTTGGCCTTGTGGATGTTGCATTTACTTCAGTTTTTGAATATAAGTTTGAAACCTGTGCTTCTATTTGCTTACATAGCTGTTTATTGTTTTGATAACAAAGCCGCGAAAAAGCTCGTTTTAAATATTAATAATCACATGCATGCAAAAAACGTAAAGTAAATAATAATTTAATTACTCTTCGTACGTAACGGGGTTATATTTTTTGCATTCAGTATTAAAGGTTTTAACCGTAACTTTATTCCCATCCTAGGAGGCACACATGATGATTTCAAGCAGTTGTTATGAAACAAATGTTTATTTAAACAAACGCCTAAGACTCTTTTTTTCACAAGTTAGCAGTAAATCCAAATACATTTTGTTGTTAAGAATTTATCATTTTATGCGTTTGCAAACCAGCTGCTGAAGATAAAAAGAATGTGGTTTTCGAATGGACGTGAAAGTACTTCATATGGCATTTAAACTAACAAGTCTTGGAAATATTTACCACAAACAAAACGCTGGCAACTCGATAATCTGATGAAGGATATTCATATGAATTTGAATCTTTTATGAAGCACCGAAAATGCAGGTGGCCATCAGAACCAAAAATATCTACCTCAATATATGGATGCGTGAAACCTGGTATTTCCATGTCACTTGAAAAGTTTCAACAAATATTTTTCTGGTGTTATTTTTTCACAAATATTGCTTTTTTCTCAGGAAAATTGGGTGATACGAAATATTTTGTTTGCATGCTGTGGTGTTATTTTGAGACATTCTTCAATAAATTGACCTGCTGCAACCATAAGCGTTCGCCTTATGTCCTTCGCAAAACAATATTTTAACTCGAAAAAATAATATTTAATTCCGTGAAGTATACTAATTTCACTTTTCATGTAGGTTGGGGGAGGGGCTTCATATTTAATAAAAAACAGAAATGAGAAACGATGTTCTCTCAAAATATCAATTATGTCCATCTCTGTATCAATTTCCACATTTAGGTAAAAGCCGAAATTGTAATGGACAGCAAATCAGTTAAGTAGCCAACACGTGTTAATTTTAAAATCTTGGCTTCGTACTATGCATGATCTCTCTTTTACGTCACTTAATCACTGATTTTCTACTCACTGTTTCATTTCATGTAGTGCATCTGTAGTTTAATCTGTGTATTTTTTATTAAAGTATAATGTTAAGATTTGACTTGATGATCGCAATATTTTCACGATGACGGGATCGCACACATAAAGTGAAAAATATTATAGCATGTATAACAACAAAGTTTACGATTGATCTGGGATTTCCGCGGTGAAAAAAAATATTTCTTTCTTTTACAAATTTATATCTTCTAAAATTTTAGTTGTATTATTAAAATAAATGTTGTTTATTTTTCTAAATACAGATAATTGTGGCATATGATTCCATAATCTGTCAGTTACACACATCTTATTAATTCACTACTATGAAGTATGCAGTATATAAAACAAAAATGAAATAGATGTAAAAGATATTAAAAAAACATTTACTTCTTTAATTCTTGGCTCAATTGGTTCCAAGTACGGCCAACTTATATTGACCATGAACAATATTTCTTTTTAAAATCCTTTAAATTATATGGAAGCAAATTAATGTGGAGAAACTGTATACCAAGTATGTAAAGAATAACAAACCTCTACAAGTAAATCGATATTTTTGGCGCGGGAATGTGTTCCTACGACAATAAATCGGATTAATAGGTTTACTATTTATTATTACATTGACGCAACTCTTTACTGTCCGCAAGTATTGTCGCTTACACATGTAATACTGGCATTGAAAAGTTCTAAGCTTGTTCGAATCTGAATAGATCAAGTTTCATTGATCCTGAAAAGACTGCTGAATTGTTCACAATAAATGGAAGGAACTCCTTATTGAACGGCACTTGTTTCATTTAGGAATAAGGTACTGCTTCCGAAAACACCTGAGCCTGATGATTAAACTGCGCACTCAGAAGTACAAAATAATAAATGTGTAGCATTTAATAAATGTAATCCACAATAGAAACTACTTTAGCTCTATAAGTCTGCCTTCGTGAACATTTTAAGCATAACAATATTACGGGAAACTCGAAGCTTGATATCAGGCAGATTTAGGAAAGGTGTTAATTACTTACGTTACGATATTTTAGATTTCGCTAGTGGCATCACAGAGAAAAGAGTTATGTTGATAAATTCACGTGTGTACGGTTACCGGAGTTTGGTAAATTCGACTCCACTAACATGCGAAAAGGAAATTATTCCACCTTATAAAACCTATCTGTACATCAAAATACGTTCACGAGAACCTGACTGTTATCCGAATCTTTGCAATAAAGCACAATTAAGCTGGACGCTTCTCCACCTGATATTCTCAGTCATAATGCATGTGGCCTTGGTAGGTCACTTGGGAGGTTTCAAGGTATAGAAGAATAAAGAACATTTTGTCTTGCGGTAGATATTATGCTGTGCGAGTCTATGATTTCACGAGCTACTGATGTATTTACCCATACTGTTGATTGCAGCATAATTTTACCTCAAATGTGTTTACGGCTAAAACCATCGGCCCTAAGTTAGCGACGGGCTACTGCTGGTAGCCCACTGAGTTGCGCACGTTGGCTGTTAAACCTCCAATAAGAAAGAACTCCAAAGCTCCTGCCAGTGTTTCAACTATCGCTGAAGCATTAAAAAACTGATGAGCACTTCTTAACCTCAGAACGTATGTTTTAAATGCTTCTGGTGAAATGTTTTCGGCACTTCGTTTGTTCTTGATCTTAGTAAATCTTCAATGTGTAGTATACAAAAGAATGCTGACACGATTCATAATCCTGGGATAAAGATTACACGATGATTAGAAATCGATGAACGGATAAGATGCACCAAAATTACCGATAAGAACCGCAAATGTTGATCACCGATCTATTACAAAGTTTCCTGATGTGTTGAAAGCAGTGATCGACGAAACACACGCCACGCTAAGTAAGTATTCAATGCGGATGAAATTGGGTTATTTCTGAATTGGATGTTATCCAGCACTATTCTAGCATTATCAAATAACAAGTAATTGCACGAGTCAAAACAGATAAATTATATGCTGATGCTGATGCTGTGTGACATTGCTGTATGCGAATGTAAAACAAAACTTTTATTGGACTACCACGGCGCTAAACGATTGTAAATAGGAGGAATCCGATTTTCTAATAATACTTAAACGTAGCTACGCCTTATCTCCGAGAAAAAAATTGTGCGGAATAAAGGTCTTATCGCATTGAAACCTATCAGCATTGAAAATGGTTGCTTTTTTATCAAGTACTGAAATTCAGGAGAAATAATATTAGTAGTGACGAAGCTTTTGAAAGAAAAGCAACTTAGGATAATATTTATGCTCACTTAAAAACAAATTTTCATAAATGCAAGCATTTTTGTGACGTTACAAGACTTAAGAAAATTTCACTGCTTACAAACAAAAATTTGATTGCCTAAACAGAAAATGGATTGTGTGTTACTCCAGAAACAATTAATAATTTTTATCACATGCAATCCATTTTAATTTTCCATGTGAAAGTAAACGTATTTTTTTCGCTTGAACGTAATTTCTTGAAATGAATATATATTCTTAATCAGACACAATTGGAACAATGTCGATTTTTCCAAAATGAATATGCAGTAGATTTATCGAAGCTCAGTGACATCGATACAAAACTACGTAATAAATATAGAAAATTTGTTCTTCGTCATTTAAAATTTATTGAACTCGCGTGCATTTAAAAAATGGATTTCAAAGTTACCCTCCTTTCTAAAGGCACACTGAAAGATGGACGTGTCCTTCAATTTCTACAATACGAAATATTATTTTTTTACGAAAACGCTGCTCTTGGTACAGTACTACTAGTTTTGATTTCTACATTTCAGATAAATGTAAGTTTGCTTCTATAGGTAGCTAATCTTCTAGTCCCAAGGATTTTAAAAGAAACCATGATTTATACGTCGCTTAAACTTATTTTGAAACTGAACGTGAAATTAATATACAGCAAATGTTCCTCGAAGTTTAAATATGGTGTAGGAAGCATGCGTTCCTCAGTTTCGTTCCTTCTATATTCAAAATATTTTGAAAAATCTGAAATGTTTAATTTTTGTTACCATTATTTTCCCTTCAAATCTGCTTTCAGTTCCTTATATGTATGAATACATTATTACATGTAGAATGAATTAAACGGACCTTTAAGTTAAACCAGCTTCACATGTAGCTGAGTTTAACAAATTAAATTAACGGAATGTGAGATCTCTCTTCATTGCAGAAATTGTTAAACTACATAAATGTAATATTAAGTAATGTTCACACTTAAAGTCATAATTGATTATCACAATTGAAGTCACACTTAATGTAACAATTGATGTCTGCACTATTTGTGAACTTTACATTATTGAAGACATGTGGTTTTCGAAACGATATGATAATATTAAACAATTTGGAAGAATGTACTAAATTAAAAACAAAAAGAATTAGGTATTTATACATATGTGCGTAACTTAATGAGTGAATAATCACTAAGACAGTAGGAAAGAAAACTATTGTTCATCTAATTTGTTAGAGAACGCTGTCCAACCCATAATATAAAAAATCCTGCTGAAAACCTACAAATGAATTGAATGAAAACCGAAATAATTTCAATACAAAAATTAAAAGAAGAATGAAATCTAGTTTGTTAAATACTTACATCGGCAGAAAATTTATGCCATAGTTTGATCTCAGTGATTGAACACGAATCCAGTCCATTAACTATTCCTGAAGAGAAAAATTTAATCAATTCATTTTTAATAATTCTATTGTTAGATAGATACACGTGGAAACACTACAAGAGGTATAGCTGGTATATACAATTATACACACTATTGCACGAAGGAAAGGGGAGGTTATACGAATCAAATAAGTTGTACTTTGAAATATCTGTGATGCAAATGTAATGCACATTATTAAGTTTCCAATTCTGATTCAGATTACCATTACTACTGTTCCCAAACTTCTGCTGAGCAGTGCCTTCTGCACTTATAGTAACTAAAGTTCATTTCTAAGAAGAATATCATTATTTCTTAAGAACAGCGCATGGAAGAAAATTAAATTGGAGTCCATATCAGCAGGAAACTTAAAATGTGAACACTTAGCAATCCTGCAAGTAATACATTCCTTGAGCTACGAAAAACATATTTTGCATCTAGGATAATGATTTTCGAATGGTGCCTGAGACATTCTCGTTCTAAAGCACTTCTTGTATATAAAAACATGTTTCTTCCGATAGTGCTCATTGTACGTACTGGACGACTTTGCATATGAACCTCTGAAGAAACATGAACGGCATACATAATGTCTTGGTGAAACACAGTGGAATTACTGTTGATTGAATGGCTGACTCGTTACGCATTTCATTCGGCATAGTCGATTTATTCTCTACTATTGCATGATACAGAAACTTCATGAGCCCACTTTGTGCAGCCGTTAGGAAAAAAAAGAGTCGTGAAGAAGTGAGAAGAGGTGTTTTCCTCCTTGGCATCATGCACCGATACCCACCTGGTTTATTGTGAAATACACCCAGCAGACTTGCGAATTTGTGTTGCTTTAGCAGACACTAGATTCACCAAAGCTTGATCTTTTTGGCATTTAAACATTTACTGAGCTGAAGGGTAAACCCATGGACAAAAAGATGTTCTCTTATTTTGAGGTTGTCGCAGCTGTAGGTGCATGGCTGTCAGACCAAAATAAACATTTTTATTCCTTTGTAACAAAACGTTAAAACATTAACGGGAGAAGTGCGTTACATTTTCCACCGGAGGTTCGAGAAACAGAAAAATTACAGCAAATGCTCAGCCTCGTTGTTTGTGTTAGAATACCAATAACTGAATGAGACAAGCATATGCCATATCAGACTTAACGGCGAATACAATCTGGGGAAATTCTCATTGGCATATAGGGACACAATTCTATTTTCGAAGCGTCCTTCCATAAGAAACATTCTTGTTTTCAGCTGATATGTTTTCGTGAAATTGCGGTATTCCGAAATGAGATACATTACTGTTTTTGAAAATTGCTACAAGAAAGAATCGTGCTATTCAAATGAAATTTTCTGTCACAGATTCCTCATGTTACAGGACATGACTAATTACGTTTGTGGAGCTAAACAAGATTTAATATTTTGAAACTCAGTATCGAGTGAAGTCATATCGAGTAACAATAAGAGCGTCTACGTGGCGAAGTATTGCATTGTCTTGATATCGTCCTGGAGCAGGACGATATAAAAGCCACCTCATAGAACTATCCTGGGAGACTGCCTACATGCTAGATCATAGCATTTGTATGGTGACCGAAAGAGGCGCTAAGCTACCACGTCACAGACATGTTCGATTAGTAACATATCCGATTTGAACATTCCGGGCCACCGAGGCGGGGCATTGTCCTTCTGAAATATATCGCAAGAACAATTCTGAAGGAAGGATTCGACCTTTGCCTCTAAATCGTTCTTGATGTGACCCCAATGGGGCCCCAAACCATGACCCTTGGAGCTACGTCTTGATGACGCTGAAAAATGCACGATCAGGGTGACATTCACCACGATGTCATCGATGACGTATGCGACCATTAAGGTGAATCTGCCTCCGCAGGAAACAGGACTTTTTGCCAGTCAGCATGCCAGGGTCTGTGTTCGAGAGCTCCATTGCAGCCTCAGGAGTCTGTTGGTTAGAATTAAAGGAATCCGTAGAAATTGGGTGCTCCTGCCTAGTCCTTTGCTAAGCAGACGACGTCGCTGTGTACTACATAACAAAGGCTGATATGTGACAGTGCTCCACTGCTGCACTACCACCGTGCAGTTCGCTGTGTGGTCGATCATTGGGGTGCTGTACAGGTGTCGCTAACTACGGTAAGGTACAGGTGTCAATAACTGCGGTGAGGTACAGGCATTGATCGTTGAGGTGCGGTACATATGATAATCATGTGGTGCGGTCGTTCAATTTTAATGTATATATTTCCGGATTTCTATTTGACCGAGCCTCATCTGTCGACTGACCATACGTTTGCATCAATCTGCTGAAAATTCGTCCCATACGAATGACAGTTTTGCCGTAGGAAAATCTAGCTTCTCTCATCCCAACAATCCTTTCTCCCTCAAAGTCTTGCAGATGTTTATAATGCGACCATCGTCGGGGACGGAGCATAGTGATACACAAGAAGCCCCATTTCAAAGGAGTATCGGATTTTCATATATTGCAACATCTCGTCTGAGCCAGGTTTTTATACACGAAACAGAACAGTATGGGCTTTCCTCCAAAGCAGCATGCGTATTTTCACTGATATCTCACTTACTTGCTTGTTCCAGAGGGTTGAACATTCCCTGTAAATTTCGAGCTGATACTAGCTAACCGTCATTCAGGGTGTTGTAATTTCCACAAACAGCAGTGCATTTTTAATCCCTTCTCAAGAAGAGATATTGGTATTTCTTTAACATAATAGCTTTGAATTTCAATAAAGCAACACGGTTTTGCATTTTACTAAATCATATAACATTTGTTGTATTGTGGGTGCGTCAGACAATCGTGAACATCAATGCTATAAAGCAAAATTTGTTTTCCCTTAAAAAACACAAAATTCGAATTAATAATGTAATCTGAACACAAAATTCGAATAGTGTTATGTTATTGTGCGCATTTTTAAACGACGATAACATAAAATTTTCCTTTTCCAAATTTCGCGTTGCAGGCATCTTATCATTATACGTTAAAACCTGCAGATTTTTTTTGAATAATTCATAATGGAGTGCTAGTGTGTGACACGTCAACAAAACTAACCTTGCAAGAATGTTAGAACGCTTATAAATTGAAAATTTTCAGATTTTCAAATTTACGCCTATTGAAAGTCGCAGCTCTAAACATATACAGCTGATTAAAAAGTTTGAGTCTAAGCTTCTTTCTGATATATACTTTATTTTGCAAATATTAAACTTAAAGATAAATTACATTTTTACCGCTGGCTCTGTTGAATATATTTTGGTGTCCATTTGTGAGGTATGCAAAAACATGGTGTTCGGCAAACGTAGCTTTGCATATACATCGACCTGACAGGAAGAGAAAATGTCCGTAAATAAGTGTAATTAATTGAAAAACTAAGTCTTGTGGAAAACTGCGGCATGAAAGGAGTTCACAAAGATTTTGAAGAAACTCGAAATTCTCTGCCCTCGAATAAGTGAGGGAAACTTATCCGCTACGACAAAGATTTATATAAAACAGCAATAATTATTTAACCTAAAACCTAACAATTAATTCCTGGATAGAAGTGTTCTGTTATTAAAACAAACGACTGTATGAAGATATTCCCATAAAGGAATGCTAACTTCACTTCAACAGTAAAATGAACTTCGAGAAATTAAACTTCAGTTTTTAAAAAAAAATTGTTGTGTGTACTCCTAATCAAATAAACGCAAATTATAAAGAACGTTTAATCATTCTCTGCAGGAACTAAACGCCGTTCGTCCACCTTAAGTAATTTAGTTTTCAGTGGATGCATACGCAGCGGAATTTGCAGTTGTGCAGAAAAAAATGCCCTGAAAAAAGTTTTGTTAATCTGGTTATTCACATTGTTGCTTGTGGAACTCTTAAACCATTATCAGTAGGCAATGCACTTTTCCGAGTCCAAAGGACATAGATCTTGCACTACTCGAATTCTGTACGGCAGTAGCTATATACCTCTAGTATCCATCTGGCAGCAGAATACGATGTCCCAAATTCTTGAGACAGCCGCCGAAGTGATTTCCGAGAAAAGCGCCTCAGGGAAACGTGAATTTTCCTGAGAAACGTATTCGTCACCACGGGCGGCCGGCAGCTTTTAAGCTTATCCTGAACACTGCTTGTCTCGCGAAACCGGTTCACAAGGTCATATACAGTTGTTACCCCTGGTATAGGAGCATCAGGAAACTTCCTTTGAAAGAGCTGGATGCAGCAATGGTAAGCGTTTTCCGCAAAATAAACTGCTAACAAAGCGATTCTCTGTTCTTGCGTGAGACTCATGGCTGATGGAACCTTACTGCATGCCAGCGCCCGCGTAAGCGTAGTGTCACGTGATGCTACCACGTTGCGCAGCTCGTTTCCCAAGGTCACACACAACAGCCACAAGAAGCAATACTTGTATATCTTTTATGGTTTTACAGCAAATACGTTTTAAAATATAGAGTTCGGGGACTTTGTATCACTCGGTATAAACAACCAGATCTATCTGTCTGTTTGTCTGAAACTCATGACGTCACATCAACGTCTGCATTGTTGCGCCATCACTTATCGATCAATTTGTGTGTTCTCGCGATGTCAAAATGATTGTCTGCTGCATAATAACACGCGATCACTTTTAGTTGTCAAGGTGATCTCATGCTAATTTTAAAAAAAATCAATTATTAATGACAGGAGTACTGGTTTTCTGATCTACAAAATTCGAATGAAAATCTTGATATCACGGGAAGTTGCGTTTGTGTATTAAATAAATTTAGCACAATTCGAATATTAATTTGTACGCTTTAATTATTTTTTACTTTTTTAATTTAACTAACTTTCTAAGTTCAGTGATGATTATGATATACAATCGACGAGATAGATAGATATGCTAAAAAAGAAATGCAGAAAACAATACATTCATAATAAAAATATAGAGGTGGAAGCTTCCAGCTGAACTTTCGTATATGGAGGTAAGGAAATTCAGTGCGTACGAATCATTCACTCTGATATTGTACGGAGAACTCTCAAGGGAAATATGGATACCTTATACCACAAGTTATGTGAGTTCAGAAATTAAAATCGTATTGGATTAATATACTTTTCCACAAATTTCTATAATACTAGAGATTTCCTGTTACGAATAGGTATAACACAATATGAAATATGATATGACACATTAAAATGTTATTAGGCGATTTTGATGCACATTTTGGAACAGTTTTAATAGAACTACTGATAAAGAAATGTCCTTTTTTGGAATATTTTTCCGAATATTTCAATCGCGTTTTATGGTCTGTTGGTCTTAAATGTACCAATTTAAAAATGAGAGCCATTTCATTTATTTTTATTTTCTTACGATATAGTTCTGCGTTTTGATTTTTCCAAATGGTGTGTTTGATTATTGCAATAAAATTTTAAATTATGAAATTTTTCCTTAGGTAAATATCAAAAGCTCAGACACAAAATTTACTCTTCTTGAAGAGAATCTGATATTTCTCAATATATTTTCAATCGATTCCTCATATTATGATATTAACATGAGTGCATATAAATGCATGCTCTCTTGTTCTATATTTATCTTGCCGTGTTTTTATAAAAGCATCTTCAAGAGGTGGTCACAACTCATTCTTTTTATTTACGCTTTTAAACCGTAAGTTGAAGAAACGTATATGATCCAGCTTTGTTCATCTGCCCGTCCACACGGAAACTCGCGTAAAAAAGGTTCGATTTCGATGAAATTTTAGTATGTGGTAAGGGACCACCTAGGGACGAACCCTTTTAAAAATGGACGAAACAGGGTCAGAGGTCAGGACACAAGAGCGCGGGATGCATTCCATTGCCCTTATGCGCCATAACGTGCGTAAATATGGTTGCATTTCGATGAAATTTTAGTTTGTGGTAGGGGACTGGGAAAGAAACCTATAGAAAATGGACGAAATGTAGTCAAAGGTTATGACGTAGAAGAGGGATCAATTCCATTGATCTTATGCGTCATAACTTACGTAAAAATGGTTCGATTTTGATGAAATTTTAGTATGTGGTAGGGGACCACCTGTGGACGAACTCTTTTGAAAAAGGTCGAAACGGGGTTAATTGTGAGGACATAGGAGCGGGACCCATTCAATCGCCCTTATGCATTATAACTTACGAAAAAATACTTCTATTGAGACAAAAAACGTTATCATGTTATTCCGGAAGTATATTTTACCAGTTCTGTTGAGTATCATCGAAATGGGGTCAAAGGTCAGGTCATAGGAGCGAGATTTATCCTATAGCCATTATCCTCATAACTTGAGTAATGATTTCAGTTATGTTGGAAAGAGTATCATAATCAATGCATTGCATGATTTTACTAACTTGTTATTTACGCTTTCCAACCGTAGATTGAAGAAGCGTATATGCTCCAGCTTTGTCCGTCTGTCTGTCCGTCCGCCCGATAACTCGCGTAAAAATAGTTCGATTTCGATGAAATTTTAGTATGTGGCGGAGGAACACTGGGAACGAACCCTAATGAAAATGGACGAAATGGGGTCAAAGGTCAGGACAGAGGAGCGGAATGCATTCCACTCTCTTATACGTCATAACTTGCGTAAAAATTCTTCGATTTGGATGAAATTTTAGAATGTCTTAGAGGACTATCTGTGGACCAAATCTGTTGAAAATGGGCGAAATAGGGTCAAAGGTCAGGACAAAGGAACGGGATCTATTCCATTGACTTTATGCATCAAAACTTATGTAAAAATGCTTTGATTGCGAAAAAACTTTATCATGTTTTTCCGGAAATATACCGCACCAGTTCTGTTGAATATAATCGAAATGGGGTCAAAGGTCAAGGGACAAGAGCGAGATATATTCCACAGCAATTATTCTCATAACTTGACTAAAAATGCTTCTATTGCGACAAGATGTTAGTATGGTTTTTCGGAGATGTACGGAACCGGTTCTGTTGAATATCATCGAAATGGTGTCAAAAGTCAGGACACAGGAGCGAGATTTATTCAACAGCCATTATCCTCATAACTTGAGTAATGATTTCTGGTATGTTTGAAAGCGTATCATAATCAATGCATTGCATGATTTTACTAACTTGTTTACGCTATACATCCGTAGGTTGAAGAAGCCTATATGCTCCAACTTAGTCCGTCTGTCTGTCTGCCCGTCCGCACGATAACTCGAGTAAAAACGGTTCGAATTCGACGAAATTTTAGTATGTGGTAGGGAACCACCTTGGGAAGAACCCTATTGAAATTAGGCAAAATAGGATCAGTTCAGGACATAGAAGTGGGTCTATTCCATTGCCCTTGTGCGTCATAACATGACTAAAATGCTTCTATTGCGACAAAACTTGAGTGTGTTTTTCCGAAAGTATACTGAACCGATTCTGGATAATATAATCGAAATGGGTTCAGAGGTCAGGGCACAGAAGCGAGATTTATTCCGCAGCCATTATCCTAATAATTTGAGTAATGATTTCTGGTATATTCGAAAGCGTATAATAATTAATGCATTGCATGGTTTTACGTAATTGTTATCTAATTCCACAGAGAGTAAAACATATTTAGGTGCTTAGAAAAAACTGTACTTCTGGAAGAAACTACACTACAAAACTTTCGAAAACAATTTTTGTAATATGTTTTTTTACATATATATTAGTGGTAACAATTCAAAATTTTATTCGTTAGCGGTGGATGAAATATAAACATCTTAAACAACCATGTAAGGAAATAGTGCTCATGTACAATGCCGTGCAAAAAGTAAGGACGAAGAGGAGGAATTGGCATGACAGCGGAACGAGCAGGCAGAACGGACCGAAACACCACTCAGGAGATAGACTAAGGCCCGGTACGATAGGGCATGCGCATATATGAAGCATGACGTATGACGGGAGGGGAGAGTGTCGGAAGGGTATAAAGCACACGGGCGGTGAACGCTCAGCAATTCGGTGAAAGCTATTGCATGGTGTACATCGGTTTGAATGACGTCGAGTTGCTGCCACCGTGTGATATGGCCATCAGGTAATCCCGGAGACGACATCTGGAGGCCTTTACTCGAGGTCGCGTTATTGAGAATTTGGAAGAAGATTGAAGTGTGACTAGTGTAGCCGAGGAGTTCCGGATAGCTGACAGCATCGTTCCACGAGCTTGGAGAGCATTTCAAACGACACGAACAACTGTCCGAGAGTTTAGCATTGGTCGTCCACGAACAACCACGGCTGCGGACGACAGGTATATTGTCCTACAAGGGAGAAGAGACATTCGGAAGACAGCGGGGGAAATCGCAAGGCACATGCAACAGACAACTTAACGTCCGTTATCGCGTTTTACCGTAGCCAGGAGGCTGCACAAAGGTGGTCTATTTACACGACAACCAGTACGTTGTGTGCCATTAACGCCAGCTCATCGGAGACGGAGGTTTCTGTGGAGCCAGGAACACAAGAACTGGACACATCAGCAGTGGGGTCAAGTTCTCTTTACGGATGAGAGCCAATTTTGTCTGACGAGCGGTTCTCGACGTATACACATGTGGAGAGAGCTGGGAACACGCAATCACACCTTTAACATAATCGAAAGGGACCGGTTTGGAGGTGGACGAGTTCTCGTTTGGTTCGGAATCATGCTTGGTAGCCGTACTGTCCTCCACATCTTCCAAGGAGGTTCATTCACTGGTGTTCGCTATTGTACCGAGGTACTCCTGCCTCACGTGCGTGTAGTTAGAGGTGCTATGGGTCCTGAGTTCCTCTTCATGGACGACAACACTACACCTCCTCGTACAGTGTCTATCACAGAGCTGTTGGAGAGTGAAGATATTCAAAGCATGGATTGGCCCGCAAGGTCCCCGGAGCTAAATCTAATCAAATGCATGTGGGACCTTCTCGGAAAATGCTTGAAAGCACTTCATCAGCCGCCAGCAACGATTCCGCAGCTGCGATTGGCGCTACAAGACAAATGGGCCGCGATGCCTCAACAGCTCCTTTACAACATCGTCCTCAGCATTGACTGACTTTGTAAATCCTGCAACGCAGTCTGGGGTGATCATATACTCCACTAAAGACTGGAATTTTTTTGGAAGCCGCCTGTCACATGGACGTTTTTCTCTTCTGCCAAGTTGTGCTTGAAGCTACCTTTTCAATAAAGTGCCTTTGTATCCTTTGGTTTCTTTGTTTGGGCGGTTTTGCTCACTTGTCCCATATTCTTAGATCTTGAGGATCTTATGGTATGATTTGAGTCGATGTGGAGCACTTCTGCACAATGTTACATTCGAAAAATCGTCTCGTCCTTAATTTTTGCACGCCAGTTTACAAAGGATTTGTTTAAAGATGATGACATAACACACTAAAGGCATTGGCATACCAATCTTCCAAAACAAATCTTTTGGAAACATTTTATCCGGTCTACACTATATACACGGTCGTGTCAGTATATTATGACGAACTACCTAATAATGGGAATAATCACAATTAGCTTCAATGACCGCAGCCAAATGGTGTGGCATGGAAGCGATGAGGTTCTGGATTGTTTTACGAGGCACATGTGCCCATTCGGACTACAACAGAGCACGAATATTCGAAAGAGGACGTTGTTTTGGGTCGGGGTGTCGATTCAAATAGTCCCCCTAGTGCTCTATGAGGTTGAGGTCGATCGATTTCGCCGTTCAAGAAAGAACGGAGACATCGCTGACGTGTTCCTGTAACCTGTCACGTACGCCTCAGCAACATTGCACAGCGCATGGTTCTATTGGTAGAAACCATCATCACCAGTTTATGCGTTAACATAAAGGGATTCATTTAGTCAGCGAGGATATGATAATAGTTGTCCAGTGGTGTTTGTTTTCTAAAATTAAGATGAAAGAAAAATAATAATGTCTATCATTTGTATTTATGTAAGAGAGAAGTGAGTGAAATAAACTTTTTCCACATCGAAAATTATTTTGATACCTTTCCGAAATGCTGAGTATAACTCTGTTGAAATAACGGGCAATTATGTTACAAAAATTTACCGTAATATGTGCACACATCATACATCCGGATTGCGCTTAAATAATTTAAGAAGCACAAATCGTAGATACTTTTTCTTTGAACTGTGTGCTCTTTCTGCCATCAATCCCTACAGACAATTTTTTTGTCGCAGAAAATTTTAAAAATCACAAGGGTTTCATCACCGTTAAAAATATTCCGATTATCATTTTCGGCAACAATGTTTTTTCCATTTTTAATCTCTTATTTTTAGAGCATGTTGAAAACTTCAAGAACGTATCTGGGTTTGATGAAGGATCCTAGCGAATGCTTGAGGTTTATGGGTATGAATGAGGCTTCACAGGGTTTGTGGCGAAAAAGAGCGTATAAAACTATTTTGTTGAACACTACAAATTTGATTTGGCAGAATTAAAATTTAGGTGATGGATAAGAACTTTCGCACCTAATGAGTATACATATGACGCAGAATTTTTGAAAATTACAGCAACTCCACAGAGCTCTTTTCGACGTAATCTATATTTGTACTGATATAAATACGCGTGATAATCGACATAAAGTTGTAGAAGTTGAAAGTTCCTCTGACAGAGCTGCACGACTTGTTATCCAACTCTCGAAAAGATACCAGGTTCAGATTATTCAAACTTATGCACCCACCACAAGTCATCCTGAAGAAGAAATTGAAGAATTTTATGAGGAAATTTGTCATCTAAATAATAAAGGTAAGCAGCACTTGAAAATAATTATGGGAGATTTCAATGCAAAAATAGGGCAACGGCAACAGAATGAAACTTCAGTAGGTAAATTCGGTCATGGCAACAGAAACCAGCGTGGAAATACTCTCGTTGAGTTTGCAGAGGCAGAAGGGTTTTTCATCTTGAACTCCTTCTTCAAGAAAAAGCCACACAGGAAATGGACATGGAGACATCCAAATGGGACGACAAGTGAAATTGATTTTATTATGTGTAACAAAAAATTCGTCATAGAAGACTGCAGTGTGCTAAACAAGTTCAACACAGGTAGTGACCATAGATTGGTGAGATGTAAGATGCACCTCAACACTAAACTTGAACGTGGCAAGCTCATAAGACAAACAAAATCTATTGACATAACCAACCTTAAAAAACACCATAATACCTTCAAGTTAGAACTGAAGAACAGGTTCTCTGCTTTAGAAGGCCTAACATCGGAAGAAGTGGACATCTCTGAAGTTAACAGAAAAGTAACCAAAGCTCTTATGGAAACAGCAACAAAATTAGCTGGGTCTAAGAACAAGTTGCATGTGAACAAATTATCAGGAAAAACCAAAATGTTGATGCAAAAAAGAAGAGAGATGAGGACAACTAAAGAAGATGTGACTTCCAAAGTGGAATATATAGAGCTATGCAAGACAGTAAGAAAAAGTATCACTGAAGACGTAAGAAAATTCAACTGTGAACTAGTGAGGAAAGCAATTGAAAACAACCAAAGCCTAAAGATAGCAAAGGGACATCTCAGTAAGGGAAGAAAACAGATTATGGCACTGAGAAAAGAAGATGGTTCTGTAACAAGAAATAGAGGCGAAATTTTGACAAGAGTGAAAGATTTCTACTCCAAATTATATGAAAGGGATGATATATGCACTCCAGACATCATGAAAGATACCAGTACCAGAGTTCCTCCAGTCCTTCCAGCAGAAGTTGCACATGCAATCAAGAACATGAAGCGAGGAAAAGCTCCAGGAGAAGATGGAATTACTGTAGACATCATACAAGAAGCAAGTGGAGAAATCGAAACAGTACTCGCCCAAATTTTCACTCGATGCCTTAATGAAGGAAAGATTCCTGAGGATTGGAACACCGCTACAATGATCCTGCTACATAAGAAAGGTGACATTGAGGATCTCGGAAACTACAGACCTATCAGCCTCCTATCAGTAGTTTATAAAATCTTCACTAAAGTTCTTTCACACCGCTTGAAGGTAGCACTAGACATGGCTCAACCGAGAGAACAAGCTGGATTCAGGAGTGGCTACAGCACAATAGATCATATCCACGTGCTGAGAGAACTAATTGAAAGAGCGAGGGAATATGAACTTCCATTGTGCATGGCTTTTATCGATTATGAAAAAGCCTTTGATTCGGTGAAACCATCAGCAGTTACAATGGCTCTGAAAACCTGCGGTATTGAAGATGCATACATTAATATTATTAATAACATCTATGAAAATGCAAGTGCAAAGATTAGGCTGTTTGAAAATACAACACACGTAAAAATTGGAAAGGGAGTGAGACAAGGTGACACTATATCTCCGAAGCTCTTTAATGCCACATTGGAGGGTGTTTTTCAGTCGCTGAGCTGGGAAAACAAGGGGATAAAGATTAATGGAGATTATCTAACCCACCTTCGTTTTGCTGATGACGTAGTCATTTTTGCAACTACCCCATCAGAGCTGCAGAGTATGATCCAGGAACTTGCTGACAAGAGTAAAGAAGTGGGATTAAAAATGAACTTTCAGAAGACAAAAGTGATGTTCAATTCTTTTACAAGAAATGAAGATTTATCGATTGATGGAGAAAAGCTGGAGATAACAGACACGTACGTTTATCTTGGACAGCAGATATCAAGTGAGGGTCACATTGATGAAGAAATTAATCGGCGTACAAAACTTGCCTGGAGAGCTTTTGGAAGAAACAGCATAATTTTCAAGAGCAATATGCCATTATGTCTTAAAAGAAAAGTGTTTGATCAATGCATCCTTCCAGTGCTTACGTATGGTGCAGAGACGTGGACCTTAACTAAAAGAGACATACAAAGGCTGCAGACAACTCAAAGAAGCATGGAGAGGTGCATGCTTGGTGTAACCAGGAGAGATAAGAAGAGGAACTCGTGGATCCGAAAAATGACAAGAGTGGAAGACATCATGATCAGAGTTAAATCCCTGAAATGGCAATGGGCTGGACATACTGCCAGAAGGACAGATCATCGATGGACAGCCGAAATTTTAGATTGGATTCCAAGGGACAGGAAAAGACCCAGAAGAAGACCACATAGGAGATGGGTGGATGAAATTCGAAAGTATGCAGGGGTGACATGGAGGAGACTGGCACAAGACAGACCGTTGTGGAGGAAACTTGGGGAGACCTTCGTCCAGCAGTGGATTGATAATGGTTGACAATGATGATGATGATGATGATAATCGACAGTGCTTGTGCGAACATACTTCATAATTTTAATTTAGAATAATACGAAATTTGATAACACAGTCTTGCTCTTTCTAACTTGAAAGCACGTTGTGAGATAGAAGTAAGGCTGACCAATATGAAGTGCAAGGGTGAAATTGATGTTTATCCTACTTTCTGGACTGTGTGATATCTTATTTTTAAACAAATTCCGGGTGAATTGATGTAGCTCCAAGTATGGTAAGTGGTCAGCAGTTACTTAGATGCAATAGGTGTCCTGAAAATTACGTACCGATTTCGCTTTAACTCATATGTCTAAAGGCGATTAGTGAAACTGAACGTTCATGCACTCTTTTGACTATATCTGCTTATATGATGACTTTTCGTATTGTCATCAATCCACTACATGGTTTTATAGCGACATGCAACCAAATGTTACAAAGGGTAAGGAAGTGGACTTTTTATGCTGTTCAGCATCATTTTGATATAATGGAAAATGCAGGCATGAAGTTTAAGGATAAAAGATTCCTTTCAGAATTACATCATTATAATTCTGCTTAGACAAACCGTTGAACATAACTAGGTCCTGCTGTGATATTCAGCTATCTCCAAATTCCCTAAATCGTTGGTATGAATCACGAACGGAGTCAAAGTGGGATAACCGTGAAAGAAATTCTAAAGTCCCATAGTACCATTTCCCAAGCCGAGAATTTTCCAAAGTTCGTTAATATACTTAAACGATCACATTTAATTCATGCACTTAATCATTCATTATTGATCCTTTACATTTGAGAAAAAGTCAGACAAAAATCTTGAATTTTCATGTGATTTGGCAGCGCAACATTACCAGATAGGAAAATTTTAGACGATTCAAAAAACTTGTTTTGATTTACTACACAATGTGCATTTCGTTTATAACGTATGTTTTATATATAACTTCACCGTTTTGGTTATTTACAATTTTTGAGAAATACGTCTCTCATACGGCGTTCTCATACACTAAAAATATTTTCATAATATGTTTCATTTACAATCTAGGAATTTTTTTTTGGTGTGTATGTGTGTATGTGGAAAATTTAGCGATTTGGACACTAGGTAATTTACACTGTGCTTTGTCCTTAAGTATCTTCTCCTAAAAATATACATTATAAAATTATCGATAGTTTTGGATCAAAATATAATCGATAACGGTTAATAGTACTATCCATAGTGTGTTATCACAGTTTCTCGGAAGAAACTGGAACTTGTTGTAGGTCAGTCAGACTTTCTTTTAACGGATTCTTCGCGAAATCCAGCTGGATGCTATAAGTTAAAATGTGTCCTTAGGTTTGACATATTTCCCGACTTTATGTCGTTCATCCGAGAAGGTTACACTTCGAGTAAACCTTATCCATATCACACGAAACATAGTGCCACATAAATATATATTTTGCGCTTACCCATTGTTACTGATTACTTACTTTCAACAAACAACTGCTTCAGCACCTGGCGCACGTATAAACTTCCAGTACAAACAACGTCAACAACGCTTCTGACTTTGCCTTCATCTGCCTAACGTAAACTTTCTCTTTAAACTTGATGTAACGTGAAGAATAAAAGAGTGCAAAATACGCATACCCTCCCTGTTTACTGAGGCAAAAGTTAACTTTAGCTCTGAATTGTCATCATGTATCAATATGGCTGCAAGTCCAATTTATCAATGCCATTTATGATCGATATACTGAGTTCGACAAAACCATCTGTGCTATCTATAATGCCATCGATAGTATATCCACCTCTAAGTTTAACTGATCTGTCGCCGCTGAATTTTTAGGAGATTCGCGGATTTGCTCTGCATGGATGTCACAACGGATGTGGATGAAAATTTTAGAGTCAAATAAATTTCTGTATTTAATTCGTCATGTTCAACATTATTTGCAGTTTCTAAGAACTGCTTCCAAGAAAGCCAGGAATTGGCGCATTATGTTTGTCAAAAACTGGATTTCTTTACTATTGTTAAGATTTTTTCCTAAGAATTTAGTGAAAAGTTATTCCACCAGGATGTTTATTTAAATTAAATGGTATCACAATCAAGCTATTAGACGCCATTCATACTAGGATACCTTTTTCTTCTCTAGTAATGTCAATTTCAATCAGATTAACGGATTTAAAATTAATGCAATTAATGGAGGTAAATTCAGTCAATTCACTGAACGAGGTAATTCATTCAATCAACGGAGGTAAAATTCTTGTCTTACACATAGACTATAAAAGCAGTCCGCTAGAATCAATAGAGAAAAATGTCCGTTATATTTTTTATCTATTTCCTTTAGATATCATCATCATCATCATTGTCAACCATTATCAATCCACTGCTGGACGAAGGTCTCCCCAAGTTTCCTCCACAACGGTCTGTCTTGTGCCAGTCTCCTCCATGTCACTCCCGCATATTTACGAATTTCATCCCCCCATCTCCCATGTGGTCTTTTTCTGGGTCTTTTCCTGTCCCTTGGAATCCAATCTAAAATTTCGGCTGTCCATCTATGGTCTGTCCTTCTGGCAGTATGTCCAGCCCATTGCCATTTCAGGGATTTAACTCTGATCATGATGTCTTCCACTCTCGTCATTTTTCGGATCCACGAGTTCCTCTTCTTATCTCTCCTGGTTATACCAAGCATGCACCTCTCCATGCCTCTTTGAGTTGTCTGCAGCCTTTGTATGTCTCTTTTAGTTAAGGTCCACGTCTCTGCACCATACGTAAGCACTGGAAGGTTGCATTGATCAAACACTTTTCTTTTAAGACATAATGGCATATTGCTCTTGAAAATTATGCTGTTTCTTCCAAAAGCTCTCCAGGCAAGTTTTGTACGCCGATTAATTTCTTCATCAATGTGACCCTCACTTGATATCTGCTGTCCAAGATAAACATACGTATCTGTTATCTCCAGTTTTTCTCCATCAATCGATAAATCTTCATTTCTTGTAAAAGCATTGAACATCACTTTTGTCTTCTGAAAGTTCATTTTTAATCCCACTTCTTTACTCTTGTCAGCAAGTTCCTGGATCATACTCTGCAGCTCTGATGGGGTAGTTGCAAAAATGACTACGTCATCAGCAAAACGAAGGTGGGTTAGATATTCTCCATTAATCTTTATCCCTTTGTTTTCCCAGTTCAATGATTGAAAGACATTTTCCAATGTGGCATTAAAGAGTTTCGGAGATATGGTGTCACCTTGTCTCACTCCCTTTCCAATTTTTATGTGTGTTGTATTTTCAAACAGCCGAATCTTTGCACTTGCATTTTCATAGATGTTATTAATAATATTAATGTATGCATCTTCAATACCGCAGGATTTCAGAGCCATTGCAACTGCTGATGGTTTCACCGAATCAAAGGCTTTTTCATAATCGATAAAAGCCATGCACAATGGAAGTTCATATTCCCTCGCTCTTTCAATTAGTTCTCTCAGTACGTGGATATGATCTATTGTGCTGTAGCCACTCCTGAATCCAGCTTGTTCTCTCGGTTGAGCCATGTCCAGTGTTACCTTCAAGCGGTGTGAAAGAACTTTAGTGAAGATTTTATAAACCACTGATAGGAGGCTGATAGGTCTGTAGTTCCTGAGATCCTCAATGTCACCTTTTTTATGTAGCAGGATCATTGTAGCATTGTTCTAATCCTCAGGAATCTTCCCTTCATTAAGGCATCGAGTGAAAATTTGGGCGAGTACTGTTTCAATTTCTCCACTTGCTTCTTGTATGATGTCTATAGTAATTCCATCTTCTCCTGGAGCTTTCCCCCGCTTCATGTTCTTGATTGCATGAGCAACTTCTGCTGGGAGGACTGGAAGAACTCTGGTACCTTTCATGATGTCTGGAGTACATGTATCATCCCTTTCATATAATTTGGAGTAGAAATCTTTCACTCTTGTCAAAATTTCGCCTCTATTTCTTGTTATAGAACCATCTTCTTTTCTTAGAGCCATAATCTGTTTTCTTCCCTTACTGAGATGTCCCTTTGCTATCTTTAGGCTTTGGTTGTTTTCAATTGCTTTCCTCACTAGCTCACAGTTGAATTTCCTTACGTCTTCAGTGATACTTTTTCGTGCTGTCTTGCATAGCTCTATATATTCCACTTTGGAAGTCACATCTTCTTTAGTTGTCCTCATCTCTCTTCTTTTTTGCATCAACATTTTCGTTTTTCCTGATAATTTGTTTACATGCAACTTGTTCTTAGACCCAGCTAATTTTGTTGCTGTTTCCATAAGAGCTTTGGTTACTTTTCTGTTAACTTCCGAAATATCCACTTCTTCCGATGTTAGGCCTTCTAAAGCAGAGAATCTGTTCTTCAGTTCCAACTTGAAAGTATTATGGTGTTTTTTAAGGTTGGTTATGTCAATACATTTTGTTTGTCTTATGAGCTTGCCACGTTCCAGTTTAGTGTTGAGGTGCATCTTACATCTCACCAATCTATGGTCACTACCTGTGTTGAACTTGTTCAGCACACTGCAGTCTTCGATGACGAATTTTTTGTTACACATAATAAAATCAATTTCACTTGTCGTCCCAATTGGATGTCTCCATGTCCATTTCCTGTGTGGCTTTTTCTTGAAAAAGGAATTCAAGATGAAAAATCCTTCTGCCTCTGCAAACTCAACGAGAGTATTTCTACGCTGGTTTCTGTTGCCGTGACCGAATTTACCTACTGAAGTTTCATTCTGTTGCCGGTGCCCTATTTTTGCATTGAAATCTCCCATAATTATCTTCAAGTGCTGCTTACCTTTATTATTTAGATGACGAATTTCCTCATAAAATTCTTCAATTTCTTCTTCAGGATGACTTGTGGTGGGTGCATAAGTTTGAATAATCTGAGCCTGGTATCTTCTCGATAGTTGGATAACGAGTCGTGCAGCTCTGTCAGAGGAACTTTCAACTTCTACTACTTTATCCTTCAGTTTCTTGTTTATTATAAATCCAACACCACTAGTTCTGCCAGTATCTGTCCCACGATAATAGAAGAGATGTCCACTTTTCAGTTCAATGAGATCTTCTCCTTTTCTCCTTACCTCACTTAGCCCGACGATGTCCCACTTGATCCTTTGTAGTTCCTCTTCCAATTCAAGAAGCCTTGAATCAGAAGATAGGGAGCGTCCGTTGTAGGTAGCCAAGGTCAGCATCAAATGGCAGCCTAGTCCGGTCCTCCGGGGATTCTTAGCACCCTCTGCCTTCATGTCGCACTGGCCGCTGCCTTGGCCAGGTACATTCCAGCTGCCGGAGACTGAGGGCCAAGATTTAAGTTGTAGAGTCATTTTGGAGGTGTTTGGCCATAACTCACCACGCTGGCCAAGCGGGTTGGTGAGTGTGGGATAGCATTTCCTCTGATCCCGATGGTATAGTTATACCGCTATTTGCGGTCGTCAGAGCCCCTTTAGTGGGAACAGGTGACTGGATGAATGGTTTTCAATGCTGTTTACACATATAGGCATGCCCCGAAATATGTGACCTTCAAATGCCCGGAAAATGAATTGTTTACACTCAGGTGGCGCAGTGGTCTAAGCTGTGGTTTCTGATCATTCGCCGGAGTTGGGTCCAGGTTCGAATCCTGGTGAAGTCTGGATGTTGTGTGTGCCTTGTGGCACTGAATCTCTCTTTTTCCTGGAACAAATAGCCCAAAATTAGGGAAGGGCGCTGCCGCTTATAGGGCACTGAGTTTTTCACAGCTGTCGTAAAATCCTGATATAGAAATAAATAAATACATTTTTAAAGTGAGATGGTTTCGGGAGGATTTGTTTCAGAATGCTAGTATGTGACGTCCCTTGGTGGCACACTTTTACTTGAATTACTAAATTCGTTTCTTGCCGTACATATAAAATTGGGCAAATTAGATTTCTTTAGCAGTTACTTGGAAGTTCAATGTATTTTTTTGGCTTGCACGATCGTAGTTTTTTAGGTACACGAATATTATTTCGCTGATACTTTTTCTGCTTTTCAGAAATTTTACAGCATATCTTGAAATCTGTAAATCAAATAAGATATCTGATTGGGGAACTTGTATATAGTTTGAATGTTTCATATGATTTGAGCGTGACATCCAGATGATTTGAACATCAAGGTAAAACAAACATGCAAATGTTTAATGTCGAGAACACCTATGGAATGCCAGTTACACATGATAATAAAGCAGAAGTTTAATATTTCATTTGCAAATCATATTTCTACTGAGATACTACTTACGAGACTTTAAAGTAAAAGCGTAAATCTCAATTGTATCTTTTGAAAAGGATATCTTCTTCTCATTATTTGGGTGCAGAGGTACTCTTGTAGCAGTGAGAAAAATCTGAAAGGCTATGTCGGAGAAAATCAATAGATGTCAACAATTTTATAATGAGAGGCTTTGATTTCCATTGTTTTCCTGCACATTTTTTTCCCATTTCTTGTTACATAATTTTTAAAACCTCCCGGTTGCAATGAATATTTTACAAAGGAAAGATAAGCAGATTTTGCCTCTATCGGGTATAGGGTGATATTTTGAGATTTTAATCATGTAATGGTTGCACAACTATCCACAAATTTATCCAAAAAGGACCATAGCAATTAAGGACCATAGCCTTAATTGCATTACTACTTGTGTATATAGAAAACCCTGTCATACAGCTGTTTTAATATCTTATGATTCATCCCACCATAAACAGCATAAGTTGTTAGCATTATTCTATTTGTTTAGAAGGCCACACTCTCATTCATAAACTACTGAATCATTTCAGCAAGAAGTTAACTACATTTTTGGTTTAGCTGAGCAATAAGAGTTCCCTAAAGATTTGATTAGGCAAGTATTTGGCAAGGTCAAATATGCCCTACATACTACCCTGTTAAGAAACTCCAACTGCAATTCGATATATGTATTCTCTCTGCAATATAATCCACATTTAACGAGAATCTTAACACAGCAATGTAAACCATGTGGCTTGAAATTTGGTCCACGAACACGAAACGTTTTTTTAGTAGTTCGTAAGGATCGTGAACAGAACAGCAAAATGGGACAGTGGGGTATTACAATATCCCGCTGGTTAAGGCAATTACAGGACAAACAGCCTCTAATTATGTGGGTTCTACAAAACGTAATATTAAATTACGAATTATAGAACATAAATACAATATTCAAAACAGGTATGTTTTGTACATCCCAAGCCAAATCTGTTATACAAGATAATCTTAATACCGACAGGAGTAATGCGAGAATAATTAATACTCCTAGTAAACTTGGTCACCTTTTAATTGCAGAAAGTGTATATAGAGAGACTTCCGGTGAGCAACGTTGTAATGAACATGCCCCCTATGAGTTACATAACGTTTGGAAATCACTTATTAAAACAGTAAATTATAAATTGTACTATAAACTTAAAATTGAATATTTCCCCCACCCTACACCGTTTCTTATTTCTGTAATACATTTCCATAATCTCTTCACA
Organism: Macrothele yani; assembly: GCA_039090855.1. Lineage (NCBI taxonomy): Eukaryota > Metazoa > Arthropoda > Arachnida > Araneae > Macrothelidae > Macrothele > Macrothele yani. Next base: position 209,892,644 of record CM077034.1, on the reverse strand, counting down.
GACCATTGGGCTAACAGTATCGCAAACAATTTGGCGCATGTATATTACTATTGGCTAAAAACTTACCATGCTTCACCGAATTCAATGATATATATTATATATAGATTAAATGTGTCTGTATTTACTACATCTAAAGATGAGGCAGCCGCTGCCTCGAAAGTGCTCATGGTTTTAATTGCATACATTTCTTATCTTTTATTATTAAATCGTGCTAAAAACTTTCATTGTTTCAGAAAAATAAAACTTTTTTGTTTTGTAGTTCCAAAAATAATAACGTGCATAACTAATAAAAATTTGAAGATGACAATACGAATTTTTCTGTAAATATGACAAGGATGATAAGTCAGGTAATATCCCAAAACTTTAAAATTTCGTCTTCCTACAGCGGGACTCGAACCCACGTCTCCCAGATAGCGCCCGGGTATGCTAACCACTACACCACCCAGAACGATCAAGCTTCCCATTAATTTGAATATAACCATCACAGGATTCGCTAGTCAAAGCAACCGGCATTCATGTTTTTCGAAATGCAGGTTTAGAACACTATCCCGTGATTGCCCGCAGGAGCAGATAAATCATGAAAGAAAAACTTGATTACACCATATAATACAAATCTTGAAGATGATAGTCCGAATTTTAGATGACCTTAAAATGATATTTACACAAAAATTTGATTTGTCTTCTTCAAAATTTGTATTATATGGTGTAATTCCCTATTTCTCTCATGATACATAATTTGGCTGCCATCTGTTGCTGACCTTGGCTACGTATAATGGACGCTCCCTATGTTCTGATTCAAGGCTTCTTGAATTGGAAGAGGAACTACAAAGGATCAAGTGGGACATCGTCGGGCTAAGTGAGGTAAGGAGAAAAGGAGAAGATCTCATTGAACTGAAAAGTGGACATCTCTTCTACTATCGTGGGACAGATACTGGCAGAACTAGTGGTGTTGGATTTATAATAAACAAGAAACTGAGGGATGAAGTTGTAGAAGTTGAAAGTTCCTCTGACAGAGCTGCACGACTCGTTATCCAACTCTCGAGAAGATACCAGGCTCAGAATATTCAAACTTAAGCACCCACCACAAGTCATCCTGAAGAAGAAATTGAAGAATTTTATGAGAAAATTCGTTATCTAAATAATAAAGGTAAGCAGAACTTGAAGATACTTATAGGAGATTTCAATGTAAAAATAGGGCAACGGCAACAGAATGAAACTTCAGTAGGTAAATTCGGTCACGGCATCAGAAACCAGCGTGGGAATACTATCGGTAAGTTTGCAGAGGCAAAAGGATTTTTCATCTTGAACTCCTTTTTCAAGAAAAAGCCACACAGGAAATGGACATGGGGACATCCAATTGGAACGACAAGGGAAATTGATTTTATTATGTGTAACTAAAAATTCGTCATAGATGACTGCAGTGTGCTGAACAAGTTCAACGCAGGTAGTGACCATAGATTGGTGAGATGTAAGATGCACCCCAACACTTAACTCGAACGTGGCAAGCTCATAAGACAAACAAAATGTATTGACATAACCAACCTTAAAAAACACCATAATACTTTCAAGTTGGAACTGAAGAACAGATTCTCTGCTTTAGAAAGCCTTACATCGGAAGAAGTGGGTATTTCGGAAAACAACAGAAAAGTAACCAAAGCTCTTATGGAAACAGCAACAAAATTAGCTGGGTCTAAGAACAAGTTGCATGTGAACAAATTATCAGGAAAAAACCAAAATGTTGATGCAAAAAAAAAAAAGAGAGAGGAGGACAACTAAAGAAGATGTGACTTCCAAAGTGGAATATATAGAGCTATGCAAGACAGTACGAAAAAGTATCACTGAAGATGTAAGGGAATACAACTGTGAGCTAGTGAGGAAAGCAATTGAAAACAACCAAAGCCTAAAGATAGCAAAGGGACATCTCAGTAAGGGAAGAAACCAGATTATGGCACTGAGAAAAGAAGATGGTTCTGTAACAAGAAATAGAGGCGAAATTTTGGCAAGAGTGAAAGATTTCTACTCCAAATTATATGAAAGGGATGATACATGTACTCCTGACATCATGAAAGGTACCAGTACCAGAGTTCTTCCAGTCCTCCCAGCAGAAGTTGCACATGCAATGAAGAACATGAAGCATGCGAAAGCTCCAGGAGAAGATGAAATTACTGTAGACATCATACAAGAAGCAAGTGGAGAAATGGAAACAGTGCTCGCCCAACATTTCACTCGATGCCTTAATGAAGGGAACATTCCTGAATATTGGAACAACGCTACAATGATCCTGCTACATAAAAAAGGTGACATTCAGGATCCCAGGAACTACAGACCTATCAGCCTCCTCTCAGTGGTTTATAACATCTTCACTAAAGTTCTTTCACACCGCTTGAGGGTAACACTGGACATGGCTCAACCGAGAGAACAAGCTGGATTCAGGAATGGCTACAGCACAATAGATCATATCCATGTGCTGAGAGAACTAATTGAAAGAGCGAGGGAATATGAACTTCCATTGTGCATGGCTTTTATCGATTATGAAAAAGCCTTTGATTCGGTGAAACCATCAGCAGTTACAATTTCTCTGAAATCCTGCGGTATTGAAGATGCATACATTAATATTATTAATAACATCTATGAAAATGCAAGTGCAAAGATTCGGCTGTTTGAAAATACAACACACATAAAAATTGGAAAGGGAGTGAGACAAGGTGACACCATATCTCCGAAGCTCTGTAATGCCACATTGGAAAATGTCTTTCAATCAATGAACTGGGAAAACAAAGGGATAAAGATTAATGGAGATTATCTAACCCACCTTCGTTTTGCTGATGACGTAGTCATTTTTGCAACTACCCCACCAGAGCTGCAGAGTATGATCCAGGAACTTGCTGACAAGAGTAAAGAAGTGGGATTAAAATTGAACTTTCAGAAGACAAAAGTGATGTTCACTGCTTTTACAAGAAATGAAGATTTATCGATTGATGGAGAAAAACTGGAAGTAACAGATACGTATGTTTATCTTGGACAGCAGATATCATGTGAGGGTCACATTGATGAAGAAATTAATCGGCTTACAAAACTTGCCTGGAGAACTTTTGGAAGAAACAGCATAATTTTCAAGAGCATAATGCCATTATGTCTTAAAAGAAAAGTGTTTGATCAATGCATCCTTCCAGTGCTTACGTATGGTGAAGAGATATGGACCTTAACTAAAAGAGACATACAAAGGCTGCAGCAAACTCAAAGCAGCCTGGAGAGGTGCATGCTTGGTATAACCAGGAAAGATAAGAAGAGGAACTCGTGGATCCGGAAAATGACGAGAGTGGAAGACATCACGATCAGAGTTAAATCCCTGACATGGCAATGGGCTGGACATACTGCCAGGACAGACCATCGATGGACAGCCGAAATTTTAGATTGGATTCCAAGGGACAGGAAAAGACCCAGAAGAAGACCACATGGGAGATGAGTGGATAAAATTCGAAAATATGCGGGAGTGACATGGAGTAGACTGGCACAAGGCAGACCGTTGTGGAGGAGACTTAGGGAGACCTTCGTCCCGCAGTGGATTGATAATGGTTGACAATGATGATGATGACATAACTACTGTTTGTAGTTTGTACAGTCTGAAACTTTTGAAATGATGAGATTGGGAACCATTTTCTTTATATGAACTGATTTACGAAATAATTTCAGAAACGTGCATCTGAAATTTTGAAAAGGAAGATTATGACAAACTGATATACCATTTGTATTTAACAATTTAAAGCCACTTTACAATTAAAGAAGTTAGTAAAATTATGCAATGCATTGATTATCATGCGCTTTCCAACATACCAGACATCATAGGAAAATGCCTTGGTTTTGAGGGGACTAAGCTGTGGTATAACGTTTGAGGTTCACATATATCAAAATTAAATCTCATTGCGCCCGTGTTACCTATTTCCATTATCAAGAGTTACCACACATAAGCCGTTTTATAATTAAAAATCCCATTTAAATCGGGCGACTTTCACGGAAGTTATCGTGTGAAAATAATGACTAACGTATCTCACGCATGCGTACTGCCAACAGTTTCTGACGAAAAAATTTTTGGCGGAACTGCTAACAAAGTCGTTACGGAACAACGTATTGTATTTCGTCGCAATCGAAGCATTTTTACCAAGTTATTACTGAAGTTATGAAAATAAACTCTATAGAATAAATCTCGCTCCTGTGTCCTCACGTTTGATCCCATTTAGATGTTATTCAACAGAACCGGTTTAATACACCTCCAAAACATTATGATAAAGTTTTGTTACAATCGTAACATTCTTATGTAAGTTATGACGCGTAAAGGCGGTGGATGGATCCCGCTCCTATGCTCTGACATTTGACCCCATTTCATCCATTTTCAATAGGGTTCTTCGCCAGGTTGTTCCCTACTACATACTGAAATTTCATAGAAATCGAACCATTTTTACGCGAGCGATCGTGCGGACAGACAGACAGACGGACAAAGCTGGATCATAATAGCTTCTTCAGCCTACGGTTAGAGAGCGTAAAAAAGGATTATGAGAAGATGTACAAACTTCAAGAAATTGCTGTATGTTCACCCTTTTTGGGCAGTCTAGGACGAACCTTATGTATCAAGGAATTAAATTGACGACTCTTTTTTGCGTATGGAACATTTCTCTCCGGTTAAAAAAGAAATGTTGCAGCAAATGCGAGTTAAACAAGTTAGTAAATTCCCGCAATGCATTGATTATGAAACGCTTCCCAACATACCAGAAATCATTATTAGAATTATTACTCAAGTTATGAGGATAATAGCTGTAAAATAAATCTCCTCCTATGACCTGACCTCTGACCCAATTTTGATGATATTAAAAAAAAACAGTAAGGTATACTTCCGGAACATTATGATAAAGTTTTGTCTTAACTGAAGCATTTTACACAAGTTATAACGCATAAGGGCAACTGAATGGATCCCAATCCTACGTCCTGACCTTTGAACCCATTTCGCCCATTTTCAATACGGTTTGTTCCCAGCTTGTTACCTACCCCATACTCAAATTTCATCGAAATCGAGCGATTTTTACGCAATTTATCGTGCGGACAGACGGACTGACGGACAGACGAACGGACGGACAGACGGACAAAGCTAGAGCATATACGTTTCTTCAGCCTACAGTTGGAAAGCGTAAATAAATGCGGCATCGTGTTTAAAATTTTCTTTTTGTCAGAAGGTGATCTTTAGGAAACGCTCGAGATATTGTTCAGTTTTTCGTGTAGATAACAGGTTTTCGTACGTAGAAATCATAAGTCTGATTGTCAAAACGTTAACTGAACGAGGAGGTTGCTCTAAACAAAACGTTTCAGGAGTCACTTATTTGCTCAGGATCGCCTCTAAATTTTGATCATATCTTTTTCCGTAGTTGTGACAAATGACTCCTCATTTTTCGGTTTTCGTGGAAATTTAATATACACTGCTGGCCACCCAAAATGCAATACAAAGAAGGACACGAGATAGCAAAGCCAGATTTACTGGACACATCACAACAGATACAAAGATGAAATGATTGAGCTTACAGGCCCGTACGACTTGCGGAACACGCAGACATCAATAGTTCGTGTCGTCCCCATGGCTGACAATAACGGCCGCTACACGCCGCAGCATCGAACAAAAGATGCTTTGGATCTGGGCTTGGGTTATGTCGCTCCAGGCTGCTTCCACACGTTGACACAGTTCATCAGGCGTAACCGTGGGTGGTGATTGCCGGGCCACTCGGTTGCCGATCATCGACCAGACGTGTTCGATGGGCGAAATATCAGGAGAACAGGCGGGCCACGGCAGCAGTCACACCTGGTCGGCCTTGAAGAATTGTTGCAAGACGCGTGGCATGTGCGGTCGCGTCTTGCAACGAGTCCTCCCTTTCACCTGCAGGAAAGGGAGGACTACAGGCTCCAAAATGTCGGAGATGTAGCGGTGGATGTTGAGTTCACCGGCGATTCGTACCAGAGGGGTGCTGGTGTCATATACAATTGCGCCCCAAATCATAACGTCAGGCGACGGACCAGTATGGCGATGCATGATGCAGGTGTCATACAGTCTCTCGCCGCGGTGCAGCTTCCCGTCGATCCGACCATCGTGGTGTTGCAGGCAAAAGCAGGATTCGTCGGAGAAGACGTTCCGTAGTCTAGGTGCGGAGTTGAACGGCGCACTGGCACCGCACTCGCCGGTGGTGTAAAGTCAATGGTAATCGGAGCAATGGGCACCGCGCGACAATTCCACGCTCCTGCACATGACGTCAAACGATACGTGCTGACAGAGGTTGTTTCGTAGCACACCCTAATTCCTACGCTAACGTTCGTGATGTGGCGGTGCGAGACGTCAATGCCCGCCGCACAAATTGCCGGTCCTCTTATTCGGTGGTGGGGCGCGGCTGCGGCAATCGCTCACGTCTGTCCGTTCGTCTTTCCTGCACCCACCGAATCTCTACTCGAATCACTGTGGCTGGTTGACGTCCCGCACGGACGCCGATGTCTCGGTGCGATAAACCGTTGTCGCGATAAGCCACTATTCGTCCCCTGTCAAACTCCGAAACGTGCTGGAATGACTGCCGTATTCTGCGACGCGGCATCAGGAAGCTTCCCACGCACAGGTCCGGTAGCGCAACACACTCCCACTACTTACACCAGGCCTTCTGTGTACACTTCTTATAGTGCTTCTTGCTGGCGTGCTGGGCGCATATGATTTGCATATGCCCTGCAATGCAAATCGTTTGCATGTCCTCTCGCGGGCGACACATGCTGCGAATTTCAGGCCATTCGGATGCTTCGTTCTTGATGTTCTGTTTTGGGTTGCCAGCAGTGTAAAATGTCAGACATATGGAATACCCAGTGTTCGTTTCATTATTCCAATCAGTATATTTTTCTTTTCTTTTTTTATTTGGCTGTATGACGAACACCGTGAGCAACTCCAAGCGCTACAAGAAGTCGGCTGTCCCCATTTTCGGGCCGCAAGGGACAAAACCAGTGCATTCATGCTTCAATGATATTCAAGCCAGAACTCATTTTGGATGATCGGCCAGGATCCAGCGTTTAACACTGCTTCTCCGAGGTGACCGAAACAAAGAAAGTGGATGTTTATATCATTTCATATACGAAAGTCGTAAATTTTAGTACGTCGTGCGAAATGCGTACGATTTGTTTTGATTCACAATGATACAATTTCAAAATATTCATAAAACATTTTTTGTCATCAACGACACAGTCAGTGTGGTGAAATCGAGATATGGAGAATATTTGTAATTGTTTTTTTATCATTGTGATCAGTTCTTTGATGAGTTTTAATTTAAAATTCAGGGCTTCTGTCCTGAGTGCTAACTGAATTACAAGCACCTACCTAACGCTTCGTGTTCCTTCTTTTCATCAGAATGCCCGCTACCTCATTTAAAAAATCTTCTTGAAGATTGTGGGAAGCTGCAAGAAGTATCTCTGTACTGCGGTCTGAAGTTCCGATATGAAACGGGATAAAGTGTCCAACTGCTCTGCCTGAAGTTCCACAACATCCCATCCATGTTCTATTGTATACAGAACAGGCGAAATAATTAGGCCATTCGAGACATTTCATACCGGGGTACTATCTATGCAAAAATTTCTGCACGAGGCGGTAACGATTACATGAGCCATAATTGTCCACGAATAATACGAGTAGAGCCGCTTTTGGATAAAGCTACAGCTTTGTGCTATGATATTTACCGCAAGCAGTTATTCTTAGTGGCCGTCGTTAGTACGTTCATCTGCCCCGAATTCCGTAACCAACAGGATGCTCTACAATATACGTACGGCTCCAACCTACGTTATTTGGAATGACCAAACGCTATTTAGGATTATAGTTAACGAGTACAAGGAATCAAAGAAAAGACAATTTCCGACGGTACTATCCATAGAAGTCCGTTTTAAGTCACCTAATTCTATGTGTGATGAGATAATAAAATTTGCTTCCTACTTTACTCCTAAATCCCCTGCCATTCGAAAAAGTTTGAATATCATTACCAACAGTGAATCATCGAATAATACCGTCTGGCAAAAGTTACCCCGAATTTGGAACCAATTCTTGAAATAGTGTATGCCTTTTGTCTTCCTGACAGGATTCACGTACTAAACGTACTTGTGGCCTCTCGTGTCTTTGAATGAATAATTGCATTTTCATCTGTTAGTTTATTGTAAAGTCTATGTGTTAAAATTTTTGAAGCGTTCTATTATCGAATTTGCAGTTTGTTATCTACCTTCCTGGTAAAACATCATCTGGTTGATGTGCGAACACTTGGAATCTGTGATTTATATTCTACGCCATTAAATTCGGATTTCTAATATGGTTACATTATCTGAAATCGAGGTTCTATTACGCAAATCAAAACAATTACGCTGTCTCGAGGATTTGTATGAGAAACAAGTATCGTTAATTTAGGCGCAAAAAGCATTAGCAATGCAGAGATTAATTTCTTCAGGAGTTATCATCAAAGTTACTTTTACCGTTACAGACTGGTCTTAAAGTCACATCTTATATACTCTGGCAAATGTCCTGAAAACGTGGGATAATGTTTATTTTCAGATATAAATTAAAGCGTTAATTTAGGATAAGGTTTATGGTTCACCGCAAAACGTAGGGCTTCGATATAACTGTGATTTTCTTAGTTTTATAACGAATTTTTATCGTTTCATTTTGTTTTTCTTTGCGTATACGTCGAGTTTGACAGCGAGCTTTATTTGATTAGTTTTGAACCTGCATGTTTATATTAAGAAACTTTGTAAGAGTTCTAAAATTTGTTTGAATCTACACTCCGTTATATAGAAACAAATATCTCTTGAGCCACTGAAGTATGGAACGTATTTATTTTCAGTTTTGTGACTTAAATTTTGATGTACAAAACCGTGGTTGTCACTAATTAATAGGAAATTTTAAATATAATTTTAGTTTCATTGGATCAACCGTTGGTCTTGTTGCTTGTATATTTAATATGTTTAAAGGAGTTTTGCAACTCCTGTTTCAATGGCTAAAACCGTAAAGGAATTTGACGAAGGACCAGGTCTAACTCTGCGGATAGTATCGGGCCACTAACGGCCGACTGCCTGCGACAAAAATAGGTCCTAACTGAAATCGTATATATATGTATATAAAGTATCGCAAATCATTGAAAATCACACAGAACAGAGCAAGTAGCCTTGAAAATTTGTACATTCTGTAGCTGTAGAATGCTTAATTCAAGACGAAATAAAGAAGGAAATAGGTAAATGACACAATAAGTATAAGGAATGAAATTTAGGGCCAATGTCTTCAAGGGAACACTAGCACTGGTGACTTTTCGATACGGGTACAGGCAAAATGTTGCAAGCCACCCGTTTGTTCCCGATTTCACCGAAATAATCAAGCCAAGAAGTAATAAAAAAGCGAGCAACCAACAAAGTTCACTAATATCATTGTAGATCAAATGATGCAGAGATATATTAAGACACTGAAACTTATACCAGACATTTAGGACACTAGATATCCAACCAAGTCAGTATCAGTTATTGGAGTGTATTAGGCTTTTGTGCATTATTTACTAGGTATAACAGAATATAGCAAAGATAGGTGAGTAGGAAGTGTTGCCTGTAAGAGTTACCGACCACAAGACCTGTCATGTGGTGAATTTTGAAAGAAGAAAGTTTTAACTTTGTGAGGTCATTTGTTAGTCAGTTGCTGAAATTAATTGGTTTGTGCTGGACAAAATATTTTTTTGAAATGTTACAATTTAAACGTTGAGCAAAATATCTCTTAAGAAATGGAAGTGGAAATCCATTAGAAAGCAGTGTATTAAATAGTTGTTTTAATTGTATGGTGAGAGTTTCTGAGTTACTACAAAGGTGAATGCATCTGAAATATTCAGATATGACGATATTTCTGAAAACCTGGGTGGAAATGTTTGAAACCCAGTCGCTTAGAAAATGCACTTTAAAAGTATAGCTTCTTCTTTAGTCAAAAATAGTGGCAACACTATTATTGATTTCAGTGTCTAGATATGGCACATTCTAGTCACAACATCCAGTCAACACTAGGTCCAAACTCTCTGGATAGATTTCCTTTATTTTTGTGTGAAAATTGTCCGAGTTAAAAACTATTAAGTCGTCTATATACCTAAAAAGTTTACTATTTTCAGGCAGATGAGTGAATGGTCTGTCATATACATGCAGGTTTAAATTTGCTAGAATGCTAGAAAAGACTGAGCCCATGGGTATTCCTTTGGTTTGGAGATATATTTTTGAACTCAAAGCCAGAAAGTTATTAAATATACTCATGGTTTTTAAGTGACCTCAGGTGTCTCTTGTTATGTTTAGTATATCATGGTATCCGTCATATAAAATATCCAAACGCGCTTTAGGTCGTTAAGATTGATTGACGTAACGAGATGTTTAAAGTCGTACGTCTGAGTAACTTACGCTTCTTTTCAGTTGAATAAAGAATTGACTTTGCAAAGCAAGTAAATCCTTTAATTTGAATGGCAGTGTTTTTGCTTTGGGTAACTTACGCTTCTTGTGCTACCTTTTGCAAAGCAAGTAGAATCCTGTTAGTATCAGCAGAAAAAAAGAATGAGTAGCAGTAAGGAGCATGATAATTCTCAGAACACACGGAAAGGAAGATATGTTCCCTTAAAGCCACAATCAACTTAAAAGAAACTTGCCTCTTGGATTCAAGCTGTGGTCAATCAGGGATGAGAAGAGTGGAGCTTGAAAAGAAACTCTTCAACGGGCTTTTAACATGCGTTATGCAATGTACCCCGTACTAAAAGTTGGTGATCATGTATGTCCCCACCCATCTAATAGAAGGATGGCCTCAATTAATACTTAAAATGGCTCGGACTGATATAGGTTTTAATATGAATAAATTACGATATTGAACTGCAAGCCTTTGAACAGGAACCTGAAAATTAGTCAGATGACGAAGGTTTTTATTATGTTACTAATGAAGCAGGGCTGCTGAAATTTGCAGTCCGCCCGTTTGCACCCGGTAGATATTGGAGGTGGAGACAGGTTTATTTTTTAAATTTGTCATCCTTCCGAACAAACAAACTTTTTTTCTTTTTTCTTTTTGAATTTGCAATCTATTTTTGTTTGGAAAGTTCACTTCAAACATTTCTTGAGGTTTCTTCTTATTAGTAGTAAAAATAACCTGCGCGAAAGAGTAATAAATAAAACCCCTTAAGTTAAATGTACTCCCATATCCTGAAGTTATGAGAAAGCGAAGCAACACACATTCCAGCAGAAGATTGTAGCACTGGCTACCGTCCTCACTGGCCGACCGATCCACTCCGTGTTTGAAACTAGCTTTTTCGTTTGTCTGCTTTACCACCGTTAACCGTTGAATAGCCAGGTTGAAAAATCCAGACATATTCCCGCCCATGATTCCGAGTTTTGATATCAAACCAGATCTTGGCCAACACAACAAGAAAACATGTTCCCACTCCCTGACTCAACGATTCCAAGAATGTTCGCAGGCTTTCGTAGTTTCTAAATTAGCGTGGAGAAGATCATTAAATTTTGAATCAGTGGAGGTGGAAATTCTGTTGTTTTCTCTCTTTCTCGCGCGCATATACGGTAATGATAGAATGAAGCGATACAATGCGATTTACCAGATTACTTTAAAAGTAAAAAGTAATGCGATAGGACACATGGAGCCTTCTTCGTCACAAGTTGAAATCGGTGCTGATCCCCATATGAAAAGAAGTAAAGTGTGACATAATATCTATGACAGTGAAAAGCTGGACGGACGAAAAGGAAATGTATTGCATTTCGTGCACGTGTTTTCTAAAGTTAGCTGAAAAAAACAGCTAACTTTATGAAGGTGCTGGCAGTTTAGCTTAAGGTTTCAGTTAAGAGACGCTTCAATCACACGGCCGAAGTGGCATTTCGCCACATTAAATGCCAAGGCATTTTTTTTGCGAAAGGGGATCCCGCAAGTATATCCATGGTGGTTGCGCAAAAGAATATTAAAAAGGGAAATTTCGATAAGCTGATGAAACTCTGCAACACAGCTTATTTCCTTGTTAGTGAAAATTAAGCCTTTTACCATCCAAAGGCTTGACTAACTTACAAAGAATAGTATCACTCTAAGTGACATTAAGTTGAATCGTGACGCTTGTGTGGATTTTGTGAAATTTATAAGTGCAGTTTTGCGAAAAGAAGTAACAGGAATAATAAAACAAATTCGATTTTTTTGCGTCATGGCTGATGGCTCAACTAATAAAAATTCATGCAGACAGGAAGCCATCTATGTCAGATATATAAATGGTGATTTACCGAAAAATCGGCGGACAGCTGTAATTGCTGGGAAACACTATAAAAGTGAGGGGATTCAAGAACGTATTTTAAACGGTTTGGAAAATATATTTATAACTGACCAAGTATTGTCTAATACGCTAGTGGGGATAAACTTGGATGGAGCAGCATGGACATTTATAAAGGCTAAAAGTACGTATGAAAATGAAATACCACAGTCTTTTTTCTATGCACTGCATCCGTCATAATTTGGAGTTGGCGAAACTTGATATGAAAAAACGAGCCGAGTATGTTGATGTTTGAAAGAACCATAAGGCAAGTATTTAGATTTCATCAATATTTTTCAAATAAATAAAGGGAATTGGAGGAAGATGCACAAAAGTAAAACAGCGATCTTATTAAACCCAGTAGTTTTCAAAATATAAGGTGGGTAGCAAGTCCGAATCGTGCTCTCTAGTCCCTTACCACCATGTTTGTTGCGACAATTTTACATCTGAAATATGTGGCAGAGAAAGCAAATGGCGATGAATAAGGGACTGTAAAAGGGCTGCTGAAAGTCATAAAATCCGAAAAATTCCAAAGCTTTTTACTTTCTATGATGAATCTTTTAAGCATCATAGGCCAGTTTTCCGAAGCTTTTCCGGATGAAGAATTTGTAATCTCTAATGCGTGAAAGGACAGAAAGTAAAGCATCCTGAAGCTGAGATTAATAAAGGAGAAAAAAGGTTCACTTCACGAGTTTTCAGAATTCACAAGAATTAGATACATGACAAAACAAAGAGAGCTGTCCAGCTTGCTTCGAGATCCAGCTGAACTGATGAATCTGGTGTTCATGAAATTGTTTATGACCTAATGTCCAGTCTATTACGCGTTTGCTAAAGCAATTCCAACAGTTTCAAGAAAATGTCCTTAAAACCTTCACTATGATTGACTTCACTGAATAGCAACAGGGTAAATTCCTTCTACTTTCCTTTGAGAATCAGCAAACGTACCCTACCTTTAAGACGTGTCAAAGCAGTTTTTCTCAGGAATGGAAGAGTGATGGAAAACGAATGGATTGAACTGAAATTATGAATTAAAAATATTATCAAGAACCACCCAAGAAACTCGTTATTTCAAGTATATAAACATATTGCGTAATGTTTCGTTCAGAATGCTTTCCAATGTATATAATTTGTCCCGATAGTTTTACTTGTGAAAGTGTGTTTCAGAATTTTTTGTTTACCGAACAGTTCATGACGAAAATTGAATTCATATAATTTCCAAATTTTGGTACCCACGTTAGTTTACAGAGAGGCGTAAACTCAAATTTACTTTCGTTTAAGAAGTTAGGATCTTCTTTCCAAACAAATTGTGTGGAAGAATTATCTTTCTCTCTAAATACCTATCACGATGGGAATCTCATTGCTCAGAGTTCCTGCTTAAAATAAATCACTGATTTCACGCTATGATGTTAAAACATCTGTCTTATATTTCACGATTTATCTGAGGCTAACATTTGAGTAAATAGATTCTTAAAATAACGTCAGCTGTTATTATGGAATTAAAACCAACTTGAGTACCGGATCTAAGAATTTTTCTTTACTACGCCTAAAACCACAGAATGTATACAAGCCACGAGGAGTTAGGTAAATCCATTATTTGTACCATAAATATGCATCCAGTTGTTGCTAAATCAAAGTTTAATCACTCGTCATCAAGCAAAATCACTGAGGCATCAAATAACTTCAAGCAAAAACGTAGCTCTATTGGTCGTAATGTTGGAAAATTGTAAGTGCTACCCACAGAAACAAATTTCGACAAACTTGTTCACTGAAGATAGGGCAAAGCGTTCTTTCTTTCCTCAATCGAAGGAGAATAAAAAATGATGTTTTTCACGCAGGACTAGATATCATTTTATGAACTAAAGACAGCAATTTTTAGTAATTATCTGCAATAGTCGAAATCTTCGCAGAATTACTCCTACATAAGATGGAACTATTGAATAAAGACATGGGTCAGAAGCTTTCAAGAACTTTCATAATATGAAAACAAATTCCGTCTCAGAAATTTTATTTTAGCTCATCTACGTCGAATGAAACTCGTACGATTACCAATCATTGCCATATCTGTAACATATTACTTTAATGTTTCAGGAATTTGAATTTGCTTGCGGTAGATATTTCGAAACAAGCTATATAATATATAAGTATTTCTCCCTCTTTGGAATAAATTTCAATACAAAAATAATGCAACAGGGTTTTGGTTTCCTGAAAGGATATCAAGGTGCGCAGATAAGTAAAATTTATCTTTTATCAAAAGTAAAAGTCCCATCTTTCTGTCACGTACGAATTTTTCATAATGATAAAAACAGGTTTATAAATATATAACATCTAGTGCGACATGAAGGCAGAGGGTGCTAAGAATCACCGGAGGACCGGACTAGGCTGCCATCTGATGCTGACCTTGGCTACGTATACTGGACGCTCCCTATCTTCTGACTCAAGGCTCCTTGAATTGGAAGTAGAACTACAAAGGGTCAAGTGGGACATCATCGGGCTAAATGAGGTAAGGAGAAAAGTAGATCTCATTAAACTGAATATTGGACATCTCATTGAACTGAATAGTGGACATCTCATTGAACTAAAAAGTGCACATCTCGTCTACTATCCGTTGACAGATACTGGAAGAAATAGAGGTGTTGGATTTATAATAGGCAAGAAACTGAAGGATAAAGTGGTAGAAGTTGAAAGTTCCTTTGACAGAGCTGCACGACTCGTTATCCAACTCTCGAGAAGATACCAGGCTCAGATTATTCAAACTTAAGCACCCACCTCAAGTCATCCTGAAGAAGAAATTGAAAAATTTTATGAGGAATTTCGTCATCTAAATAATAAAGGCAAGCAGGACTTAGAGATAATGATGGGAGATTTCAATGCAAAAATAGGGCAACGGCAACAGAATGACACTTCATTAGGTAAATTCGGTCACGGCAACAGAAACCAGCGTGGACATACTCTCGTAGAGTTTGCAGAGGCAGAAGGGTTTTCCTTCATGAACTCCTTTTTTTATTGTGTGTAACAAGAAATTTATCATGGAAGAATGCACAGTGCTGAACAAGTTCAACACAGGTAGTGACCATGGAATGGTAAAATCTAAGATGCACCTCAATGCTAAACTCGAGCGTGGCAGGCTCATAAAACGAACAAGGTGTATTGACGTGAGCAACCTTAAAAAGCATTATAATACCTTCAACTTGGAATTGAGGAACATATTTTCTGCTCTAGAAGGTCTACCATAAAAAGAAGTGGACATCTCTGAAGTTAACAGAAAAGTAACAAGAGCTCTCATGAAAACAGCAACAAGTTTAGCTGGGTCTAAGAAAAAGTTGCCTGTGAACAAATTATCAGGAAAAACCAAAATGTTGATGCAAAAAAGAAGAGAGATGAGGACAACGAACGAAGATGTGACTTCCAAAGTAAAATATATAGAGATATGCAAGAGAGTACGAAAAAATATCACTGAAGACGTAAGGAAATTCAATTGTGAACTAGTGAGGAAAGCAATTGGAAACAACCAAAGCTGAAAGATAGCAAATTGACATCTCAGTAAGGGAAGAAACAGATTATGGCACTGAGAAAAGAAGATGGTTCTGTAACAGGAAATAGAGGCGAAATTTTGACAAGGGTGAAATATGTCTACTCCAAATTGAATGAAAGGGATGATACATGTACTCCAGACATCATGAATGGTACCAGTACCAGAATTATTCCCGTCCTACCAGCAGAAGTTGCACATGCAATCAAGAACATGAAGCGGGGAAAAGCTCCAGAAGAAAATGGTATTACTGTAAACATCATACAAGAAGCAGATGGAGAAAATGAAACACTACTCGCCCAAGTTTTCGCTCGATGCCTTAATGAAGGTAAAACTCCTGAGGATTGGAACAACGCTACAATGCTTCTGCTACATAAAAAAGTTGGCACTGATGATCTCAGGAACAACAGACCAATCAGCCTCCTATCAGTGGTTCATAAAATCTTCACTAAAATTCTTTCACACCGCTTGAAGTTAAAACTGGACATGGCTCAACCGAGAGAACAAGCTGGAATCAGGAGTGGCTACAGCACAATAGATCATATCCACGTTGAAAGACCGAAGGAATATGAACTTCTTTCGTGCATGGCTTTTAGCGATTATGAAAAAGCCTTTGATTCAGTGAAAACATCAGCAGTTAAAATGGCTTTGAAATCCTGCGGTGTTGAAGATGCATGCATTAATATTATTAATAACATCTATGAAAATGCAAGTGCAAAGATTCGGCAATTTGAGAATACAGCACACATAAGAACTGGAAAGTGAGTGAGACAAGGTAACACCATATCTCCCAAGCTATTTAATGCCACATTGGAAAATGTCTTTCAATAACTGAACTGGGAAACAAAGTGATAAAGATTAATGGAGATTATCTAACCCACCTTCGGTTTGCTGAAGACGTAGTCATTTTTGCAACTACCCCATCAGAGCTGCAGAGTGTGATCCAGGAACTTGCTGACAAGAGTAAAGAAGTGGGAATAAAAATAAACTTTCTGAAGACAAAAATGATGCTCAATGCTTTTACAAGAAATGAAGATTTATCGATTGATGGAGAAGAACTGGAGTTAACAGATGCGTACGTTTATTTTGGACAGCAGATATCAAGTGGGGTCACATTAATGAAGAAATCAATCGGCGTATAAAACTTGCCTGGGGTGCTTTTGGAAGAAATAGTGTAACTTTCAAGCGCAATATGCCATTATGTCTTAAAAGAAAAGTGTTTGATCAATGCATCCTTCCTGTGCTTACGTATGGTGCAGAGACATGGACCTTAACTAAAAGAGACATAAAAAGGCTGCAGACATCTCAAAGAAACATGCAGAGGTGCTTGCTTGGTGTAACCAGGAGAGATAAGAAGATGATCTCGTGGATCATAAAAATGACAAAAGTGGGAGATATCATGATCAGACTTGAATTCCTGAAATGGCAGTGGGCTGGACATACTGCCAGAAGAACAGACCATTGATGGATTGCCGAAATTTTAGATTGGATTCCAAGGGAAAGGAAAAGATCCAGAAAAAGATCACATGGGAAATGGGTGGATGAAATTTGTAAGTATGCGGGAGTGACATGGAGGAGACTGGCACGAGACAGGCCGTTGTGGAAGAAACTTGGGGAGACTTTCGTCCAGCAGTGGAGTGATAATGGTTGACAATGATGATGAAAAATTGTTTAATTTTCGTAAACCCCTTCAGGTACAATTGAAGAGCGATGGAATGTTGATACAACCTAAATAAAGATCCTGGGTGAAAAGCGAAAACAAAACGGTTAATGCAAAAAAAATCTAAAAACAAAATTAATAATTTCTTACAAAATACTTTTTCGTTTCTGTCAAACGAACGTTTATGCCTTTCTTACACTGTGAAATTATCAGACGTAGAATCTCTCTTTAAACCCCTGCAGTAATCCTCAAACACATTTACATCCTAGCTCCGCTAATCTCGTTTACCCAGGCATTTTATATATTAGTGAAATCTCTCACCTTCTTCTTCACACACCGCACCAAGATTGCCCCTATGGCTTTCTAATTAGGATCCTCGTTTAGAAAATTGCAAACGCCATTTCTAGAACTTATCCGTATTTTATGTTACAGTCATTTTTTTCCTGAAAAGCTTTATCTTTAGTTCACCGTCTTATATCTAGGCCAAGAAATACGTCTTATTGGTTTTTTGCTTCAGAAGATGTGGAAAACAATAAATCAAATATGGAAAACATTCACAATTTTTATCCAAAAATTTGAAAAAAATTTCATCAATCCCAATTCTATGCACAAGTGTAGTAAAATAACTTTTTTCCGGATCCACTACGCTCAGGTGTAGAACGTTTTTTGATTCTGGAATCTAGATATTTCTCTTTTAGGCCATTTTCTGTAATCCTATGTTGCTTATAAGCTCTACTGTTCTATTCACAGATGCAGCATGGCATTTTTGTGAAAACACTTTGCTGCCCTAGTTTGATTATCAGAATTTCTAAATTTCCAAAGATTTGCTAGTTTTATTCTTGATATCTAATTTTATTAAGGAGAAATTCAGGATTTTCATAAAATTTCTTCAAATGTTCTGATAGGGCTATTGGTTCTGAGGGGGAAATGTTATTATGTAAGATAACTCTTTTTAAACTTCTCGTACTAGAATCAATTAAACATCTCCTCCGTGATGGGTTATGAATAGGTGGAATACAAATACATTTTAAGTCCAAGAATCTCTGCAAAGCACAAGCGATTTTTCATGAGCAAAGTATTCAGTATTCTTCTTTTTCAGTCTCTCATATGCCATAAAAATTTTTGTTCCTGGAGCAAACAGGTTCGTATCGTTAAGTCTTGATCCTAAAAGTTGTGCACTTTCGTTAGGGCAGATCTAAATCCTTTACAAAGTTATTTATTTCGCTTTGCGTAAATTGTTGTGTTTCACTACCTACGTACTTCTGGATTGATGTACAAGTCCTCAGTTTTACTGTAATTTACCACAATGCAGTGCAGGTCTGATAACACCGGGAGTCGTTGGGTAGATAACATTCTTTATGATTTTGAAATTGTAGTCATTTACTGGCATGTTTAAGCAAAAATAAATTCCTCATGACGCAATGGCTCCTCGCATAACATTGTAATAGCAAATGGAAAAAATGTGTTCTTACCTTAAATCCATTTTCTCAGTTGCTCAACACACGTGTGACAACCGTAATGCGCTGCATACTTCCTGTCCTGGTCTTTATACCAAAATACGAGTGATACCCCTTTTTTGGAAAATCCGTTCAAAGGTTGTTTTTTTCCCCACAAAAAGACCACATATGAAAAAAAAATGAATCAAGACTATTAACACCTCCTCTTGACGCCTTAACGCACTAATAAAGAACAACACAACTGTTAAATGAGCGAATACACTCTTATGGCTTGAAGCACAGAGTTTAGAATGGCAATTTCGCACAATGTGACAATTATTGATATATTTGCGTCATCTTTTGCATCACTTTCCGATGAAAACTTTTCGTCTGTTGTATAATTTTCGAATTACCGCGATCTACTTTAGCTAGTAAATTTAAATCTTTTGAATAACCGATTACTTTTTAATATTTTTCATTTTTGTAACACGTAAGTTAATATTCCATGGGAAATTATGAAAAATATGTGTGCGACATAGAAAACGGATGTGATTTCCGTGATCAGCATACCTGAATTACTAAAAATAACTTGAAATTTTGCAAACCCCAGA
Organism: Macrothele yani; assembly: GCA_039090855.1. NCBI lineage: Eukaryota > Metazoa > Arthropoda > Arachnida > Araneae > Macrothelidae > Macrothele > Macrothele yani. Next base: position 209,873,064 of record CM077034.1, on the reverse strand, counting down.
AACATGTGAGTTTCTGTTTTAAGTGCAATGTTGATAAAAATTGATCGCATCCTCAAACTTCCATTACATAAAATTCTCTTTCATGATATCTCCAATACTTTTATACATTTCAGTTCCAGTGCTTTACCTCTTGAACAAGCTAAACTGCAAAGCATGAATTCTGACAAACTGATTTGCGTTCTGGAAAAATGTCGAAACATCCTGTTTGGTTGACGTATCTTCAAGTGCCTCTGCGTTATGTGTGACGCATATGCTAGACAGACGCGATCAAAGAGAAGCATCTCCAGGACGTGTATGAGATTCCGACTGCATTATCAGTTTGTTACTCATTTGTGTGAGCTGAATCGAAAAACGGTCATCATGGATATTTTCTTTAGATTTTTCCTGGCTATTCTTTTGTACACTGGAACAGCACAGGGATTGGACACGACTTGTAATGATAACGATGGTGAGTGACGAATAGTTTCTGTGAATTATATGTTTAAAATAACGAGGTTTATCATTTGAATTAATTTGCGTTTTTGTGTGTGGCACTATACTTATTTTTTTGTCTGTGAAGTTATTCTTTCTTCTTTTCAATAGTTGATAATGCTACCCGTTTCATTTAAAAAAACCCCTTTTACTAGCTTGAAATGGTTTGACAATATTACGTCTGTAGAACAGCACGGTGGAGCAGTGGTGCAAGCGATGGACTCAGAGTATCCGTCCGACATGGCTCCGATACAGGGTTCGAAACCAATAAGACATGGATGTTGTGTTTGTCTTATGGCACTAGCTTGCTCCTTAGCTAGAGTCAGTGGCCCTATATTAGGGACGGGGGACATTTTACAGTCCTTCGGTTTGCTCATGGTGGATGTTAAAACTTCCCTGATCCCCAAACGAGATTCCAAAAATCTGATTTAGAATGTTCTTATATTATGCGGACTGAACTGGAAAAATGCAGCAATTCTTATTATTTGAATATATATGATATGTGTTTGTACTTATGCTAAATGAAAGTGTTACAACTCTGAAGACATTTTCTATATAGCTTTTGTTTGCACCAATGCTAAAAGAAAAGTGTTGCAACTCTGAAGACATTTTGTATATAGCTCTTGTTTGCACCAATGCTAAAACAAAAGTGTTACAACTCTGATGTCATTTTCTATATCTTCTAACTATGATGTAATCAGGCCTCTAAAGGAAAAAGGAAAGTCAAAATCTTCCCCAAACATTTACAAAAATATAAGCAAAGGTGACATTTAATTTTAACAGAAGGTACTGATTTTCAAAGTTTAATTTTCAAATTGAAAATTTTAAACTTGCAATATTTGAAAATAAATAACAAGAATTTGTTTTAATGCAGTTGGTTTGGACATTATGTTGTTCAATGACGAATACTTTCACAGCTAGATAATTTTAGTTGTTTACGATTTGTGCAGTAATGCTTCTGATTATAATTTTGACAAAGGGAATATTTTGTATGTATTTATGTGTTCATAATTACAACAGCGCGGAACACAATTTTACTTTCTTTAAGTGCATTTGGTTGCTTCGTATAGTGGGTTTTGTCTGTTGTGTTTGTTACATTACTTGCTAAGATAGGATGACGTATGCCCACAATCTAGATATTTATGTTTGCTACAATTAGAGCCCACAGGTGCCGCTTTTAGCAAGAGTAAGACCCCACAGCTACTACACTTAACTTTCCACAAAAAGCTGTGACTAGCGCATGCGCACAGATTACGAACCTTTGCTCGCCACTTTTGTAGGCCACATTAAAGGTGTGTGCAATTAACTTTCCGAAGCTATGGGGTACAATAAAGGGGAAAAATAAATAATTAAATAAATACTTTAGCAATAAATAAAAGAAGTTCGTTCCCTTGTTATTCACAGAGACTCTCCTCAGCTATGATTTGTTAGTTCTGCAGCACCCCACAACCTCCCTAGCTTGAAGAAACATCTGCAAGATGCATTATATTGATTTTGAGAACAAAAATTCAAACATTATGTCATTAGTGAAGAACGACAGAGATAAAGTTTAACCGGAAGATCAATTTGCAGTGTGTTGTGTCTCTTTACAGGATGTAAACAGTAACGAATCGTCAAATCTATAGATAGGATCCACTAGGAGGAATTTAAAAGCACGTTTGCAACAACATTCTTACATTATGAGAATGGGTGCCAGATCTACCGCCTTGGCACGCACGACTTCTGAAGGAACTCACTTCCCAGTTTGGGAACAAGCAATGGTCATAAATACGCCTCAAAGTACACTGAAGAGCAAATGAATTAGAGATACCCGTCTAGTAACGTGTAGCACCACCTTTCGCCCTGATGACGCCGGCGATTCGTCTCGGCATAGACTTGACAAGAAACCGGAAGCATTGGGAAGCCATACGGATCCACGACACCTGAACAAGCTCCCACAGTTCACGAAGATTTGATGGAGGTGGGTCAGAGCCTCGAACATCTCTCTCGACGGCATCCCAGATGTGCTTTATGGGATTAAGGTGAGGAGACCTAGCTGGCCAAGGAAGCGCGGTCACGTCGGTATAGTATTCATTCAACCATTCGGATACAATTCGGGAGCGATGTCACGGTGCATTGTCTTGTTGCAAGATGAGGTCCACAGTGGGATGTTGAAGACGCACAAAAGGGAACAAATGGTCGTCCAGGATATCCCGGTAACGTTGACCTGCGAGGGACGATGTCACACGTACCAGGGGTCCCATTTCAGTAAACGTAAACAGTCCCCAGATGAGAATGTCACCCCCACCAACTTGAAGAGTACCCTGCTGACAAGAAGGATCCATCGCTTCGTGTGGTTTGCGTTGTACTCGTATCCTGCCATCCGCATGTACCAACGTGAATCTCAACTCATCAGTCTAGGCAACATTTTCCCACATGTCCAGGATCCAGTGGCGATGTTCCCGCGCCCATGCTAATATTTGCACCCTGTGATGTGCGGTAAACAGCAGCATCCTCGTGGGACGATGGTTTCTGTACCCCATAGCGAGGAGATGGTTCTGGATGGTGTGGCTGCTTACACGTTTTTGTGCACCAGCGTTAAATTGCCGAGTGATTTCTTGCACTGTGGCCCGTCTATCCGCTGTTACAACGAGACCTAGCCGACGATGACCCAGCCCATCCACACGCTGTTGTCCACGGCAGTTGACCATTGCAGGGATGGTTTTACCGGATTCGATGTACTCACGGTGCACCCGTGCCATAGTGGCTCGTGAGAGTCCCAGTGCCTGCACAATTTCCGAAATGGAGTGATCCATTCGTCGGGCCCCGACAATTTGCCCACGATCAAATGCGCTTAGATCCTTCGTCTTACCTATACTGCGTCCAACTCTTACTGATTCCCGTCGCATCACTCCTTATATTGTCGGATCGCAACATACGTCATGTTGTTTCCGTTTACAGGGCCGCTACCAGCGCCACATTTGGGTAATGCCAGCTGTATCTAATTCAATTGCTCTTCAGTGTATATCATCATTGCACATCTCAGAGGCCTTGTGTATTTGTGCGAATGAAAACCAGTGCTGCAATAACACGACGTACAGTTTGAGCATTCCAGATATTTATCGAACTTTAGTTAAACAGTAAGTCAAAAGGTGTATCAATAGGTTAAATATGGGGGGGGGTAGCAGAGTGTTGCCGGATTTTATAGGGTTGTCCAAGAATTCTCCACTAGGTGTCTTTTTTGTAAAGATTGTGACAATTATACCGTCACCGATGTCATGTATGTTAGTATTTAAGTTCGAGCACAGACGTCTTGTGCTTAGTCTGAAAATGGGCGAAAAGTAACGTCCGAAAGGTCTTACCATCTTAATTGTACACATTTTTCGTACTTTAGTAAAAGTTTTGATTCAAAATGTAGATTTCTTTCCGTGTTGGAGTCAACATCGTGTAATAGAGAGCATTCTTCAGAAACTTAATCTACGCGATGACTAGACCAAGCACGTAAATATGACAAACAGATCTGCTCCATAGGAGACTGTTCATGATGCTGATGAAGAAATGTACTTATTTTTTTATTATAATTTCAGAGTAGGAACTGTGAGACTTTCTAACCATTTTTGCATCAGTAATTGGTTTTAAGAAACTTATGTATTGTACGTTTATCAAAAAGTGCTGTCAAAGAACGTTTGAAAATGTTCGTTCTGCGTAAAGCATGTACATTTCGGTAATGGTGTTTTGCATTTTGGGGATACATTTTTAGCTGCAGCATAAAAAAAAACAAAAAAAAAACGTCTTTTTTGTCCTTATCCTTTAATAACAGACAGAATACTTCTGATACATGCGCATCGATAATGTTCCACATGTAGGTTTGTCTGTCTAATTTTTTAAAATATCCATTAAGTTATTTTTCGTTCTCATTCAGTAATAATGTGGTAATTACTTTCTGGGATGAAACTATTTTTCCAGACACCATTTCGGCGTAGGAGTTTCCATGAACTGACAGCCTGAAGATACCGTTTAGGAACAAGATGAATGTGAGTCATCATCATCATCATCATTGTCAACCATTATCAATCCACTGCTGGACGAAGGTCTCCCCAAGTTTCCTCCACAACGGTCTGTCTTGTGCCAGTCTCCTCCATGTCACTCCCGCATATTTACGAATTTCATCCACCCATCTCCCATGTGGTCTTTTTCTGGGTCTTTTCCTGTCCCTTGGAATCCAATCTAAAATTTCGGCTGTCCATCTATGGTCTGTCCTTCTGGCAGTATGTCCAGCCCATTGCCATTTCAGGGATTTAACTCTGATCATGATGTCTTCCACTCTCGTCATTTTTCGGATCCACGAGTTCCTCTTCTTATCTCTCCTGGTTATACCAAGCATGCACCTCTCCATGCTACTTTGAGCTGTCTGCAGCCTTTGTATGTCTCTTTTAGTTAAGGTCCACGTCTCTGCACCATACGTAAGCACTGGAAGGATGCATTGATCAAACACTTTTCTTTTAAGACATAATGGCATATTGCTCTTGAAAATTATGCTGTTTCTTCCAAAAGCTCTCCAGGCAAGTTTTGTACGCCGATTAATTTCTTCATCAATGTGACCCTCACTTGATATCTGCTGTCCAAGATAAACATACGTATCTGTTATCTCCAGTTTTTCTCCATCAATCGATAAATCTTCATTTCTTGCAAAAGCATTGAACATCACTTTTGTCTTCTAAAAGTTCATTTTTAATCCCACTTCTTTACTCTTGTCAGCAAGTTCCTGGATCATACTCTGCAGCTCTGATGGGGTAGTTGCAAAAATGACTACGTCATCAGCAAAACGAAGGTGGGTTAGATAATCTCCATTAATCTTTATCCCTTTGTTTTCCCAGTTCAGTGATTGAAAGACATTTTCCAATGTGGCATTAAAGAGCTTCGGAGATATGGTGTCACCTTGTCTCACTCCCTTTCCAATTTTTATGTGTGTTGTATTTTCAAACAGCCGAATCTTTGCACTTGCATTTTCATAGATGTTATTAATAATATTAATGTATGCATCTTCAATACCGCAGGATTTCAGAGCCGTGGTAACTGCTGATGGTTTCACCGAATCAAAGGCTTTTTCATAATCGATAAAAGCCATGCACAATGGAAGTTCATATTCCCTCGCTCTTTCAATTAGTTCTCTCAGTACGTGGATATGATCTATTGTGCTGTAGCCACTCCTGAATCCAGCTTGTTCTCTCGGTTGAGCCATGTCCAGTGTTACCTTCAAGCGGTGTGAAAGAACTTTAGTGAAGATTTTATAAACCACTGATAGGAGGCTGATAGGTCTGTAGTTCCTGAGATCCTCATTGTCACCTTTTTTATGTAGCAGGATCATTGTAGCATTGTTCCAATCCTCAGGAATCTTCCCTTCATTAAGGCATCGAGTGAAAATTTGGGCGAGTACTGTTTCAATTTCTCCACTTGCTTCTTGTATGATGTCTATAGTAATTCCATCTTCTCCTGGAGCTTTCCCCCGCTTCATGTTCTTGATTGCATGAGCAACTTCTGCTGGGAGGACTGGAAGAACTCTGGTACCTTTCATGATGTCTGGAGTACATGTATCATCCCTTTCATATAATTTGGAGTAGAAATCGTTCACTCTTGTCAAAATTTCGCCTCTATTTCTTGTTATAGAACCATCTTCTTTTCTCAGAGCCATAATCTGTTTTCTTCCCTTACTGAGATGTCCCTTTGCTATCTTTAGGCTTTGGTTGTTTTCAATTGCTTTCCTCACTAGCTCACAGTTGAATTTCCTTACGTCTTCAGTGATACTTTTTCGTGCTGTCTTGCATAGCTCTATATATTCCACTTTGGAAGTCACATCTTCTTTAGTTGTCCTCATCTCTCTTTTTTTTTTGCATCAACATTTTGGTTTTTCCTGATAATTTGTTTACATGCAACTTGTTCTTAGACCCAGCTAATTTTGTTGCTGTTTCCATAAGAGCTTTGGTTACTTTTCTGTTAACTTCCGAAATATCCACTTCTTCCGATGTTAGGCCTTCTAAAGCAGAGAATCTGTTCTTCAGTTCCAACTTGAAAGTATTATGGTGTTTTTTATGGTTGGTTATGTCAATACATTTTGTTTGTCTTATGAGCTTGCCACGTTCCAGTTTAGTGTTGAGATGCATCTTACATCTCACCAATCTATGGTCACTACCTGTGTTGAACTTTTTCAGCACACTGCAGTCTTCGATGACGAATTTTTTGTTACACATAATAAAATCAATTTCACTTGTCGTCCCAATTGGATGTCTCCATGTCCATTTCCTGTGTGGCTTTTTCTTGAAAAAGGAATTCAAGATGAAAAAATCCTTCTGCCTCTGCAAACTCAACGAGAGTATTTCCACGCTGGTTTCTGTTGCCGTGACCGAATTTACCTACTGATGTTTCATTCTGTTGCCGGTGCCCTATTTTTGCATTGAAATCTCCCATAATTATCTTCAAGTGCTGCTTACCTTTATTATTTAGATGACGAATTTCCTCATAAAATTCTTCAATTTCTTCTTCAGGATGACTTGTGGTGGGTGCATAAGTTTGAATAATCTGAGCCTGGTATCTTCTCGATAGTTGGATAACGAGTCGTGCAGCTCTATCAGAGGAACTTTCAACTTCTACCACTTTATCCTTCAGTTTCTTGTTTATTATAAATCCAACACCACTAGTTCTGCCAGTATCTGTCCCACGATAATAGAAGAGATGTCCACTTTTCAGTTCAATGAGATCTTCTCCTTTTCTCCTTACCTCACTTAGCCCGACGATGTCCCACTTGATCCTTTGTAGTTCCTCTTCTAATTCAAGAAGCCTTGAATCAGAAGATAGGGAGCGTCCGTTGTAGGTAGCCAAGGTCAGCATCAAATGGCAGCCTAGTCCGGTCCTCCGGGGATTCTTAGCACCCTCTGCCTTCATGTCGCACTGGCCGCTGCCTTGGCCAGGTACATTCCAGCTGCCGGAGACTGAGGGCCAAGATTTAAGTTGTAGAGTCATTTTGGAGGTGTTTGGCCATAACTCACCACGCTGGCCAAGCGGGTTGGTGAGTAAAGAGCAATAAATAATAAAAAAAAAGTGCTGTACAGCCTGAGGCTCTGATTACCTTAAGATGATTTTTGTATCAGCGCGTTTCAAAACATTAATTGAAGGTGTTTTGACATGTTTGTACTTTGTGACCTTTGAGATTTTCACTATGAGAACTGGTGTTGTTTTCCATACAGGTGCCGGCAGTAGAACGTTTTGTTCTCAGAAATCAGGGTGATTTTACACTGTTGAATGCAGTTCTCTACCAACAGGTATTCTAGTTCCTTTCTGTTCGTTTGTCAGAGTCTTGAAAAGGAAAAAGATGACGATTTCTCTCAATTTCAAGTCATCTTTTAAGATCTACAAAATGTTTCTATAACGCTGACTGCTTTTATGACAAATGATATGTGGTGGAACGAGTATTTGGTTAATCAAATATCGCTGTGTTTTAATATCTCCGTTCTTTTGTTTCTTAATTACCGTCTAGATATCTTTTGGTCGGTACCGAAGTGTAGCCGCACTTTAATAGCATATCAATCCATACAACTGTTTTATGATGAAACATTCACATCTCGAAAGGCTGTGACAAAATACCACCTGTTAGTTAAACTGTTTAACCAAACATTACTCTAAACATGGTGAGAACGGTTTAGCTACCAGAATAACTCATTACGGAAATCTTGGCTCCCCTCGTGCAGATCTTTACTAAAAAATAATTGGGAATTTGCTGATGTGGTTCAAGTTCTTTACAATTCATTAACAATCACATGGAACTAGTTAAAGTGAAAGGTAGCACCGAACGGCCGTTTAAGTCGGAGATGACAGGTTTGAACATAAAGATGAAGCGATAAAAAATCTTAGTTTACTTTCTTCGAACGGCGAAATAAATTTGTTTAAATGTTCTGATGCCGCAGGCTACGTGACATTCAGCACCGGAAATTAATAAAAAAAAATTCGATTGTGACGACACAGCTTGAAATCTAAGTTCCACAATTTAGACACAGTTATATGCAATGTACTCGTTCCCAATACCAAAGTCAGAGTCGAAGAGCACATGTTATAAAAGAAAAAATGTTACACCCATATCGTAAGCATGTTATCATAAACTAGATGAGCTATTTTTATTTGCTTCCGTACCACAAGTCACTTATTTGCTACGTTAATTCAAGATATTTCCAAATAATATTGATAGGTGCAGAGATCATCATGAAAAACTGGATAAACCATGTTAAAATACCAATTTAAAACTGATTTTGTCTATTGATGTTAATTATGACAAGAATGGTAAATAGAATAATATCTTATAATGAAAATTTCATCGTCCTGGAGCGGGAATTGAACCCGTGTCTCCAGTTTTGCGCCCGAGTAAGCTAACCACTGCGTCAACCAGAACGACCAAGAAGTCTCAAGTTTCCAAGTAATTAAATTTATTACCTCACATGAATCGCCAGTCGTAGCAACGGCATTTGTATTTAGCGAATCTGGATGAGGTATGAGATAATTTTTCATCTTGGTTGAACGAATATAATGATAGTATCAGTAAGTATGCTGCTTTTTAAGGATATGCTAAAATATGGATGAAATAAAATTAGTGGCCGTAATGAATACAAAACAGTTTTTTTTCACCAAAGTTGTTTTCCAATTATTCAATGGAAAGATTAACAGCATTAATATTTCCTTTTCCCGTTTCTGCTATTTGAAAGTTGTACTGCTTTCTTATCAGTGAAGGGCATAATCCTGACATGTTTTACGGTGAAAAATATTCATATGTAAGTCTAATTATTTAAATTCTATAAAGAAGATACCTAAGAAGGTCAGGGATGTAAGGTCAGGTGATGCGTAACATCACAGCCTCTCCTTGACAAATGTGAACCCCGCCTTCTCGAGGTGCATCCTGTTCCCACTAAAGGGGCTCTGACGACCGCCAATAGCGGTATAACTATACCATCATGATTAGAGGAAATTCTATCCCACACTCACCAACCCGCTTGGCCAGCGTGGTGAGTTATGGCCAAACCCCTCCAAAATGACTCCACAACTTAAATCTTGGCCCTCAGTCTCCGGCAGCTGGAATGTACCTGGCCAAGGCAGCGGCCAGTGCGACATGAAGGCAGAGGGTGCTAAGAATCCCCGGAGGACTGGACTACGCTACCATCTGATGCTGACCTTGGCTACGTACAACGGACGCTCCCTATCTTCTGATTCAAGGCTTCTTGAATTGGAAGAGGAACTACAAAGGATCAAGTGGGACATCGTGGGGCTAAGTGAGGTAAGGAGAAAAGGAGAAGATCTCATTGAACTGAAAAGTGGACATCTCTTCTACTATCGTGGGACAGATACTGGCAGAAATGGTGGTGTTGGATTTTTAATAAACAAGAAACTGAAGGATAAAGTTGTAGAAGTTGAAAGTTCCTCTGACAAAGCTGCACGACTTGTTGTCCAACTCTGGAAAAGATACCAGGCTCAGATTATTCAAACTTATGCACCCACCACAAGTCATCCTGAAGAAGAAATTGAAGAATTTTATGAGGAAATTTGTCATCTAAATAATAAAGGTAAGCAGCACTTGAAAATAATTATGGGAGATTTCAATGCAAAAATAGGGCAACGGCAACAGAATGAAACTTCAGTAGGTAAATTCGGTCACGGCAACAGAAACCAGCGTGGAAATACTCTCGTTGAGTTTGCAGAGGCAGAAGGTTTTTTCATCTTGAACTGCTTCTTCAAGAAAAAGCCACACAGGAAATGGACATGGAGACATCGAAATGGGACGAGAAGTGAAATTGATTTTACTATGTGCAACAAAAAATTCTTCATAGAAGACTGCAGTGTGCTAAACAAGTTCAACACAGGTAGTGACCATTGATTGGTGAGATGTAAGATGCACCTCAACACTAAACTTGAACGTGGCAAGGTCATAAGACAAACAAAATCTATTGACATAACCAACCGTAAAAAACACCATAATACCTTCAAGTTGGAACTGAAGAACAGGTTCTCTGCTTTAGAAGGCCTAACATCGGAAGAAGTGGACATCTCTGAAGTAAACAGAAAAGTAACCAAAGCTCTTATGGAAACAGCAACAAAATTAGCTGGGTCTAAGAACAAGTTGCATGTAAATAAATTATCAGGAAAAACCAAAATGTTGATGCAAAAAGAAGAGAGATGAGGACAACTAAAGAAGATGTGACTTCCAAAGTGGAATATATAGAGCTATGCAAGACAGTAAGAAAAAGTATCACTGAAGACATAAGTAAATTCAACTGTGAACTAGTAAGGAAAGCAATTGAAAACAACCAAAGCCTAAAGATAGCAAAGGGACATCTCAGTAAGGGAAGAAAACAGATTATAGCACTGAGAAAAGAAGATGGTTCTGTAACAAGAAATCGAGGCGAAATTTTGACAAGAGTGAAAGATTTCTACTCCAAATTATGTGAAAGGGATGATATATGCACTCCAGATATCATGAAAGATACCAGTACCAGAGTTCCTCCAGTCCTTCCAGCAGATGTTGCACATGCAATCAGGAACATGAAGCGGGGAAAAGCTCCAGGAGAAGATGGAATTACTGTAGACATCATACAAGAAGCAAGTGGATAAATCGAAACAGTACTCGCCCAAATTTTCACTAGATGCCTAAATGAAGGAAAGATTCCTGAGGATTGGAACACCGCTACAATGATCCTGCTACATAAGAAAGGTGACATTGAGGATCTCGGAAACTACAGACCTATCAGCCTCCTATCAGTAGTTTATAAAATCTTTACTAAAGTTCTTTCACACCGCTTGAAGGTAACACTGGACATGGCTCAACCGAGAGAACAAGCTGGATTCAGGAGTGGCTACAGCACAATAGATCATATCCACGTGCTGAGAGAACTAATTGAAAGAGCGAGGGAATATGAACTTCCATTGTGCATGGCTTTTATCGATTATGAAAAAGCCTTTGATTCGGTGAAACCATCAGCAGTTACAATGGCTCTGGAAACCTGCGATATTAAAGATGCATACATTAATATTATTAATAACATCTATGAAAATGCAAATGCAAAGATTAGGCTGTTTGAAAATACAACACACGTAAAAATTGGAAAGGGAGTGAGACAAGGTGACACGATATCTCCGAAGCTCTTTAATGCCACATTGGAGGGTGTTTTTCAGTCGCTGAGCTGGGAAAACAAGGGGATAAAGATTAATGGAGATAATCTAACCCACCTTCGTTTTGCTGATGACGTAGTCATTTTTGCAACTACCCCATCAGAGCTGCAGAGTATGATCCAGGAACTTGCTGACAAGAGTAAAGAAGTGGGATTAAAAATGAACTTTCAGAAGACAAAAGTGATGTTCAATGCTTTTACAAGAAATGAAGATTTATCGATTGATGGAGAAAAGCTGGAGATAACAGACACGTACGTTTATCTTGGACAGCAGATATCAAGTGAGGGTCACATTGATGAAGAAATTAATCGGCGTACAAAACTTGCCTGGAGAGCTTTTGGAAGAAACAGCATAATTTTCAAGAGCAATATGCCATTATATCTTAAAAGAAAAGAGTTTGATCAATGCATCCTTCCAGTGCTTACGTATGGTGCAGAGACGTGGACCTTAACTAAAAGAGACTTACAAAGGCTGCAGACAACTCAAAGAGGCATGGAGAGGTGCATACTTGGTGTAACCAGGAGAGATAAGAAGAGGAACTCGTGGATTCGAAAAATGACAAGAGTGGAAGACATCATGATCAGAGTTAAATCCCTGAAATGACAATGGACTGGACATACTGCCAGAAGGACAGATGATCGATAGACAGCCGAAATTTTAGATTAGATTCCAAGGGACAGGAAAAGACCCAGAAGAAGACCACATGGCAGATGGGTGGATGAAATTCGAAAGTATGCAGGGGTGACATGGAGGAGACTGGCACAAGACAGACCGTTGTGGAGGAAACCTCGGGAGACCTTCGTCCAGCAGTGGATTGATAATGGTAGACAATGATGATGATGATGATATAAAGTCAGGTGATGCGTAACATCACAGCCTCTCCTTGACAAATGTCAACCTTGCCTTCTCGTGGTACATCCTGTTCCCACTAAAGGGGCTCTGACGACCGCCAAGAGCGATATAACTATACCATCGGGATTAGAGGAAATGCTATCCCACACTCACCAACCCGCTTGGCCAGCGTGGTGAGTTATGGCCAAACCCCTCCAAAATGACTCCACAACTTAAATCTTGTCCCTCAGTCTCCGGCAGCTGGAATGTACCTGGCCAAGGCAGCGGCCAGTGCGACATGAAGGCAGAGGGTGCTAAGAATCCCCGGAGGACCGGACTAGGCTGCCATCTGATGCTGACCTTGGCTACGTATAACGGACGCTTCCTATCTTCTGATTCAAGGCTTCTTGAATTGGAAGAGGAACTACAAAGGATCAAGTGGGACATCGTGGGGCTAAGTGAGGTAAGGAGAAAAGGAGAACATCTCATTGAACTGAAAAGTGGACATCTCTTCTATTATCGTGGGACAGATACTATCAGAACTAGTGGTGTTGGATTTATAATAAACAAGAAACTGAAAGATAAAGTTGTAGAAGTTGAAAGTTCCTCTGACAGAGCTGCACGACTCGTTATCCAACTCTCGAGAAGATACCAGGCTCGGATTATTCAAACTTATGCACCCACCACAAGTCATGCTGAAGAAGAAATTGAAGAATTTTATGAGGAAATTCGTGATCTAAATAATAAAGGTAAGCAGCACTTGAAGATAATTATGGGCGATTTCAATGCAAAAATAGATTAACGGCAACAGAATGAAACTTCAGTAGGTAAATTCGGTCACGGCAACAGAAACCAGCGTGGAAATACTCTCGTTGAGTTTGCAGAGGCAGAAGGGTTTTTCGTCTTGAACTCCTTTTTCAAGAAAAAGCCACACAGGAAATGGACATGGAGACATCCAAATGGGACGACAAGTGAAATTGATTTTATTATGTGTAACAAAAATTCTTCATAGAAGACTGCAGTGTGCTAAACAAGTTTAACACAGGCAGTGACCATAGATTGGTGAGATGTAAGATGCACCTCAACACTAAACTCGAACGTAGCAAGCTCATAAGACAAACAAAATGTATTGACATGACCAACCTTAAAAAACACCATAATACCTTCAAATTGGAACTGAAGAACAGATTCGCCGCTTTAGAAGGCCTAACATCGGAAGAAGTGGATATTTCTGAAGTTAACAGAAATGTAACCAAAGCTCTTATGGAAACAGCAACAAAATTAGCTGGGTCTAAGAACAAATTGCATGTGAACAAATTATCAGGAGAAACCAAAATGTTGATACAAAAAAGAAGAGTGATGAGGACAACTAAAGAAGATGTGACTTCCAAAGTGGAATATATAGAGCTATGCAAGACAGTACGAAAAGGTATCACTGAAGATGTAAGGAAATTCAACTGTGAACTAGTAAGGAAAGCAATTGAAAACAACCAAAGCCTAAAGATAGCAAAGGGACATCTCAGTAAGGAGAAAAAACAGATTATGGCACTGAGAAAAAGAAGATGGTTCTGTAACAAGAAATAGAGGCGAAATTTTGACAAGAGTGAAAGATTTCTACTCCAAATTATATGAAAGGGATGATACATGTACTCCAGACATCATGAAAGGTACCAGTATCAGCGTTCTTCCAGTCCTTTCAGCAGAAGTTGCACATGCAATCAAGAACATGAAGCATGGAAAAGCTCCAGGAGAAGATGGAATTACTGCAGACATCATACAAGAAGCAAGTGGAGAAATCGAAACAGTACTCGCCCAAATTTTCACTCGATGCCTTAATGAAGGGAAAATTCCTGAGGATTGGAACAACGCTACAATGATCTTGCTACATAAAAAAGGTGACTTTGAGGATCTCAGGAACCGCAGACCTATCAGCCTCCTATCAGTGGTTTATAAAATCTTTAGTAAAGTTCTTTCACACCGCTTGAAGCTGACACTGGACATGGCTCAACCGATTGAACAAGCTGGATTCAGGAGTGGCTACAGCACAATAGATCATATCCACGTACTGAGAGAACTAATTGAAAGAGCGAGGGAATATGAACTTCCATTGTGCATGGCTTTTATCGATTATGAAAAAGCTTTTGATTCGGTGAGACCATCAGCAGTTGCAATGGCTCTGAAATCCTGCGGTATTGAAGATGCATACATTAATATTATTAATAACATCTATGAAAATGCAAGTGCAAAGATTCGGCTGTTTGAAAATACAACACACATAAAAATTGGAAAAGGAGTGAGACAAGGTGACACCATATCTCCGAAGCTCTTTAATGCCACATTGGAAAATGTCTTTCAATCCCTGAACTGGGAAAACAAAGGGATAAAGATTAATGGAGATTATCTAACCCACCTTCGTTTTGCTGATGACATAGTCATTTTTGCAAATACCCCATCAGAGCTACAGAGTATGATCCAGGAACTTGCTGACAAGAGTAAAGAAGTGGGATTAAAAATGAACTTTCAGAAGACAAAAGTGATGTACAATGCTTTTGCAAGAAATGAAGATTTATCGATTGATGGAGAAAAGCTGGAGATAACAGACACGTACGTTTATCTTGGACAGCAGATATCAAGTGAGGGTCACATTGGTGAAGAAATTAATCGGCGTACAAAACTTGCCTGGATAGCTTTTGGAAGAAACAGCATAATTTTCAAGAGCAATATGCCATTATGTCTTAAAAGAAAAGTGTTTGATCAATGCATCCTTCCAGTGCTTACGTATGGTGCAGAGACGTGGACCTTAGCTAAAAGAGACATACAAAGGCTGCAGACAACTCAAAGAGGCATGGAGAGGTGCATGCTTGGTATAACCAGGAGAGATAAGAAGAGGAACTCGTGGATCCGAAAAATGACGAGAGTGGAAGACATCATGATCAGAGTTAAATCCCTGAAATGGCAATGGGCTGGACATACTGCCAGAAGAACAGACCATCGATGGACAGCCGAAATTTTAGATTGGATTCCAAGGGACAGGAAAAGACCCAGAAGAAGACCACATGGAAGATGGGTGGATGAAATTCGAAAGTATGCGGGAGTGACATGGAGGAGACTGGCACAAGACAGACCGTTGTGGAGGAAACTTGGGGAGACCTTCGTCCAGCAGTGGATTGATAATGGTTGACAATGTTGATGATGATGATGATGATATATATATATATATTACCATTTCCATTAACTTAAAATGAGTTAAGTTAATGGAAACGTTTAATTACCGTTTCCATTAATTTAAATAATATATATAACTTAAACCAAGCTAGAGCTAAAACCAAATTTTGTAAAAATGTGTTTACAACCTTACATTCTGAATACCAAAACGCTCAAAAGCAGCAGTGAAGAATTCTCAGAAAAAACAACCAACATAGTAGAAACTACAACAAAAAATAATAACATAAGAAAAAAACTCAAATGTCAACAAGCAGGCAGAAAAAATACAACCGAGATGCAGAAAGTTTCGAAAATGCCAAGTCTTGTCTTTTTCAGGGACCAGCAAAAATCTACATTTACCCACTTCCACAAACAGCTAGTTGACAATGGGTTTCTGCTAAGTCATGGATGTATATATAAGTCCCCAAAAAATTCAAATTAACATAACCACCCACAAATTGCGGTAACAGCATATATTTTCTTAAAAAAGGTTTTAGCTTACATTCATAAATAACTGACCCGACCCATGCTCATCAACTCCCACAAAAAACAAAAAAAACTTTTGCGCATAGTTCAAAAATATTATGAAAACTCTTAGAACATTCGACCCAGGAAACATGGGAAAACCAACTGCAAACAAAAAAAATATTTTATGGAGGAACACTTAAATTCTAAAATTGCCCAACTTCTAAGACTACAATAAAAAACTGAATGACTAGAACACCACTTATTACAAGAATTTAATTTGAAAACAGAAGTTCCAAAAAATAACCACAGCAAAACGAAATTTCCGACACGTGACGAGCTATTGGCGGGAAGTTCCCAACAAGGAACCAAAGTAAAAAAGCAATTAAAATGCGTCAGTCCCCGTGTAAATGAACTTCCAAAAGAAGGGAAATAAATAAAAATAAAATGAAAATAAAATGCAGAGCGCACAGGAGCAAATAATAGCCACTTTACGGACAGTTCCCACGAAACACGGAATGCCATAAGACAAAAACACGTAATATTAGTAAATGTACTTAAAAATTAAAAATAAAAGTTGCAATATTTACACAGTACATATTTAAGAGTACAACTGCTTAAAAATTCCACCCAACTACGAAATTCGACGAACAACCACGAGGACGAAGGACCAGTATGCCCTCCTACATGGAGCACGACACAAGCTCATGGCCAAATAAATAAAAGAAAACAAATATTTTTTTTAAGAAAACACGCAAGTCAAACCAAAGCCAAACAAGGAAAATAATAGGGTTTTTTTGCTGTAGTTTCTGCTCTGTTGGTTATATATATATATCACATTTGTTTTGCCCATGATGTTGTCATGCTTGCAACTATCCCTTCAGAGCTGCATAGTATGATCCAAGAATTTATTAACAAGAATAAAAAAGTGGGTATAAAAATGAACTTCCAAAAGACAAAAGTGATGTACAATGCTTCTACAAGAAACGAAGATTTGTCGATTGATGGAGAAAAGCTTTAGACAATCGATATCTACATTTATCTCGGGCAGCAGATATCAAGTGAGGGTCACATTGATAAAGAAATTAATCGGCGTATAAAACTTTGATGGAGAGTTTTTGGAAGAAATAATACATTTTTTAAGAGCAGTATGCCATTATGTCTTAAAAGAAAATTGTATAATCAATGCATCCTGCTTGTGCTTAGGTATGGAAAAGAGACAACTAAAAATGACATATAATAACTAATTATATTCATAACATACCTTAACTAAAATGACATACAATGACATCAAACAACTGAAAAAAACCATGGAGTGATGCATGCTTAGTGTAACCAGGAAAGATAAGAATGATGACAGTAGTGGACGACATCATTACTACAGTGAAATTACTGAAATGGTAATGAGATGAACATGCTGCCAGTGGAACAGACGACGGATGGACAACTGAAATGTAAGACGGAATTGCGAGGGACAGAAAAAGACCCAGAAGAAGATCCTCTTGAAAAATTGTAAGTTGAGAAACCCGTCAAGAGTCAGAAATTTGTATTCTTATCGTGCAAAGTAACTTGATTACGTTGACTATATATTGATAGATGTCTCTCAATACCTTAAAGATTAGGAGTTGCATCTCACATTACTTATTACCTTCTTCTTGCATATTTGAAATTAACATATATTTATCTGCGCTATACATCTATGTTTAAAAAAAGTAGATTAGAGAAACGTGGATTAAATTATATTTGATAATAGGAAGTTCTCCACGTTACGGTGTAGGCTCCCCTAAAAACTGCTGAGAAAAACCGATGCCATCCGAATCTAACGCCATTTCCTTTCAAAGTATTTCGTAATAAGGAAAATTTCCTGGCAGAATTTATTATTTGCCAGTACAACAAATATATATTTGTATGCTCGAAAACAAACCAAACTGCACACACAGATAGTAAAGTAGGTCATGAACAAATGATTTAATTTTTACATACAGACTAGGCTTCAGCGGCCGAATATACAGGATGAAAAGTAAGGAGTGTGGCCCCCATGGTTTTCGATACAGAGTTGAATCAGACGTGACATCAAGTCATCGAAAGTCCGAATAGAATTCTGGGGTATCGTGGACCATATGGTTTTGATCCCGATCCACGGTTCATCATCATTCTTCAGCCGTTCCTGACTGTTCCTGTCAGCCGCAGGGATTTCCGGACCGACAGACTTCAGCCGTTCCTGACCGTTCCTGTCAACCGCAGGGATTTCCGGACCGACAGACTTCAGCCGTTCCTGACCGTTTCTGTCAGCCGCCGGGATTTCTTGACAGACAGACGACAGATGTTCCAGATCCATTCAAGTCTATGAAAAGATCTACGCCACCTGAATTTACCAGTCCGATTAGGCCTGGAAAACGTTATCGTACTAGAGTTTTTTATGCGTCTTCGAGATAAGTAGGTTCTCGTGGACAGGTTCTTTTCTCGTTCTGTTGTTTTTCCTGCACGACCAGTTGGCGTGTCAGAATTTATTTTTTTCGTGTGGGCCTATGCATTCTTTTTGTGTATATATGTGTCTTTTTTTATATTTTTTCTATGTCCATCTACTAATCCAAATTTTTTATATATATCTATGTGCCTAGGGATAAAATAATGAAAATTGTTACTGTAAGGCAGCTACAGGCAATCTTCGCTGCTGATACAGTTGGTTTGTATTCAACGATAATATGTGGACGTCATTTGAAATTTATATATATGTGCTTAGGGATAAAATAATGAAAATTGTTACTGTTTGGCAGCTACAGGCAAACTTCGCTGCTGATACAGTTGGTTTGTAATCACCGATAAGGTGAGGATGTAATTTGAAATTAAAAAAGTGATTCCTGCTAGGCAGAATAAAAGGAAGGTATGCCGATGCAGGTTTGTTTTGTTCAAGTATATAAAGTGTTTCCTGCTTCACAGGCAATTGCTGCGGTCACAGATTTCTTGATTTTGTCATGCCAAGTTTGATATTGTACATACTGCTGCCACCAAACAACCAAACAAAAAAGAGGACGATAAACGTCAATCAACGAAGTGTAAGAATTACACTCCAAAATTGATAGGTTTTTCGGAAAAAAAAAATAATAATAAGGTGGAGATGATGTAACGTATACTCTAGATTCACTTTCCTTTTGATTTTACTATCTCTGGTTATTTTATTTTCCTATATAAATTATCTTCTTACTGAACGAGATGTTATTTCTCCCCCTGAATGAGATCTGGCAATGAGTGTAAGTCATGACGTGGTGGTAGCCAGTATAAATAGGCGCGTTCAACGATACGTAGGAGAGCTTTTGTGTATGTGCGAGAGAGCTTTTTATGTTACTTGAGAGATCTTCGTTATATGTGAGAGCCAGATATCGAGTAGTTCTGTGACCGATGAAGTGAGTGTGGATAAATAACAGGAGTTTTCCTAATAAAAGATTATCTTAGTAAGTACGTCTTTCTCAGTTCATAGTTTTGTCAGACCTCTGTCTGGCTGTTAGATCTCTTTCATTAAGTGTTACTATTAACAACCAGATTAAGAATTTATTCATCATAAATCACTACTACTACAACGTTACTCGAGGTTAAGCTTATTCATGATATAATAATTACTACAACTACCATTAAATAAACCTAATTCATTATACACTATATATAATTATATATATGAATTTTATACTAAAACCTGTTTCTCGAGCTTGGATTTTTACAAAGTGATTTTAAATTTGGGTAAAATGGACTGATGCCATTCAGTCAGGTATGGGTGCAATTTTAGTTGATAAATAACTTAAATGTCAGCATTCTCCACTATAATTTTATAGGATTCGTACTGCAGAATTTTGGAACATTGAAAGTAGATGCAGTGAGAAAACGAAGGTCTGGGTTTTATCTGGAACTGGATACTGAATAATGGGTAAACGAAAAAAATTTAATTCTTCGTAAAAGCAGTACAACTAAAGATAACGGTGCACAAGTCAAGAAACTGTAACTTCTTTCCAGAAGGTATTACAGATGTTCAACCGCAGCCTATTACCAGCGGAAGGCCCATATGGGGATGTTTTGGTGTCACATAACATGTTCTTCAAGGCAGGAAGAAAAAAGAAAATCGATGTACTTCGGATTTGTTGTTCCATCGTGATTTTGGTTTTCCCGTGTTCAGAAGCTTACAATGCAGTGTGCACTTATAATACACACTGCAATTATTAAACGGGAGTACAAAGGTCGCTTAATGGTTTGCGGTATGTGTTCGTTTCGTAACACACTTTTTGGTACGCTCCGGTTTGAGCTGCGGAATTCACATTCCACAGTACATGAGCCCGAGATTAAGATAGGAATCTTCAAGGCGACATGCATATAGATAACCGCAGCTGCGTGTTATCATCCCAAAAAACAAGTAACCAGTTTTTCACAGCCGAATTCAAGTAAAAAACTGGTTAGATGTTTAAGTGTTATTTTCCTTAATGTCCGTGAGCAGCTTGCCTTTATTAAAAGCCTGCCGTTGTTCATTGCGTGATTTCGGTTGACACAATAAAATGTTTGAAGAAACTTTTTTGCAGTTCTCTCATTTACTACGAATGACCTAAATGACGTGAGTATCCATTGCGTTGCATCTTGCAATATCTATGCGTAGAGTATGCATCCCCATTTTAAAGCCGCTGAAACTCAGTTTTTCATAGTTCGTCCCCCAAACGAAGAGCAGCAGAAGAAATATATCGCATACCCTATTAATAACCACATTCTACCTTTGCAGTACCCGGAAAAAGTAGGCCATCCTGTCAACCGTTCGTGTATACACCTCGCTTCCTCTGTTGCATGCATAAAAGAACATGGGCATTTTTGTCTAGCGATGATGTTCGGGCTCGTCGGTTAACACTTATCTAAATTGCAAGCACTCTAGAGCACTTTCTGATTGTTGCTCTGTACAACCTAAAATGACCTCCAAATCTGTGTGAATGAGACATAACGCGACCTCTTATACATACTGACCTCTTCATATTTCGGCTGTTCTAAAAAGCGGAAATGTTCTACTGAGATTGATATTTTATTAAATCATATTTAGCAGCTGAGAAAGAAATTGACAAATTTTCCTAAATAATGAGCTACTCGCAAATTATTTTAAATTCGCATGCTTTTATGCATGCCCATTTTAATGGAAAGACTATCTTTTACATAAGGGCAAGAAGTTTACCCAGGTATTTGGGTCATCAAAAGCGTTGAAATTAAGACCAGTGAAATTAAGATTAAAAAAGGAAATTAAAATAAACCAGTGAGATTAAGATAATCGCTATTTGTAATGACCCAATTAATTGGGTCATTAAAGATAGCGAAATATCTTAATTTCACTGAAATTAAAAGCGTATCGTACATGATTACTGGATTTCAAAAATATTTCCAATGTAATGCTTTTCGAACTTCAATTGAGTGCACAGTGCAGCTAACGCGAATTCAAAAGCCCTTACATTAATTTCTGCAAACGTTTTGCATGCGTTTAATTAACTGAAAATTTACATAGAGACATAAAGTTAATGCGCTACCTTTTGTAATGAATTACAAAGCAAAATTTCGATTACGCCTTTTGTGTGCAATTCCTTCAATGAGCAAAATATTGTAACAAAGTGTGCTTCACCTGATTTCGTAATCTCATCAGTGCAAGGCACATATTGTAAATATATTGTGACATTGATTTCACTCTTTCCTATTGGAGAAATAGGATTTCTTTTGGTAACGGAAAAACGTTTTGGCGAATGTTGTGAAGACTACCATTTTTGAGGAAGTTGAGCAAAAACAACTTTAAAGTGCTATTAGATTTAGTGTTTGAAATGAAATTCAAATGTCAGATACTTTTCCTTTGTTTATATTGCGCGTGAGACGGAAAGCGGTTGCGTGAAGAAACTAACATCTACTCTGACGCAATACCCTTCTAACCTAATCTTCTGCCGTTGAATCTAGGTGTTGAACGAACTCTCTGGTGAATTCGCGTTTTTTCTTCACTCCTGAGCACTACAAGAAGTTTTATTCTCGTGAAGCTATCGCAGTTCTTTTGGCAAACCGGTTATTTTGGTATTCGCCTTCAGCCTGGATAGTAAACAGCAACTTCTCTTTCATCCCCCAAATAGCTCTAAAACAGATTCATTTCCGGTGCAAAATGGGTGATGAAGACAAATCTTGGAAACCTCACATTTATTGTAATTATGTTGTAAATCTTTTGACTGGATGGCTGAAGGGATTACATCAAATTCAATTTGCGATACCAATGGTTTGGAGAGAACCGCAAGACAACTCAACAGACTGTTACTTCTGCATTATTCAGATATCTGGAATTACAGCTAACACCAAAAAACACGATTCAGTATCCCAGCATTCTTTAGGCCATAAGACCTGTTACTCATGGTCCAGATCTTCCTGTTCCTGTACCGCCAAAGTCACGGAGCTTAGATGATAGAGATACTGATGAAATAAATTCTCACTGCAAAGACGAAATTGAAGTACAACAAGACCCTGTTTCTCGGAAGATTCTGTGCCTCACCTAATAAATCGGGAATAATTAAATAACCTGGTTTGTGACCTTCATTTAGCAAAAATTAAGGATGAAATACTGGCTTCAAGATTGAAGGGATAGAATCTTTTACAACCAAGAACGAAAGTATGTAGTTTTCGACGACGACAGCAAGAGTTTGAACACTAATTTTTGAAGAGTGATGATCTTGTGTACTGCAATGATACACACCATACTGAAAAAAAGACACTATACTGACAAAAGTCACTGAACACCTAGAAGAGAAACACAATATAGCATTTGTTGACATACATTAGTACGGTGTCGGTCCACCTTTGGATTTAGTGTCTCCAAGACATTTCAGGGCACAGGTTTCGGTACAGTTTTGGCCGCACTGACACTTTGAGACATGCTTTAGACAAGATTTCGGAACACAGTGATAGGCGTTCGCTTCCATTCAGAACACTAACAGTTGCTTACTAGTAGGCCTTGGTTCCAAATTTAATATGCGGCTCTGTAATTCATCCCATAGGTGTTCCATGGGATTAAGATCAAGGCTCTGTGCAGGCCAGTCGACACACGATAAGGGATTATCGTCAAACCACGCCGTAACATTCTTTGCTTCATGGCTCAGTACATTACCTTGCTGGTACCAATAAGGCTCGGTTATATAGTATTGCCACAGAGTTGGTAGGACATAATTGCCCAGAATATAGGGGTAGGCGTGTTGGTTAACAGATTTTTCCACGATTACCAAAAGGCCGGTACCATACCACGAAAAACACCCCACACGAGTACACTGCCAGCTCCAAACTTGACCGTAGAAAAAGTACACTGCGGTAAATAGCGTTTCCCCGGCTGCCGCCATACCCACACATGGCAATCAGACCGATGGATTCTGTATCTGGATTCATCAGTCCATATGACCCCTTTCCATTGATCTACGGTGCAAGAACATTTTTTATTACACCCAGTTAAAGGACGAGTAGCATTCCGAGTGGAGATGAAAGGCTTATGAGCAGCCGTACGACTACGGTAACCCATGGAATAAAGTTCTCCACGAATGGTACGTGTACATACCGCGGTTTCAGCATTTTACTCTCCTGTACAGTGCGGTATTGTGCAGTATTCCGTCACTTAGCTTTAACGACTGTCCTGAAGCTTCGACGTTCTCTATCACTGACTTTTTTTGGTCTGCCGGTACGTTTTGCTGCTTTACGCACGCCATATGTTTTCCACTTATTCAGCACATCCAAAAGAGTTGACTTGGGTACTTTTAAACGCCTCTTGGTTTCTCTTAAGGACAACCGACTGATATCGCACCCAACAATCTTTCATTTCTCAAAGTAAATAGTCTCCCGCCGCGACATCTTCATTCAACCTCGCAGTGCGATATGCTCGGGTCAGATGCAGTCTTGTTTTTATACCGTTTGCAGCTGTACTGCGTCTCTTAACAACACAGGGGATCCGTTCATTTGCTTTTCAAGAGTTGTCTGGTGAAATTTTGCCAATATACAGTAGAGTTCAAAATTCTCCAAATGCGTGGAGTCATTAAATAAATAAATACATCGCTCTTTCCACGTTCCAGAAACACATAGCAACCAAAAATTGTTTTTCAGCCGTCGCCGTGGAAATGTTAACGCGCTCGGCTGGATATCGAGAGTTCCGTGGTTATTTTTTTTTCTATTGGAGGTTTAACGACCACCGTGATCAACTCAATGGGCTATAAGGAGTCGCCTGTCCCTAATTTAGGGTAACTGGTTCCAGGGAAGGGAGAGAGCCAGTGCCGTAAGACAAACACAGCATCCATGCTTCACCGGGATTCGAGCCCTGACCCCTTTCGGACGAATGATCAGAGGCCATCGGGTGGCTGGTTCATTTCCACGGCGGCGGCTGAAAAACAAATTTTCGGTTTTATGTGTTTCTGGAACGTGGAAAGAGCGATGGATTTATTTATTTACTGACGCCACGTATTTGGAGGATTTTCACCTTGGATCTAGCCCTTTGGATTTAACTGCTATAATATATATAGCCAGTGCCGTTAATGCCCACCAGATGGCGATGTCTCAGTAGCATAACCCATCTTACGGATTTATGGTGTCAGATGCTGACTTAAACACACACATAGCAACCGTGGATTGTTGGCCACCGTCGTGTAAAGTTAACGCACTCGGCTAGATATCGAGAGTTCCGTGGTTCAATTCTATGGCAGTGGCTGAAAAACAATTTTTAGGTGGCTATGTGCTTCTGGA
Source organism: Macrothele yani (assembly GCA_039090855.1). Taxonomy (NCBI): domain Eukaryota; kingdom Metazoa; phylum Arthropoda; class Arachnida; order Araneae; family Macrothelidae; genus Macrothele; species Macrothele yani. Next base: position 209,848,158 of record CM077034.1, on the reverse strand, counting down.
ACGTGGAAAGAGCGATGTATTTATTTATTTAGAATAGAGTTATCGTTTGAAGCCTTAGGACAGCAACACAAATATGAAGAACGGAAACATTTTATAGATTCATCAAAAAGAAGCTTAAAACTGTTTTTCTTCATAATGGAATCATGTATCCGTCAGTTCCTGTTGCATATGTGCCTACATGAAAGAAAAATGTGCAAAAATAAAATTGATGCTTCAAAGTATAGTACACAAAAAACATTCATGGAGTATTTGTGGCGATCTTAAAGTGATAAATTTACTCCTTGGTCTACACCTGTCCCTACTGTTCCATTCCTCTTTGAATGGAACAGTAGGGATAGAAATTCTCATGATATTAAAAAGACCTGACTTAAAACAGTCCTTAATTCCAAGTGATAAAAACGTTTTTGCTGAGCCCCTTTAGTAGGTCTTCAGAATGTGTACTTACGACCGCTTCACATTAAACTGGGTTTGATAAAAAAATTTGTAAAGACATTGAATAAAGATGGAAAAACCTTTCGTTTTCTAAAGAACAAGTACCCCAAAATATCTGAAGCCAAAATTAAACAAGACATTTTTATTGATCCACAAATCAGGGAACTTATGCGTGATCTTACATTTGAAGTCACTTTGAATGAGACTGAGCTGCTGCATGGAATTCCTTTAACAATGTGGTACTGAACTATTCAGGTAACCGGAAGACAGAAAATTATGAAAACTTGCTACTGAGCTTCTAGAAAGCTATAAGGCCATGGGATTCAAGATGTCCCTTACAATACATTTCCTTCATTCGCATCTGGACTTTTTCCCATAGAACGTAGGAACTGTAAGCGATGATCACTGAGAACGTCTTCATCAGGTCATATGTAACATAGAAAACCGCTAAAAATAAAAATGTAGCCCTAAAATACTAGCTGATTACTGTTGGACTTTAAAAAGGGATGTAGTGCAACCTAAGTAAAGAAAAAATGTAAAATAAATATGTACTGTTTAAGGGAAGTGTAATTAATTGCTTGTAGGGAAATTTACATGGCAAAATTAAGGGTTATTTTGCACTGAAACAACATGGTATTCGGAAACTATTCCCGACAGCATAATTTAGCCAGTAGATTTGTAATCAGTATGAAAAATACTGTACGATTCGTCGTATTTGGTCTGTGTAACAAACAAAAGTGTATTTTTGTTGTTCAGTGTTCGCACAAGGAAGAAATAAAAAAACGGTTCGTATACAGGGCATGATGCGAAGTGTCAATCCACAGTACCAAGCAGTTACAAAATGTAACTTGCTCTTTACCAGCTTTTATTGTTAATGGAGCAACCACGATACAGGGTTTGCATGTGCCACCTTGTAATGGCGTCTGACTGAAGTTACACAAAAATTGGCGCAGAAGAAACAGGAAACTTACTCCACCGACAATACAGGAGATGATAGTAAGCTACAGTGGCTAACGATTAGGGATTATTTCCCAACTCTCTTTCGTAATGAGTAATGAATGTCTTTATAATTATTAGCTGCAGTTTTACGTACATTTAAAGAAATCATATTATTTTAAGGTAAAATAGAAATGGAGTTAAACCTTTTTTGTCACTCGCTTAAATATGCACGTTCTTTAAAACTAAACGTCATTTCGTAATCACTTGAATGAACCTGTAAAAATTAACAACACTGGAAATTTGTTCTAATAACATTTGCTGGTACATTTACCTACTGTACATAACAGAAACTAATAACGAGAAAAGAAAAGTGTCTACGACTTCGCGAAATATTTATTATATTTTTATTTTTAAGTTTAATACTGCAAAATAATGTTCATTCATCCTTACTCAACATTTGGCCTTTAAATACACAATCTGTAAGAAGAAGAGATTCCCCTAAATTTATTGTTTGTCACATTAAAATATTTTAACTGAACACGGTTACGCTTCGTATCCTATCTGTTTATAGTTGTAGTTTTAACGTGTCTCACACTTTTTCTATGATTTAACATTTTAAAAAGGTTGAAAATTGATTTGGCAATATCTGTGTAATTACATTTGGGAGTACGATTTTCGAATTCGCATAAAAAAGTTTTTAGTGAACACCAAAAAACGTTTTTACGCTTTGAGAATGCTTTAAAATAAACAGAAACTCTTGAATGAAATAATCCCCTCACACACCAAACAGTCCCTGTGAGAAACTGTGACTACCGAATATGTTGGATTTCAGAAACTTTGCAGAAGGCACATCTACATTGGTTTTGTGGCACACTTAAGAAGGCAATGTAATCGACTGAACTTGTGAGTTGGCCGTGAATCTTTAGAAAGACTAAAACATTTGTAGAATATCTTGGTGGATAGCGGTCAGCAAGGTGGCGATTTAAAGGTGGCAATTTCCATTGTGTAGGATAGGATAGAATCTGTAAGTCGTGAGCAGCGCGCTAAAGGAACGGGTTGCTGTCTAAAGGGAGGATATTAATAGCGCTTCGGAGGTACATAACTTTCGCAGCGCCTCCTCTGGATATTCTTTATCTTACCAGAAATCCCAAGCCTGTTTTTGTAATGTGCGTACCCTGACGCTAGCTGTCTGATATCTGTAAGTTATGAGCTCAACTGTGTTCAATCCCTAGGGGGGGCAGAAATATTCATAGTAAAGTGATCTTTTCCTTTCAGAGATTTGCGATATTAGAAATGTGCGATATTAAACAGAAGATGCATTTCGACAGTATCATTGTTCTTGACTATTTAGACAAACACTATTCGTTCCATCAGATAATGCGTATGTGCCGTGGAAGAGAAAGAGGTGTGTAACATCGGCGCACTTCTGATTGGAAAGAGTAATCTTTAATTCTTCTATGTCACAGCCTTGCATACTATTCTGGAACATATAGAGGATTCAAGCGAACGGGATATAATCTCAAAATTTCCCTAAAACGTAAATCTCACGCAGAGTAATTGCGAAGTTCGAAAATATTGCGTAACCGCTTTCGAATTTCAAACAAAAAGACACATTTTTAAGGTCATTATACGATATCTTCCCGTATGTGCATTTTCACATTCCACAGATCAAAACATCGTTCTTGGTATTTAGTTTCAGCAATAATAATATCCATTTGTTCTTTTTACTGCATCGTAATTCGGGAGGTTTTTTTTCCTCAGGCTCTCTCTGCAAAGAAAGGAGCTTTTCATATCAAGAGGTTTTAAGGAAACTTAGCTTTTTGCAATACGTGAGACTCTAAGTCTACTAATATTTGCATTGCTGTTGGATGTGCCAATTCTCAAGAGAAGAGTTATACGTTTTCTAAATAAACTGACACCAACTATTTTGGAAATCTATAGGGTGAGAAAGAGATACCTAAAGTGCACTCGTTCTCAAATATAGTCTCATTTCACGTATAACGCTAACGGAGCTGGCCCGAACTTCTGACAGGTTAGGTGGCGAGTTTCACTACGCATTTCTATCTGGGTCAATGTATAAATTTCGAGGGAGATACTCTGTTCCGCTGACTGGCCAATGTGTCGTTCATCAGTAGAACCTGTAACCACAAATTCCGATGCTCACTGAAGTTTTATATCATTATCAAAAATGACTCAAGGAAATAACAGCAATTTTTAACTTGGTCAGTACCCCCAAATTATAATTTGTGTTATTTGATAAATGCATATATAATAAGGTACTGAACAAAAACATAATTTACATAACTGAAGTACTTGCAGCGAAAAGTGATATTTGTAACTTTCGAAGCGCTACACCTCCTAACTTTCTGATTGTTTTAAATGATTGCGGTTTCTGAAAAAAAGTCAGTCAACTCGCTTCAACCAACTTTGCTCTAGCTGTCGCCAAGAAACTTGAAAAGTAGTGGCATAACATAAAACTGTAAGTACTCATTTACTCGTTCCAACCGTAAGTTGCAGAAGCGTATTTGCACTAATTTTGTCGGTCTCTCTGTCTTCCTGTCCGCACGATAACTTCGGTAAATATGGCTCGATTTCGATGAAACTTTAACACGTGGTAGGGTATAACCTGGGGGCGAAATCTTTTGAAACTGGACAAAATGGGGTCAAAGGTCAGACATAGGAGCGGGATCCGTTTCATCGCCCTTATGTATCACAACTTAGGTAAACATGCTTCTATTGCAACACAACTTTAGTAGGTTGTTTCGGAGGTGCATTGAACTGGTTCTGTTGAATGTCATCGAAATGGCGTCAAAGGTTCTGGCACAGGAGCGAGATTTTCCCCACAGCCATTATCTTTAAAACTTGAGTAATAACTTGAGTAACAATTTTTGGTATGTTGGAAAGCGTGTCATAATCAATGCAAAGCAAGACTTACTAACTAGTTTTGTTGTAAATGAAGCTGCGGAATTCGTTTTTGAATTTTTGCCTCGAAATTATTAATTGCAGCATTCCAGGTAAGACAAATTAAATTTAATTTATTGTCTTTGATTTTTTTATTGGACATTTAACGACCACCGTAAGCACCTCAATGGGCTATAAGCAGTTGCCCGGCACTTATTTAGAGCCACTGGTTCCAGGGAAGGGACAGAGCCAGTGCCGTAAGACAAACACACAAATCCATGCTGCACCGGGATTCGAATCCGGACCCCTTTGGGACGAATGATCAGAGGCCATTGCTTAGACAACTGCGCCACCGCTTAGACCATGGCTTATTGTCTTTGCATTGGTTAAGAATGAATATATCTTCATCTATTTGTAATTCATCTTACCAAAAAGAAAAATGAATTAATCTTGTCAGACAAATTAAGTGATCCGTTTAGGATGGAGATGTAGAAAGATATACGATTTGCAAAGATTGAGGTTCCTATCCATGGAATACCCGACATGTAGACCTATTATTTTTCTTTATCTCGCTTGGAATGTGATATCGCCTCTTGTACAAAAACTTGAAATTCCAGCGTTGCCAAATATGTAGCCGATCTCAAGAAAGACTTAAGGGATTGTAGTGGGAGCATTGTCTAAGAACTTTACCTTTGGCTTGCATCTTGTCACAAACGATGGCTATAGAAAGACAAACTTTCAGGACAGGTTTAAGGTGAACTAATGGTTTCCTATTTCTCACTACGAAACAATTTTTGTATATTTCTCAGTGTGTGACTTGAATTTTTTCTGCCCAGCTCCATTTGTTAAACGTAATTGCCTTCACTCCTTCATAGCTATTACTTGTCCGATTACGATTAAACTATGTCTAATTAATAGCTTGAGATTGTAAAGTTTGCTTGTCATAAATCTTGTTCAAAATTCGGAAATATCTTCGGGTGTCAAATAAATAGGTGGATATCAAAAAAGCGCAGGGTATGCAACGAAAATATTGTTAAAAGTGATTGGTCATATGACTTGGTAAGGTCGTTGGTGAGAATAATCTTTTACCGAGGCTTATTCAGATCAATGGATATCTGTGACTCAATTCGCTATTTCGCCGAAAGAAAATAATTCGAAACGCCCTTGTGAGATTGATAGATTGAGTATGGTATTATTTATATGTAAACGAAGTTTATTTGCTACTACATACTCAGTTAATTTTGAATTTGTACAAATCGTTAATTCGACATAAGTGATCTTCATGGGTACTGAGGCTTGTTGGTATGACAAAAAAGTACGCAAATTTATAGATTTCATACTTCCCAATGTTTTATTTCTTACAATTTCAGTGTATAATACCAGATTTCGGAGTTTATTGGACTACAAAATGTTTGTACTTCACGAGGTATTTGGTGCTCACCTAGACGTCTTAGACTAGAGCCCCATAAAGGCTTAATCTGGGCTTTTATGAGCCTATAACCTTCCATATAACTGACTCATGAAGGTATTGTGTTTTATGCACCCACTCTATGGAAAGAATTGAACATGTTTCACTGCAATTTTGATTTCACCAGATCAGAAATAATTTTATCTAACGAATTTATAATTATATTTTATGTAAAAGAATGTTAAAAATCAGACTCCAGATATGTAGACAGCTTTCAAACAATGCTACATTTCAAAGACATCACCCAATTGTGTTTGAAACGTGCTGTGTTTCCCACTCAGTGGCAAAGTGTAACAGAGCTCGCCATTCTTCTGTGATCTTTTTAACACATACACACCTGCTTCCAAACTGCTTCTCAGAAATGAAACGTCATAAACTTATTCAGTGATTTTTAATGAATTGCAGCAATTATCGTATGATACCTGTATGCATGTCGTTACACACGGAAAAGATAGCAGCAAATTCAATTACCATGATATTAAGGGGAGCATTATGAGGCAATTTTGTGTGTTCCAACTGAAAATCAAAAGTAATTGCATATGACAGCAAAATCAATTTCTCTTATTTCCTTTTGCGAAATAAATAACACTTACAGTTCTTTGTCCGAAACATTTTTACATATATCAATGCAAGTAAGCTGAAAAGCGTTCTTCTTCAAAGTCTTAAAAAATACCTGAAGTGCTGATTTGCACTTAATCGAAATGTTCAGAACAGTTTGTGGAAGCAAATCATTTTTGTACAAAGGCTACATTTCATTTCTTGTCCTCATTCCGGGTACCGTTTGAAATCACTTAATTCCATTACAGGACTCTGTACAGGAAAAATCGGGTAATTCACTTAACTTCGTTACAATGTATTTATAATACTTTGCATCACATTGTTTTATTAAGATAAACCTCCTGTTCATAAAAAATAGATTTTTGTGATTCAGTCATTGCTGAATTTCAGGTAGGCGGCGACAACTTTGAAGGCATAGATCTAACCACATAATATAATTCCTGGTCGATATCGCTGCACAACTGTATGACCTGCATTTACGAAAACAGGTACAAAGACAAATTTTTCATGGTTTTAATGAATACTGTAAAAGAGGTACTATCATTTAGCACAGAAGCATTATGAAATTAAACACTTGAACTCCTTAATGAGTCTACGTTTCGATGTCAAGATTCTGAAATGAATGAGGCAACGTTTTCTATACAAATTTGCCAAACTTTATTTTTGTGGCACTTCATTTGACTTAACACTTTCTTTTGGAGTTTCAGCATCCATTGAAATTAGGCATATTGAATTTATGGAATTAATAACGAATTTCGGAGAAGTACGGAAATAGCTTAGGCGAAATTGCTGAGATAGATTCATCTGCAACCATACATTGCTGAAGACTACCGAAAAATCAGTTTGCCGAAGAAAAGTTGTGCTTGCGTTGTTTGTAGCATTTAGATGCACATACAGCTGTGAGAAAATGTTTGCACGAATAAAGACATCTTCTAATCCACATCGAAGCTGTTTTACTAATGCACATTCGGAAATCTGAGTAGAACTTAAGTTCACATGATACAGTAAAGATGTAAAGGAATTACTGAAGAAAAAGCAATGAGACTAGAATTGCACTACTTTCTTTCAGGAAAACGGAGATTTTGTTTTAACATTATCTGAATTGTTATGTTAAAAGAAAGGGCCACAATGCCGTGCGAAGGAATGAAATAGACCAAATTAGTTTTCCCCACTTGCGTCCCAGTCGTCGTTACCAAGTAGTTCGATGAAGTAATACCTTATATATTTTGGTACGTATGATGTTATAAATATCTCCTTAGAACATTTTGATTATACTTCCAAGACTGGCCAGCTCCGTGTCTTAGAGTTATTACAGATTGGCCGACAGGCGGTAAAACATCGGTTCTCATTTATTTCGTGTTACCGACACAAGTTTGTAGTGCGTTCGTTTTCTAGCGGGATCCTTTAGGTTGTTTAGACGCGTTTTGTTTACTTAGTTGGTGGGATTCTTCTGCTGTAGAGCGTGGAATTGGAAAATGTTTTTTTAATGAAATCGTTAGAGACGGGAACTCATTCATTTCGTGGTGTGAATGCCAGGGATTGTTTTTCTGCTTCAAAACGTTCCGAAAGTGCACAGGTGTGTCTCCAATTGGATTTGTCATATCGCTTTGGACAACTCAATTGTCAAAAGAAACAAGCTTCAGGAATTTTTCAGATATGTGTTCTCCTACACTTGAAAGGTTGTTCCGTAATACTCATTTTCCTGTTGATATCCTAGAGACGTGGAGAGCAATTAGCGTCCATTTAAACTTAAACTAACAGAGGGGAACGAAACATGCATTTGGGAGATAACCGTATGCAATATATATATATATTCCTACGGAAATTTCCACTTTCTTCAGAACACTATTCGCTGTGATGATTTGCATCATCAGACAAATCTTCCCTCGCATGTAGTTAATGTACTTCATTTATTGTGCTGGATAGAGAGGTTCTGATCCATGATGAGAAAAAACTTTGTCTTCGGTATATATATTACAGAGTAGGGACGCAATTAATATTAACATGGTTTCCGGAGTACAATACATTGCCACGAGACGTACTGAATGTGCTTGACAGAGAGATCCTGAAAGTCTAATGAACTAGTGCTCTTGACTCGATAACACAAGCATATACTCGCAAAGCGATATTTTTGCTTCTGCAATTTTCTTAAGAAAACATGTTTATGTAAATGATTAGCTTGCCCAGTGAGCCTTGAGATCCCTTAGGTTATTCTCTCTTTGGGCCGCGCTAAGATGGCAGAGACCAATCAGATAACAGAGAAAAATAAAGAAATGTGTTAGGATCTCGTGGGATGGACCCGCTTGAGTACCGTTCTCTTCGACTGAACCTTTTCTTTGCTCTTTTACTGCGAAAGATATTTCCAACTGATCTAATGCAGCTTTGAGGAACAGTAAATAGCTAGTACTCCAATTGTTTAAATTTATTTTTGAATACTAATAAGTTTATCATGATCATGATAGGAGCTAGTTAATATGCAAAAGTTTGGACTTTGGAAAAAATATTTATTTAAAATCATTCAATTTTACTTTCCAGTATTATGTTAAGTGTTTTTAGTAATTCCTTCATGGACATCTTGAAAAATCAAATAACCCCTGAAATTATTTAAGTACTCCTTCCTGAATATGATAAATTATCAGAAGTCCATTGCAATGAAACGTTCTCTTGGGCTTCATGTGGACCCATCCAGCTACGAGGGAAAAGAGCAGTTTTTTTTCTAATTGCAATTGAAGAACTTATTAAGAACTTAATGAGAAACACAATTGGTTCTTTATTGCTGAAACCAGGATGTGTTCCTTTATTGTCGTACATTTGTATTTGCTGGAGATATGGAAATAATTTTGAAGATCACTATCCCCATTTATTACTGCTGATGTGTGATTCGACGCCTATTAATTTTTAAAAGTTTGGTAATTAAAAATTTATTTTAATATTATACACTAGACACAAAATTACTTTCGGTTTACCCAATTTTTTCGAAACTGGTATATAAACTTTATGTGCGCGAATCTTGTTTACTCATTGTACAGGTTCTGAGATTGTTAACTGAACAGCCGTTGTCATTATAGTTGATGGCAGTTGGAAAGAAACGTTGCATAACAGCTCTGTAGAATATATTCGCATGTGAAATATAGAGTTATTCTCTGGGATAGCCTATGCTTAGTCACACTAAGTGGGTTTATCTTTCTACATTTTAAAAGGCAATGCTTTCTCTTAAATGGAAGTTCCTATAATACTGCACACAAAATATTTCAGATGTAAATGAATAATATGATTTTGCAAATATAATTTGATGATAACAGAAATATACCAAGTATCATTGTTTGTGACTTCCAATGAAAACTGAGGATTGTTTTCTCCGCTATAAGACGGTTAAACTACTTTTTTGCTAGCTGTACTACTTGGTTAAGCACAAACCATTAGGTTACACTTTATCTCGTGTCCTTATTTATGTATTTACATATCATCTCATACCAAACAGCAGAAGAAACAGATACGTACTATATATTAGTCCTCAAGTTTAATAACCTGTGACTTGAAATAACTCCATCCGTACATATGTAGAAATTTCCATGGAAACACAGGAAAACATCTCGTTTGTCAAACATTTGTTCACTAAGAAATATGATCAATCCATAACACCGCCATGTTTGGTATGATCACAATGCTTTTCGTGCAAACACAGCAATATTTTATTTTATTTTATTTTATTGAGGGATGGGGGAGGTGTCAAGTCCGAAAAATTTTCATGAAGTCACTAGCCTCTTTAATTCGCGATTGAAATCGACGTGTTATAGTCCATTAGGACGATACAAAGCAACAGTGCTGCATTTGTGATTCTGCTTTCATTGCACTTTTCCAAAACATGGCTTAGCGATTTCGTACAAGACATAAATCTTCAATGACTTCGTACGGTTTTACTTGAGTATACCTTCGACAGTCGTCACGACCACAGTGCTCTAAAAATAATCTTTGAAATATACGTTGCAAAATATTTTGGTGACTGAAACATTATAATTTATTAAATATGAAAACTTTTTGGAATACACTTCACAGTGATGTATCAGGATATTTACTCTTTCAGGTGCTTTTATTTCATCCTCTATACAAACAAAAAGATAATAAATTATATATCCAATACAAATCTCTTTGTGCAATGTCTTGAAGCAATACGCACATGGAATAATCATAATAAAGGCTCGTGTACAGCGCATGCTGCAAGTGTTTATCCGCAGTAGCAAACTGTTCCAGAATGCAAATAGTTCTTAGTTAGTTTTGATTGCTAATGAAGGAACGACAATATAGGGAGTGTTGCGCATTGTGTATCTGACGAAATTTACTCAGAAACTTCCACTAAAGAAGCAGAAACATTACTCTTTCAACAATGAAATTCCATTGAGAGATGCTAGAGTCATACAGCGGCTACCAATGAATGATTATTTTCCACTTCTCTTGCATAATAAGAAATAAATATGTATTTTAAATAGCTGTAGCTTTACAAACATTTAAGAACCTCACATGGTTTCTATATAAAGCAGAATTTAAGTTGAGACATTTTGTCACACACTCTATTATACGCAGTTTCTGTACATCGTTCTTTAACCGGTAAAGGTTGATACTAGAAAAAATTATGTAACCAGAATACAGTTTTTTCTAATTATTATTTTCCTTCCCAAGCTGCTAAGAAAATATCTCATATGCAGCAGAAATTTCACGAGAAATGTTTTTTTCATATGTTTTATGAACGAAACATATCAAAAAACTTTTTCATATGTTTCGTTTATAAAGATATCTTTCTTTGCTAAGGAATTAACTGTTATTTAAGATGACTCGCAACGCTGTTTCATCAAGCAAAGATCTTAGCATGAGAAGGGTGTTCCCAAAATATCTGTTTCCTCTAATGGAAATTCAAGCTTGTTTTTTCTACCAGCGACGAAATGGCTGCGGTCGGTTGTCAGTATCGTATTAAAAAATATTTTTTCTTCCTACTTTTCGAAATATTTGTTCCTTCTTAAATTCGTTTTAAAATGATGGAAATTTTAAAAATGTGCAGCTGCTTGTAGAACAATTTGAAAAAAAAATATTCTGTTCAAATCAGAGACTGTTAACGATTATTGAATAAATTGCTATCTTATGTTTGATAGATGAGATTTCTAATCGTGTTTTGAGACCCTTTTGCATAAATAGTAATCGTATGCTTGCGAGATGTTACGACGAGAGTGTCTCATCAATGTCATAACAGGATTTCTCTCTATAGCGGGTGTAAAATAGTGAAATTTGAAGATCACAGCATCACAGCTGCTTTCGTCCTATAAGTAACACAAATTATGAGGCATTTTTAAAAGAAAAAAACTGGTAACAAACTTTAATGGCTGCATTCTTAATGCATTCCATATATTACAGTCTAACTACTGGAGTTCGTATCGTTAATAGCAGTCTAACTACTGGAGTTCGTATCTACCAATGAAACCTTTAACGAACGCCTTAAAGCGTGTTGCAATAAATCCCGTAAACAGGATCGATATGAAAATTTCATATGTTGTTTACTTAGATATTTACATTGTTCCTGATAAAAAAACTGCACAAAAGTATAATATTGTTACTTCAAGAATGATAATCCACGAAAGTAAACAGCCAAATGTACATGGGATATTATATTTGAAAACATATTTGCCATCCCTATTACACAACCGAATAGAATATTAGATTAATTTCTAGTTCGTCACTGCCGTTGTGAAATAGTGATCACCTATGTATAGATCTCCGAATTTTAATTATCTGAGGCACGTACTGTATTCGTGTATGAAACTAGATTTCCTTTAAAAACACGTACAGCTGTGTATGTGTAATTCTTTCTCTCACAGAGCCCAAACACCAAATATAGAATAGAGAAATGATTATATAAGCTTTCCATCACATAGATATGATTTTTTTTAACATTACCAAAGAAAAATCAGAGAGTTTCTAGGAAAAATCTTGCACCATATCCGCTGCCACATCATCAAAATAACACGTTCTGCATTAGAATTTAATACAGAACTTTATGGATTCGGTTTTCTTTAAATAGAAGGTTTAGATATTAATTAGTGAGAACATAGTGGTTACTTAGGTGCATATCGTAGAATCCGATTCTTGTCATCTACATCCATTCAATAGAACGGACAGCATTATTCAAAACCCGTTGTAATCTGCATGGAAGTATCTGTATTCCGTCAGTAAGGCGAGACGTGTTTATCTTCAAACTGGATCGGTCTACGGCTCTTACATTGTCGTCGGTGGTCTTGAAATGAATCTCCTGTAGCGAGCTTTCTTTCTTCGGAAAAAAAGTGTAAGCTCCAGGTTCTTAAGGTACACGAATTAGGAAAAGGTTAAAACTCTCCTGAAACCCTTTGACGTTGAATGTCGGTAAGAACACCAGCAACAAAGCAGTGAATGTTGTCGGGCAAAATTATCAGAGTTCGCTGTAGCAAATGAAACCCCTTTTCCACAGAGCTCGTCGCACGTTATGTTCGAGGAAATGCGCATAATTAGCTGCATTTTCTGTCCGTTCTGTAGGTATTGCATGTGTTATTACGACTCCATTCTAAACATTGTTCATAACCTTAACGTTTCTAGGATTCTTTCGGACCTCTGTTGCGCGCGTAGAATTGTAATGCCTCAACTCCTTAGACTGGAACTGGATTTCCTGTTCATAACACAGCGTCCATGTTTCATCCAACGCAAATATGGGTCGCATATATGTTCCCATTTCACACTCATACCGTTCCAAAGGGATTCGAACTGCCTCGTAACAGTACCATTTCTCAATATCACTGAAAGCATGAGACATTCAAACGTGATGCACTTTTCGCATCTTTAGTACGTTTTTTTTTCAAATTGTGCAGCGTAGTTGCACGCGAATGGTTACATTCTCGGCGAGTTCACGAACTGTCCAATTTCGATCATCTTCAAAAATGCACGCAGAGTAAGCACTTGAATTTCACTCCCCTGGGAACGTCCGCGACCAAAAGCACAAGACAGATATTTCCATTCTCATTACTACACGCTCAACGTGCTTCCCTACTATACGGTAAATCAGATGTTCCACAAGTTTATTGTAGTGCTTCAAAATTGTTCTACATAGTACGACCTGAAGCAATTTCTATTTTTCGTCAACACTTCTGCTCGAACTTCGCAAAAATGGCTTTTCGTGACGAGGGAGTATCTTGACGATTCCAAAGATACTCACTCTTCGACATTGTTTTCTATTCATTTTCCTTTAGTACAAATTAATCAAAGGTATTCGTTGTTTCATTTCTTCAATACAGATCTCAGTAGTCAATATTTTGTAAAAATAGTATGGAAGATCTGAAGATCTGCTGGTAAATCTAATTTAGTATTCAAGTATGAATAAATAAGTACTTTCAGTTTGTAATATTTGTAAGCAAACGGATGAAAACGTCTGCATTCTCCTTCCATTTTAATGTCAATGGGTATTCACCTCGAATCATATGCAGTCCAGAGGTTCTTTAGAGTAAAGTATGGTATGTTATTTATTTTCTCTTTCAGGGCAAACCTAGCTTTTTTTCCAAATGCGAAAAAGCAGTTTTTAGCAAATGATGTCGTCGGTTTCTTTAGTATGATGTGTAATATTTTAAGCTAACACGTAACTACCTTGGCTTACAAACTTTACTGAATTGAGGAAGTAAAGTACTTACCTCCTGGTTGTTCAAGCGGTTGCAGCAAAACTGAAAAGTGCATATTGAGTTGCTTTGTTTTACCTGAAAATTCAGATATTTTATCCGACTTTCAATTAACAAATTTTTGCAAATTTGAAAAATGTAGGGTTATTATATTAGGAAGGTGTTTAAAACTTGAAATTTTCTCTCGTGGGCTAAAAGCTGCTTTTCCTACTACCTTCAGAGTAGGAAAAGTTTGTTAGGTTATCTTAACAGTTAGAACGTTGTAGCCATTTCGTTAACCTTGAAAACTCGCATTTTAGCCTTTCATGGCAAGTAAAAATAGGTTCACAACCATAATGCCGGCATATAAAAAAACTGTTCTGGTCTACATACTGCTGGCTCTAACTATAGTGAAGATACAAAAAAGTAATAAAAAAAATGGTCAAGCAACCATTTATTCTGAAATTTGGTGATATCATCTGGAATGACCCATTATAAAACAGTTCCATTCCGATGCAAATTAGAAGATACTAAACCAAAGTTTAGGAATGTACATCTTTTTCAAGAAAATACTATGTTGCTTGAGATATTTTTAACATGCGCTGTAATATCATTTCTCTCCTTACACTGTTTCTTTAAATCACAAAATCGTGTTTTACATTTGAACATTTTTGCAGTGGAAATATTATAATTGCTCTGCCTCGATTGAATCATCGAATCATTACTACTATTTTATTCATATAAATTATAATATGAAAAATAAATAAGAAATTTCGAAGTTCAATTTTCTTGTATGTTATGTACAGCCGAAAAAGCGGAAAGCTAACCATTATTTTTCAGGTATTCACGAATTGCTTGATAATGAAAGAGAGGAAAGTATGTTGCCTTAAATTCGTTTACGAGTCGAGCACACGAAACCAATATTACGTTCAAAAAAGTCATTCCTAAAACACACGAAATCTTATATTCCGTTAATTATGAAATTCTTGAATCATACAAAACTTTATTTTCCGTTCACTAAGAAATTTCTGAATACGAAATGTTACATTCCGTTCACCACGAAATTCGAGAAGCACAAAACATGTTATATTCCGTTCACTAAGAAATTTGTTTAAAAGCTGATGAAATGAATAATTTCCTTCAGCAGAAATATCAATGAAATATCCGTGACCTACGTGGAGTGGTAGATGTATGATAATTGCATCCTAATCATTATTCAATTACAATGTGTGCACCTTATTTATCTCCCCTTGTTTATACATTAATAGCACAATCCCTGCAACTCAGCCGATTGGCTGGTTGCAATCGTACCGACAGCCGGAGTAGCCTTCACTTTTAGAACAGCGTTATTCTAGTGAAAAACAGCTCATGGGTATTATTAAATGACACGTGCTTTCAGATGGACCGCCATCATGCAGCATGGAGACAATCCAACTGTTGGCTGTAAGCGTCCGCTGTGATGATATCGTTCCGCGTTAAGAGTTCATAGTAAATCACGTAGCCACAATTCCACCAGAAACTAAGAATCACCTTCCCGCCATTAAGGAGAAGCTCAGCGTCCTTTGGCAGGAGTTGTCACTTCTTAGTCCATGCTCTTTGTCGAGCAACGTCCAAGTATGTAATCCATTTTTCGTCACCTGTGCCGAACCGATGCCATAATCTCTCACGTACAACAATAGTATTTGCAATCGTAATCCGGTCAGCCAGACCCTTGCATCCTAATCTGGTCAGCCAGACCTTGGGGTACACATATGCACAGTTTACGCGAATATTCCAACTTCAGAAGTTACTCTGCCAGACCACGTTGTTTTGCATCACGTTTGGTCCATAGAACGTGTTGCCGTGTATCATCTTCGATTTTACTAGGTCTTCCAACTGTGGGCGAATCAGTAAGTCAACGTACACCACTGTCGAATTTCTTGTACCAATCATAGCAAGAAATATGTTTGATATTATAGCCACCATGTGCGTTTCGTAATTTTCAAATGTTCAAAGCAGAATACTGCACTCACACACATTAGCGTGAATAACTTTCACGCTATTCAAATGTTAATAGAAGAATACTGCAAGTATCTTCCTTCAATATCGCTTTCGTATCGTCGCCAAGTGCAACTAACCGTCACCACAGCAGCTTACATCCTGTGCTTAGAATCTATTATCCCGTGCATAGCACTCTGTTGTGTTTAAATCGCCTTAGGTCCGCAGTATCTTGAATTACATGCGTCAGATACAATTTTTTCCGGAATCTTTCTTCACTACCTAATATAGCAATAACAAACCATGCAATGTGCCTAGCGCCATCGGGCATGAAATATTAATCGCCTTCCATTGTTTTGCTACCAGCGAATCGACGTTCCACGAACTAATATGTCAATCAATGAACCTTTTAACGAACACGATTCTGAAATAAGGTACCACTCTAAATACCATAACGTCCAAAACTGTCTGCTGTTTCGCTTCTTTGTTTAGTAACAGCAATGGTGACTGACGGTGACTACTGCTGATCACTCATAGGTCGTGCAAATTAAATGAACAGGTATGGGTGGCAAATCTGACTCACTCTAGACAGACACTCGGGTGGATATGGTCGTTTGTACGTACGGGCGGTTTGGGCGTTGTAGTCATTGAAGGGTTACGATATTCCATCCAGTCTTGTTCCCCAAAGAATCAGAAAAAATATAAAAATGATAGTATTTTTCAAAACGAACAGAATGTATTGGTTAATTCAATAAATTATTCAGAAAATAAATTATATATATAAATAGTTTCATGCAGTATTTTATTGCAATACTTCCAGTCTTCCAGTAGAGTACCCAGTTCCTCCAAAAAAGATTGTGGTTTATTTAACCATAATTGTTGAGATCAATTACCAAATATAGACAGAAAGTTATTTATAGCGAAGAAATAAAAAGGAGAGGAAGCAGTCAGGAAGTTATTCGGAGCTTTATAACGATTATCAGAACCTGGATGTTGACGTAACATGACATGTAAAAAAAAATTAAAAGTTGCAGAAAAATTTGAGTAACATTTTAAAGAAACTAAATTTCACTGCAAATGTAAAGGCCCGATTTGTTCTGGGCCTAAGATATGCGAATGTTTTGATATTACATTTCTTAGGCGCCTAAGATATGTAATATTCTAATAATATTGTGTGTTTGCTGTTTAAGTATGTGTATAATACATTCCTAATTCTCTAAATGTTTAAGATAGTGAGAAATTATTTTTTCAATTAAAGTTTGACATTAAATTTGAAAAATAGTATAATTATTGAGTTTTAATTAGAATTTGGTAGAGTACAATAATTCTCAACGTGTAACGCAGGTATCACTGGTACTCAACATAAAGCGTGTGCAGGTAATGAACTTAGACTATGATTGTGAGGTAAATATCACCCAATCTTTTCTGGAACTCTCTAGGAATATACAGTAAATTAATTATTGCAATTTATCATAAACTGGACTTCCAAAGAAAAGATATTGTGAAGCGAATTAGATTTACCAATGTTTCTGGTGTATTTTGGTTTGCATAATTTGGTGTGGGGTTCCCCCAACTCCCATACACGCATGTAATATGTGTTTGCACAACACAGTTTGGAGCTTGTTTCTTTCCAGGTGTCTAAGTCTATCGGTGCTGGTGGGATTTTCTTGACGGCCTTACGAGTGGAATCAAATTCCAAAATATTTCCTCCCAAGAAAAAGAGAAATAAACACAAAATGTAGCGATTTTAAGTACCACTCGTTTCAGATTTCGGAAAATATCCTACGAAATGGAAAAACGGTTTTTGCTTAAGAATTTCAGTGTTGTAAGTAAATACAGATTCCGCTCAGCACTAACACACTGGTCACAAAGGTTTAGGGATATTGCATGAAATGAAGGATGTAGACTTCTGATTCACAACACGCATTGAAATAATATCAATAAGACTACGTAAACTAATCGATAAGGATTGTGCTTACAAAAATAGTGTGTTTAAATTTATTGTGATTACAATTAAAATAAGGATTGTATTTACAATTTATTGTAAAAATTTCTACATACAAGAAGGAAGCACTGTAATAGAAATATAACAGCAAATTCGTAGAATTTGCTTAACTTGATTTTAGTACCCGGTAATTCTACCTGTACATAGAATAGCGTCTTGATACCTACGAGGCATACTTTTAATGACATGTTTGCCGAATGTTTGTTGAAGCAAACATTCAGCAAACATTTCATATATTCCGGAACGTTGTTATCCAGACATCTCTGTACAGCTCGCCGAATGAACTCAGGAGGATTAAGGTCAGGAGACCTTCGAAGCAGCGGTAGGAATTCAATCCTATGATTTTCAAGCTCCTGGATAATGCTTCAGGCATAGTGACTGGTTGTATTGTTATTCAAGAAGCTTAATGGATGTCCAATTGCAGTATGAAACCTAGAAATTTCATAGATTTCTGATTTTTCTTTATAGATTTCTTATTAGTATTTATTACCCCCTTAGGTCAGGTGCACAGGGACATTTGGCTCACCCTGTATAATGACTTCATAATAGATGAAGCATTCTGTTCAAATAAAACTGTCTAGTGCGCCGGTTTTGAGGTTCTAATTAGAATGGCAGTAGTAAAGATTATAAGTAAAATACATCTGACGATTGACGTTCAAATCAATATCTTTTCTATGATGCATATGTTGCTTTCCGTGGAATCACTACTCCATTGACTTTGCAATAGAGTTTTTCTGTATTAAAGGCATTGATTAGGTAATTATAGCGGAAATATCACCCACTCATTGTGAGTGTAGAATGACACAAAGGAACAGTTAGCCACTTAAGTTAACACTGACACTTAAAAGGATTGTAGAAATTAAATTTAATTACACTGATGGTGAACGAACACTCTGGTCTCCATGAACACTCTAGTAACCACGAGGATGAACACTCTGATCACCATTGAATACACTCAACACACTCACCGATCTTGATATCTCAACACGCACGCATAAACACAGCACTGACACACAAGTACAAAATGAACGCTCCCAGCGCCCTCTTGAGTGTCGTTTCAAAATCCACCGTATGGCTTTAACAATCCGCCCGGCATTGCAATGTTTTCCGAAAAACATTCAATTATGGTTAAATGAAAATTAATAATAATACACAAACTTGATACACATTAGGCACTAGAATGTAGTTTCTCTAATTAATTAAAGGAAGAATACAAATATTGGAAATGGATCTCTTGTAAACACCATTTGGTGTCCAAACGCTGACTACCCTTACCTTACCGTCCACACCTGGAAACAACACTGTGATTCTTCCCAATAACCATTTGCAAGCTGGTAAATGGTCTTCCATCCCGTGAACCTATTTCCACATTATCCTTTTCGAACATCCACTTCGAACGTTGCTGTAGGTTGTTCAGGTAATCTCTTTTCCACCTTTTCCACATGGATTGCACTACCTTTGTTGTTTTCTGCCATCTGCTAAGTCTAATATCCCTTTGATCAATTAACTCTGGTTCAACAATTGCATTCATTGGTCTTCCTATTAAAAATGATAAGGGGGTCAACACGAGAAAATTATCTCCATCCGAAGACAAGTATGTTAAAGGCCGAAAATTCATTATTCCCTCCACCTGAATCGTAACTGTTACAAATTCCTCATTGGTAAATTTAGCACTTCCCATAACACGTTTCAAATGGTATTTAAATGATTTAACACCTGCCTCCCCAAAACCACCAAAGTTAGGAGCCCTGGTAGAAAGGAATTTTCAGTCTACTTCCTCCGAAGCCAAATAACGAGCCACATTTTCACCTGTATTTTCCACTAAATTGTGCAAACTTCTTATTTCTGACTGGGCACCCACGAAATTAGTTGCATTATCTGAGAATAGTTTAGCACTCTTACCACGCCTGCCAAAAATATTTTCAAAGTGTCAATAAAAGACTCGGAGGTTATGTCGGAGAAAATTTCAAGATGGACTGCTCGGATCATGAAACACACAAAAATGGCGACATAAATCTTATTCAAGCTATCTCTTCTCTGGTTTTTATACTTACTGTAGAAAGGCCCACAAGAGTCTACTCCTGAACAATTGAATGGGGAGGTCTGTGAAACTCGCTCTTGTGGTAGATTACCCATGATTTGCTCAGCTGGGATAGGTTTACTCTTGAAACGTGTAATACTATCATGAATTACCTTTCTGCATAGAGAACTACCAGTAATCGGCCAAAACGTTTGTCTTATGTGGCACAATAAAGACTGAGGACCTATATGTAAATATTATTTATGAAAATCTTCAGTAATCATTCTAGTCAATTTATGTTTTTTAGGCAAGACAGCTGGGTGTTTTTGTTCATAACCAAGCTTTGAATTACCTAAACGACCTCCTACTCTTAACATATAGTAATCATCCAGAATTACATTTAATGAATTTAGTTTACTATTACGTTGCACATGTTTGCTTTTCTGCAAATTCAAAATTTCGGAACCACTTTCCTACCTTTGAATGTTCTTAATAATAAAATGTTCCGCTTCTTGCATTTTTGTTGCAGTAAGAGGACCCACAGTTTTCCTTTCTGGATTCCTCAGGTTGTGGCGAAACCTAGACATATAACTAAAAATTCGAAGAATTTTAGTGTAATTATTACTAATGTCAATAACATCATTCAAGAAGAAAGAATTAGTCTGTACAATTAGAGAAATGTGTGTCGCAAGTCTGTCAATCTTTACAGGATGAGGTTCGAGAATTCTCTTTATTTCACAAGAATACTCTTCAACAGTAGGCACTTCAACAATAGTAGCCTCGCCTTGTCTCAAGAAAGATGGACCGAACCCTCAAAGGTCACTATGAAGAATCTTCTCTGGATCTATTCCTCGAGAAATCAGATCGGCTGTACTTTTTCCGAACTAACATGATGTCATTGATACATGCTTGCTAAGTTTTGGATGGTAGCAACTTGCTTCGCCACAAAGGTTTTTAAAAGATGAGGCTTATTTCCGATCCCTGCAAGCACTATCATGGAATCGGACCACAGATGGATCTCTGAAATGTTCAGTTGCAAACACTTCAAAACTCGTTGCAATAATTGGGGTAGCAGGACGGCAGCACACAGCTCCAAGCGTGGGATGCTGATTTGTTTAATTGGAGCAACTCTTGATT
Source organism: Macrothele yani (assembly GCA_039090855.1). Lineage (NCBI taxonomy): Eukaryota > Metazoa > Arthropoda > Arachnida > Araneae > Macrothelidae > Macrothele > Macrothele yani. Next base: position 209,827,060 of record CM077034.1, on the reverse strand, counting down.
TACTGCACAACAAATGTACTGCAGTTTTACCCGTACTTGAAATGGACTTCATATATATTACGGCCCCACATCCTCACCCAGAGACATCTGCAAAGCTGTGAATTTCCACCTGTACCGTATTGTCGAATAAAACGTATATCTTGATGTTGGCATCGTTAATGGGTTTCAGAGAATCTACAAATGTCTGCAATTCTTGAGTTTCCTTGTCTGGAAGCGGATCATTCCAGTCCATTTGCAAAAGCCAAAGTCGTTGCTTAAATATCTTGGCCCTGGCAATAATGGGGCCAATTAATCCTAGTGGGTCGAACATTCTGGCAATGTCCAAAAGGACAGTGCGTTTAGTGTAAACACTCCGTTGTTCCATCTTCACCTTAAACGAAAAGCAGTCCCTATGATGTTTCCACAAAATCCCCAGAGCATTCTTTTTATTCGTAGCTGCAAATGAATAATCTTCGGATTCTTTCGAAATATTACACAAAAGTTCAGAGCTATTTGCACACCACTTATCAAGTCTCATTCCACCACGCTCAAATAACCGTATCAATTGACATTGTAGCTTTCCTGCCGTTTTCACATCTGGGCAACCCGTAACCACAACATCCATGTAGAAGTCTGTCTTAACCACACGAGCAGCCAAGGGAAAGGTTTTCTCTTCATCTAAAGCCACTTGTTTTAGTGTTCTAGTAGCAAGGTATGTATCACTTGTAGTTCCATAGTTGACTGTGCAAAGTCTGCAGATTTTACTGGATCATCATCATTTTCCTTCCAAACAATTCGCAGCAAATCTCTTTGAGTTGGATCCACCAGAATCATTCTGTACATCTTCTGAATATCTGCAATAAAGGCAATGCAATGCTTTCGAAATCTGATCATAATTGAGAACAAGTCCTCCTGAATAACACCATCCGTTTAACTGTAAGGAATGCAGAGACATTCCAGTTGAAATCGATGCTGACGTATGAAACACTACTCTTAGTTTCGTAATATTCTTCTCTGGGCGAAAGATCCCATGATGTGGCAAATAATACGTAGTCTCAGGGTCATGATTTTCGTTCACTTCCTCCATATTCCCTAAGCTCTTATATTCATGCATGAAATCTTGGTAAAGAGACAATAATTCAGGCTCCCTCGCCAGACGATTCCACAGAATTTAATTTTCGGACTGCTGCTTGTTTAGATTCCCCTATGCAAGTAGGATCCTCCTCCAAGGACATTTGTACCGTATATCTACCAGTTTCATCTCTAGTTTTGTGTTCGCAAAAACTGCTTTTTGCAAATTATTTCTTCTTCACTTTTGATTACTCCATTACTCTCCACGTACGTGTTTTCGATATCCCAAAATGTTTTCATCTCTGAACTCAAACCTTCCATTCCACAGATTAGCCCACAATGAACGCTACTACTTTAATTATTACAATTGTCAATTCTACCACCTGCAACATAGCCAAACACTGAACACATCTGCCTCGAATTGCACGTTCTCGCTGAATCAGAACTATTAACCAAGCAGTTAAAAGAAGCTTTGCGTTTGGCAAACGTACTTGACTTTGTCTCAAGAGCTCGTAAAAACATTCTGAACACAGCAGTAGATCAATTACTCCTGGTCTATTGAATTCAGGTTCTGCCAGTTTTATATTTTGTGAGAGCATTGTACTTGAAAGACGAAAATAAACTCCCGGAACAATTTCCGTTATTTTTGGAACAACCAGAAGGTGTAATAATCTTGTGTAATCATTTAGGTTAGAAATAGTCGCTGTAATTTCAGAATTTATATTTATCGATGATCCACTAAAACAGTTAAACAAAATATTCACTTCTTCTCTTATTATGTTTCCCACGCACGCCAAATCCTTCGTTATAAAGGACGCCTGACTGCCTCCATCCAATAAAGCTCTGCACAGATGAAAGTTTCCAAAACAATATCTGACATAAATTATTGCCGTTGACAATAATACTAGTATAAAATTGGATCACATCCCGCTGACAGATGCTCCAGCAAACACACGCTCATTATTTTTATCGAAATCAAAACATTTCGCCACTGCGTTCAACTTCGAACTGTCAACAAAATTCATCTGCCTTTTTGCAACCGGAGGAGAGAAGTTACTCTTAGAACATTGGCTGCACTTGACCTTGAACTTTCTCTGGGTATATGATTTAAGGTATATAACTTTTTCTGTATATATGAATTATGAATCCCAAGAATACGTCATCCTCCTCGCCCCAGCGCTGTACCAGTTCATTGCAAATGTCTAAAATTTAGCGTTTATGCACCTCTGTAAGCATTTGGGGTACCCATCTAGCACAGATCCTCCTATAGTTGAGATGTTCATGAATAATTCGTCCAGCAGAATCTTTACTGATATACAATTCCATGGAAATATCGAGAATACAAATTCGTCTTTCACCTTTAATCAAGTCGTCAACCCGTTTAAACGTTTCATCAGTCACCTCCGTTTTAGTCCTACCTAACCGTGCCTAATCTTCAAGGATCTCATGGTCGGTTTTGAACTTTGTTACCCATTCATAAACGCTGAAACGAGACATAGACGCATCACCATGAACCGTCTAAAGTCTTCTCTAATGTTCACGGCCATTACGCCTTCTTTCGTTAAAAATTTCGCTACTGTTCGCTTCTAGATCTGAACACTTAACGTAGCCTCCATTATTTTTGAGCTACATCGCCACCGAACATTGAAGTATCAAGCCGCTCCCGCTTTTACGGAGCTTCACTGAAAGTAGTCGTAATAGTTTCAAGCGTAGATACGATCATCCACACGACTTTGTATGGATAGGTATATAAATCCGGATACTTATCGGACAATCCTTGCAGTAACTCACTTCGCTGATTGCAGTGTATTACTACCCAACCGTTTACATAAGGCGAAATCTAACTATGCTAAAACTGACGCAATCGTGCCCCGATACTTGGAGAGCGTAAACGATTCGGTTAATGTAACTAACATTTACTTCTTTCCAACTCATTCTGCATCGGTTCATAACAATTGATTGTTCTTGAATCTTAATCTTAGTCGATGGAGATTTATTGGAAAATTTACAATCCCGGACAGCATCGGAAAGAAATGAAATTTTATGGACGTCATGATACAGGTGAATTATAAACATGATGGCAAAAACAGAGATGCCGGACAATTATAAAGGTACCTGTGGCACGCAGTCCGGTCGTCTTCAATAGCGCGTTCCGCCGCCTCGTGCGGCGATACATGATGCGATACGGTCCGGCATGGAGGCGAACAGACACTTGATGTTGTCCTGCGCTACACTGCCTCACACGTGTTGGACGGTGTGCTCCAAATCCCGGATAGTCCTGCATGGTGGCAGCCGGCTTTTCAACTGGTCCTACACATGCTCGCTAGGGGATATGTCTGGCAAGCGGGGAGGCTATGGAAGTGTCTAGACATGACGTATACATTCTTGGGAAACCTCCGCCGTTTCCGGGCGGGCATTATCTTGCTGGTATAGCGTACCTGGAATCCTGGCCAGGAATGACAGCACAGGGGCTATAGGATCTCATCCACATGCCTCTGGCCCGTCAATGATTCACGTACCACTACTAGAGCTGATCTCTTACACTCTGGAGGAATTTAAAAATAAGAAACAATTCCAATTTTAATATGCAAACAGCGTATTTCATGGAAATAGATATTTTAGATTTTCTGAGTAAAAACCATTGCTTTACGAAAGCAATGAATCTTCATTATTGTCCTATTAAGTTGGGTCTGTCAATATCATCCACAATCTTCAGTACGATTAAGTAAGTTCATTTGATTCATACGTGGTTTCTAAGCACATATGCCATAGTTTTTCATGTATATAATATGGGAGACGAATTCTCTTCAACAGTGTCAGCAGTTGAAAACAGTTAATGTCGAACTGCCAGGTACAAACCATTCTCCTCCCTAAACTGCATGTATTTGTACACTCCATTTCTGAGGGTATTTTTGTGTGCTCCATGGCAGTGGAAGTCACGCATTCTGGTTTGAATTTGTACGTAATATACCCATTCCCCAGTTTTGTAAATCCTATAACAACGGTAAGGCAGGTCTATAGTACCATAAACTGCTTTCGAAAAGATATTTTTTTTTTAAATCCTTCACTATTATAAGTCTTTTCTGTACGTAACAAGGTAGGGCATAAACAATAAAACTTTTTACAATCTAATTAGAACCCTGAAAGTGGTGAAGGCTTGAAAATGACACACAAATTTCGTCTGTACATATTACAGTATTTGAATAGCCCAAGATTTCATGTGTTCCCACTTTGTAGGTGGTAAAGTAGACAGAATGTTTACTGTAAAAGAAGAACTTTACATTAATGACCAATTTTGCAGGACAGAAATATGTTATTGTGACATCTGACAATTGTTAGAAAACATGACAATTGTGAAAAATTGTGTATCTGACAATTATAAGCCTAACGCGATTTGTAAATTCTAAGAAAGCAGTTATTCATTAAGATATATTTGAATATATACATATATTTTTTTGAGTGGAGATTTAACGACCACCGTGAGCAACTCAATGGGCTATAAACAGTCTTCCCTCCCTAATTTAGGGCCAATGGTTCCAGGGAAGGGGGAGAGCCAGTGTTAAAAGACAAACACAACATCCATGCCTCACCGGGATTCGAACCTGGACCCCTTTGGGACGAATGATCAGAGGCCATCGCTTAGACCACTGCGCCACCGGGGCGGCTATATTTGAATATATCTGTGTAGTTCCTGAACAAGGCAACTACAAAAAGGATGAGTTTAATATTCAGAAAATATAGTACAGGTGCAATGGTGTTAATCGTAAATTCAAAATATCACTATTTTGACTCTTCCAATTCGCCTGTCAGTAGGTACCATTAATAAGCAAGAATGTTTAGAGAATTTTGTCCCAACTGTTTTTTGTTTGCGGAACGGCAAAACTTTAGGGATACCTTGTCGGATTGGTGGTGTCAGAAACAAAAACTTATTACTGTTTTCGAGCGTTTAGTGTCGTCATATACTATAATACACTGGTTAGGAAACTTTAGGAATATTGCTGTTTCGAATGGAAAACCTCAATGTATGTAAATTTAGCGACAACTGAATAAAGGTTATCAACGTGCGTAGTTATATCATATGTAAAGTAGCATTATGACAACACATACACGACGTGCGCGCTTATAGGGTATACAAGTAATGCCACTTATGAAAAGTACGAATTTCGTAAAGAAACAGAGGTGTGTTGGTCCAGACCCACTCATCGTTCAAATTCGTCCGTTAGAGGTTCAATAGGATTGACGACCGGGCTCTGAGCAGGTCAGTTCCCCCGAAGAAGATTTGATTTTCTTCATACGACCCATTGATATGTCTAGAAACTTGACAAGTGGCATTGCAGTCCTGGAAGAAACAATCGCTGTGACCGTAAAACAGCCACAACGTTGGGAACATTAAGTTATAAATATTATTTCTGTACAGGACAGGATTCATGTTACCATGAATAACAACAAGTGAGCCCACACCGTACAAATTGAAACAGCCCCACACCATAATTCCAACATCTCCGTGATTCATAGTCTGCAGTGTACATTCTTGAAGCAGAATTATCATCAAAATTAAACGCCGAATCCAGGCAAGTCCTTTCGATCAGAATAGCACTAATCCGGATTTGTCACTCCATAACACCAACGGCTACTGCTCTATTGTTCCAATTTTTATGTTGTTGACACAATCTTAGCCGCATGATTTAATTGGTCTTTGGGGTTTTGCTCATCACAGGACGAGAGGTTTATGGGCGGCAGCTCGGCCATGATACCAGAGTGCATGGGCCTCTATTCCAAATGTCTTGGTAGAAACCATGGCATCGTGGCCATCTTGAACTCATACAATATGGTGTGCAGAGGTCGTTACCTGGTTTCCGGATTTCTCTCTGTAGCTCCCTCCGGCCCCTGAGTTTCATTTTGTTGGTCTTCCAGGGCGAGGTGAATTTCCGCAATGTCCCGTCTTCCTCCGATTTTTGATGACAAAAGCGACAGTCGATTTAGTGACCTGTCTGACATCAGTAATGCATGGAGTGCCCATACCTCCAATGATCAAACTATTGTTATGCCTTTTTAAAACTCGGGGAGCCCTCTCCTGTTAACTATCTTATCAGCGATTGATCTGGGCGTACTACCCTTGCCGGTTTCATAACTTATCGACCACTTGTATGTCGCGGGTACACACCAATGTGAATGCGCGTGGATTTCTAATCACTTTGATCCACATAGTTTGCTTCTACCAAAATTAAGTCATAGGCTGCTCCTAACATGTTGATTTAACTTTTGTACCTCGTAGTAAGTCAAAGAACCAGGTCAATACCCCCGATAAAAAAATGGTTATATTTCACTGCTTGGCATGCATCTTCTTTCACGCGTTGGTTTGGGAGTATTCTTTAAGGGGATGGTCGAAATTTTAAGCCTACATTTCACTCACATACATCACATCATAGCTTCGATATGTATGAAAAAGTTTGAATGCGGCTTGAATAATTTTGTTTCAACACGTAAAATGTTCACATATAGTCAACTGATCCGTCTACGAAGGGGAAATATATTTGATGAGCGCTTTCGTCAGAAATAAAAGAGAAGGGAGACATAAAATGCAAAAGAAAATAGTGCAGTGAGTTTTGGCGCACTTGATTTAATATGTATCTATGAACATTATCGCAAATATCTTCGTTGTGTTCTTCATAAAACAAAACTTTCAATGTGACGACAAAAGTTTGAATTAATTACAATACATGTTTATATTCAAGTTTTACGCTTACTCCCAAAATCGGAGCACAATTCATAAAAAATGTCCTTGTGCTACAGACGTCGCGGACTGAAGGAGAATTAACATATTACGGAAAAGTGTTTCTTAATGTGCAGCACATACACACATGAACGGCATTAGATAGGTTTTCGTGACATTTTTATATCTACATTTTGTCACTAAAGAATTGAAACTATTACCGTTTATTTTTAACTTACTTTGTAGGGAAGCCTAATAAGATCCTAAGCAACCATTTAAAAAGTATTTGTTAACAGCTGGTTCGAGAAAGCACTAAAAACAGAACTTGCTCTTAAAATCTTAAAACTTGTCACACTAAGAAACAGCGTGTTTAGCTCACGGAAGGAATATGCCTCATCATATAAGTAAGCAATACCTTTAAGAAGTGACATGAGCTTACCAAACTTTGAATTCAGCAAGCGCTACATCAAATTATTCTTCGATTTCGAATTTTTTTGGTTAAAGTGGAGTTAATAATCTTACCAAAATTTGCATTCGGCAATCACTACATCAAATTACTTTTTGATTTTTTTTTCTTTGGTTCAAATGGAGCTAAAATTTTCCCTACAAATCTGTAACATGTGTAATTATCTAATTTGCATCCATATTGAAAGCTTGGATCTAATTGCGAAGTAAATCAACAGTCGCTTATACAATTTGGACAATTAAGATCTCTAACCTTACAAGGCCACATCAGAAATTAATATAACCATTATCAGGCAAAAAGTCGTCTTACTACATGTATATTCCATTTGTAAATCCCTGTACTGTTTAAGTGATACTGAAATAAGGATCTCTACTTCTCTAAAGCTGAGAAAACGATCAAATTACGATAAACAATGTAAGAACATTCGAGCATTACCTTCATTGTAGTTGGATGACAATTTATAAAACCTGAGCATTGTAATTTTCACGACTTCTTCAGAAAAAATAAGCAACAGATATCGTCCTTTCTCTGTTTCTATTTACTTTTTGACAAAATATTTGTTGAATTGTGTTTCACAAGAGGGATTTTTTCGGAGTTATTAAATGCTGTTTCATCATTCCTGGCAATTTATGGACTTCTGATGCTTTAGAACTTAACGTTCTGTAACTCTTTGCTCATTGACGGGATGTTATGCACATATCTCATTATACGGTAATGACGTTCGTGGCATTTTCCTCTATTTATCCATGTGGTAACCATGACTCAACTGATCAGAGGAACTAATATCATAGGAACTAAATAGAGTAACTAAAAAGACGAGAACATTGAAGGAATATAATTGAAGGAATAGTTATGTAGGAATATCTTTTCACACTCATGATGATCATTTTTTCATTTTCACGCTATGTGCGATATGTCAAGCAGACTATTCCGTCATATTTGATTGAATGACATTGAAACACGTTTGTATTTTCAGATGTAGTCTTTTTTTTATTAAAATTTGCTTTACAAAAAGCCGTGAAATTTCATTGACCAAAAAAAAAAAAAAAAAAAGGATGTAAATTAGTAAATTTGTGGTTTCCAAAGAAATATGTTTATATTTCCGATAACTTACGAAATTAGAAACTTGATATTTTACAACAGAACCCAGGCAGAATTCCACATTCTGAAAATGAATACACTCATCACGCTTAAAAAGCGATTTCCTTGAAATCTAGGAAAATTATATTTCCGAAAATTTCGCTTAGCATAGCATTCTGCATCTGCTCTGTTAATGGAATTTCGAAAAGGCATTGCTCTTTGTTCAATAATTTTTCCTTTAATAATTGGGACTGAGATGTTATAGGCATTTTGTAAATATAGTAATTTTAACTTTTATGCAAATTAAAATATTCTGATCAAATAGTACGTTTTTAAGCATAAATTTCGAAACCTGTAGAAAAGTTTTAGAAGTGTTTTGTTTGTTCTAAAAAATTAAGAAAGCTGAGTAAATTGAAAAATTAATTAACAGTAAAATATTAAAAAAAAATATTTTAAATTATAACAGTATTTGATTTAGACTTTATCTTGTAAGAGTTGAAAAGAAATTTCGGGTTCGTGAGTTTGGCTCACGTCATATCTTGAGTTCGAAATTAACAGTGGGGCAAAACGTGTTCAGTACTTACAGACAATTGCTTTTGTTATGTAACATAAACGTTTCAACGAATTTCTCCAGGTGAGGTGGAAGTTACGTCGAATAAAAAACCTTGCAAACGAAATGCGAGGAAAATGGATGGTTAAGGCTATGGAATTCCCTGTATTCGCATTATTCTTTACAAAGTGAAATCTTTTGAAAAATACAAACTTCAAATGTCGAACTAATTACAGCATTTGCTGATATAGAATAAATTTCAGTCAAATTATTGTCTTTGTACAATGCGAAATTTTATCTTTGCGCAGGCATGTTGGTTCTTTGTTATGTTTTTTGTAGTAACGTATTGACACCCAAAAAATTATGACCATCTGTCAGTATGAGCTATGCCCTCCTGCAAAAAGAACCAAATATGTTATGTTATTATTATGTTATATGCAAAACACATTTTCAGTAATTTATTCAATAAATTATTTACATTTTATGAAAGACTGTTTTTGGTAAATGTTGACTTTATCTTGAGCTCTTTGTAAAAAGCGGGTATTCACTCGCTGGAAATTATTCTAACATTATGGCTTTGTCTGTGAAGAATACGTCAAAAAACAATTTTTTCTTTGAACTGTATGACGTCCAGTAGAATTTTGAGACTTCAGAAGACATACTCTATATAATCAATCGTAAGCTAGAAGAACGTGATAATAAAGGGAAAAAAAGTAGAGATAATGATCATGGTACTTCTAAAGATAAATAAGACTTAAAATTAGTCACACAAACTTGCCGCACTTTATAACTGAAATCAAAGAAACTGATCGAGTAAAGTTCAAGAAAGACGTTTTCTTGTATTATTTGCCAGCTACTTGGCCCAACAAAACTTATTACCACGGTAAATTTTGCCACTAAAATCATTGCTTTTAATGTTCTTCATATCGCTCTCAATTGGTTGTGGTAAACAAATATTTGCCTGAACACTGGAAGTGAAGATAATTCTTTAAATTTAACTTCAATTTTTTCGTCTTTTCTGTTCGTTTGTACAACATAAAACAAAAACTGCTACGACAGGTGAAATTGCTTTATTAATTACTCTCTGGAACATTGAAAATCATACCAATCGAAAAAAGAGTGGCTATAGCATGTTTCTTCTGATTTCAAAGATAAATAATTTCTCTGAAATGAGTCACATAACCTTGCCAATTTAACTGAAACAAAAGAAATTGGGATCAAGATTCTTCTTTGGATCATATCTTTTTTCTATTCGAAAAGAAATGTCTTTGTTACTACACCAATTACGGATTTAGGCGCCTTTATTATTTGGTAACCAAATAAGTATTAATATTCATAAAAATCTGAGCGAATGCTGTCTACTTATTTAGGTCACTTCTCCTAAAGGCCACTTTTGTGTTCCACGAAGCATGAAGATGTAAATATATTTCCAGTACTAACAAATTCAAAACTGACTTTTGGAAGATTGATAAAATAACGCTTTTACTTCACTCAATATTTGAGGATCCATGTAACTCCGATCAAAGCCAAAATCCAGTTTCACCAGACTCTAAAACAAGAATTTAGGCAATTTGAATTTGACTTAAAAAGAAAACGAATCTAATATATAATATTTTTATAATTATTGTCCTTTGTGCCGCATTTAAAACTGAAATGTAAAATAGGGAGAGTATGCTGGTATACCTTTTGTAGATAGTATACGCTGTCCATCTTTCTCATGCCAATATCTATGTGGGTGTTAAAACGGAGCTCATATTATTACGTACAACACATTACGATTACCGAGCATGTTTCCTTACGTACAACACATTGCACTTATTAATGCCACTGAAGACCACATCGAACCACAGTTCGGTAGAACTTAATTTTTATGGAATTATTTTACAGTGAGATTTACTAATTAATGATATTGAGCGATACTTATGTAGGTGGATTAATGAAAGTTATTGACTTACAATCAACAAAAGAAGATATGTGAGTCTTTTTCAAAAACATAAATAATTATAAAATTATAGCAGCGCAATATTTAGTATTTCGATTGCATAATTTTATAAAGTAAAACAATATTTATTATTATGATTTTATTCAGATGAACGTCAAAAACGACCGTGAAACTTATGACCTCACTTATCTACGAAACGCCACATGCGTATGCGAAAGCTACACTCTGACCTCAAGAAAGAAAGAAAATGTATTATTTTTGTACATTGGACACTTTTGGACTACGATATATGCAGGTTACACCACAGCGTATTATACACCATTTTAAAGTTGCCGTCTATAGCACGTACCCACTTCCTACTTGTGGCTGTCATGAGAAATTCAAATTTCACAACGTAACACCGTTTTCGTCGCAGCTATGTGTATTTTGCAATCGGTTTTATCATTGCCATGAAAAAAAGTTAACGCAAGTAGTTAACCTTTTATTAAAACTGTAAATAAGCACTAGTGCGTAAGGAGAACACGAAAAAAAAAACGCGTTTCATTAGTGGAAGCACGTGGCCTTAGAAGCAACAAGACGACATGTTTTGATTCCTTAAAGGAAATCCGAGTTCTTTGAAAATTTTCGGGCCCGGCTAATTACGTATATACTAAGAAAAGGTTTATGTTTAGAAACACATCGGGATCCCAGCATCTTTCAAAACACAAACCTCTCCACAACCCGGGATAGATTAAGCTGAAGTAGACTTTCAAAAAGAGATAAATTTGGTTAATTAATCCTACATTACATTTAAATTCGAAAGCGTAATGTCAGAAAGTCTTCACTTTGACACAATATAGTGTAATTCATAACATTTTATAAATTGAAACAACAGTTAATCAATTGTACGCGTTCAAAGGTACATTATCCGTTACTTAGTTACAACAAAAAAGAAAAATTACTCTAAAATCTTTCAGTTTAGTATTCGGAAAAAGGATTGGATATATATTTAAGGAGTTTCCGAACATTAATTAGAATTTGGATCCCTTTTCATTAGGCAACAAGTACTATAATAAAAGCAGCATTTTTTATCATATGTCTGGGAAATTTCTGTTTTTATCTCACGTGAAGTATATTTTGGTATTCGGAGCTTGATGGATGAAATTTTATCAATGAGTGTGGGGAATAAAATGCTGTTTTGCGAAATTATCCGATTTGAAATAAATATACACCGCGAAACGCACTTTCTTCAGCGCCAATTTGCTAGAATACTACTCTTAGATTATGAATAGCATTTCTTCAGATCTCTGCTTCATCTTACTGGGTCAGTGATGCACCGGTGCTCGCTGGCCGCATGGCAACCTTGGCCTTATTTTATGTGGCACACGAGCCTCAGGTAGGCACAAAACAGGATTGGTCAAACATTTGTAGAAAAAATGAAAAAAATATGGCTACAGTAGGATCGCGATTATCCGAGCTATTGTGGACCGGGCCTGGCTCGGATACCGAAAAATTCGGATAATACAGACCTTTATGGAATTTCAGGTTATAAATAAAGACGCATATGGTACAAGTTACCTTTATTTAAAGGTAACTTGTTATAAACATTTTAAAGCAAGATTAAGTATATATATTATAAAACAAAACTTATAATACAGACTTTATTGCAATATCAGGTTATAAATAAAGACGCGTGTGGTACACGTTACCTTTATTTAAAGGTAACTTCTTACAAACATTTAAAAGCAAGATTAAGTATATATAATATAAAACAAATCTTATAATACAGACCTTATTGCAATTTCAGGTTATAAATAAAGACGCATATGTTACACGTTACCTTTATTTAAAGGTAACTTGTCACAAACATTTAAAAGCAAGATTAAGTATATATAATATAAAACAAAACTTATATAATTTTGAAAGATTTATTTAGGAAAGTAATTCTTCAAATTTTTTTGCTTGGAGACTCTCGCCCTCTTCGTTGCCACCATTTTACGTCAGCGTCGTTGTAGCAGGAGGTCCGTTGAAGTGGCCTCTGGTTGTTGCTCAATTTACTACATCGCCTTCTCGATTGCCTTAAGTCCATCTGAATGGACTATTGCTTCAGGAACTATACAATCGTTTTCATCGCCACTGCTGCCACTCTCGTCTTGGTATCCATAATCGCTGGCCAACTTCTTAATATTTGTTACCTGCAAGTTGCGGAAGGCAATGTCTGATTAATGCAATATTGCTCGTCGCAGCAAAAAATGTAAGGATGATAACCTCTGACAAAGCAGATGAAAAGAGTGATAAGGGATCAAACTTGTATTAGAAACTGGTTTTCTGTGCACGGAATAAGAAATAGAGTTAGAAACAGAGTCCCGATTCTACAAGACGTCCAAATATGGGATAAAGAAATTTTCTTCCAACTGAAGTGAGAACCTAATAGAAGGAAATTTAGAGGACATTAACGTGGCAAAAGTATTGAGATCATCCCCAGTTGAGGGCCAAAAATTTTAAAACATTATCTACGCATCGAAAATTCACCGAGGTTTTAATAGGTGCCAAATGTAACATAACCATTTCTGAATGTTGAAGTAAAACCTTCACAAGAATGCGGGACAACGTGACCCCATTGACGCTACCTGTATTTGACGAAAGTAACTTTATAGTCTTGGAATGTCAAAAAGTATCTGCATTTTTAAAAATTGTTTTCAGTAAGTGCATTCATGATTCTGTTTTTTCTTAAAGCTTCATCACTACAATACCATGTATATTTTACCTGAATTTAAGTACATGGTAAAAAGCAATCGTCTTCAGTGTTTAAACGCTGCAGTGCAAAAGTATCTTTATACCGGACAAGGCTTTTCTTGGATATCAAGCCTAGCTACATTTAGATTTCCTACAAAGTGGATAACTCCATTATACGATCTTGTGGGTAGACAAAAACATTGTTGAAGTTTTGTTTTGCAGTCTCTTGCCGCACTGACACACAGTATCAGCGTCAATTTTCCTGTTTTAAGTCGAGAATTAACTTGCTATTATTTGCTGGTGCTCATTCTGGATGCAATACACTTCCAAAGTTATTCAGTCTCATCAGCGTTGTACAGTTGCTTGGGTTGGTGCCCAGTTTCTTCGTTCACTACTTTTAACTCTTCAGGAAACTTTGATACACCTTGATGAACAGCACTTGCAGTTTCTTCGGTTATTTTCACGTGTAGGTTGTGGAATCTGATAAACTGATCCAACCATCAACTAATCATCCTAACTGATCCAACCATCAACAAATGATCCTAACTGATCCAACTATCAACTAATGATCCTAACTGATACAACCATCAACAAATAATCCTAACTGATCCAACCATCAACAAATCATCTTAACTGATCCAATTATCAAACAATGATCCTAACTGATCCAACCACCAACTAATCATCCTAACTGATTCAACAATTAGGCTAAGCATCATGATACTAACATTCTATATATTCATGTCGCCTGCATTGCAAAGTGCCATAATTTGTTAATCTCCATTAAACGATTTAAAATTTTCTTTTAATCTTTATCATACGTGAACGACTTTCGTCGGTATTGTTTTGCATGCTACATATTGTTGATTTACCAAAATTAAGAGCAGAACGAAGTGCTGTCGGCATTACACCTGCATCAGCTCGTCGTAAAATGTGCTTTTTCCTTTCTGAAGTTAGATAAATTCTCCTCAAGTTAGTTACTGTTTCAGCGTTACTAGAAGCCACTTTCGGGAGGTTTCAAATCGATAAAACATATAAGATCAACTTAGGGTGCAATAAAAAGGATGAGGGAAGCAACCGTAGCCTACAAAATCACAGATTCGCTCAGCATTAGATCTGCTACGAGATGAAATTCTTTCTGTTTTGCTATTCCACGATATCTTCCATGTAGCCCACCAACGCCACATACATTTTGACTGAAAACAGCAGTGGTGAAAGAGTCCAGTTGCGCTAAGCTCCATCCCAAAGAACCGGATAACAGCGATATTTTCGAGTATGCGTTTTGATAAAAAGGTAGATATTATGAGCTGTCAGATTTTCTCTCACGTATATTAAAGAAATCAAATATGCCAAACCCGCATAATTGTTGTGATGTTCGTAGTAGTATAGCGTTCTTGGAACACTACACAAACCAGTTCTTAACAAATTCCCTTTTAAGCGATTCAAGAGTCACTCAAATAATTTCAGTAATGTTACTTACTAGAAGTCTTTATTCAGCAAAGGTTGCCTAAGCTCGACTCAGCCTTCAACAACATTAGGGAAAATAATCAAACGAACGTTAACACTTTGTAAAGAAAACGCAACACCAACACTAAAGTTGAACACACAGTTTTCAAATAACTCAAGCCCTACTTTAACATACGCGCCTACTTAGTATGAAAACTTCCACCATCTCACTACTACTTCTTCTAAAAGCATTATCGCGTAGTTCTCATCCCATACGTCATTTATTCCGATCTCAGGCGTGTTGCCAAACTATTGCAGGAGAGAAGATATCAGGTTAAGTTTAAAAAATGGTAAGGAGAAGGAACTCAAATTTACATAGAAAATGATACTAAACAGGAAAGTGAAGTCAGAGTATACATCACACTGTATGGATGAATCAAACAACAAAACACATTTCTGCTATGTCACCAGCAATATCTTCTAAAATATGATGACGTAAGAGTAGGAATAAGATAAGTCATTTGCTAACTCAAATCAATATCCGGCTTGGACGTAACCGCAATTTTATCGTGTCTAAAGAATTTCTGAACACGGATTTATTCACCGATGAGCTATTACATTATGACCACCGACCCAATAAGCTGTAGAACAAACCGTTAGACCACAAAACAGCGGCCATTCCCTCAAAAATTCGGAGTGGAGATGATTTACTGGAATCCATCTTTTCAATGTCGAACCAGAAATGTTCAATTGGGATAAGGTCAGGTGAATTTGAAAGCCAGGGTATTAAGAAATGTCACCAGCATGTTCCTCTAACCATTCCTTGACGATCCCAGAAATACGGGTGGCGCATTTTCCTGTTGGTAATGGCCATCGCCCGCAGAGTACACAGTTGCCATGAATGGGTGAACTTGGTCCGCAACGAAGTTCAGTTAACTAACAGCTCACGGGGATTGCGGTATTGGAATAATGTTCCAAGTAAATATTGCCCACAGCAGAACAGCACCGCCCCAGGCCTGTTTCCGCCCAACAGCGTATCCAGGTGCCACAGCCTACGTCGGTAAGGGTCCGTCCATAAGGTACGTCCGTATTTTTTTACTACTTTTACCACACACACCCGCCCCGTATCGCATTTTGTTCTATTGTTGAAACCTCCCCCTAAAAAGTACGTCCTAATAACCCCCCCCTCCTTTTTTTATATTGCTTTTAGAAGTCCGTTGAGAAACAGAAAGAAAGCATGTAATTATTTAAAGGAATATTCCATATATTTAAACTTTTTCTTCATAAAATATTTATTATTTAGGCATTAATTTATCTCCATCTGCGACCCGAATATTATCATTCTGAAATAAAGATCTACAGAAGAACGCATGCATTCAAGGGTGGAACACTCCCGATCATACCATCTACAAAACACAGTAGATGTTGTAGTACAAACAGAAGAATTTATTATTGTGATTTTGCAAAATATCATCATGAATCTGAAATATTTCATACATT